>JAWWLV010000158.1:17187872-17208216 GCA_035041135.1 Platyrinchus mystaceus | reverse complement strand
GGAGCTCGCAGTCCAGAGGCTGCCGACACTGTTTGCCCGGCAGAGGAGACGCCCCCGCCTCTCGCCCGCTGCGCATCACAGAGGAGGAGGAGGAGGACGGGGCTGCTTGGTTTCCACCCCCAACCCCTGGCGATGGGGGGAGCGGGCTGGATAAGGGATGCCCCCGGGCCGGACCCGGCCCATGGACCGTAGTTTGGGGACCCCTGGTCTGGAGAGACAGGACAAGGGGGAATGGATTCACACTGAGAGGGCAGGGTTAGATGGGGTATTAGGAAGAAACTCTTCCCTGTGAGGGTGGGGAGGCCCTGGCACAGGTTGCCCAGAGTAGCTGTGGCTGCCCCATCCCTGCCAAGGCCAGGCTGGAAGAGGCTTGGAGGAACCTGAGACAGTGGAAGGTGCCCCTGATCATGGCAGGGGGTGAAACTGGATGAGCTTAAAGGTCTCTTCCAACCCAGACTATCCTGTGATTCTATGAAACCATGCTGCCGGAAAATGTATCAAAGAGTTGTTTTTTCCCCAGTTGACTTGAAAAGTATTTATATAAGTCACTTAAAAATATCCCGGGTTTATTTCATCCTTCAGTGGCGATGTTTGGCCTGCCCCAGGCCTATGGCTCAGCTGCGGAGGCGCCTGCCCTTCATCTGAAGCAACCGACACACTTCTTTGCCACATTTATGGGTAATTTACGCTCAGATAAGATGCAGAACTGTTAATTCTGGCGCTCTCCGCCCGCACTCCGCGCACCCCGGACACCCCTCAGAGAGCGGCGGCTGCGTGCGGGACGTGACCGAAGCCGGCGCCGCAGCCCCGCCCCGCTGCGCGAGGCATCCGCTGACGGGCAGGCAGCTCTACCAATAGCGACGCGCGATGGGCGGGACGGGCCAATCGGTGACGGGTGGGGCGGGGCCAGGCGGGCGGGGTGGCGGCGGCGCGGGCGGCGCTGCGGCAGAACGCAGAGGCGGCGGAGCCGAGCGGGCAGAGCGGTAGTCGAGTGGTAGCTCAGCGACTCGGGCCGGTAGCAAGCATGTCCCTCTCCAACAAGCTCACCCTGGACAAGGTGGACGTGAAGGGCAAGCGGGTCGTCATGAGGTGAGGCGTTTTGGGGGGAATGTGCGTCTCCCGAGGGCCGCCCTGCCCCATTCTCCACGCTGGGGCCGGGCGGGTGTCTCCAGACGGCAGCGCTGTTCCCAAGCCCGGCGCGTTGCGATCTGTGGGGTTTTGGTCGCGTTTTTTTTTCCCTCGTCGCTTGCTGTAGAGGCTCCCACATCCCTCA
Source organism: Platyrinchus mystaceus (assembly GCA_035041135.1). Classification (NCBI taxonomy): domain Eukaryota; kingdom Metazoa; phylum Chordata; class Aves; order Passeriformes; family Tyrannidae; genus Platyrinchus; species Platyrinchus mystaceus. The sequence continues at coordinate 17,206,943 of JAWWLV010000158.1, read as the reverse complement.
GCGATGGGCCGTGGCGGCCGGGCAGGGTGTAAATCCCGGCATGGCGCTGCCGCCCTGGATCGTTCCGCTCGCACGTGTGTCGGCCACAAGCTGCCTGAGGGGAAATCCGGCCAGACTGCCGTGCTTTTGGTCGGGAGAACTACCCTAGAAGGACTTATTTCCGAGGGGTTTTTTTCCTTACTGCAAATTCAGAAAGCATTCTAATAAAAAAAGTGAAGCTGTGGCTCTGTCCAACTCTCCAAATACCGCTAATAATTCAGCTTTTTGCAGCAGGAGCCGAATCACGGAATCACGGAATGGTTGGAAGGCACCTCAAAGCTCTTGTCTTTTCATCCTCTTTGGGTTGGAAGGGACCTTAAAACTCACCCCCTGCCACGGGCAGGGACACCCTCCACTAGACCAGGTTGCTCCAAGCCCCGTCCAACCTGGCCTTGGACACTTCCAGGGATGGAGAATCATCGCAGGTATTCAGCGCATCCTGGTCTAAAACCTTAAAATAGGAATTCATAGCTTATTTATGAAGTATCAAGGCCTGAAAGCCTAATGTTGGAATTGCTGCCAAATCCTGGGAGATAAGGACACCAAGGTACATTGTGATACGTGCTGCTCGAAATACTCTTATTATGGGATAGTTTGTTCAAGGTCACTATGATGTGGCTACTACGTGTCTGTTAACTACTCTGTGAGTAGGCAGGGATAGCAAAAGTATAATTTCTTTTACCTGTAGTCTGTTAGACAACTTGCTTTTTATTTTGTCTCTGTAACATTATTTTGAAGTAGTTCCCTAGAAATTTGGTTACCAGAAACCAGCCCCTGTAGCCAGTACTGAAGAAGCTTGCCCAGGACTTCCATGTGCTTCCTAAAGCTGGTAAAAGATCTTTCTATCTCTGTAGCATCTGACTTTTATTTTCTATCTGACTGGTTTTTTCCCTTTTCTGAGCCGTTTTACAGAGAGCAGCCGTGCCTTGGCAGAGGATGGGTTGGGTTTGCCCTCTTGAAGTCTCTGATAATTAATGCACAAATCTACCTTTGCAATTCTGTGTGGGGGTACTCAAACACCGCAGGTGACTTGCCAGGTTTTGTGTTTCCTGCCTGCATCTCATCTTCCTGAAACGAGTCACCATGTGCTCTCAGTAGTACTAAAATAGATGCCTCTTCTTTTTCTGCTCGTGTCTATCATGATTTTGTACACTCACACCCTGCTTAGCTTCCGGCCCTAGTGCTGAAGCTTCAGGAGAAGTATGGAATGGGGAGGAGAAAGGATTCAGGGGAGCTCGGATTTCAATTGTCTGCAGTGGGGAAGAAGGCTGAGCTGGGTCTTTCTTTTGTAGTTCTGATGGCTAGGTAAAGCAAACTGTTCTTTTATTCTCTCCTTTTAGGACAATGGCACAATAATGGTGCCTTTCTTTCCCCTTTCTAGAATCAGCCCACTGTGCTCTGGGGCTGCCAGTTCAATTTCTTTCTGCTCAGCTACTCCTGTTTTGCTGGCAGCTTTTGTCCGTCTTCCCATTTGTTTCACGTGCTGAGTAGGCTGTCAGAATTCATTCATGCAACTTGCTGAATTAGGTTGTTCCTCGGTGTGTAGGACGAAAGATGAACCGTAGCAGCAGGTTGGCTCTCCTGGCTTGATGCACTGTTACAGTCGCGGGGGTTCCTTCTGGAGCTCCCAGTGGTTTCTGCCTCTCTGCTTTTGCAATGAGGCTTCCTGCACATGGGCAGAAGGGATGCCAGTCAGACATGGCTGGTGAAACTCCTCCCTTCCATCCCTTCAGCTGGCACGACTAAGGAAGTTACCTCTAGATCTAAGTCAGGTCTTCTAGGGAGAATGTGCTAAGCCACAGCACTCAGCTGCAGAGAGATTAGAGCTGCAGAGAACAGAAATTAAAGCTTCCTTGAACTGCCTGCTCGCCACAGTAGTCCAGCCAAGCATTTTAGGGAGCTCTTTAGAGAACACAAGGTCACTTGTCATTATTCACTTTCACATGAAAGCTCCTCGTCGGGGATCTGAGATGATGCTGTTTAAAAATAAAAGGTTCCCTCTCAGTTCTATTTCCTGTTCAGCATCACTGCTGCTGAAGTGCATTAGGAGGTATTGGTGGCCCATCTTTACTGAGTCATTGCAGCAGGGTTTGTTCTCTGTGCTTTGTTATCACAAGTGGAAATGCCTGATAACACACTGATTTCAAAAGGGAACTTGAGTACAAGGCGGAGCTGAACATCTTACTCTAATTTGATCTAGCTAGCACCTTTACCGGCAGGTTCCCTCAGTCATTATTAAAGAAATTTGTTGAATATGTAATTTTATTTCTGGTTGCTTTTTTTTTTTTTAGGGTTGACTTCAATGTTCCAATGAAGGATCACAAAATAACCAACAATCAGAGGTAAGCCCTAATTTCCATCCCAGATAGAGGCCCCAAAGTCTGCTTCTTCTCTGACTTTAGCCCAGTACCTGGAACATTACAGTGATTAAGCTGCCATTGCCCATCTCAGAATATTAAAGGTGTCTCAGAACAAGTCCAGCAATTGTTTATTAACCCCCCTGCAACTATTAGCAAACTACACTAACTTGTTAACTTGTTGGCTTATGTTAGAATAATTGTTGCATGTAGCACACAAAGACTTGGGGTTTAGAAACAGTGATACCAGATGTCTTGTCCTGATTGTCTCCCACTTGCAGGCAGGTGCCAGTTTTGTTCATGACTGTGTGCTCACTGCCCAGTATTCCCATCATTTCTCTATTGGTGTAGGATCACAGACTAACCCAGGAAGCCTGGTAATGTTCAAGTCTGTGCTGGCATTTCTTATGATAACTGAGCAATCAGCAGACTTTATACAACAAAGCACTTTTTACTTCTGTGTCCTACATCACTTGGAATATAACAGTGAAACATGAAAACAGGCTGGGGTGAAGAATTTTGTAGATGCTTTTTTAAGGAATTGTTCTGCCCAGCTCTTTTGCTCTGTTTCTTTTATCATTTTTGAGGGACAACTCCCAGTGTTCTTGTGTAAGTGGTTCTAGTCTGTTTGCCCGGTAAACTGATTGAATCCTTTTTAATTTGTTCTGTGCCATTGCAGAATCAAGGCAGCTGTTCCTACCATCAAGCACTGCTTGGACCATGGAGCCAAATCAGTGGTTCTCATGAGTCACCTGGGTCGCCCGGATGGTGTTCCCATGCCTGAAAAGTTCTCCTTGGCCCCAGTAGCTGTGGAGCTTAAGGCACTCCTGGGCAGGTAAGGTGGAGGAGCAGTCTGGTTTGCATCAGGCCCTCCCTGTCGGTGGACCTGGCTGCTTTCCTTTCCAGCAGGAACAGTCAGTCACACAGGGTCTGTCTTGTGTCTGCAGGGAGGTCTTATTCCTGAAAGATTGCGTTGGCCCTGAGGTGGAGAAGGCCTGTGCTAATCCTGCTGCTGGCTCTGTCATCCTGCTGGAGAACCTCCGATTCCATGTAGAAGAAGAAGGGAAAGGGAAGGATGCTTCAGGGAACAAGGTGAAACTTCAAGTCTGGCTTTCCTGTACGCCTGCTCTGGTCTTATGACCTCCTTTGCTGCAGATTGACAAGGAACCAGCAGCCTGTCTAAAACACTGATTATGATTTTCCTCTCAGAAGGATGTCACAGATCTTTAGTTCAGCATGTCCCACTGCTGTGCAGAAGTTAAGTGGAATGCACGGAGTTTCCAAGATGAAACACCTCAAGTGAAAGGCTATAGATGACTCCTTTGAAGGTGGTGTAGTGTGTAAAAGAAGGAAAAAGGAACAAAATAGGACTGTGCAGGAAACTGGTTGCTGCTTGTTAGACTTTATTTTTGGATGTCTAAAATGAAAACCAAGGTCTGTTTGAGATAGTTTATTGCCACTAGGCCTATAAGAGTGATGCTTCTTTCTTGGTTATATGGCTAATATTTTAATGTAATATTTAAACGTTCTGCAGCACAGGCATTATCAAACCCTTCTTTAAGCCTGTCTGCTCTTAGGAGCAGTTAGCTAGAACCAGGTTGCCTTGCACCTCTGCCCTTTTGTTGAAGGTCAGGAAGGGTGCTTGCTCCAGACAGCTGCTTTTCTTAGCAGTGCTGACCCCATTGGCTTCCCACAGGCCTTGGCTCTGTTCAGATCCCGTGTGTGGAGCGGAATGTGACCGGAGTGGTGCCCTTTATGGGCTGACACAGGACTCCTGTTCCTTAGGAAGGCAGCTCAAGAGAGTTAGTGGGCCTGTGCAGATGGCAAGGAGAAGTGAGGAAGTCTGGAATTAGTCACTGGTAGAACTGTGTGCTGCTGCAAGGCAGTATGTGGCAGGGAGAAGAGCAGGGTCAGGATTTGATTTCCTTTGGGAAGCAGTCCTTTGGTTTTGTGCATTTCTCTAATTCCCAGATGATTTAACTGGGTGTTTGCATACAGAGCGCACACTGCACACACTGACCACAAGAGACATGCCATTGTCAGACCTGCTTCTCATCCTGCCAGAGGTCAAAGGCAGTGCTATGGAAACAGTGATGCAGCACAAGACTGCAGGTTACCAACTAGTGCTTAAACTGTGCCTTTCCAAAGCAAATGGAGTGGTAGTGGTTCCTTCCTCGGAACCTCTTGTGTTCTGCTCACAGATGGTACTGGTTTCAGTGGGAGCACTTAGTCTCTGCATAAAGCCAGGCAGTTTACTGAGTGAAGGAGCAGTTGTTAGCATTGTTGTAGAATCTGTGTAGTCCCTTTGGTTTGTCTCCTGCTCAAGCTGTGCTACAAAGGGCACCCAAAGCTGTGCTGAACCCACCTGCCGTATATTGCAGTGCCTTCCTGCCCTTGTTCCTGTGGTGTCACATCTGGGTGCTGGTAGGGGCCTGACATGAGGTGGAGAGCTGATTGGAGCAGAAAAGCACTTAGAGAGGTGATGGCTTGACTGCCAGTCTGGGCTGTTCCCCAAGAGCAAGTGGCTGAAACTAGGTCTGAGTGGTCACTTGCTGTCCAAGTGAACTCTGCTGTCTCTTCAGGGTGAGAAGGAAAACTATACTGCATAAGCCATTCCAGAATGATTTGGTAGGATGCTTGGGAGATGGAAAAAAAGTCTTTTAACCGAAATATATCTATTGTTGCCCACTACACACTGTGCCTATCTCTAGCTTTCCAGAGCTGGCTGCTTTCACTGTGGCATGTTGTAGGGTGCAGGCTATTTATCAGACTGATCATCAGTTAATCCTTAGTGCAGTTGCTGAATCAGTTCTCCTGGAGCTCATCTTTTTACCTGGGGCACTTGGAGACCATGCTTGCTTTCTTCAGTAGTCGAGCATGACTGTGTAGTCTGATCTCAGCATTGCCCCTTCCTGTGTTACCTGCGTCTACCACACAAAGCTGCAAATCTGTTGGAGAGAGACACTGAAAGGTTGGTAGTGCTGCAATTCATTCCTGCTCTGTTTATGGAATGGAAACTTGAAGTGGAGCAGTCTCAGAGAGTTTAATCTGGAATTTAAACCACTTAAACCTTTTTGTTCCTCCTGCTGGACTGGGAAAGAGGGTATGAAATACGGTGACCCACCAGATGAACAGATGAGTTCCTCCCATTGACCCTTCTTTGCTTTGGGCTTATGAGACAAATTGCTGACTTTGACATTAGATTCAAAATCAACTCTAAAGTGTACAAACTTGTGTCCTTCTTTCTCTTTTTAGATCAAGGCTGATGCTGGGAAAGTGGAGGCTTTCAGAGCCTCTCTTTCCAAACTGGGAGATATCTATGTCAACGATGCTTTTGGAACTGCCCACCGAGCTCACAGGTGTGTACCCGTTTCCCTTTCACAGGCACAACTGCAGAACCACGTCTGCCAGGGAAACATAGCTTTGCCTACAGGGAGTTTTAACTTCCTTTTGGGCTTATCCTGCTACTGTTGTGCTGTGTTTGTTTCTGAGTAATGGATTTACTGGAGGTATTTGTCATCAGTGTATGCTCTTTCAAGTTTGCTTCTGGGAACAGGAGACAGCTGAAACAAGAGCCTAAGACTTGCAGTGACTTTTTAGACTTTAAAGATATAAAAATTACTTGCTTAGGGCTTGTGTAAATTGTCCTGCAATTGCAACAAACATGTTTTCCAAAAGATTAATTGCTCCTCAGTGATTATTCTCATGGAATGTGTTTAAATATATGTACTTGCAAACTGTAGTGGTTGTCTTGGAAGATGAAATCTCTGCTCTAGCTATGCTTATTTGTCCCTCAGTGTTTCAGATCATTAGTTAATACTATGAATGTCTTGCATATCAATATTTCTGGGCAAATCCAATCTCAGAACATAAGCACGTACAGCCATCTTATCAAACTAGAAAAACAAAGCCCCTCTGTTTTTTTTCATGCAGCTGTTCTCAGTGCTGCAGCTGACTGAAGGATTGGCTTTGTAATGGTGTGAGACACCAGGATGTTTGCACCTGTACTGACAGAAAATTTTCCCTTTTCTCACTCTTTTATTCTGCAGCTCCATGGTAGGTGTCAATCTGCCTCAGAAGGCTGCTGGCTTCCTGATGAAGAAAGAACTGGATTATTTTGCCAAGGCTCTAGAGAGTCCAGAGAGACCCTTCTTGGCAATCCTTGGAGGGTAAGACTCAAGAACACAGTGACTCTGTATTTGTCTAACTCCTCTGTAAGAAATTAAAAGTTGTTTTGCCTTGGTTCAAACAAGCACTTTCAAGTGTACCTACAGTTCAGATTTGTGGCTGAGCCCTGAGATCTCTGTAAGATGTGCATTAGAGAGGAGCTACCTGACCATTCTGTTGCTGTGATGACACGATCAGGGTCTGTTCATCATCTCTTGAGCTCCTGTGTTCCCCAGACTGAGTCAGTGCACAGCAGCGTGTACGGCCGTGAGATCCACGGCATGGGATCATTGGCACTGACCTTCCCCCCCAGTTCAGGGTACAAGCTGCAGGCTCAGCACTCTGTAAACTGACACGACCTGTCATTATGCAACAGTGCCCTACTGTAGCTGGGGGGGCCCTGCTCTGCCCTGGCAGCTGGTTTGCAAAGGGACCTGAAGGTGCAAACCAAGTAACTGCTTTTGTGCAGAAATATTTTCTAGTTGAGGCCATTTTTGTCACATCTGTGCCCAGTCTGTGGGGTGTATGTCATCAGGTGAATTAACTTTGCTGGACAAGCAGGGGAAATCAGGCTCTAAAGTGCCAAGTGATATTTATATTTAAATAGAAAAAATAAAAGGAGAATTGAATAATGCTCTGGTAAGTTGATGTGTAATGCTGGCCTGCTAACTTGCCAAATTCCCCTTTTGCCCATTCCCAACAACTCCTTTGTTGGTTCATTCTCTCAAAACAACCATGACATGCCACTATCATGACATTGGCATTACCAAATTTCAAGTTGATTAATTCAGGTTTGATCCAAAATTCTTTACAAGGATTCATTCTGTTTTAGCTAAAAGTTACTAGATAGATAGTTTTGTCTGAGGAGTTTGGGCAGTGGCTACATTATTCACTCTTTTTCTCTCTTGCCAGAGCCAAAGTTCAGGATAAGATCCAGCTGATCAATAACATGCTGGATAAGGTCAATGAGATGATCATAGGTGGTGGAATGGCATTCACCTTCCTCAAAGTGCTCAACAACATGGAGGTAAGAACAGCAATTCTGTGTCTGCTCCTAGTAAAGAACTTGGTCTGAATACCCCTGTATGTCCTGGTGTGGGGCACTGGCTGTCTCGGCTCTCTGGAAGAGAAAGAAGTTACTTGAAAATCCCTTTGCAAAACTCAGATTACTGCTCATGTCTCACTAGATGCTTTAAGAAAATAGGCTTTCCTGAATTGCTGAGCAGTTGGGCTTGGCTGCTGCTGTTCTCTTCTGTAACAACCAGGAACTAAACAAACGTTTTTCTCTTTGCCCAAATAATTTCTCTAGATTGGCAACTCTCTGTTTGATGAAGAAGGGTCAAAAATTGTCAAGGACCTGATGGCCAAGGCAGAGAAGAACGGTGTGAAGATTACTCTGCCTGTTGACTTCATCACTGCTGACAAATTTGATGAGCACGCACAGACTGGGGAAGCCACAGTGGCTTCAGGCATCCCCGCTGGCTGGATGGTAGGTTTGAATAGGCAGGAGACTGAAAGGAGGCACAGGCAGCAATGGGGTGGGCAGGACACCTCCTAAAGCTGTAGAAGGAGTAACTGATTCATGGCAAATGTTTCTGAGGGCACTCAAGCTGCATAGAGTTGATGGGTTTAATGAAATTTTAAGCTCTGTTGTTTGTCCTGAATTTCTAAGTCTAAAGTAGCTTTTGTGAGATTTGGATTAAACCAGCAAAATTCCTCTACAACTTTCAGATCTGATTGCAGTAGAAATCCCTTTATTTGGAATCCCTTTTATTTGGAATTTAGGTAGAGTTGGCAAAGGTTTCTAACTAAGGCTTCAAGCATCTGACATTGGTTTAAAATTGACTTATTGGTATTAGGAAGATAAATACCACACCAGACTCCACCCTCTTGCAGCAGCTGCTGGCAAATCTGTCAGTGCATACAGAGAAACTTGCTGCAGATCCAGGGTGCGGGGATCCCAGCTGGACATGGGTGATGTGATGTGAGTGTTGGCAGTGACTGTATCTGTGGCTTCTCTCCTTTGCCTTAGGGCCTGGACTGTGGCCCTGAAAGCGTGAAGAAATTTGTTGAAGTTGTGGGAAGGGCCAAGCAGATCGTTTGGAATGGTCCAGTTGGGGTCTTTGAGTGGGAAAAGTTTGCCAAAGGAACCAAAGCCCTGATGGACAAAGTTGTAGAAGTAACTGGAAAAGGCTGCATCACCATTATTGGTTAGTAGTTGTGTTTGTTCTTGTTTTTCTAAATGCCCCAAGGAAGTTTCTGCTTGCTAGCATCATGTTAAAAATACTTGTCAAATTTTTTTCCTTTCTCATGTTTTCATCTGTTCTTCAGCTTGCAGATGGGGCTTTAAAAACTGCTGCATGGCCTAATGCTGAGTGTTTGGGAGCAGAACCAACTTTGTAGCAAGGGCATGGGCCTTCAGGTGAATAAAATCTGATTTTCTTGTGTGTCTCATTGATTCTGTTTGTGCTACAGGTGGTGGAGATACAGCTACTTGCTGTGCTAAGTGGAACACTGAGGATAAAGTCAGCCATGTCAGCACAGGAGGTGGTGCCAGCCTGGAGCTGCTAGAGGGTAACTGCTCTTTTATCTTCACTTTGAGTAAATCCAAAGTTCTGGGTGCTCTACTGTGTGTTGGTAGTCAAGAAAGCACAACGATAGAGTGAATGTCTTCTCTGTCCCATCATGTGGAGTTTGGGCGTAGCTTTGGAGCAATGAGCTCCTCCTGCTGCTCTTTTGTAGTCCTCATAGAGGAAGGAAAATGGAGTATTCCTGCAAAGAGCCCAGTCTGCCCCTCCCAGAAAACGAAAATGCTGGAGTAGAAAACAACTGAGGGTGGGCTTTTGTAGGTGATTCCCCGGGACATGCTAAGCAGCCTGTTAAAATGCCCGATTTCTGCTAAGGAAATCTCATCAGAGTATGGAATTCTTCGGAGGTCTTTTCAGCCCTTCGTTTGGAATTCCCTGGTTTTGGGGAGCCCTCTAGTGCTCAGTGACAACCCTGCACGAGGGTACTTGGAATTCAAGATGGTGAGGATTGGCAGCGTTCTTCTAACGAGTTACATTGTGCTCTAAACGAGTTTCCTTTCCTCTGGTAATTAGCTGTTTCCCTGTGTGTGTAAATTACCTACTGCTGTCAGCTTCTCTGCTGAGGAGAAACTGCAATAAACTGCCTTGCAGCTGCTATTTCCAGCAGTTAGATGGGAGCCAGAGCTTTTGTTTCTGTTGCCTAGGGAGTGATGGGAAAGGGTAGGAATGCGGATGGCTTGAAGGAAACACTCTGTATTCAAAAGGACAAACTTGTCTAAGTTTTGGCCCAAAATGTGGGTTTGTGTGTGTGATCTTTTAAATGTAACGGAAGTCTGGCTAATTAGACAAGCTGCTGAAGATTAAAAAGGGAAAAAAAATCCCTGAAAACCCAACAAACCTGTGAGTTATTAACAATGTTAAAATTCAGTCCTGTTGCACAGCTTGAGCATTAGAAGGTCAGTTTTCTGAAAAAAAGGCAAAACCAGAGTGGTGTCTTTTCATTATTAAAGTAGGACAAAGAGCTAAAAATGCTTTAGAAAACATTGCACTTGAATAATCTGGGCCCTCATACTCAAAGATGAGCATATTCCTTGCTTCCATCAGTTGGATTGAGACATGTAAATAACTTGATTTGGGTGTTTTAGTCCCAGTAAAAGACTTAAGACTTGTAGGAGGCTTTTGTTCCTTAATTCTTAAAATTTCCACCACACGGTCCAAAATTCTAATTTATATGCCACTAGGGATTGAAGAAAACATGCAGCAACTCCTTAAATCCAATAAAAACCCCATTTGCCATCAAATTTAGTGGAAAAAGATGCTGGATGTTTGGATGTGACCTTGGCAGAGTCTTGGATAGAAATGTACCCTTACTGTCAGCTGAGAGTTGGTGGCTGGGTACGTTGGGAATCTCTCTGCTGACATCCAGGTGCTCTGGGACTGTGTGGGGTTGCAGGAGGATTTGCTGAGTGGAGCAGTGTCCATGTGAGCACAGTGGCCCTCAGGAGCATATGTGGAGCCAAGCTCTTCCAGCCTCAGCCTGTGAATTCTGATTTACTTTTGTCTTTAATATATATAACTGTTGCAGTTGCAAGCTGTAAAGGAAAGCTTAGTTGTTTGAGCACAGAGGAGTTCTTAACTTTATTGGTGTGTTTTAACTGCTCACAGGGAAGGTTCTTCCTGGTGTGGATGCCTTGAGCAACGTGTAGAGAGCAGAGCCCATGTCCCGTCCTGTGCACAGCCCCTGAGATCCAGCACTTCAGCTTCTGTGTTCCAGCTCTGCGAGAGGCACATCCCAGAATGTGAACGGGACAGGCTTGCAGGAGGAGAGAGCAGAGATTTTCCAACTGCAGTTTACACGATGTGGGTTTGTCCACTGTTATCCCACTTAAATTAACATAGTGAGTTGAAACTGTTGTTGTGAATTTAGAGTGTATATATTTATATTTTGCCTTTTCAAAGAGATTAATCCCTGTTAGACATGTATCTCAGAAAGGAGTGCACTGTTCAGCTTTCATCTTAGAGGCATTTTCATCACTTGACACGGTTCAGAAACAAGAGGGGACTCCAGTTTTTTGGAGGTTGGTTGTAATAGCTGCTGAATAAACATATTTAAAGTGCTCCCAGTTTGTGTGTTGTCCTTATTTCAGATTTTACAGTTAAAATACCTTCTTCCTAGCATTGGGAATCAGAGCTAATTTTCTTACTTGAACTACTTATATTTCTAAATCTCCTTTTTATGTTTGTCCAGTGGATCTATAAGCACCCAGTCATCATCAAAGGGAACTTGATTGGAGGGAAGTAAATTGTTACGGATGTGCTGTTATGTTAAAACTTCCATACCATCCAGTAATAAAGTAAGATGACAATTTGAAGTGCAAGTCAAGTAAAAACAAAATGCAAGTTTAAGTGTTTCTCACCTAGAAAACTTGCCTAGTAGTAGGCAGCTAATGTATTTCATGTCAATATAGGGGAAATTTTGAAAACGGGCAAGTAAAAATGAAGTTACAGGCAAACACTTGGAGTAAGCCTTTGCTCAAGTTTGTGGTCCTAAAAGCACTAAAAGGAGCACAGTAAAACTGCACAGTTGGACAGTGAGGGTTGAGTGTGGCTTAAGCATGTGCAGAGCCACAGGGACTGTCAGTGGAGGCTCACCAACATGGGTCCTGTGCTGGAGTTGGGATTCCCATATTGGTTGTCCTGTGTTGGCTCCTGTGCTTGCTGCAGGACCCAAATGTGAGCACAGGGTGGCTCTAAACCGAACTCAAGGCTTCTCCAGCCTCAGCCTGGCCTCGGGTTTGGACAACGGCAGCAGGCACAGCTCTGCTCCCAAGAGCTGTGAGGACATGCAGTGCTCCAGCTGAACTCTGGTGTGCCTTCCTGCTGGATCCAAGAAAAGTGGTGTGGAAGCAGTGATAGATAGCCTGTTTTGATTCCTAGTGAATCCCCAGCTGTGGTGATGTTTCTTCCCATCAGATTTTGCACAATATAAAGCAGCCAGGATGAACCATGAAGGGAATCTGAGGCCACAACACAGACTACCTTTTAAGTTAATTTCTGTGTGTGTACCTAATGCTACCAAAGCCAAATGAAAGCATGTGTTTCAACAGACACAGCCTCTTGGCCAGATTTTACTTGATCATGGTGGGATGCAAATTAAAACCCAGTAGCGCTGAAATAAGTATGAAATACATAATTGTTACATTTTAAAGCTAAAAGTGACTATTGCAAAGAAACCAGAAATAATGCAAATGACTGCAGCGCCGTGGTTTCCTTCTCTTCCCCTCCTTTGTGACTCTCTCAAGCATTGTCTGATTGTGCATGAACGATGCAGGTTTTTTCTGGGAGGGCTTGTTCGCTGTACTCGTGTTCCCCAGGCGGGAGTGCAGACCCCCGACAGCTGCAGGAACGAGGCAAAGAAAGGAGGGAGCTTGTCAGCCACAAAAGGACTGGATTTTGGAAATCAAGTACTACAGAAACAAACATTCCACCATGTTTTTTAATACAGCCCATTTTTGTGTCACTCTCATGTCCCCATGCTGCTGGATTCCCATGGAGCAGTAACAGACTTTCCCTCCATCCCTCCCTTCTGGATGTTTGAGGTGGAAGCTGGTGTGTGGCCACTACCTCTGCTGGGTTTTCCCTCTCTTCATCCAAAGTAACAAAGCTATCTTTAATCAAATACAGCGAGTAATAATGTTCTGTGAGTGCAGATGTCTGTGCTTAAAAGCATTTTGCCACCTGACCTTGGATGCTTCGTACTCATGTCTCTAAAATGTCCTTTTATTTCCACATGGCTTGTTTTATGCATTGCTCTGTGTGCTCAACACAGCAAACATTGAAAGGCCAGAGAGATACTTTATGGGTTGCAAATAAAAATGGATGAAAGACTTCAATGTGAGATCACAAGAGCCGTACGCCTGATGACCAGCTGCTGATTACTTGAGTGACAGGGTTTCCAGATTTTTTTAAGCTTTGCCTATTAATAGTTTTTAGCACCTATTAGCACTTTTTAGCTACTGCCAGATGCTAAAATGTTCTTAAGGCATCTAGAGATTGCTTATTAAATTTTATATCCTCTGAAGTCACACTGGTCTTCCTAAATTATTTTGACATGGCAACCTTTCTAGACATGAATTTTTGACAGTCTGGCTTTTACATTTTTATTGCTTTTGCTGGGAGTTTTTCTGGGACAAGGAATAGTGCTTGTTAGAAACATTGTGGAAGAAACATTAAAAGCAGGTGGCCAAGAAGGCCAGTGGAATCCTGGCTTCTATCATGAATAGTGTGGTCAGCTGGAGAAGCGATTGTCCCTCTGTACTTGGCAATGGTGAGTCTGTGCCTTGAATCCTGGGGGCTGTTCTGGGCCCCTCAATTCAGGAAAGACATTGAGGGGCTGGAGTGTGCCCAGGGAATGGAATGGAGCTGGGGAAGAGTCTGGAGCAGCAGGAGCAGCTGGGGAGGGCTCAGCCTGGAGAAAAGCAGGCTCAGGGGGGACCTTCTGGCTCTGCAACTCCCTGAGAGGAGGGGGAGCCAGGTGGGGGAAGGGGGGGGGGTGTCGGCTCTGCTCCCAGGGAACAAGGGACAGGAGGAGAGGGAATGGCATCCAGCTGTGCCAGGGGAGGGTCAGGTTGGACATCAGGAGGAATGTCTTCATGTAAAGAGTGATTAAACATTGGAAGGGGCTGCCCGGGGAGGTGGTGGAATCCCCATCCCTGGAGGTGTCCAAGGAAGGCCTGGCCGTGGCACTCAGTGCTCTGGGCTGGGGGACAAGGTGGGGATGGGGCACAGGTTGGACTCGATGATCTCAGAGGTCTTTTCCATCCTAAATGATTCTGTGATTCCTCCTCGGTCAAGCCGTGGCTGCCCGAGGCTGCGGCTCCCCGGCTCGGGCCCGGGCGGGCAGGAACTACAGCTCCCGGCCGCCACCGCGGCGCGGCCGGCGGGGGATGCCGGGTGCCGTAGTTGCAGCCGCCTGGTGAAAGTTAATCACTGGAGCTGGGGTGGACACTTCCCAGAGCTCCCCGGTGTCCCTCATTGCCATGCCGGCTTTGTCAGCCCGGAGGGGAGCGGCGCAGGATGGATGAGCGGGCGGCCGCCGGGGCAGGCGCCCGCGGGGTAAGAGCGGAGCGGAGGCTGCGGCCGCCGGGCGAGGCCGCTCCGAGGGGGCTGAAGGCCGGCGCCGTCCCCTCCTCGCACCGCCCGGACGGTCCCCCCGAGGCGGGAAGGGGAGCTGCCCTGACGGAGATGGCCTCCTTGCAGGGCGGCTGTGGGGCGGTTCTGTGGCTCATCCCGCAGCTCCCGGGACCGCGGACACTCCTCGGGGGTAGCTGTGAGGGGCTGTGGCGGCTGTTGGGTGTGTGTGGTAGTGGGGACAGCGGGGTCGGTGCGAAGGGGACGCAGAGCCGTCCTGCCCCTTCCCAGGTCCATTTTCAAGTCCGGACAGTGCAGACGCTGTTTTGTTACCCACAGACCAGGGCCTCCGCCCCAGCTGCGGGAGATGGTCCCTGCTCTGCCCTCCTCTTCCCTCACTCGTCCTGGTCCCAACAGGAGCTCATCCGCACCTGCCCCAACTCCAGATTAATAGGAACTCCTCCAAATCCTCCTGCTTTGATCTCTGAGAGAACAGAATGCCAGTCCGAGGGTGATAATCCCCAAAGAGTTAAAGGCTTTGCCTCTGTATCCGTGCCTTGTCGGAGAGTGGGATCCCACCAGCCCATCCGAGGCTCTGGCTTTGGCCATCCCTGCTGCTCCCTCTGTTCTCAGGCCTTTCCTTAGACTGAGTCAGGTAGGGCCATAAATATTTACGATGGTATCTGCCACATGGTCTAAGCAGCTCAAATCCCATCTGCCTCAATTCCAGGTTACTTTTTGAGGAAGGTGAGTGCTTGGAAGGCCAAATCTTTAATTTGGAGGAGCTGTGGTGGACACAGGGACTTGTGTGATCCTAAATACTCATTGCTTTTGCTTGAGTGCTGTAACCAGCCAGAGTCCCACCAATGTCCTGCATGTGGTGGGACAGCCCAGCACTTTCATATTTTAGGCTCCTGGTGGGCTGTTTGGACTTCTCACGACATGCAGGCCCAGTCTCAGGTCCTTGGCATTCCCACCTGCACTGGCCCATCAAGAGATGCATCAAGAAGATCCCCACTCAGTTTTCTGGTTAAAATTTTCAGTGTTGCCTCTCAAAAATGATCCTCAGTTCAGCTCTAATACAGTATAAAATAGCAAATTCCACTTTAGTTAATTTTTCATTTTTACTCCACTTTTTAATGATAATTTTTCCCTTAGCATTTCTCATCAGCAAGGCTCAAGGTGCTTTACAAAAGAGGGAAAAATATTATTATTCCAATTATCCTTATTAAGGCTTAGGCTTTGGGCAGCCTCTGCAGATATTATAGGCCATAAATAATTCAGAGTATAATCTAATTAAGAGAAATCCCCAGTTGTAAACTGAAGTGCCTTACTGAAGAAGACAGTGTCCAAAGGCATGGCCTTGTAACCTAATCTCCCTGATCAGAAGTGTACCCCATTATCCCACAAATCTTCCCTCTCCTGACTTGTCTGCCCCTGCAACAGGTACTTCCAAGTGCAGGACCCCAGGGGTGTTTCAGTGACCAAAGCAGTCTGGAGACGGAAGTCCCTTATCTTGTCATTTGAATACAGGTCTCGTGTGTACCAAAATGTCCAGTCTGAGCTGAGCAGGGTTGGGCATAGAACTGATTGAATTTTTTAACAGAAATAGGATTTGGAAATTAGAAGCATTGCTCATACCAGAGTCCAAGAGATATGAAGAAGATTGTAGCCTGGATCCAGTTCATCCACAACCTAAATAGAATTCTGACCCTGAAACTTGCTCTGAACACCTTGTCAGATTTCATCAAAGTTGGACATGAAATCTCCTGTTTGGGAATTTAGGCTCTAGATTGCTAAGCTGGGTCTGTGTATCCTGACACCTTTGTGTGGGGAGCTGGCTGTCTCAGGACAGCTGTTTATCTGTATAATTCAGCAGCAGGGCTACGTGGATGAATTCTTGTTCTCATTCCAAATACCTGCTGTCACATATTAGTTATTCTGTGGGAAGGTTTTTGCTCCGGTTTGTGGTTACACAGTGTTCAGCGATGACCTAATTGCAACGTTCTCATTAGGCAGAGAAATTTCTGAGTTTGGCTTTACATTTCACCTTCTCAGAAAGTAAATCATTCCTCTGTTACACCATCTACATCAGTACTTTGCTTTAGCCCAGTGTTTTATGAGGGACCATGAGCCTGGTTCAGACACTTTGAAGCATGTGTATCTACAACAGCTTCTCTCTCTGTACCACTGCAATGTCTAACAGCTCAGAGCAGGCATAGGCCATCTTATTGATGACAATTCCTGAATCTGATGACCTGTAGCAGCTTTCTTACCACTAAAGAAACTGCACCTGTGTTAGTCTGATGGTGTGTAATTTCCAGGAAAGTTGGTGATACAAGAGCAGCTACAAATAAAGCTGGAAAAGCCCAGACTGCCTTTCTGCCTGACCCTGATGGGGCTTAATCTTTGCCAGAGAATGCTGGTGTAATTTTCAAATGTAGCTCAAAGGAATGTTGATGGCAAGTTACATTAAAATGAGTCCCTAAGTCCTCTAGGTCTTGGAGAGACCTATATCTTGATATATCTGTGCTGTAATTTCTTCATTTGTATCGTGTTAAGTGTAGTTCCATCTGATGCACTGGAAGCTTTGAGCAGCGAGGCATGAGTGGAGCTTTGAGCATTGATGGTGGTACTGGAAATGTGCTACAGGTGACAGAGGAGAGAACCTGCAGAAATAAGCAGGGAGTGCAGACATTTTGAGAAGCAGAAAGAGGGAGGGTTAGAACAGAAGAAAGTAGTGAGGGACAAAGGAAGGAAAAATATGAAAGAAAAATCAGGAATAAAACTAAACCACCACCGTTATAGGTGACGATCAGTGTGGGTGAGGCTTTGCAGTTGAACCAAGTTTCCCTAAGAATGTTATCATGTGTGACTTATGGGAGGGAGAAGGAGGGTAGAGGGCTCCTGGAGAAGTGCATATCCACACAATGAAGCCTTCGGTTTCTTCCCTTGCATATTTGTAGAGCGCTCACGTTTTTCTCTTACCCCGGGAGACATTCCCATTTCCTTTGATTTTCCAGTGTTTAGAAGGCAGAGGGAGATGAAGCACTGTTGGGTTCCCTTATTAACTTAATCTGTGGAAAGCCCTACATAATTCAGTGGATTTCCTAGTGCTGTTGTAAAAGGAGGTGTTTGTACAGTGAAGTCAAACAGAAGATGGAGGGATGGTTTGACACTGTCCCGGTCCTGTGCCTGTGACTCTTAGCCTTGCATTGCTTTGAAGTCTGAAGCTTAGGAGTCTGTGCATTAATGATCAAGGGACAAAGCTGAATACAGAATTCCTATGGTACTAAGGTAAAGGTGTGGGTAGGAATGTGGGAAGAGAATATTTGGGAGCAGTCTGGCATGTATAGTTAATAACATTAAAAAAATAATCATGTTAATTTCCTGTAGTTACTCAGGTTCTCAAGGCTTTGAGCATCTTCTCATCCTTGTAGATCAGTGATCTCTTGTTGGGTGCTCTTATGTCCACATTATTAACTTCCTTGAAAACTAGAAAACTTCAGGTTTTAAACCTTTTGTCCTTTTCTATGACAGGAAACTTGGTCTGATCCCTTAGGCAGGAATGTCTGTTCCTCCTGCAGTGTTTCAGAGCTGTGCTCGGTGTTTGGCCGTCGCTCTGTCCTACTCTGCCAAGTGTCGCTGAGCCCTGAATGCTTAAAAAGTTTCTTGGGGCTCTCAGCAGATGTGAAGCTGTTCTAAATTTGAGATTTGTCAGGAGCAGAATGCATTATAACAATTATTCCTGACTTTGACATACAACTATGTTAAAACTCACTTTTTTTACCAATGTATGTATTCCTTTAAGGCTCTAAGATGTTTCTGCAGTTTCTCTAGTTCAGGAGCTGTTCTTCCCAATTTTTACTTCATAAAAAAAAATGGTTGAAAGTGCTGTGTATCTTGTTGCACTGAGTATACAAATATCTACTGACTGAAACAGTGAAGTAGGCCATGGGTTTCAATTTCTGACCCCCTATTTGAACTTCCAGAACTTCACCTTAACTGCTGCAGTTTCTGAATTGAGCACTACATCAGTTCCCCTCTAAGCTCCAGGATTAGCAAAAATCAGATTTTTCTGAAGAAGCAAAGGTCAGATTTTCAAAATTTGTCTTATATATATGGGGACATAATGAAGCAGATCCTGAGGTGACATTTGTGTCCTATCAGACATGAAGCTGCTTTCAGAATCCTGGCCTGGGCACCAGGGGATTCATAGTCTTGCTCCAGATGTCTCCCATGTGATGGAGGGGTACAGACCCACCACGGGGCTTTGGGAGCTCTTGTTCCCACATCATTTATTCCAGCCATGGCTGCATTCTCCACCTGCTCAGAGGGCCAACTGTGTCCCTTCAGGTGGAAAAAACAGAGACCTCAGGCCCCTCCCTGGGAATGACTGGGACCCCTTTTCCCAATGCATCTCTTCAGCACCCCAAGTACTTGAAGCCATCCTCATTAACAAGCTCCTGAGTGCCTTGCACATATTGAAATGTCCTTGTGATGGCAGGTGCAGAGCTGAGTAAGGGCTTTACTGGCACTCAGGTTGATAGGACTGCATTCTGAAGTCTTATGTATTGTTTTTTGCTAAACACTGGATAGTGTAAATGATTATTTGTAGAGCTGCTTGAGGTCTTTAGGTCAGTTTTGTCAGGTAAAGCTCTGATGCAAATCCCTCTGTAGTCCAGCAGAAAAACCTCATCTTTGACATTGCTTTCCCCTCTTGGCCCCGGGGATTTTAAAAGACAATTATTTTTAACCATTCAGTGTGTACAGAATGTCGTGGTTTGAGAGCCCTAAAAATCCAATTCCGAGTTCAGGCCTCCCTCCCCAATTTTAACCCGGTGTGAGAT
>JAWWLV010000158.1:17140886-17187133 GCA_035041135.1 Platyrinchus mystaceus | reverse complement strand
GAGCTGCACGTGGATTCAATTTGCCAGTTTTTACCCTTCTTACTGATGCCTGATCTGAGCACAGTTTGGGAACTGGGACAGCTGTCATCTGGGTACTTAGCTTTGGGTTTATTTTGTTGCTGCTGGTCTGTTTGGCCCTGTGCAGGCTCAGGTGTGGTAAGGTAAGCCTAAGGAGAGGTGTGGACAAGGCTTGGGTGCACCCTGGGGAGAGGAAATCAGAGCCTTTCCAGCTTCCTGGCAAAGGGTGGAACAGAGACAGGTTTGGGAGCAGGTTTGCTTTGATTAAAGTAGCAGCATCTCCACTGTGACTCCTGTCAGGGAAGATGTTGGAGCTGTACTAAGACTTTTTTAAGGAGAGCTGTTTTTCTTGGCATAGCTCTAAAACTGATGGAAAGTCAGGGTGGAGCCAAGGGATTTGGCATCATGGGAACTTCTCACACCAGCTTGTCTTTGTGCTACAGCACCACAGAAGTGCTTTCTGCTGAGAGAAGCATGTGCATCAGATGTTTATTTGTGACAAGGAAATTTATTCCAGTGAGTGACGATTGCCCATAAGTAAGTGCAGTTCTTAGTAATGACTGTGTCGTTTCCAGAAACTTATCTAGCTCTAAGATCTAATTAATCATCCATTTAAAAGAAAAATGGCATTTCATATCAAGAACATAATGCATTTTCATTCCTCATTTTTCTCTCAATAACTGTTGAACAAAGATCACCAGCAGAGAGTGCTGTCACTCTTCCAGAATGTGGCAGCAGCTTCTGAAATCGATTCTAAAATCTAATCAGACTTTGTTCCATAATTCTATTTTTAGATTTTCATTTATGTGAAAACAAAATGTTAATCAATTACCTGTAACTTGATAACCTTGCTGTCTCTAATTATCAGTATTTTTGTAGCTTACTACAGGATTGTTTTTAGGAGCACAACTATGTGTTCAGAAAAATTCTAATTGCCACTTTTTGAAGCAGTCATTTAACAGAAATTAATCTATTTTATTCCAGTGTGTTGTCCTTTTTTGTATATTAAATTATTTCTCCTTTCATTTCTGTGCTTTAATTTCGTGTTCAAAATAAGCTGTTTACTCTTCAGTACAGCTTCTCTGTACTGGGGGAAGGTGGTATTTAACTGAGACCATACCTTTAAACTTCCCAGGCTATGGAAGTTTGCTTCCAGCCAAAGATTACTGTTGGTTGGGCCTCTTTCATTTCTCAGTCCTGAGTCTGCTTCTGACACCAGCATTAAAATGAAGTTGCAAGAGCTTTAAATCCAAAAGCACCTCCTCCCCTCCCATCCCCTTGGTATTTATCAATACAGTTGCACCATTATAAGGCCTGGACACTTAGAAGAGGTTAGGCTTTTTGGTTTAAATCAGCCACGCTTGTCCCCTCACAGTCTTTATGGTTATTGCAACATCGGGATTATCAGGTCTGTTTTTTGCTGCAGAACCTGCTGTGCGTCTTGTTCTTGTATAATTTCATCATTCTTTAGTCACTGAGGCCAAGCAAATGCTATGTTGAAGTCCAGGGCCTCCATGTCTTACTCTTACAGTTCACTCTGATCCGAACCCACTGGACGTTGAAGGAATCTTTTAATTTATTTCAGCAGATTTTCTTAAAGAGAAGTGAGAGGCAAGAGTGCAGGGAAGCAAGGGAGATGGTCAACTTTCCTACATCAAGGTTGTTAATATATAATAGACATCAGTTAACAGCTTACAGAACCCTCTTTGGGAGAAGAATAGTGTCTTGTAGGGAAATCCCTTTGTCCAGCTGTCCCTGCTGTCCTTATTTTGCCCCAAGTACATTTAGCTGTAGGGCACTGGGGTGTGAATGTGTTTAGGGCAAAGCTGAAACGTTTATTTTTTCATAGTTGGCAGTTGTTTATCACTCTCCTGGTTACACGTCTTTCTTCTGAAATTCTGCATAGAAAGGGGCCAGAGTTCAGCAGTTAGAATAATTCTCCTTACAGGTGGTACCTGATCAATCACCTCATGGGTGACATGTGACTGCTGACCTCTATATTGCATTTCACTGTGTAAGCTGTTCCTTTTATGCCCCTTCCTGTGCAGGCCCTTTCTTCTCCCGAGGAACCATGCTGCACTTGAGTTACACTCCATTAGAGGTACCTCCCAAGCTGACAGACTTTTGAAAATCTTCACAGGCAGTAGCGTGCAAAACCTTAGATGAGCAGAGCTGTGTTACAACGTAAATCACAATATAGGCAGGATATTAAGTTGGCTATGCAAAAGTTTCTGTATCAATTACTTCCCTCCCAGAAGTTATGTGGTCATCAAAGTTTGATTATATAGAATGGGCACAATAATACACTTGTGTAGAAACACACAGCAATTACTTAGTGAAGGCCAGAGGAGTACATACTGTGGAACTATTCCTGCTTGTGTGTTTTGAGAAGGAGGATTTTTCTATGGATTCTGTGCATGTCAAGTTTCATGGTAGTAATTTCTGGTGCTGTTGGTGTGTGAATACCTGTCATTGCCATCTTGGTGAATGATAACTGGGTTTACATATAATTCATGCCTCAATCTCAGATAGATTCTGTTTCTCTTCAGAAGTCGCAGCTGGTCTCCAGCTGTACCTGATGGCAGGACCTGAGGGAGTCCTTCAGCTTTGGTACAGCTCAGGGTGGATGTACCAGCAACACCAGATCTTCTACACATGACTCTGAAATGTCCATGACCACCCCGAAGGCTGAATGCTAAAACCAGGTGGTAAAGCTGCAGCAAAAGTTGCAGTGCTGCAGGTCCAGCTCACCATATGTGTGGGCAGCAAGGCAGGGCCTGTGTCCTGTGAC
Source organism: Platyrinchus mystaceus (assembly GCA_035041135.1). Taxonomy (NCBI): domain Eukaryota; kingdom Metazoa; phylum Chordata; class Aves; order Passeriformes; family Tyrannidae; genus Platyrinchus; species Platyrinchus mystaceus. The sequence continues at coordinate 17,184,324 of JAWWLV010000158.1, read as the reverse complement.
TCTCAGAGACTCTCCAAGTCCAGACTGAACTGACTTTGGACAAACCACTCCTATACCTTGGTGCTCTCTTCACCCATTTCTTGTGCTTCTTACTAGGTTATGGAATGTTTTAGTCTTGTTTTGGTCTGTATCCCCTAATGTATTGGTTCACTTCTTTTTCTTCAATGAATCTGTCTGTCAAACTGACCTGAAGTGTTCAAGGCCAGGCTGGACGGGGCTTGGAGCAACCTGATCTAGTGGAAGGTGTCCCTGACCATGGCAAGGGGATGGAATGAGATGGTCTTTAAGGTCCCTTCCAACCAAAATCATTCTGTGATTCTATGACTTTGGCTTCTATGACAAGAAATATAATCTCCCTTTTCAGGAATGTCTTTTCCTTGCTCCTGCTCACCTGGTAAATGTACTCAGCTCCTCTTCTTAGTCTTTTTTACTATTTCTTGCATTACTCTCTATTTACTGTACGATCATTATTTCACCCAACAACGTGTTTACAGACTGGGCAAAGAACCTTCAGCATTGGTGGTGGTGGGGATGTACTGTCTGGTCCCAAGAGATAATGGCACTTCCGAGCCCTGCTAAGGGTTTACTTTTATGTGTAAGAAGAAAAGCTCTGTTAAACTGGCCCAAGAGCAGAGACCCATGGAAATTAATTTATGTCCCTCTCTGCTGACTGAGCGCCGGACTGAGCGGTGGTTTCTGTACAGGAGGGATAATAGCAGCAGCTTCCTGAGCTCCAGCTGCTGGGGACAAAGGGCAGCAGAGCTACAGTGATTCCTGGAGGGAGGAAGTTTAAGATGGAGGAATTTTAAAGAATGTGAAGGACAACCTCTAAAAAATTGTAGGTGGAGCAATTCCAGGTCATCCAAACACTTCCTAAGCCCAAGATTTATTTTCCTGCTTTGAACCTAGTTGCCATTGTGGAGTTTATCGTCTGTGCTTTTTAACACAACTACCGTCACCTTTGTGCATAAATTGGCCCCAGTACGCTGGAACAGTTATTAGGAACCCCTTTCTTGTGTTGTTTCCTGAATTCCCACATTGTGGCGTGATGTGTGTGTGGAAACCACTCACTTCCTCTGCTGGCAGCCGTTCAGATGAGTGCTGGAGCTCCTGAGGAATGGGCTGGGCGGGCGCTGGGTGAAGGGAGGATACAGCGGGAGAATATTGTAAGGAAGAGAATTTGGATGTCATGCAGCTTTGTTCTTTTGCAGTTCCATACTGCTGGTATCTCCAACTGTGGGTTAAACATGAGCAGTGCTCCTGGAATAAACAGTGGCAGAGGAGCTGGGGTTAACACGCCTCAGGCAAGGCTCACCCCTTCCCAGTGCCTGCATGAAGCAATAGTTGTGCTTTCCTGATGACTCTGCCTTCTCGCTTTGCTCCCATATTTTCTTTGAGCATGTGGGAGGGAGACAGGATGTGTGACTGAGGCACATTTTATAACTCTTCCACTCGCTGTAGCTGTGTATTTCCCTTACAGCTCTACCCCACAGCATCCAAGCAGATATGTTTTTCAGCAGCTCCTTCTGCCTTGCCCTTTTTCTTTGGCGTTTTCAACCTGTAAGGTGATGGGATGCTAATGAGCTGGTTACATGTGTGTTTCTACATTTGTTCCAGTTAAATGTTCCAATGAATGAATGTCGGTTATGAGGCAAAAAAATAGACATTTATATACGCTGCATTTGGGATTTCTGCAATTTGACTTCCTGAACTTTTTGTCCAGAGCTTCTTTTCAATGGTAAGAGTTGAGAATGTCAGAAAGGATTTGTTTGCACAGAGCAATTAAACGGTAAATGGCTGAATCATGTCATCTCTCCTCACATGAAGGCAGAATTTCACAGTGCAAGGATTTGACATGTGGCCAGTTCTTTCACTTTTAGTAGTTTTGGAAACTGGTGGCATCTTACAGCCACACTTTGACATGCTGGGACTACTTAATGGGCTTCATATTTGCACGGTCAGGCTTTCATGCATTAAATCAGCTGTGGACACACCGTGACAGCTTCATTCATTTTTTTGTTTCACTCTTTCTTGAAATTCCAAGTTAGTGACCAGGAGCCAAGTGGAAGCTGTCACTGGGAGATCATTCTCCTCCTGAGTTCAGGACAGGAGTGACCTCACTGGGGGAGGATTCTAGTGCTCTGTATGCAAAAGCTGGAGGTGGATTGTGAGAAAAGCAGGGTACCATTGTTTGTACACAAGTAAGTCCCAATTGAAGGACCAGTTTGTTATCTTGGCTTTGTTTAGGCTGGGGATTTGCCCTGGTTACAGGGATGGGGCAAGGAGAAGTTGGTGCTGGTTACCCCATTTCAGAGCAAGAGCTCTGCCTCTCTGATGCAGGGACTGGTTCCACTGCAGAGCTGACAGTATTACTGTCATTCCCAACTGCTTTTAGATCTGAAAGAGGGAAACTGGCTCAAGTCTTTCTTTTTATTGTCATTTTGGGGTCCTTTTACTTGCTTTTGAGTGGGGAGACATGCTTTACTTTGAAGGTTGTGACATATTTAAAGATAAACTATTTTAGAAGTTGAAATTCTACAGTGTGATTCCAGGCTTTAGAGCCTTAGACAGAAGACATCTCTGAGTGTGGCCATCACCTTTTATTGTGCGGCAAAAAGCTGAAACAAAGCAAAACCACGGTTGTATTTGGGGAAAAGAACTGAAGTCTCTTCCACCTCCTCTTCCCACACTGACCAATCAGTCCAGCTGTGGTAGAGTGGTAGAGGTCTGTGGTTAATTCCTGTTAGGATAGGCTGAGCCTTGGAAGATTCTGGGATGTACATTTTGGTTTTAAGCAGAACATTACATACAGGGAACTCAACACACTGCCTATGTGCAGGTAGTCATGATCAGTTCTTGCTGCACTTTCAGTTATTTTTAGCATTTGGCCAGGAGAAAGTGGGTGAGTCAGCCCCTTGGCCGGAGTACATTGGTGTAAACCTGTTTCACTCCACTGGCTTAGTGGGTCGGGTGTGAGGCCTTGAGTCTGACTTCTGTGGATGCTCCCGCAGGTGTCTGGGTGACTCGTAGGGTGAAGCCCTTACAGCCCATCTGCGGAGCACCAGCACTGGAGTGCGGCCAAAGCTCCAGGTGGTGCCACACAGGCTGGGCCAGAGCTCTGCCCCTTCCCCAGGGCAGGGACCGCGCTCAGCAGCTGCAGGGAGCAGTGCCCGGGGTGGTCCTGGGGGGCATCAGGCCCCGCATCGCTGCTGGGTGAGAGGGGATTGTCCTGCTCTGCTCTGCACTGGGGTGGCCTCACCTGCAATATTGGGGCAGTTTTGGGCACCAAAATGTAAGAAAGATACGAAGCCATTCGAGAGCATCCAAAGGAGGGCAAGGAAGATGGGGAAGGGCCTTGAGGGGAAGCCGTGTGAGGAGCGACTGAGGGCACTTGGTGTGTTCAGCCTGGAGGAGACTGAGGGGAGACCTCATTGAGGTCTACAACATCCTCGCGAGGGACAGTGGAGGGGCAGCTCCGGTCTCTGCTCTGTGTGACCAGTGACAGGACCTGAGGAACGGCTGGAGCTGCGCCAGGGGAGGTTTAGATTGGATATTAGAAAGAGGTTCTTCCCCCAGAGGGTGGTGGGGCACTGAACAGGCTCCCCAGGGCAGTGGTCACGGCCCCAAGGGTGCCAGAGCTCCAGGAGCGTTTGGACAACGCTCTGAGGGAGAGCGTGGGATTGTTGGGGTGTCTGTGCAGGGCCAAGAGCTGGACTCGCTGATGCCCGCGCGTCCCTCCCAGCTCGGGGCTCGGCGGCTCCGTGCCCGCACACAATAGCGGCGGGCGGGGCGGTGCCGCGGGCGGGGCGGGCCCGGCGGGCTCTTCCTGCCCGCCCCGCCGAGCGCGTCCCGCGGGCCGCCCGCGCCCGGAGCAGCGGAAGGAGCGGAGCTGCCCGTCCCGGCCCGTCCCATCCCATCTCATCCCGCCCGGCCCGGCCGTGCCGCCGCGTGTGAGCCCGGCCGCGCACAGGTAACCGCGCCGGAGGAGCGAGCGGAGCCGCCCGGCCGCGATGCCGCGGGCCGCCCTGCCCTGCCGGGGCCGCGGGAGCCCCGGGCGGCGCTGCCACTGACAGCCGAGCGGCGCCGCTTCCACCGGGACGCGGACTTTCCCTTCGTTTTGTTTGTTCCGCCGGTCTCGAGGTACCGCTATCCTCCTCCCAGGCACCGCGGGCAGGTCCTGGCTGGCCGTGTTGGATTTTTACCCTTCTGTCTCGATCTCCTGTCTGAAAGTATATTTATTTTTAATAAAGGAAGTCCAAGTCCAGTTCGTATCACATTCCCCTTTCTGTGGAGTCCGGTGTATTTCTGCAGATAAAAAAAGTTTACTCCCCCTCCTCAGTTTTATTGACACTGAGGATGAAGAAGGATTTGCAAATGAAAGCGCCTTGAAATACAGCATCTTTTGGAGAGAGCTCTGCAGTTCTCCAGCCTGTTGAGTCTCGAATTCCACCCTTTGCCCCTGCTGAATCCACTGTTCTGCCCTTTACTCTCTGGGGTAAAAAAACCAAACAACAAGGACAAAAACCCGAGGGGAAAAAGAATACCTTTGGCAGCAGGGAAGCTTTGTGTGACTGACCCAACGAGCTACAAGTGTCCAGTTTCTGAAAAGAAGAAAACCCTTTTGTCTTCAGCAGATCAGTAGGTAAGAGACATGCTCACGGCACAAGGGACTCTGCGTTCATTCCTCAGCCTAAACCTGGGAGTTAAGACTGGCTCTCCTCTGTCAGCTTTTGCCCATCACTTCTCTTTCCTGTAAAGTTTACTTTTCATCTTGCAAAATTCCTGCAAGATAAAAAAATTACATTTGTCCACTATGACTGGTAGTAAATTGCCAAATCAATAGGGTTGTAGTTGTGTTGTAACTGGATCGAGTAAAACTCGGTAGAAGTCGCTGAAGTGGTTTTGTATCAGGCTGTGTTTGAAAGCAGCTGCGTTTCTTGCAGTGCTCTTTTCACTAGAGAAAATAATCACAATCATTGTGCTTGTAATCCACGTGTTGAGATTGTCTTTGCTTGTTGTGCTCCACGGAGGAGCACGTATTTGCCTTTATGTATCATGCATGCAAACAGGGCTGCCACAATTGATTGGGATTTCTTGTTTCACGCTGGAATTTGTTTTACATTAAGTGCTTTACTACTGTGTCACAAGGTGTAAAAGTGTCGCATCTATAATTAACCTGCCTTAACAGATTATTGAACATGGCTAGGAACATGCCTGGCATTGTGCAGAGAGAGTATGAGATGTTTCCTTTGTTTTGAGATTTTTTTTCAAAGTGAGACTAAAAATGCAATGGAGACGTGCACATAATAACTGGATGAAGGCCCAGTCTCTGTGCAGAGAAACATATTTTGCAGAATACTCCTTTCTGTAGGGGCCAAGTGCTGGAAGTGTCCTCGTTTACAACTGATAATACTGCTGTGATTGTCTCATTTTCGTTCTCCCCCAGCCTTGTAACCGTATACCCCCTTCCCATAGGCCTTTCTTGCAAGGAAAGGACCTGTGGAATTTTGTGTGGCTGGTAGTGGGACTCCTTGTGTCAGGGAGGATTATATCGTTCCCTGTGGAAACACACAGCAGCCCCCAGCAGGAGGAACTGCTTGTTCACGTGGTGAAACCAGCCTTAACATCAAGCTCTTCCCCACTGCGTGGGTTTTTCCTGTGGACGATACAGGAAATGCCACATTTTTGTCTATCCTGGCCCTGGTCCTCATTCCTCTTTTTAAATTTTTTTTTCTCTTCCTCTTCTGTGGAGGGATTTCTGTGGGAAAAGAAAGTGTCCTGTTCCTGCCTTAGAGGAGAGGCAACAAGTCCTGCCAGACCCTTGGAGAACTCAGTCTCTGCTGAGGTGCAGCAGCCAGAGGGGCACCCTGTGAGGGGACTGGGGCAGGTCATTGTCCACCATCCATCCTGGGGCAGAGGACATGGCATAGGTTTTGGCTGCTGTCTCACTTTTTTCTGCCACCCTTGACTTTTTCTGTGGACTGAACCTTTCTACCAGATCAGGGTGGGAACACAAAAACTGTATTCTCAAGCTTTCCCTGCACCCTTGTGCTGTTCCTGTGTGAGTGGTGGGCAGCATCAGGTTGGTTTTCAGGGCTGATATGAAAACATGAACCCTACCATCAGGACCGTGACCCTGATAAATTTTTGGGTCAGACTTTCACTGGGGTTACCTCAGTGACTGCTCTTCAAGGGAAATAAGGTCATGAGCTGACCCTGGAAAAATTTGTCCCATAGTTGAAGTTGCAGATTCATCTGGGACACTTGGTCTCCCTCTCTTTTGCTTCCAGGACACTTACATGCAACATAACCCCTCTCCTTAAAATGTTCCTGGGAGCCACAAACACAACACAGAATTTCTTTTTCTTGAGGAAAGTGAGGGATTTACAGATGGAGGGAAGGGGGTGCCTGGTCTTCTCCCAAGCTCTTTGTCTTTCTGATTCTGGAGATGTTTTGCAGGCAGTGCTGCCTGCCCTGGGCAGGAGGCTGGAGGCAGAAAGGCAGCTGGGAATGGGAGTGGGCAAAATGGGTCGTGTAGTGGAACATGGGATTGGAGTGGTGCTGGCACCTCATCTCTGGGGCATGGCTTGCCATGACACTTATTTAAATTGTGCGTGGTTCATCATTCTGCCTGTTCATGGTGTCACAGACCATGAGATTGTGCCATAAATGTGGGAGAACCAAAGTGTTCCTCTTTCCTGAAGCACCCTCAAGCGACTTCGGACTAGTGCTTTGTAGCAGAGAGTGCTACAGCTGGACCACAAGGTTTTCATATGGCTGGAATACAAATGTATAAAAATTCTCTGCAGTCTGTGATACAGCTCAAAGGGCAGCTGATTTAGACGTGCTTGAGTGTTAAGGTCAGGAGATCACATTCCATAGGTTACTAGATGAAAGTGCTTCAAGAGGGCATAGCATAAATATTTGATTCATATAGAAGGGATTGGTGCAAATCCTTTTTTCCCTTCCCCAAAGATATTCTGTAGGAAAAGCATTGTTAGGAGAATAAAACCCACCAAACAGCAGAAAACTTGTAACTTCTTTGTGCTAGAGGAAGTTGGATGGTAACAGAGTATATTATTGTTGAATTCCACTGAAAATGTTCTCGTGGGATACACCGTCTTCAAGAACAGTGAAGGGAACTAATGTTTTTAAGTGTAAAATGACTCATAATGCATGGGCTCTTGAGGTTGGGTTTAACATTGTGTGCAAACATGGCCAGCTGGTGGGGATCTTTTGGGATAAATAAGAACTATATTTGTACAAGAAGGCTTGAATGATGCATTTCAGATGCATCCTGATTAGCATAAGCCATTCACTTTGCAAAAGAATAGCCAGTATCCCAGAAGTGGAGATAGTTTAATAGTTCTCTTGTTCTCTTTAGTCTGTCTTGCATCAGCAGACTGACCACTCTTTTTGTTTATTTAGAAGTAAGGTTGCATTGCTTTACTGACACATTTTACTAACCATGACAGTGAAATTGAGAATTTGCAAGTCCTCAAAGTTTCTCCCACTTCTCTCCTTTCCTTTAGTCTCCAGTTAAGTGTAATGTGTTTGGGTTTTGTTGTTTTTTTTTTGTTTGTGTGGTGGTGGTTTTTTTGGGTTTTTTTTGTTTGGGTTTTTTTTTATGGAACAACTTGCAGTATTTAATTCTTTATAGGGCCCAGCACAATGTTGCCTTGCTCTGTGCTGGGGCTTACTGTCACTGCAGCGAATGAACAGCTCAAGTAAAATTTGAACTCATTAAAGCTTTATTTTCTTAACATGGAGCAAAATCTGATGCAGGTTTAGGTAGTTGCTGTATTAATATAAACACAAAGATAGGTCTTTAATTCTAGATTTAGCAACAGTCCAAGATTATGTTAAAGTGTAAATACTTATAGCTGTGAATGAATTTGTCTGTTCATGCCCCTCATGGGACAGAACTCCATCGCGCAGTTCTTGCTTCGTTCTTACTGATGGCTTTTAAATAGCTGCAGAGCTGTCTACCCTGCTGGGAAGACAAAGCCCTATATAAGAAAGTTCTGACATGTTCAGAGTATGTATTAAACTAAAACCTGGCTCAAAACACCTGTAAAGGGCGAGATGAAGAATATGCTGTGTGTTGGGTTCTGTTCTGAATTAAAAAGAAAACAATGACCTTGTTCTTGGCAAAAGGTTCATGGATTAATAGGTGTTCCCACTTTGGGCTGAAGTGTGAATGCTTTCAGAATAAAGTAAGATGCCTGTTTTCCCCCATCTGATGGTTGTTGCACATTCCCATATTTCAAGGTATTTTCAGAAACTTCCGAAGAAGTCCTCTCAAAGGGTTCCTAATCGAAACAGCCTTATGGATTTTTTTTCTCCTTGTTTTTGTGGACAATATAGTGGGAGTGGAATGTCCTTGGTTGCCAATGTTTGCTGCTAGGTATTCTCCTTCCATGGAGACCAAATGTTTGTAATAGTGTGAGAACAGCCATTCTTGGTGATTGGCAAAAAGGTTCAAGGCTCTCTTTCTCCTTTTCTGTCCCCAGAAATACAAGAGAGGACTTGGATCTCTTAGTTCTTCATAGAAGTGTTCCAAATTGCCTGTTACTGGGGTTATACAGTTTCAGGAAGCATTAGAGGATTTGTCAAAGTGATTTAGTCTGTTGTGTTGAATCTGGGCCACAACCCATTTCTGTAAGCTCATTGCTTTCAGGACTTCTTTGTTTCTCTTACATTTTGATGAGTAGTTACTTTCTTGGTTAAACTTGCATCTACTCTTGTGCCTGATTCTCCCTCTCTGCATGTGCCCTGTGTATGTGGCAGCATCACCATATTGTAGACCCAAATCATTGTCTTTATGAAGGAGCAGACACATGGCTGCCCAGTGAGTCCAGTGTGGCTGCAGGAGCTTCTCAGTTGTTAAACCCTTTTACACAGGAGAGAGTATTCCCAAACAGCTCTGGAATGCAATGCTGGCCACAGGAAGAATTGCACACTGCAGCCTCTGCGCTACAGCCGTGCCTTCAGCTTGTGCAAAAGTATTTGGTTCATGCTTTGGACAGATCTGATGCTGAAATTGTATCCATGTAAAAGTAATGGACTGAATGGAGAACTCTAAAGTCAGCAGATATCCAGGTCTTGCATATTACTTGGCTCTCTAGAGTAGCCTTGAAATGTAATCTTCAAGACAGAAAAAAATCTCAACAACTTTGGGGAATAATAGTTTAAACTTGCTCCAGGAGCAATTAATTTTTGAATCTGCAAAATAATCTTTGTCTTACTTGCCTACTATGCCTGTAAGTGAAAGGAGTTTTTCAGGATTGATGAAATTTGTGTTTACATAGACACTTGGATGTAATTTTATATGTAAGAATGTATTTGAAATTCTGTGTATAAATGGCCATTCAGGGCAAACCAGACATATGATGTCAGCAGGAGATCAGTGACTGAGGAATGAATAGGTGAATGAATAGGAATGGAAAAGTCATGAACAAAAAAACCCTTGAGAACAAAATAGAAAGGCTTGTGGAAACAAAATTCTCAAATCTTGTCTTAGTAGAGTAGTGAGGTTAACATGAGGTGCTCAGCTTAAGTGAGGGAAGAACATGTGTTGGAGTCTCCTGTGGTGCCTGGGGATCATGAGTACTGGTCATCTCCCGTGATGGTTGTTGGATGTGTCATTCCTTGTTGTGAGCAGCTCCCATATTGCTTGATTGGCACTGGAAAAGTGAGGGCTCCCTCCTGTTTCTAATGGCTCAGTCGTCTCCTGTTTTACTGGCATGCAGTCTGCATTCTTGGTCCTGAAGAAGGGGTTCAGACATAAATGCTGCCATTCATACTTGTTTTTTTACTTTCTCGTCCTCTCTGAGAATGAGTTTGGTTGTGTCTAAGCTTAAAAGAAACTTTTGGATTTTTAAAAATACTAAATATCTGACATTCTTTGGGAGTTTGGAGAAGTCTTTGGCCATTTTCCTTGATAACTACTGTTGGGCTATATAAGGTTCATCACTATTGATTACAATATAGAACCAGATTTAAGTGACAAAAAATGTCACTGATCTAATAAAATTGTTTTTTAGAGGCCTGTTTGTATTAGCAAAGCACTTACAGTGTCTAATTGTAGACCAAGATGTTGTTGAGCAGTTCTCTTATAAGAATGTTTATGAATTAAGCTGATTTCGGATTTTGTTTAATGAATTATTTAGCATTTGTAAGACCTTGTCTAAGAGTTGTATCACAGTAATATTTGTTTGCTTTAAAATGTTTTGTGCTCTACACAACTTGTTTTTTAGAAGAATTACTTATTCTCTTAGGATTATTTACTGTAACCCTCAAGGAAAGTAATTCCACATTTCAGTGACTTTCTTCCCTTCAGGGTTTGGTGGACTTTTCCTGCTGTTCTAATTTGGGTGGTTCTGTGTTCAGCTGAAACAAATTTGATTGCTTCATACCAGGGCTAGCCTGTCTTGTTGTGGAGCTTGGGGAAAAACAGGGTGGGAAAACATATCTTCCTAGTTTTCCCATTGTCTTTTTGAAACAAACCAGTGTTGAAACCTCCTCCATATTTCTGGAGAGACAGAACTTAAAACCAGTGAGATGGCATCCCTGCCCATGGTGGGGGGGTTGGAACAAAATGTGTTTGAAGGTCCCTTCCAACCCAAACCAGTCTGGGATCCTGGGATAGCCTGTGGAGATACACAAGGAATTAGGAATAGGTAGTTTTCTGAAATCATCCCTACCGAATGCTGATATTCTTATTGGGTAAAAACAAATTTGCAACACGTTTTACTGTAGAATAATGAAGGTTGAAGAGACCAAGAGCAATTACGTAGCCTATCCCACTCTTCCTTTGGATAGGATCAGGGCAATGGAGAGCAGGCAGAAAAGAGCATTCCAGAGTTACATGGAAGAAAGCAGCTTTTGCTGTTGTCGAGTTGGGATTGGGTGTGGAACATTTGGATCTTCTTTAAAAAAAAGAAAAAAATAATAGAAAAATCTTAGCACCCCTGGAGGGAAGAGTGGATTTACCACCTGGTGAAGGACCAGTACCTTTCTGATCTGCAGAAGTAGGGATGGCAATAGAAACTGTGTGAGAGACCAGTGGCCCCATGCCGTGCTGCTGAGGTGGGTTTTGGAGGGATGTGTCCGTGGAGCAGTCTCCAAAGGCTGGAATGCAGATTAATGCAGGTTAATGGCGCAGGGTTTGTGCTGTGTGTCACCTGTGGTTTGTGCATTCGGTGCAGTTCGTTTGCTCAGTAGGGGATAACTGCATGGCTCTAAATCTTTAACCTTTTTTTTGCAGCTACTGGGGATACCTGGCAGAAGTATCTTCTCCAGCTGTAGAAAACATTCAGAAGGTTCCCCTGTCTCCTGCTTGCACAGGTTCTGGGATGCTAACATCCTTGATCCAGACCATTTAGGCAGGATCTATCCTCACTGTTCCAGTTATTACAGAAAATTGGCAGTGAAGTTTATATTAGCAAGGAAGAGGTTGTGCTGGTATGGTTTACACAAGATTTCCTAAGTAATACACCTAAAAACTGTTATTTCCTACTGTAACTGCATCTCTGCTTTGCAGTGGTTGTTGGAAGAGTTACATTGAAAGAAATCAATTCCTTCAGTGACATAGTTGTGGCAACAAAAAACATAAATGTAGGCCAGGACTTAGCCAGTCACTGCTGTGCTAAAATGAATGTAGTAATGTCTTCCTCCCAGTGTGGTGGTGAGGCTCAATTAATCATCTTACAAGTAATTAAAGGTTTTTTTACAAGGTGCACATGAAACCCCCAGGTGGTTATGATAAAAGAACAACACCAAAACCACTTTTATAACATCGCTGCTTTCTAAAAATTTGGTGGTCTGGATCTTCTGTTGGGTTTTACTTTAATTCATCTTTCTAATCCATGGCACCCACTGAGATCACTTTGTGGTATTGAGCTACACCAGTTCTGCAGTTGGTTTGTGCCCTTCTTTGAGCCACAGCATCTCAGAAAGAGCATTGCCAACTCTTTGGGCTGACTGACTGATAAGGTACCTGACAACTGATAAGGTACCTGTACTTTAACTGTTTCTTTTTATAAAGAAAAAAAAGGCAGCCCTTTAACAAAAAGGAGGGGCCCTGCCTGCCTGTTTACTGGACTCTGTGATTGGTCCTTTTAAATTCTGTGAAATTCCTTTGTGAAATAAGAAGAGGCCCTCCATATGGGGACTTCAAATAGTTTAAATTGTGGTATTGCTAGAAAAAGCCAGAAAATTCAATTCTAAAGTTAGGCCATGGTCATTGTTTTCTTCTCCACCTGAGGTTTTTATTTATGTCAACTTAATATATAAATTTTCAGGATGTCACAACTGACATATGAGAAAAAGTACCTTAAAGTAGTATAAAATGGATATATCTGTTCTGGGATCATATCTCGATTGTTTTAAGGACTGCCTAAGCTTTTAGGTTTGAATGTTGACTTTAACATAGATGGTGATTCAAATAGTTTTTAGTTGGGTTTTTTTTTTATCTTAGCAATTAAAAGAGCCTGATCCTATCAGCAGGGACAAATGATGCACTGTCAACATTTTGCTCCCTTCAGATAATGCACATGAAACTGGTTTGTGTGTTTGAAGATTACATTTTACCCTCACATGGTTTTCATTATCTGAGAGCCCTGAGGAGAGGCCTGGACTAAATCAGGGAAGGAATGGAGAAACCACACAATGCAATGAAAATGGTGCTGAGGCATAGCTGGGATGCCTGTGGGACAGGGGCTGCTGACGACAGGAGCAGGGTGCTGCCGGAGGCGGGAGCCTTCGGGAAAGACCAAACCGAACCTCATGTTGAAGCAAAATCACGGCTTGGGTTTGCAGCAGTTCCCCAGTTCTACAGGGATAATAACTGGAAATCTGTGAAGTTCCAAGGAGATCAATCTTCCTTGGTCTGGGAGACAGCGCTCTGAAATGAGACCTGGCATGACTAAAGCTTTGTGAACTGGAGCTGCTTTTAGCAAGAAGACAGCTAAGAGGTGAGATCTTGGCCTTTCTGGAGTTAGTAGCAGAGCACCCATTGCCTGTGCTGGAATTTGTGTTTCATTTTTGACGCAGAAATTCCGGTACCTGCCCCTAAAGGGTTGTGTCTCTGCAGATATGTGAGTAGTGTTAGGTAGCTCTGCAGAAGAGTTTAAATAACTGAAAGGTGTGGTGTGTTCCTGTAGAAATATTCCCAATAAGAACAGCTGAACCAGTTTTGCTATTAGGACTGGTATATTCAGAATAAATCCTTCTGCCCCTGAGACTTTTAAAATTTTATGGAGGAACTTGAAATTCCATAGCATTCTTCTCAAAATGCTTAAAAGCCATGACACATTCCTGTTTATACCGGGCTTTGTAAGTGTTTATTCTTCTCTCTTTTTTTTTTTTGTTCCCTTTGTAATATAAAACCTAAATTGTGTTGCTGAAGATTATAGGAACTTCCCTGCGAAGAAATTGATACTTTTTAGTGAGGGAGAAGTAACTCAAAGGTCAAGTAAGGTCTTTTCATTTTTTTCCTCAGAGATGTTATTTAGGGAGGGTCTTTCTGTGTTATTTATCTGAGTCCAGGCTGAGCAACTTGCTGCCTTTTCTTTAGGCCTGTCAGGCTTTCTTGTGCTGTTCTGTGCCCAGATCCCAGTGCCACGGGTGTTTGAGGAGAAGGATTAGTGGCTGTTGTTGAGGCAGTTCTAGTCCTTGCTCAGGTGGACTTGGTTTGGCCCAGAGAGTTGTTAGAATTACGATCTGTCTTCAGGTGTTGTGGTGGCCTCTCTCTGCAGTTGCCTGATGATCTAATATAATGGGTATGCATATTACTTGTCCCTCTCCAGGTGACATTGTTCTTGTTTTTCGTTAAAAGAAGGCAGTTTTTCTTGTTTGCCCAGTGACTGTGGCCTTCTGGTATGAAGATGAGTAATGCTGGCACTGCTCCATGCACCTGCTCAGTGCCACCCTCTGAGATCACCTGAGCCAGAGGCAGCAGATCGGGGCAAGCAGGGACGGGACAGTTGAATGGAAGCTGGGGAGGTGTTTATGGTTGGAGTCTGAAACCTCCTTCTGGTTAGGAGCAGTTGCTAAAATACCCTCACAGCGCTGGAATTTGTTGTGTGCCGCCTGGCAGGTTTGAGTGTTGGGGACCTTTATTCCCAAGGACTATCCTGGTGTGTATTCTCTCCCTTCCTCCTCCTTGGCTAGGACTGAAATGAAGTAAAGAGCATTCAGTGATAACCTGCACTATTCATTAAACAATTTGGGACCTCGCCCTTGGGAGTCTGGTGCTCCCAGCCACTTCAAAGTGAGTGTGTGTGCAGAATAGCCATGTTTCCAGTGGTCTTGGAGACACTGAGGTTAAGTGAATTTTGCAGGATCAGGCGATCAGCCTGCTGGGGTTTGTGTGGGCCGTGGAGCAACAGCGTGTTTCCATTAACCAGTGGGTGACTCAGCATGGGAGCTGGTCCCTACAATTGCCTGGGGACCTCACAGTCAGTCCTTTCTGTGCTATCTCTGTTTCATGTTTCCCTCCTCTATTACAGTGTGCAGGTATGTCTGAAAATAACTCTGCACCTAAAAAACCAACTTCAGACTTCATCTAGCTGATAATAACATGCCATCACCTGTTGCCAGCCAGGATAAACAGAATCACATGCACCTCTTCTAAGAAAAACATGGAATTATTTTGCAGAATTTGCTGCTGGAGTTTGAAGTCTGTAACTGGATTGTTTTGTGCATGAGTGACACAAAATGTAGGAGTAAAACTGAAAGTGCTTAACTGTTCTCCAGCCCTATCGAGGTGGTGAACCTGTTCTTGTCCCACCTGATGCGTAAGATAATTAGCTCCTTGGCTAAGCAGTAATTCTGGACAAGTATGCACAGGCTGTCCTCACAGGCACTCTTGCATTCCTCTTAGTTTCACAAGCTAAAGAAAAATCTTTCTCTTTGCTTGTGAGGTTATTATTGCTCCATGCAGGTTAATTGAGCTATAGCATTAGAGGCACTCATCAAACAGTGGTGAGTCGTTCACTTGTCTAAGCTTGTTTATTTTTATAATGCTGAAAAATATTTGCATGCTGTACAGAAATGTGTTGCTTTGATTCCCTACAGCTTTGGCAGTATTATAATTTTTAATTCTTCATTAATCTTTCTTTCTCATGAGGGACTGGCAAGGTTCCTGTGCATAATTACATGATCTTTAGGACAGAAGCCTCAGCTACTGGGTTTTTACACAATGCCCTACAAATATGAGGCTTTTCTTCCTTAAATAGTACCCACACTACCTCCCCTTTTGTGCCCATTCTTGATCTCAGCCTGGTGAAACACTATTTGCAATTCCTCTGTTAGTTCTACCAGCTCTAGGTTCTGATGTTTCCTCAAGGGCTTTTTCCTCAAGTTAGCACAGATAATTTCAGACCAGAGGTTAGAATGAGGTGTAAGATGACAGAACTGGGATGCTGGGAGCAAATTGTGAAATAGGTTCTTTCCTGGGAAATCTACAGTGATTCCTGGGATTAGAATTGGTCTAAACCTGAATTTTCCACTGCAAAAGCAAGGTGTTTCTAGGCTTTTTGGCTATGGAGAGTGCACCATCTAATCCATAAGCCAGTACAGTTTGGCAGCGTTGTTGGAAGTCTGATTTCAGCCCTATCCTTCATAATAGATTTAGTCTAACCTCCCAAATATGTCTGTTTAAAATGCCTACAGAACCTTTCCAATTTCCTTCCAGCTCTATCATAACAACCTTTCCAGTGCATCTCACTAATTTCCATCTTTGGCACACTGCAAACTGAAATTGCTGGAAGAGCCTAACACAAATTGAGTTTGGGTCCAAATAAATAACACATGGGCTCCAGCACTGCTTGTACTGTTCATTTTTGTATTTCGTTAATAGAAAAGTTAACTCACTGGTTCTGCCAGGAGTTTCCAGCTTGCTCAGAAAGCAGATTCCAGGAATGCTGCCACCCAAGTTAGTTGCACAAGATTTTCTTTGTTAATTAAACATAATGGGATAAAACTGGAAAAAATAGCCTTAATATTATTAGTCGGTATTTGTTGGCCAGAATATGGTTATGGTATATCTCAGTCCACCTTTTGTCTTGGATTTCCAGGCTGATTCCAGGTACATCCACACTAAAATTAGTGGTATTCAGTTCCAGCAAATGTTTTCAATGTGAACTGGGGCTCAGCAGGATAAGCTGGTAGTGCTGGGGAGTGAAGCTCTGTGTGTGAAATGGTTCCTTGGGCGTTTGAAGGAGTTAAACATGCACAGATTGGATTTGTCTGTTGAGAAAATCTGTAAGGCAGAGAGGCAGAATCTCAAGCTGGGTTGTATCTTCGTATTAAAAAAATAAACAACACTCCCCCACCCGCTTAGATTTTTCCAGTTGAGACAAAAGAAATCTTTGGGTGGAAAGGCAGCATCATATTGCATAATAAAAGCCTTTTTATGCTCTAATAAAAAGAGTTGCTCAGGGCAGCTTGGTTTAAAAGAAATAAAAAAAAAAAAAGAAGAGTCAGTGATGATCCTGGTGTGAGGAGGATGAGGAATCCCTAACTTCAGTTGTGTAACACTGGGAAAAGAGGTTAGAAATTGCTCTAGTTATCTGCTATCTTAATGCCTGGCTTAAAGGTTCTTTACTGCATATTTGCTGGCAGCTGTTTTCAATATATCCATCTTGAGCTAAGTCACCAGTTAAGAATTTGACATTAGCTGTTTTTTTCAACCACTGTGTTGAAGTACCACACCACACAACACTGCCTTGTTCTCTCCTTAGATATTGTTCATGTGCCTTGAAATTGCTGTTGACACCTCAAGTATTTAACTTGCAGATCTGAGATAATTTTGGGTGTGGATGTGTGCCATAATAAGTCAGAGACAGAACTATCCATGTCTGCATTCCTTCACTACATCTGTTCATTTTAATTTTTGCAACATTCCAGGAAATTAGGTTAAATTATACATATCAATGAATAGTTTTAATATCAGAAGTTCTGTTTTCATGGCCTTCCCTTAAAGTATGAATACACCGAGTGCACAAGTATCTTTCCCTTCTTTTGCATTACTTGCATTTTTCTTTAGGACACCTTCAGTAGTAGATTTAACTGCTTGAATAACACACTTTTGAATAACACATTTTTTTATGTTCTCCTGATTTTTCCACTCAATGGTTAAGGTTTCTTTACTGCTTCATATTCTGAAAGAGAAAAGTCACGTAATTAAAGAATGTTTTGGGATTTAGAGCTGTGCTCTGCATTATATTTCTGGCATAAACCCTGTCAGTGTCCTTTTCCTCCCCTCACTTTCCCAGTCTGTAAAATAAAGCTAATATTTGTATACTGATCATTCTCACAGTCATTTCTGAGGCCCAGAGTGTTAAAGTTTGTAAAGTATTTCACTATATCACCATGTTTCATCACAGGATTTCTGCTGATACAGTTCAAAATGCACAGCACCACTGGCAAAGGAGCCATAAGCACAGGGCATCCTCATCTGTGTTGCAGCTTTCATTCTGAGCAAAAAATAAAACAATGGAGTTAAAGAATTAGCAGGTTTTAGTCACTGTTTCACTTGGAGGCACAGATGGGACAGAGCATTACTTGGCAACGTTTAATCTTGGAGCAGAAATGGTCATGATTAAAGCAGCAGCTGGAGTAGATTGCTAGGGACAGGGGGATTCATTCATCCTAAAGGGATCAAAATTGTTGGGCTCTGGGAGAAAACAAGAAGCTACAAAAGGAAAATCTGAAATATGGGCCAAGGTTTATTATTTCTAGGGTCTCGTCTGCTGATTAAAATGATGTTTTCAATGCTTTCCTCAGAATTATTTTGGAAGGGAGGAGAGTATCAAGTGATCTGGCCTACTGAAGAGGAGCCTGAAGCCATCTCTGAGTGGAAATTTTGGACTTGGAGGAGGAAGGCTGAGTGTGTCCCCCCATGTGGCAGAACTGCTCCTCCTTACCAGGGAACTCGAGGTGAAGGACATAGGTACGTGCCTCTTCAAACTTCCGAAGAGTCATGTTCCAGGCCAGGTAACAGGGCCTGAACTTCTAGCTTGGTGAGGCAGCCTGGAACAAGGTGGATTTTAACTTTCTCTTCCTTAATATTTGTAGAAGACTTTTGTCTCCGTATGGAGTCCTTGTGTTTCAGGGGTTGGCTGGCCCGAGGGAGGAAAGGGCGTGGTTGTGGAGATGCAGGACAAAGCAGAACCTTCAGGTGTTGACTCCTGCAGTCCATTCCTGATTCTGCCATGGAACTTGTTCGGAGCCAGTTACCTTTTGCCAAGGGACAATGTTATACAGAAAAAAGATGTCAAAATAAAATGCTAGAATACCAACACGTGTTCTGCTCTCAGGGCAGAGCCACAGTTTAGCCCACAAGTGAGGCATACCCTCTATTCTGAGCTGTTCTAGCTCAAAAGTAGCTCTGCTTTCAGTTAGATGTCTCAAAAGTATCGTTAATTTTTGATATTTCAGCTCATGCAATGCAATGCCAATGGGCTTGAGTTTCCATGACCAGTTCCTGGTTCCACTGGGAGACTGACTGAAATGTAATCCCTGTTGGTCGCTGGCTTAATCTATACTTGGGATGTGCTTGACATTGGCTCTTTGTGTTTCTCTCATTGGGACACAGTGTTTTTTCCTGCCACTCAGAGGTTTTTTTCTGTTGCTCAGATCAGACAACTCTCTTTCCTCCCCTTGCATTTGCATGCATTCCGCTGACGATATTTAGATGTGTGAGGATTTGGTTGCCTTTGTGTAGCAGGAAGTTGCCAAGTCCTCACTTGTACCGTGCGTGGTGTTTTCTGCAGCAGGGAGAATAGGTGCTGATCTCACTCTGGGCATTTCATAACTCTTAAAACCTGCTGGCTAACGAGGTATTCATTAATTGCTTTAAACCATCTAAGCTAAGAGATTTTTTTACTTCCTTTGAACCATATGCTATCTCAACGGGCCTCTCTTTTTTTCTTTTTCTTTCCCTTAAAACTGACAAATTGCTGATTTCACCCTTTAATCCTTGTCAGCCTGCAATATGGGAAGTGTATTTCACCACTGGCAGCTCTGAGAGTAAAGCAAACAGGTCTCAGGCATTTTTGCCATCATCCTGAATTCCAGGTCTCCTTTTTGCCTGAGATGCTGTCTGAGGTATTTGGCATGCATGCCTACTGCTTGCAGTTGATCGATTTGCCTATAAACTTGCAAGCCACCGTTCATCACCTTTCTGAGGCTTTGCCCCCTGGCATGCAAGTCCTTCTTAGGTCAAGGACCTTGATGACCCCCATTGTTGTGGGAACCTTTGGTAATCTAACCTGCTTCTTTTCTGTATTTCAAGCCATTGCTCTTAAATATCTCTTGCTTGATCCACTCAGGCGCTAATAATCGTGTCTCCTTCCCTTAGGTCAAGGGCAGCTTTTACATTCCACCCAAAAGGCACCAGAGTTTGAGATGAGGAATTCAGAAGAGCAAGCAGCTACGACAGTTTTACAGCGCCTGCTGCAGGAGCAACTCCGATACGGAAACCCAAATGACAACCGTAACCTTCTTGCCTTACATCAGCAGGCCACAGGGAATGCCCCCCCTTTCAGCAGCACTGGGAGTGCAGCATCTCAGAACGAAGGGCTGAGCTCCCAGGACCACCAGCTTGTGACTCATGCTGCCCGTCAGGAGCCCCAGGGCCAGGAGATACAGGTGGACAACAGCATCATGGAGAAGCAGCTCTCCCCGCGGCTCCAGAACAGCGAGGACCTCCCGACCTACGAGGAAGCCAAAGTCCAGTCCCAGTATTTCCGGGGTCAGCCGCACGCCAGCGTCGGGGCAGCCTTCTACGTAACAGGGGTCACCAACCAAAAGATGAGGACTGAGGGGCGGCCCACAGTCCAGCGGGTGAGCCCAGGGAAGGTCCACCAGGATGAAGGACTGAAGGACCTCAAGCAAGGGCACGTGCGCTCCCTGAGTGAGAGGTTAATGCAGCTGTCCTTGGCCACCAGCGGGGTCAAGGCCCACGCGCCGGTCACGAGTGCGCCGCTCTCACCCCTCTCTCCACTTTCTCCTCAGCAGTCCAGCGACCCTTATAAAAATTCTGGCTCCAATGAGTTCTACAAGAACTCAGTGCAGCCCCCTTCCCAGCCCAGCATGAAAGGAATGGAGCAGCGGGGTCCTCCTCCCGAGTATCCGTACAAAAACGTGTCCACCCCGTCTATGAACTGCAAACCTCAGGACTCGGGACATTTCTATAGTGACCATCGCATGAGCCAGCAGGGAAGATCTGATGGGCCTATGATGAGGTATCAGCACCCCCCTGAGTATGGGTCAGTCAGGTAAGCAAGATCTTAAATTCCATGACAACCACATAGGGAAAGACGGTATAAAACTCAGTCCATTGCCCTCACTCCTGAAGCAGGTTTTCTTTCAGCAAAGATCCCATCTTTATTATGGGAGATGACATATTGTGTTCATCCACAGACTGACTGGAAGGAGTGTTACCTGGTTCAGTTGTTGACTAGAGAGGACTGACTATTTTTATTTAAAAACAAACAAAAACAAATGACCCAAAAACAAACAAACAAAACCAACTGCACCCCCAAAACAAACAAACAAGAACACCCAAAAAACCCCAAACAACCAACCCCCCCCCCCAAAAAAAAAAAAAAACCCAAAACAAGCCAGCTTGATTTTATGGCATGGGGAAGTTTAATGCTGAGGCTCCAGAGCCTTACAAAAGTCAAAGTTATGGTATGATTCACTGTAGAAACTTGCAGTTAGTTACTGTGAGACTTAAGCTGTTGTTTAATTATGTCTGTGCGGACAAAAGATTTTTTAAAAACTGCGTCACATAGGAAAGAAGAAAGTGAATGAAAGCGATAAAGGTGCAGGTAACAGAAATCACCTGAGCTTCCTGTAGAGTTTTTCAAATTTTATCTTCAGTGAACTGAAGTGTAGGAGTGGAAAATGGAGTGTGCTTAGTACCTCATCCCAGACTTGCTTGTTTAGCTTTTGCTCATTTTCAGTGCATCATTTGAAGGCTCAGCCTGTTCTGGTTCGCTCTAGATAAGGAGCTGGACTTGGCTCGAGTCAAGCTCTGATGTCCATGTGGGGGAAGATGAAGTTTTCTTAAGGTGGGCTTAAACCCCAGCTTTACTTCACCCGTTTCCATACCATCCCATCTCTATCCAAGACCAGGTGGGATTTGGTGTAATGATTTTGGCCTCATTTTGAAGCTAAAAGGCTAATACAAAGGAGCAACAGGACAGCATTGCTGCAATAAGTAAATGGTGAGGTCTCTGTGCGTTTGTGTTTGCAGATATTATGTTGTGTTCTGAGGGGAGCATGATGAAGAAATGTCAGTATTTGGGAGCAGATTCTGAGCTTTGTGGAATTTGAATCTGCTCAGAATCTTCCTAGTCCTATGAGGAGCTATTTTCAGAGTTTGGCCGCCATTGTTTGTGATCTGAAATGACTTCAGCAGCATACAAGCCTGATGAAAAGGCCCTTTGATCTGGCTAAATAAATAATAAAGAGGCCAGGAAAAGGGGAAGTAAAGGGTTTGGGGGGGGGGGGTAATGATTGTAGAAGTTTGTTGCAAATGTTTTTGAAAATTCAAAGACCTTAAACCTCTGTCATACGGGACAAGGAAACAGATCCTCGATGGTTATGCTGCATCAGAAATACTCCAAATATATATGCAGTGAAAGTGGACTTAGCCTGCTTGCCGTTTAAGGGAGAGGTATTTGAAAACAGGCCAATAGTCAGCTCCTCTAGACAGGGTGATTTTTGTCTGTATTGGATGGATCCTGGCTGCTTTGAAAGAACATGGTGGGGGGGAGTGGGGGGAGGAGAAAGGTTCAGCTGGCAAGGTTTCCAGTAGGGGAAGCAACTGAAATTTGTCTTCAAAGCATTGAGAATCTAATGAGGTTACTTTTTAACCTAAATAGCTGCACAGAGAAGAAGTTTCCTTTGCAAGCAAATGCTGAAAAAGTAGAACAATTGCAAGACTAATCCATAAATTACTGAGCAGCGTAGCAAAGGAAGGGAATGAGTCCTCTATTCCCCTCCCTCTCCCACACACTGTAAGAGAAACTTAAACAAGAAACCTTCTGTGTTACTAAAGGTGCAGCTGGGAGATGATGAGGGATTTTAAAGGCATACAGCTTTGGGGAAAGAGTTTGCCTCCCATGAGGGGTGTCTTTGCAGTCTCCAGTTTTCCTGTGCTGCAGCTCGGTGTTTATCGGGATTCGTTTGGATTGGTAAATGTGTGCATTTTTTGAACTGTGCGTCAAGGAAACAAAGCCCCTGCTCTCTGCTCCCGAAGCCACACCCTTTTCTGCGGGTTTTTCCCCTCATTGTTCGGGGGAATTTGAGGGTGACCTAATGATGCAGTTAAATAAAACTCGTTGAGCAAGATAAACATTGGGGAATTCACAGCATTCTCATGCTTCACCCTCCCCAGTCTGGGAAAGGAATGGGCTGTGTGGTAAGTTTAAACCAGTCTGCAAACAGTTTGCCTCACCTGCTCCTGGGCGGTGTAAGTTTGGGAACAGTGTATGTTGGTAATGATGTTGGTTTAATGTAAATACCAGGCATGCCAGAGGCATGTGTGCTGTTCTTTGGAAATTTTCAGGAAGGTTCAGAAGAGGGCTGGCTGCGTGTGAAGCTCCAAAATCCTGTTCTCTCCCTAATATCTCCACTGCACTTTGGTGATGAAAACAAGCCTCCAGGTCTAACGGGAGGACGAGTGCCTTGGACTCGGTGTCCAGGGAGTTGCAAGGTTTCCTGTGAAAGCACAGCAAGAGCTGATGCAGTTTTGGGTGCAGAGGAAGTTCCTGTCTCTCCGATTCAAGTGCCATCCTCTGTTTGGAGCCCAAGCGACTGAACTCCTGCTGTGGTGATTAATCCCATTGACTTCACAGAAAGTTTTTGAGAGGCAGGTCTGCAGAATTTGTCCCATAATTAGTAAATCACTTCTGTGCAGTGCGTTCCCCTGAGCAGCATCAAAGTGGGGGCTAATCAGGTATGACTGGGAAGCAGAACAAAAATGTCTGGGTTTGATTTCAGCTGTGTAATGGAGTGGAGCCTGCTCCCTCCCGCAGTCAGCACTTCCTGGTTTGTGCAGGAGGGCTGGGGAAGAGAGGGGAACTGGAGCTTCTTGAACTTGAAACAGGCAGGAAAAATTTAACGAGCCAGAGACCTTTCCTGAGCCCTTAATTTTTGTGCCTTCCCCACTGTGTTGCTCTAACCACAGATTTTCTGTGTGACTCTGCAGTCCTGGCTGCCTCAGCACTCCTGATAGCTGGGTCTGCCTGCAGAGCTGCCTCACTCCCTATCTCTGTCTTCATCACTTAAAAGCTGAGGTGACCCTTGTAGTTGCAGAACCATAAATCCAGGTTTGTACTTGGCCCATGAAGAGTGTTTCTCTGATATGCACCAGAGGCTGTCAGGGAAGCAGAGATTCTTGCGTGATACAGTCTGCAAAGTGAAGTGGTGCTTAAAGTTATGCTTTCAAACCTAAACAGTTGTTGGAATTATTGCTCTGAGGTCTTTTTTTCCTGCATTTGGCTTTTTCAGGTCTCTATGACACTGAGGCAAATGGAAGCAAATTGCATAATTTTATATTCCATGTATTTTGAGAGACTATATTTTTTTTGAAGTGTTTAGTTCAGATAAACTTTTGATTATTAGTGGCAGGTTTACCCAAGGGCTCATTCTCTCATGAAGGGAATTTTCTACTTCCATTCTATCAGCAATACTGTTAGGTGACACCAGTAGTCATTTGAACCTTAAAATTCGCAGTCTGGCCTAAAAATCTTGAAAAGTCCGGTTATGTTCATTTACCTTTTCTGAATCTCTCAGCTCAAAATTGCTTTACCAGAGGAACAAATTCTTCAATCCTCGTGTTAATATGAAAGAATCTCAGAGCCAGGTATTTTGTACCCACAAAATATATGTAAGTATTTTTATAAGACAAAATTGTAAGTAGTGGGGATGCTAAAAAGTTCTTTGAATATGTATGTAAAAGTTTACGTGCAAGATCTTAAAAGGTCTAGTGTCAATCTGAGGTTACTAGGATTTTTAAATACATTTTTTTAAAGGTAGGTTGTATTACCCCAGCCATGTTATTTTGTTCTCCTGGGAATATAAATGCATTTGTGACATTTGGAAGCCCTAATGCTGTTGGTGATGCCACAGAACTAGAGGTTCCCAGCTCTCATCTTTTTGCTTGAGCCCACAAGATCGGTATAATTTCAAGATTATGGGAGGTTTTGGATGTGAGTGCCAAGATGCTGGATATCTTGTAAATGTATCTTGTTTAGAAATACTCACCCATGATTTCCTAGAGTTGTTCTTTACAATAGGTGTTTGGATTTTTTTTAAAATCATTACTAGGCGTGTCAGCACGACTGTCTCTTCAGAATTTAAGTGCTGCTGTTGTTTTTTCTTTGGCCATCATTTTGTGCTTTCATTAGTGCTCAGGATGGCAAGATTCTGCCACTGGGTTTCTGAGAACAGAATAACAGATGTTTCTAGTCAAATAGCTCAAATTGTTAACATTGGCATCTAAATAGTCCTCCTTAGGCTTGTAAGATTAACTCGCTGAGAGCAGTGGAATCAGTCTCTGAGTAACGGCTTCAGGTTGTTTTCAGACTGAAGGAGAGTATGTA
The DNA here is from genome assembly GCA_035041135.1 of Platyrinchus mystaceus. Classification (NCBI taxonomy): domain Eukaryota; kingdom Metazoa; phylum Chordata; class Aves; order Passeriformes; family Tyrannidae; genus Platyrinchus; species Platyrinchus mystaceus. The sequence goes on along the minus strand of JAWWLV010000158.1, from coordinate 17,159,698 downwards.
GGTTGAAAATTGGTTTTTTGCATCCATGAGGCACACTGGCAACATAATTCTTTTGATCTAACCTCCGTAGGTCTTCACAGATTAAATGTCACAGCAAGGGTATTCCCTAATTGATTATAACATCAAAGCAGAGCTGCCTGGTGATAGGTAAAGAATAAGCTCCAGGAGATGAGTGGTTTGTGAGGATGCAGAGTTTTAACTCTGCATACAAATGGGTGAGCTAAGAAAGGAGCTGGAAACCACCTAAGACAAACCAGGTGACCTTGAGCATGGCCTGTGGTGATTTTGCCTCATTCTTCATTATGAGAACTGACAAATAAAGTTAATGAAATCAATGCAATAATAAGTAGAGCTGCCCTCCTGGAAGGGGAAGAACCAAAATGCTGCTACTAAACTGAACATTCCTGAGGAAATTAATTGCACATCACTCTTCTGCATGACCCCTGAAATCCTCGTGCTGCATATGATAACTTCTGGGGAAATACAGCTCCTGAAATGATGTTGCTGGCAGGGACCACAGTCACCTGTGAGTGTGGGAAGAGAGAAACAGTAGAGAAATAGTTCCTAACTGACAAAGGCTAGATTTGTTTCCCTGTTAAGGAATTGTCGCATGAGCTTGGAGGTTTCCATACACCTTCTCTGCTGGGAAGCAGGGAAATGAGACATAAGGTGCATGACACTGAAATGGGGACGGCTGAACTTCCACATGCACTGTCAGCCAGATGTGAGTAATGCCGGTAATGCTGGAGCTTCCTCTTGGACAGGGATGAGGAGCAGATTCCTTCTTTCTGCGGAGAACAGGAAGGAGAATGCTGAGTCTCTGCATTTGGGCTGAGAAGCCCGTTGTGTAACCCTTTAGTTCCCAGTTCAGCTTCATGCTCGCTGTTGCCAGTTCCTCTAAGGCTCCTGGTGTGTTCAGAGCTGCCGTGTCCATCCAGGTCCCTGCAGGGTGTGTTGGGTCCCTCCCAGGAGCACAGAGAGCCATGGGGATATTTTGTAGCAGCCATGGCCAGGTGGAACAACAGTGTGTGCTTTTCCAGCTGTAGGGTTGAACTGCATCCCAAAGGGTGGGAAATTTTACCAGAGCAGCAGGAGTGTTTCAGAATATGTTGAACTGCCAGACTGGTTCTGCACAAGGCTGAGCTCCGTGCTTAAGAAGGGACTGGTTGCAGCATGGAGAGGGAGTGGCTTCAACTGTGTGAATAAAGAACATGCAGAGAAGTTAAAGTTCGAATGTCTTCGGAGGAGAAAGCAAAACCTGCCTCCTGAGGTCGTCCAAGCATGATAAATCCACACAGTCTCCTAAGAAAGATTTCTTACTTGGCTAACACAGCAGAAGTTGAGCTGGGGATCTCCAGAGCCTGGGAAGTGTGAGCTGGTGTAGCTTGGAGTTAGTTCTGTGATGGACTCAGGCATGTTACAGATTGCTAGGTCTGTCTTTGATATCCTGCAGAGGTTATTGTTAGGAACAGTAAACATACCCACTGCATAGGACTGAGGAGGGTTTGAAATCAAAAGGCTGCTTCTGATTCTTAGTTGGTTTTCAGGTTTTTTAACTGTCTCATCTAACCAGGCTGCAGCTTTTTGGTTGATAGTTCAGAAAGCTCCAGTGAGCAGTGCTGGCATACTAGCATCAAGCTTAGCCAATCCTTTTAGCTCTGTATCCTGAATTGCAGAAAAAAATTCATTGTTTTCTCGTGAGAGATGGCACTTAAGGCCGTAAGGGCAGGACAAAGGAACCCATTCCTAACAGTCCTCGGTTGAGCAGTTTTATCTGGAAAGTGTGGTGAAAAGTTATGAAAATAATTTTGGTCAGTAGTTGTTGCTGGACTTAGCGTTTGTCTAAAAAATAGTCTCAAGAGGAAAGACCTGTGTGCACTTAGAATATATTTTCTGATAAAGGTTTTATTTTGAAACATTTTTAGAAACAAACATATAAAATTGAAAAAAACTTCACGAGTCTTTTGTGTGGGAAGACCTGTGCATGGGAGCTACCTAGGTCATCCCACACCTCGTCACTGGGTTTTTGTACCTTCTACATGACTATGATGGAGCCTCTGCTCTCTGTTTTCCAGACAGAACCCAGATGTGCCACTGCAGTTACAACAGAGACCACCTCACCACCACAGCCCAACGTCTTCCTTGACATCCCTGGGATCTTTGACTTTGCTTCAGTCTCCACCACCGTCTAGGCTGTCCCCTTCCCAACATCAGCAACCTCTGACTCCAAGCCAGGCAGATCCTGGCATCCTGCCACGGACCCAGCAGCCTTTCTTGTCCAACCAAGTCCATCAGGGAGATTTGTACCGGCTATGCCAGCCCTTCCTTGGCCCACAGCAGCAGCAAGGAGACTCCTACTCAGTGATGCCCCGGACTCAGCAGATCCCTTCCCCATATCAGCAGATGCAAGTGGATCCTTTTGCCATCGTTTCCAGGGCCCAGCAAATGGTGGAAATCCTGTCAGAAGAGAACCGGTCTCTACGACAGGAGCTGGATGGGTGTTATGAGAAAGTGGCCCGGCTGCAAAAGGTGGGTGTTTTTGGTAAGAATTCAGGCGCTCTCCCTTGCCTGTTGTAGCCCATAATTGAATCATCTAATCTGCGACTGTTACATTCCTTGCTTAACAAATTGATTAACCACTTCTTTCATATGCAGATTGATTGGTTTGTATCCTGTCCCTTTGGGCATCAGCTTAACTTTGTCAGAAGATAGAATCAAAGCCTTCAGTTTTCTGCTAACAGTTTATTGACCATGCTCAAAAGCACATCCTCATCAGCTGCTGAAGAGGTTGACTGCTTGGCTTGCTTGGTTAAATTAAGGCTTGTGCCCAGGATAGCAGCAGGTTTCATTTTCCCTAAAAGAGTTCAGAGGCTGCAGGAAGGGCCTGTTTGGACTAGCACCAGACCATAGTCACTCGAGGAGGCACAGGGGACATTGCTACAAAACTGGTCGTCAGGACAGAGTGCAATGCAAGTAGTGCTGCTATGGCTACCTTAAAGACATTTGGACTGCAGGACTGGGACTAAAACTTCTTTTGTCTCTGTCTCAATGCCACACAACTTCCCTGAAAACTTAATGTCTTGATTTGGACCCAGCTATTTGCCACCTTTGGCTTTAGGAAACAAGCAGAGTATATGATGCTAAAACATTTAAAGGAAAATATCCCCGTGAGACCCATCATTAACGTGCATGTGTGGAGGCATTTTCGTACTGCCTTGTAGAAATAACTTCTTGATGACCAGTGGTTTAAAGCTGTGCAGCAGGTCAGCTTTGCTTTTGCTTTGCAGCTGTGGAAAGGCTGATGCTACTTCCAATTTAGGACTTTGTGGGCCTTGCTGTTCTCTTTGCACTGACCAGTGTCCAGGGCCATAAAAATGTGTGACTGCTTAAAATGCATGTTTGAGTTCAGGTGACCAGCATGGCTTTCCACGCTCATTATTTGCTATGGTGCCTCTTTTCAGGGACATAAGTTTGTTTTATTGTATTTTTAGAGGGTTCCTGACAAGGAAATGCTTTAGAGAAGTGTTTGACAGCTTCCTGATAATGACAGAAGGATAAAAATGCACTTCCCTCCACCTCCCTGTTGATCACTTGCTGTAGACAGTCCTAGTGGGGTTTGCTGTAACATAAAACCACACTTCCATGACAAACCATGCCTAGTGAGGAGAGTTAGAAGTGAATCTTCCTTCTGCTCTGGATGATCAGAGAAACTTTACACTGAAGGCTAGAAAGAAGGATAGAACATATTCTACTGCAAAGTTTCCCTCGCCCCATTTATAATTTGCGTATTTAAAAGCACAATTAGGTTGTAGGAGTGTAAACATAGAAGATCAGGAGATTTTATTGAGAATTTTGTACCATAACTACTATCTGCAGAGTTCATCACAAATGCAGAGTCTGTCACTAGGTTTTTTTGGCATAGTTTGATCTTGCCTTTTTTTTTTTTTAATCTTACTTACCTGATATTGCATTAGCTATTTCTATAAATGCTTTTTGCCCAAACTAACTGTAGTGTCAAAAACAGATTACATTTGCACTTCTTCAGTTTGCTATATCCATTTTCCCATCATACTGGGGAAACAGAGTGAAAGAAGGAGGGTCCAGAACTTTGTTTCAGACAATGGTATTCTTTATACAGGTGGATCCAGACCCGAGACTGTCATTTTACTTAGTGCAGTAGGTTTCTCTCAATAAAGAACGCTTGAGAGAAGGTAATCCCTTGTCTGAGACCGAATGAATAGTGTTAGTGATAAAATAGTAAGTGCTTGTTTTCACTTCCACTGCAGCTGGAAACAGAAATTCAGCAGGTTTCAGAGGCATACAAAAACCTGGAGAAATCATCTTCTAAGCGGGATGCCCTGGAAAAGGCCATGAGAAACAAACTGGAAGGAGAAATTCGAAGGCTTCATGATTTCAACAGGGATCTAAGAGGTAAATGAAGGAAAACTTCTCTTCATCAGTGTTGGGGTTTTTATTATACTTACTTGGCAGGACAGTGTTTTGCTGCAGAATTCACTGTGTCTGACACAACTGGAATATGATGGGATACTCAGGACTATTCAGTAGTTAGAGATTTGAAGCACTTGCTGGGAGAATGGAAAAAAACAGGTTTAGGAGAGTGCTGTAGTCTTTCATTTCCAGCCTGTTTCTCATTGACAAGAAGCATGTGATAAGCCAAATACCATAAACCAGATGCAAGCCTGGAATTCTCTCATGTCTTATATCCTAGAGATAATTTGTACAATTTGTTCAGTTTACACAAATGGAAAGAGGTTTTGCTGACTGCCTAATCCCACACCAGGCGTGTTCACTTGATTTCCTGTCCAGTGACCCTTGTGCACTTGCATACAAACTGCAGACTCTCTGTTCTTCCTGCAGGTCTTGTCATACCTTATCAATGTAGGCATCTGGTTTTTTGGATCTCCCTTCCTTTTCCAGAGTGAGATGTTATTAGTGTCTGGTTCTTGCTAAGAGGCTGAAGCAGCATGATGGCTGGCAGGGGAGAGTGGTGTTGCGTGGTGTTTGACCTTAACAGGAGTAAAAGTTAAAGTTTAAAAGTTCAAAAGGTGAAGGTGAAAAACATCCACAATTGCACAAACAATATTTTAAACTTAAGTTTAATTTTTTATGGAAGCCTTCTGAGTGTCCTGCATGTCACTGCCTCGTGTCTCTTGCTAAGAGCCTGCTCCCAGAAATTATTTTGCATCCAGGAAATAAAGCCATGCAGTGCCCACTGCCCTCGAGAAGGACAGTACACAAATGCCTGCATTAAATAATCTCATTCAGAGTAAATCACAGCATACACATTCCATTCTAATTTTCATAGCCTGATACATATTTCTAGCATTTTGAAGCAGCAGAGCTGTTAAGCTGTTCTTAGCATTTCACGCTGTTCCCTCAAGTCAGGTAATTGGACAACAGTGATTTAATCTTCTGTTACATTTTAGTCGATAATTATAAGAGAATCTTTTAATTGTGTGGTGAGATTTGTGTGGAAGAAATAAAGGTATAAATTGAAAAACCAAACTTCTTCTGTGTTATAATTGTTTAAAGTAATTTCTTTCAAACTTTATTTAACCTGTTTTGTCTCATTGAGTGTATCTTTTCAAAGACATAATTAGAAACATTTCGAAAGCTTCTGATGGGCTTTTTACTTTAGACTGTGTAGAATTAGGAGATCCATTCCCCCAGCTTGTGTTAGAAATGCCCTAAGCAGATGTAACTTAATGCTTGAAAGTGTTCAATAATTTAGTTTGCTTTTATTGAAAATTTTTGCAGAGCGTATGGAGACAGCCAACAAGCAGCTCGCGGAGAAGGAGTTTGAGGGGTCTGAAGACAATCGGAAAACCATCTCTCAGCTCTTTGCACAAAGTGAGTTACACAGTCATAATGGGTCAGTGGAAAGCTCCAGCCATCCAGGGACAGAGGACACTGCAGCAGGTTAATTATCAGGACAGCAGTCGGCTCAGTGACAGTCCAAAACTGGCAGTGGAGAAAGGAGGAGGGATTCAAGAATTCCTTTTCTCTCAGTATGTAAAGTCCATCTGATGGGATTTATTAGAGATTTCAGAGCAAAGGTAGTTTGCAGTTAAACTGTAAAATTAAAGTTTACCCCATAATTTACAGGATATTTTATCCACCTGTTTTATTCCTTGAAAGCTTTGGAATTAAACCTTCCCAGGATGACAGGAGTCCTGGCATGAGTTAAGGCCAGTGGGACTGGAGCCTGCTAGGTCTCCTGACTCCTCTTTTATTTGCCCCTGCCCTATCCTGTTCAGCAAAAATAAAAAGGATGAACACTCCTGCAGTCTGCTGGGCTGGATGAAGGTCAGGAATTCTGTCCACAGCAGTGGATTTATCACAAGGCAAACCAAAATGACAGATGTGAAATGCTGCTTTTTCTTTGTACTGAAATGTCTTGAGGCTGAGGGTGATGAGCCAACTTTTCTCTCATCCCATAGTGTACTCCACCCTTCTGAGAACGCTCACTTTTCTCCAATTGTTACATGAAAAGGTAGCACAATAAAATTGCAAAATAGAGTTTTTCCGTAGTGCAACACACACGGCTGCTACTCTGACAAATACTGGTATTCCTGTCTTATCTCATCTTTAGCTTATTCCTTGTGGCTTACATTGCAAACAAATGGCTGTCAGGGGGTGAATTCCAAACTCCTGGTGGTAGTGGAAAGTCTGTGCGTTTAGTCTCTCTTTCAGACTGGTTGGGTGGACGTTGAGGTTCACAGGTGCATCCAAAGAGGTGGGAAGGTCAAAGCTATGGGGCCTCCCATTCCATTTCTCCTTTTGGAGGAACATGGAAGCCATAGTGCTACATTTCATCAGTCCTAGCATTTCTAGGAGTGCTGTAGGCACTTGTCGAGTGAAGCAGTTCTCATTTGGGGAAAAGTCTGCACCAAAACTCCAAAAGGCTCTCTGCAAGCACTTGGAGATTAACAAACAGCCTGCTGGCACTGACTGATACCTGCTGGCATAATGCCACCGTCTCATTGCAGCTCAGTCTCTGCAGCACATTTTAATGTGCTCGCACTGCCAGCAACTCATTCCTGGGTAGAGGAGAAATGCTGGAAAAAGATGGGTTAAAAAACAGGCAGGTGATATTAGCCTTTGTCCTTGTGTCTTGTGTCACGGGCTGGCTCTGAGCTGCAGTCAGGGTTTGCTCTGCAGAGTTCTGTGTGCTCTTGGTGGACAGGTTTGTTTTGCAACCTGTGTGTGGGCTGCACTGATTCCCCAGCAGAAGGGAATCTGTAGCTTCTCCATGTTGCTAAAGCTTTGCTGCTGGCTTTTTGCTGGCAGAAGAAAGGGAGTAATTGTGGTCCTGTAAATATAGTTATGCACATGCTTGCACAAACGGGCCCATGTACTCCGTATGCAGTCTGTCCTAACACCCAGCACCTCGTTCCTGTTTTTCAAGCCTTCCACTCCTTGTCCTCATTCCTTTGTCGTGGGATATTGGTTTCTGGAATGCAGTTTCTCTGGTGTCATCAGTGCTGGGTGTAGATCACTCCAGGGAGTATTTTGAGGTTATGTATCCAGCAAGTGGGTTAATATTATCCTACTTGCTGGTTGGCTTGAGCTGGGGATGACAACATATACAGAGGACATCAACTCTGCGTTGTGGCTTTGCCTTACACCCCTGCGTGATAAGTTCTCCAGTCCACGATTATTTTTATCCTATTTATTTTTTTATAAAGGCAGTTGCCCTGTTCCTGAAACAGCATTGCTGCTTCAATTTGATTCAGCTCTTCTGGAGAGCAGCAGAAAAGAATGAGCTGCTGTGCTTGGGGTGGCTTTAAAGCATCGGATGTGAACTCTCAGTGCTGGGCAAAAGGCTTTCTTAAACTGCAGGTCTGCTTTGAGCAGCGAGCAAACAGATGTATGTGCCTCAGTTCTGGCCCAGGGTGTTGTTTTTAAGGGGAAGACTCAGGAGTTCTCATTGGTCACTTGTTTTCTGACTCCTCTGCTGGTACTGCCAGCAAAGTGGGACAGCTGGGGATTCCTCTGGAAAGGTACAGTTGCCCTGGACAGAGCAGCCTTCCTGTTTGTGAGATCAGTGTGGAAAAAAAGGAGCACAAGTTTTTCAGGCACAGAAGTCTGCCATCTCTCTCCTCAGCCTGAGATACTACAATTACTCAGTTTGTTTTCCACCACTGAAAGCTCAGATGTGAAGGGGTGCCAAGTTTCACTAACCATCTGCATAATCACAGCAAATTACCTCACTGACTAACTGTACTAAGTGATGCACCTTCTGTTCCTTCTATCATTGTGGCACATTGTTACTTGAAGGTACCATGCTTGTTTTTCAGGGTTATAAGTCTTTCTCTTCCTTGAAAGCCATGTCCTTTTTTTCCGTCCTTAGCACTAGGTTTGCATTCTCTCCTGTGAGGAGTTCCAGTACAATCTTTGCTTCACCTCTGGAGTGAAATACTCCTGAAAGCTAGGCAGAGACAAGTGCTGTCCATTGATAACTCTCTCTTTGTTTTCATAGACAAGGAAACACAGCGGGAAAAGGAGAAACTGGAAATAGAACTGGCTGCTGCACGTTCCACCAACGAGGACCAACGAAGACACATTGAGATCCGAGACCAGGCCTTGAACAATGCTCAAGCCAAGGTGGTGAAACTGGAGGAGGAGGTAAGGATGCTGGGAGAGAGAAATTAGGGTAGCTTGGGTTCCAGTAAAAGTGACTGTTGGAATGAGTTTGTCTTGTGGAAGTTTTAAGGAAATCTGCTTTCTTCAAAGCTGTTTATATCTGCTAAGCTTTGTGTTGACTAGCTAAACCACTGAACTGTGCACAGATAAGCCATAAATCTGTATTTCCTTGGAAGTGCTTTTGTCTAAGCAGCCATATTTTGTTTTCTTTTTGTTTCAACTTGTAAAAGTGGGCTGGAACTGTGATCTCAGCCCTGGCAACCTCCTGAACTTGGCAGGAATTCAGATTTGGATGGACTTTCAAGTAATATGAGATGAATGCAGCTTGTCCCCTTGCCAGGTGTGGGGACAGTGCAGATCTCTGTATGTGCCCAGCATTTGTAATAAGCTGGGCATGACCTTGGTTGTTTTCTCTACCTTTCCTCCCAAGAGGGGATAATGTGTTTTAGCTGCTTAGCTGGGCAGCTTTCACAGCAGTTGCTTTTGTAGCTTTGTCCCTGCCACTCATGGCTCTCATCTCATTGCCCTTCTGCGTCACTGTGTCCGTCCTCTTTCCTCCTGCCTACTTCTTTCCTCCCAAAGGCCCCATTTCCCACTCCCAGCCTCTACTTCCTTTACTCCTACTCTTCCTCCTTGGAGAGTCTCAGGAGGAAATGTCATGACCAAGCACACTTCCTCACTGCAGATTTGTTCTCCAATTCTGCCATCTCCCTGCCTACCAGCACTCAGCATCACCCTCAGCTGAGCACTGTTCCTATATGCACCTGAATTTTGCTGCTTTCAGAGACATTCCTCAAACCCTCCCCTTGTCTGCTTCTACTTTTCTCTCTGTTCAGGATCCCATTGTGCCAAGAGAGGAGGAATGATCAAAGACAAAGGGAATATCCTCCTCTCCCAGGTACAGATGTAGCTGCTTTCTTAATTTTAGCCTGTTCTTCTCTGATTCTGTATTTGCCTCAGTAGCCCTTCCCCTCTTGTGTCTCTTTCCCTGGTGTCCTTAATTTTCGCCCCTTCCTTTAATCTCTTCAGCTTCATGGAAGCCTTCCCTCAGTGTCTCTCCTCCTGGATCTGCTCTGCTCATTCAGGATGTTGTTGTAGGGTTACCTGCTCTCATAACCTTATTAGCCTGGCATGGCTGTCTTGCATCTTGGTTACTTAGGGGACAGGAAGCATTAGGTTATAGGGTAATTTATTTACATGTGACGTGATTCTCTTTGGCTCTAAAACTATTCTGTTGTTGATTCTGCAATGTATTGGAGCTCTTTGGCTTTCATTCAAATTTCAGCACTTTATTACACTAAAAGTCTGATGTGTCACTAACTCCAAGTACACGGTACATCCTTGTGGCTTCCCCTGCTTGGAGTCAATGTGTAAAGAAGGTGCTGTGATCAGCAGGGCCAGCACTTGCCTGGGTTGAACCTCAGTGCAGGCACTAATTTTGGCTCCCTCACAAGAAAGCTAAAGCAAAATATTGCTGCCTAAGTAGACTGGTAAAGTAGGTAAGTGACTCTGGGCTAGATTGCATGGTAGCTTAAAAAACACATGTACACTAACACAGAGTGAAATGCCCTGCATGAGGGCTCGTGGTCATATGCATCCAACCTTTGCTCGAATCCCAGGGTGTGCAGGAAGTGCCACCCTTCCTGTTGCAGATAAATATGGAAGCATCTCAGTGAGAGAGCAGGAATTAACTCTCCTTTTTCCTAAAGGTGAGAGGGAAAAACGGGAAACAAAGGTTAAAGAGTCACTTTTGCAGGTTTCCCAATCATTTTTTAATGAAATACTTAGGATTATAAAGCATTTGTTGCCTCATTAGTGTTGAATTGTGGAAAGTTCTCAAATCCCCGAGCTGTTTGGTAACCCCTCGAAAGGCAGCCAAACAAGCTGTTCAGAGCTCAGGGCACCATTTAGAGGGGACTGGAAACATTGTTCTGAGTGAGTGACATTCAGTGACTAGGATATATGAACAACTTGAGGATTATTTCTTTTATTCCTGCCATCTGAATAACTACTTAATCTGAATGACTAGTCCCTGTGATTGTCCCTGTAAATAGTCCTGCTGAAGAGGGTGGAGTTTCTTACACTCAGGTTTGGCAGCTACTCTGGCTCAGGGCCTGAGGGGGGTGTGCACATTTCAGTTGTTGCATCCTGTAATGTAAGTTTTCAGCCTTTTTGTTTTTCCCTTTCCGTTCTGACTTCCTATTCAGCAGCATAACCCTGCCTTGTGTGCACCAGGTTCTTTATAAAAAGAATATTTCCGTTCTTAGGAGAGCTATAAGCCTTATATCACAACAATTTAAATGTTGCATTGGAATTGCAACTTTAAATTCTTTTAAAAATCTTTTTCTTGAATTGCCAGTTTGGACAAAACCACCTGTCTGTAAAATGTAGATACTTGTCCACTCCTGTGGTGCTTTGAGGGTTTTTATATATATTGAATTTTAACGTCTAACTTAGAGTGAAAGGAGAGATAAAGGGATGCTAAATGTGATGGAGAAAGGAATGATCTTGGAGATACTGAAGTGTAGTGTGAAGCAGTTGGAAGCAAAAGTAGACATTCACAGAATACTTTCCCTGTTTGTAGGGGTGAAATGACTCTTCAAATTTAGAACAAGCTGTCACTAAAGTTTTTGAAAGTGTGGAGTTTATTTCTGCAAAGTGCAAAAAAGGGTGATTGATCATAAATATTTAAAGCAAACTTAAATCTATCTATGAACAGAACTGCTACGTATGTATGTTTTATATATAATATTTAAACTTTATACTTCTCTACTCTTCTTAAAGGTACTCAGTTTTTAATCCCCTATTTTCACTTCTGCATTTTCATTCTTCCCTTTAGTAGATATTCCACAGTTTTGCATAAATCATTAGCTAATTAAAATTGTTTCTAGTGAAGTATTAGTCTGTGGTTTTTAAAATCGAAACTTCAGATTATTTTTATTATGTGTAATACATTTGAGATAAACTGAATATATGTACATTGACTTAAAAACCTATATCACAGTCAGAAATGGTTAGTGATAATAGCTGCAGCTAAAGCAATGGAAAATTCTGCTTTTGGAGCATGGATTGCTGTGATGGTCTCAACTCTGATGGAAACATTGGAGTGGCAGCAGCGTGCAGCAGGTTTGGGGCTGGTGTGTGAGCTTTTAAGATAGTCAGGGTACCATGATTTAAACAACGTCTGTTCACCTACACCTTGAGAGCCTTCAGCAGATGGAGCATTTAAAGTTGGCCTCTGGGCCAGAGGCAGAATGGCTGTGTTTGCAGAAAGGACCATTCTGACCCACCCGAGACTGAGTAAATGCCCATTTATTGCCTGCCAGTCCTTACCAGGCTTGTAATATTGCAGGGAGCAGTTTGATGCCAAATACTTTATCTAACCACAACTGCTGGGTGCAGAGGGTACAATTGCAACTGGTTTTACTTTTTTTCAAAAAAAAAAAGGAATTTCCAGAGCTTTTCTTGAACTTGGTCATTTCTGCTTACCCTGGTTAAATTTGTACCACAGAAGACCAAACTTCAAGTCAAAGAAAGTTTGTGGGCTTTGCTGCAGTAGTGTAGCTTGTACTCCTTTGCTCCACCACTTTACAAACCACTGTTTTACTGAGTGCCTTGAGACAGCTTTGAAAAATAGTGACTACCACCAGGAAGATAAAAATATCTACTCTTTGCCATCCTCCTTCACACAACTTGCAGTGGAAAGAGGAGACTGATGCCCTCTCATATGGTGGAAATTGGGGGCTGACAGAGAGAACAAGTTTGAATGAAATATCTTTTCTAAAAATGCTTGTATTTATAAGGTCCTTCAGCCATCAGAATTTAACATAAACAGATATCAGAGCTAAGATACTGTATTCAATTTCTGCTGTTCTATTGGTGGGAGAGAAATAACCTACTATTTCTGATAACACCGAGGGTTCTGTCTACAGGAAAATGTGAAAATGCATTTCCCGATGACATCTATTGTACTTTATATGCTTTGTCTGAGATACTTTCAGAACAGAGCTCTGGCACAAGGGGAGACCCAAAGGAGAACTGTGTGCTTGAAGGCTTGTCTGTTTTTTTTTTTCAGTCGCTTCTTGATCTATAAAAAGATATTCCTGGTCTCCACAGCTTTGTCTCACATAAATGATTAGACTCTGAGAGTTACAAAATACTCCTTTCAGTACAGAGCTGCTTCTAAAGGGGACACTTTTTAGATGGCTTATCGTTCCTGGATGGGTAGGGTGCAGAGGAGAGAAAACTCCCTCTCTTCCCTGTAACTGATATGTGTGTGTCTAATGACCTACATTCTTGTAACAGAACAGAACTGGCTTTTTACTGCTATGTCACTGTCTCACATATTCTGCCAGTTAGTGATTTTCCAGAGGTGGCTTTGAGAGTTGGAACTTATTTTAGCACAAACAAACGGAGTGACGACATTATGACATTCCCAAGCAACAAACACTATTCCCTAGGAAGAGGATAGTGTTACCAGATTGTTTCAGCATGAGCTCTTGCTGAGGCCAGTGGTGTCTTGTTGGGCCTGAATTCAAACAAACCAAGGGTTCAAAGGCATCCTAGAAGATTATATTCCGACTGCATGAGGGAGAGGTGGTTTAAACATGCTTGCTGTCTCTTTTTTTTAACTACATTTCTGCGATAGCAGGCAAATTCATTTTCACACATTTTCAGCTGTGTGCGAATGGATTCAGCTTTAGGATAAACCCAGAATGTAATGAAAACACCCTGAATATATTAAACAAAGGACTTTGAAGACATCAGAAATAGTGGGTGGGAGACAAGCAGTTGCTGATGAGTGTTACCAGTTGGCTGAAACAGGAGCTGTCCAAGATGAAGAAGGTAATGGCTGGGTTTGACAAACTGCCTGGAGAGTCCTGAATCATTGATGGCTATGCGGGAAGTTTTCTCTTCTTCCCCAGAAAAAATCTTTGCTGAGTAATGCATCTGGAAGCAATGATCTCTACAAAAAGAAGATCCTTCCTTCCCCCTCACCTGCTGTGTCCAGGACTGCGTTTGTCCTGCAGAGGCAGCTCCAGTTGAAGGATGTTACAGCCTCCCCTGGGACTTGACAGTGAAAATTCGTTGTTCCTGTGTACCCCTGCTCCCTGTGCATGAAACCTCTGTGCCCCCTTCAGAGCCTTCCTTCTGCAAGAACTTGGGATCCCTGAAAGAGATGGATTGCATGGTTTGTCAAAGCCTAAGTAAATGGAGGAATAGGTGTGATGGTTTGGACCTGGCTCCCTGCCAAATGCCCGAACTCACAGTGACAACCCCTTCCCCCTCCCTTCTTCCCTTAGGGCAAAGGAAAAAAAAACTGTAAAAAATGAATGAAGCTGAAATCAACCGAGTTATATCAAAAAAATATATATTTGCATATATTACAGTTATATACAATTAAAATACTATGTACACCACAAAGGGATCCCAAACACCCCCAAAGGGAAAGGGAAAAAGGGGACAAAAAGGGACAAAACAGAACAGTTATGCACAGTCAAAACCCGAACTAGCAAAATACGGAATTAGCAAAATAAGAATCTCATCACATCCCTTAGAGAAACAAGGTCAGCAGACATGGCCAGCACTCTCCAACCTCCCACGTGGCAGACCAGCGGTCACTGCAGGCCTCAGCCTCTAGATCAGTGAGACCAAGGCAGGGACACACTGCTCCTGAACCTCATCGGAAGAGAAGAGAGCAAGGTCTCAAATCTCAATCTTATTTATACCCTGGTTTATGTAAAAATGGTGTGGAATACTGGGAAATGGGCATTTCCTTAGTTACAACTACTTACCAGGAAGGCCTGGGCCTAAACCATCACAATAGGATTTGTTTGGCTTTCAGAATGTTAATCCCCTTTCTGCTGGACAGTTGTAATAATAATCAAGTACCCCTATTTCTGAGAGGAAAACTTTATCCTTGGCCATTGGTTTTAGACCATGCAAGTGCATGACAAGGGATGGGGAAATAAAATGAAGCCAGAAATACTTGATCAGGCAGCCAGGGAATCCTGGGATATTCCCTACATCACTTTGCACTTCATGTACTGGATTTCTGCAGAGCCCAATCCACTCCTGGTCCTCTTTATTTTTCTTGTCCTCAGTCCTGTTGCAAAATTTACATAAGCTTTGTAGTAAATGGGAACCAGAGAGTGACTGCTCTTGTTTACATTGGTTTAGTTAGAAAATCTTGTTGATAAAATTATAGTCTGACCTCTGTTGCTTGATTAGGACATTTTCCAAAGCAGTCAGGGATTGACCTGGAGAAGATAAGGATATTAAAGTTTTGCTCTGTGCTGTAGGAAATGCTGTGCTCAGTGCTGTAGGAAATGTGCTTCCAGACATGCACTGAGGTTATTTGAGATCTTACATCTTAAATAGCTGTTATAATAAAGATATCCACATGAGCAAAATGCTCTGCATTTTCAGAGCACCCTTCAAGGCAAAGCAGTTATATACATTATATGAACATGAGTTTGTTTCTTAGCTAAATGTTGTACCATCAAAAGAATAATTACTATCTTGTCAAAGTCATTTAAAATTACATACCAAAGGGTGTGACTGCATCCTTGTAAAGCTTTGGGAATGAACTCTTATCTAGAGCACGTGTTCACTGCAAGACCTGATGCAGAGGAGAGAATTCCAGCGTCCCTTGATGCCATCTCTGCTGCGGTAGATGTTGTTGTGGCCCTTGGCACTGAGCTAAGGTTCTGTGATGGAAGAGAGAGGGTGGGGAATCCATGGCAAAAGACCAAGAACAAGCCTCAGCATGCTGCCTTTTTTCCTTCCTCCCAACTTACTTATGTCTTCAGCACCCTGGCAATACTCAGGAAATTGTTTCCAATTCCTGTCTTAGGAAAACAAGATCATACTCTCAATTTATGGTAATGAAATCCCTCTGTGCTTGGGAGAATCGTTCCTGATCCTGGTGAAGGGACTTGAACACAAGTCCTATGAGGAGAGGCTGAGGGAGCTGGGGTTGTTGAGCCTGGAGAAGAGGAGGCTCAGGGGAGACCTCATCACTGTCTACAACTCTCTGAAAGGAGGTTGTAGCCAGGTGGGGGTTGGTCTCTTCTCCCAGGAACCATCAGTAAGACAAGAGGGCTCGGTCTTAAGCTGTGCCAGGGGAGGTTTAGGTTGGATATTAGGAAGAACTTCTTCGCAGAGAGTGTAATCAGGCATTGGAATGGGCTGCCCAGGGAAGTGGTGGATTCTCCATCCCTGGAGGTGTTTAAGGTGAGACTGGATGTGGCATCAGTGCCATGGTCTGGGAACTGCAGTGGTATTGGACCAAGGGTTGGACTTGATGATCTCAGAGGTCCTTTCCAACTCGGCTGATTCTGCGATTCTTTACTTTGAGAGGACAGATGAAGTCATAAAGATTAAGAAATAAAAAAATATAAAAATCAGATTTCAGTTTTGCCACTCCTGGAGAGTCCTGGTCCACAGAAGGGTAAATTGTTCTCATGAGCACTTGCAGAGTGGCAGAGCTGGAAATGAAAGTGCCAGAATATGCAGTGAGTTGACTGAGTGCCAAGGAGTGCATGAAATGAAACAATCTTATAGATAAAGGATAATTCTGACAAAAGACATTAGGAAAGCTGAGTTGTCTGGAGCACATCCATGCCTTTAAAGCTTATGGAATATGTGGGTTCCAAAAACCTGAAAATTACTTAAGGAATTCCTGAATTAATTCTGGGTTTTAAGTTGTTAAAAAAACTACACACACAAGCCCCAAATATTCTAACATTCCTAATTCTTCCTGATGCTGGAAGATGAGGGCTACCTTTTGAAGGGGGAGAAAATGTTGTCTTTCTGCAAAGCCACTGAACAAGCTGTGCCTGTACGTTGGGTCTGGTGCCCAAGTCAGGCATGTGCAGGCAGTGCAGGAAGTTGGGCAACAGCTTGTGTTGCAACTTTTCACCTGCAGGTTTGGCTGATGGGACCATTTTCAAAGTGAATGTTTTGGTGGAATTTCTGTGTCCTGGTTGTGTTTTCTGGCTGGTCTCTTGGTGTTCTTTGAATGTAGACCAAAGCGTTTATCCACACATACCCATACTCAGGTTTGTTCATTTTGAAACCAGTAAAATGTTGTCAGCGGCTGCTTTTGCAGGGAGGATTTTGCCTGTGTGTTAAAAAACTCAGAAATTTAAATGCTTTGTAGTAGGTAATAAGAGACCAAATGTGCATCACCACATCCTTAACTTTTTTATTCAGAAGAGATGGGGAGGAGAGCTGATTTGCAATGCTCAGCTTGATGCATCATATTTCACTGCTAGTGAGTTTATCAGGTTGTTCATTACTCTTGTCCAGGTCAAAATCCAAGATACTGAGTGCTCTCCATTTCTAAGTTCTGCTGCTAACCCCATAGTTTATCTTTTTTGGTCACTTTGAGCTACTGTTAATCTAAGTGTAATGTTGCTTGTCCTTCCCATTCCAAACAAGCTTGAAATCTTGAGCAATCGAATAAAAATACCTTTCTACTGTACATGCACTGGTGAGAAGTCCTTTGGCTGGATTGCTCACTGTTTATTGTAACTTTTATTGTAAAATACTTGTTTGGGGAAAATCCTCTAAGGCAGCAACGTTCACACTGTGAGATTAGATGCCTGCTGACTTTATGAAGAGAAGAAAAGGATACCATGTCTGGGATTAATAGTGTTTGGAGATTTTTCTCTCTGCACTATTCACATTGCAATCTCTGCATTGCCTCGAGGAACAGGAGTGAGAAAAGGGAAAATTTTTGAAGAAACACATGGTAAGACCTTTTTGGAACAAAGGTGCAATGTAAGAATGTCTCCTGTTGTTCAGATCAAAGTATCCTGTGTCAGCTGAAACTTAGAGCAGATTCTTAGGGAGCATTATCAGAATGGGGCCAACAAGCAGTTATACTTTCCCAGAATACTTTCCACTTCCAAGAAGGACTTCCTGAGCCAAAAGTGGTGTCTTTTGTCTTTAATATCCCTCAGTGGACTTTTCTTCCATGAAGCTGTAGGAGCAGCTCTTTGAGCTCACATAAGGGAGTCTGTGTTTTGCATTCTCTTGACTTCGGCTCCGACTGTTGGGAAAAGTTGCCTTCTTCCTTCTGTTTTTGTATTTCAGGGTTTATGACCATCACAGCTACAAAAGCAGTATCCCAGATTTGCTGCAGAATGCCAGCTAATTGCAATTGTTAGTCTTTTAGTCTTTTCCTTAATAGAAACTAATGTCCACAGGTGTGCAGTATTCCCTATATTAAAATAGAGCTGGGCCCTGGGTGTGTTTTTATTCTTTTTTTGGTTTATTAATATTTTAGTTTGGTTTTTTTCTGCCTTAACTGTGTATTAACCTTGCTAAGACCGTTATTGGGGGGCTCAGCATGGTAGTTTTTGTTGCTTATTATGAGACAGGGAACCAGCTTGGTTTGCAGGATGAATGATGGAGGAGGATGGAAGGGCAGGGGCAAGAACAGAGCAGGACTTCTCAGGTCAATCTGGGCCAAGATTATTCCAGGCTGCTGGAATAAACCTGGTTGCAGCATGGGGAGAGCACAGGACATGGCTAGTGTGTGCTTTCAGCCCATTATTTTATTATTATGGGACTGGGATAGGATCCTACAAGTTTTGAATCAGTTTCTGCTTAATCTTGTAAAAACACAGCCAGGAATTTTCAGTGTTGCACTGAAAGTGTTCCCCCATTGTGGACCAGCTCTAAACACTGTCTTTGCTGCAGTTACCTTGGAAACATATGTCAATTCACTCAATCTTATGAACCCAGGTGCCCTTTCTAGTCTGTTGCTGCTCTCAGACGTTTGCAACAGGCATTTTCCTCAGTTTCCCCATCGTTATTGTGGGGTTGCTTAGGACAAAAAGGACAAATATACCCATCAGGAAAGCTGAGATGGGACAGACTTGTAAAACCCTGCAGGCTGAGTCTAGAGCAGGATTCTGAGGCTCACTGACAGCAGTCATAGAATCATAGAGTCATGGAATGGTTTGGATTGGAAGGGATCTTAAAAGACCATCCCATTCTACCCACCCCTGCCATGGGCAGGGACACCTTCCACTAGCCCAGGTTGCTCCAAACCCTCTCCAACCTGGCCTTGGACACTTCCAGGGATGGGGCAGCCACAGCTTCTCTGGGAAACCTGTGCCAGGGCCTCCCCA
>JAWWLV010000158.1:17123961-17140786 GCA_035041135.1 Platyrinchus mystaceus | reverse complement strand
CAGGGATGGGGCAGCCACAGCTTCTCTGGACAACCTGTGCCAGGGCCTCCCCACCCTCACAGGGAAGAATTTCTTCATAATATCCCAACTAACCCTGCCCTCTGTCAGCGTGAAGTTATTCCCTTTTGTCCTGTCACTCCAGGCCCTTGTAAATAGTCTCTTTCCATCTTTCTTGTAGGCTCCCTTCAGGTGCTGCAAGTCATCGGGACATCCTCCTGGCTGCTGTCCAAAGCCAGAAGTCCACTCACTCATTCTCATTATTCAATTTATGTTGCATTTTCTTCCTTTATTTCAGCTTAAAAAGAAGCAGGTCTATGTAGAGAAGGTGGAAAAGATGCAGCAGGCCTTGGTTCAGCTGCAGGCAGCATGTGAGAAGCGGGAGCAGCTGGAACACAGGCTGAGGACCCGGCTGGAGAGAGAACTGGAATCTCTCCGGATGCAGCAGGTACCCCTGTTCTCCTGGGCTATACTGGGTTTCTTGTAGGATTGCACACTACACCCTACACCACACAGACAAGAAGGGCAGTGGGGTTTTTGTCATCTTATGTTATTAACAGATGTTTCTTTTGCTAGCTGGAGTCATAGATTTGCTGACTGTTGTATTGTTTTTACCTGATTTTATACTATTTTAATCAGAAAATTTAGGTAAGCAACAATAGGGGATCCATCCTGTGCCAGGGTGCAGACACAGCCATATAGCATAGATGCTGTTTTATCTTTAAGTATCCTAGTTATATTTGCTTTGAAATTATTTTTAGTATCTTGTTCACAGTTTGGGATTTTATACAAAATTCATTAACAACGGGTCTGAAGAGAGACCCTTCAAAAAACTTTTGCATTTAAAAAAACCACTAAACCAGCAAACCCAATTCTATAAATGCAGTTGATAGAAATGTAAACTATATTCTTGTGAGTGTAATATGAGTCTTTTTCAGTGAAAAGAACGAATGAGAAGTAGATTGTGCAGGGGTGTTATAAACTGGATGTGAAGTTTTACTTCAACCTATGTCAAACACAGGTGAACTGTTAGGTCTGTAAATTTTACTAGAAATAGGATGCAGGCCTGTGTTCTAAATCACATTTATTTTCAGGTTGTTTTTATCCCCCAACTTTTACCTCTGCTTACAAATGGATATTTAAATCTTACTTAGGGTTTTTTCTATTGGTTTCAGTAGGAGTTACAGTAATTTGGTAAACTTTTCTGTGTTACCTTTGGAAGATTAAGTACTCTAAGCAACTTTTTACATTGAGCCTGAGTAAACACAAAAAACCTGCTTTCTTGTCATGGTTAAAAATTCTGAGCTGAGTATAAAACAGCTTGTCCACCCAACTTCTTTTAAATGGTTTTTTAATTTTTTTAAAGTCAAATATCCTGTTAATCCCAGATTATCCATTGAACTATTAGCTTAGCAAATCTCCACTCTTGTTTTGAAAGGGAACATTGCCTGTCTTCCAAATATTGCTTTAGAACTGAATTATTTTATCTCCAGCTACTTAATCCCCAGGTATATACTGATAATATTAATTTAATAACCAAATCCTTTAAAAATATTTTTGATGTATTTTTTTAAAGGGGTGATAGCTCTTGTATACTAGTTAGTGTTTTGCTAAACACTGTTGGAAGTAGGTAAATGTTACTGTAGGCATCATGGATGGGCTGTACACATCACACCTGAATAGCATAATCTAGCTCTGAGATGCATATTTTGGGCTTTGCACATGGAAAAAGGCCTTAGGAGTATTTTCCATCTCAGACATTCTCTTGTCAGTCTGCCCAACACTGCATAGACCACTGCATTTCACTCGGGGGGTTCCTGTGCTCTGGAGCAGCCCCTGTCCTTCAAACACAAAGCAGACCAACCAACCCTGATTCTCACAGACGCATCCCGAGACTTCTATTTTTGGTTTTATGGTTATTTTTTCTCCTGGGAATCAGCGTCAGGGCACATCTCAGGCTGCCAACGTCTCTGAGTACAACGCCACAGCGCTCATGGAACTCCTGCGGGAGAAGGAAGAAAGGATTCTTGCTCTGGAAGCTGACATGACCAAGTGGGAACAGAAATACCTGGAGGAAAGTGTGATGAGACAGTTTGCTTTGGATGCAGCTGCAACTGTGGCTGCTCAGAGGTAAATGAGACTTTTCACAGTACTGGGATTGTTTTTTTTTTCCAGTTGAATGTCATATTTCCCACCAGGGAATGTTGTCATACCACCCTCCCATGATCGTTTGCCTTGTGTTCTGAATCCTCACACTTCTTCATGTAAGTGGAACTTGGCTGCTTTTTCTGGGAGCTGTGCAATTGCCAGCAATTAGAAACATTTTTCCAGAGGAAGATTCCTCCATGTGCAGGAGCCATTTTCCTGACTAGAATTGTTCTGAGCCATTCCTAGAAGCTGTTGATTCAAAAATAGGTGTATGAGAAAGGGTTCGGTTTTTTATTTTTAAAGCAGGAATCAGTCCTTTCTGAAGTCATGTGAGATGGGGTGAGCTTGGTGATTCACATCATTCACCCTGAATGGCTTCCTTGTTCTCCAGAATGCTTTTGCAAATTACTTTGTGGTATTGTCCTGGTTACTAACCAGAACCATCTACTAGGAAATTCTGCTCAAAACATTCTGCTGTGTATGGAGAGCACTGGTTGTGGGGGTGGGAAGGGTGTCTGAAATTTGGTTACAAGCTCACATTCCAAGACAACTGTACAGAAACACTTATTATGGCTGTAAATAGGCCTGAATGCTTCAGCTAGTTGGTAAACAAGAGCTGTATTGGAGTGCAACTCCTTAGGGTTAGGTATTGCTTACATATAATTTAATTGCTCTCTAGTTTATGGTTCTTGATGGCAGATTTTATTGTAGATTGTTTCATGAGCCAGATCCAGATAGGGCTGTTATCACTACTGGCTTTCCAGCTTGTAAGATCATGCTGGAATTACAGGGATAAAGTTGCAGAGGTGCTGTGTTAGCATTTAAAGACTTATCTTATCTTGCTCCAGAAGCAAGCTGTTATTTCAGCGTATTGATGCTTCTTGTGCACTGTTTTCTGCCTCCCTAGAGATTCCCTAAAGGCTTTTGCTGCTGCTTGTCCTTGGAGGCTATGTTATATTTTCAGCATGAGCTGATAAGTAGGGGCCTGGTCTATTGTTTATCAGGCAATGAGAGGGGATGTGTTGCTGGTCAGCTTTTGTTAAATGAACAAAAATGCTGTCCAGTCAGGAAAGAGCCAGCCTCTGCTTTTCCATTTCCATCTAGCTGCTGGGAGGGCTTCCACTAATTTTGGTGGCAACCTCATCTACACTGGGTACAGATTTCTTTCCCTTTTCTTTCATAGTGGAAACTAACATCCCTTAGGAAGCTGAGGTTGCAGGAAGGATGCTTTAGAGCACAGGCAGGAATCTGGGTCACGTTGGGTTTATTTGGTAAATGACCATCTCATGCCCTTCACATTCACAAGTAAAATGAAATACTCATTATGTTTTGGTTAGTGGACTGAACAACTATCACAGTGTTAACATCAGGCACTGTACAGAATGAGTCTGAAACTGTTTTCAGCCCATTTCAAGTGTTTTGGACCAAGCTGCTTAGGACTGCTTAAGAAACTTCCATGCCTTGTTCCCTTTGATACTCACGTTCCCTGTATGATACTCTTGGAAGGGGCAGGGAAAAAACTTTATATCTGCAGTGAAGTTTGTGCTATTTCAATTGAAGAAAAATGCCTCGTGTTCTATATCCTTCCCTTTCCCCCTGTCCTTGGATTTGCCTCATTGATCACTTTACAGTAGTGCAGTTAATCTACATTAGATTATAGACTGGCCTGAGATGGATATTCTTGTAATGACTTGCATGTTTTTATCATCTAATCTTCATTAGGACACTAATGAAGTTGGGAGTTGGTCTTTTGGAAGACACTGAGCCAGCTTAAACTCATAAAAAGTGGATGTTCTTGTTTGTTACTTTTGAGCAATAATTTTGTGCTGCTAGGAGGAAAGCAGCAACCATGGCAGGTCCTTGATCTGCTGTACTGCTTGTTCTCAGGGACACGACGGTGATCAGCCACTCGCCCAACCCCAGCTATGACACCTCACTGGAAGCTCGCATCCAGAAGGAGGAGGAGGAGATTCTGCTTGCCAACAGGAGATGTCTTGACATGGAGGGAAGGTAAAGTGCAGTTTGGCCCTACCTGGCTTCCTTGGGATAGGGATTTTACATTAATTGTCTGGATGGACACCTCAGAACCAGCAATTCTTGTATCTTCACCAACAGCAGTGATGTAGGATGACAGACACTCATCTGGGCAAGGACGTACTTACATAGCAATCCAAAATCTGTCTTGATACCGAGGGCTAATTCAAAAAAGTCTTGTTTTAGATTTTTTGCATCTAGCTTGTTCCTCTTCTCTCTTCAGGGCATCTTCATCAGACCTCAGGCTCCACCACTTCTTAACAGTCTCACAGAACTGCTTTCCCTGGGGTTAGGTCCAGTGCAGGCTCCCTGGAATGTGTCAATCCTCTTCTTTCTGTTGGTCTTGTGTCCTGGCTGTAACTCTCAGCTTTGTCTCAGAGCCACTTCCATGGCTGTTTAGAGCAGCTTCCAGGAGCCAAAGGTGGGTGGGTGTCTCAGTGCATTCTCTTGTGCATAATTTGCTTTGTGGGCCAGTGAACAGCCAGCGTCCAGGACAACAATCTCACTGTCATCCTCTCTTCATCTCCCCAAATGCCTAAGAAGGCCCTAGTCACAGCCATGGGGACACTGAGGCCTCAGTCCAAGGAGACAGGAGACTCATAAACTGCTCATTTTACTTCCTCAAAAGGATTAAGACTCTACACGCTCAGATCATTGAGAAGGATGCCATGATCAAAGTCCTGCAGCAGCGCTCCCGGAAGGAGCCCGGCAAAACGGACCAGCTCAGCTCCATGAGACCCGCCAAGTCACTCATGTCCATCTCCAACGCCGGCTCAGGCTTGCTGTCCCACTCCTCAACGCTGAGCAGCACTCCCATCCTGGAGGAGAAGAGGGAGGACAAGAGCTGGAAAGGCAGTCTGGGTAATTTTTAAGTACCAGTGGCAATTCAGATACGCAGGTCACTGCTTAGATGGGAGGAGGAAGAGCAGAGGAAGGTGTGTTAGACAGACAGACCAGCTGGCCTGGCATGTGGTAAAACTGCAAGACAACCAAGACACATTTGGCATAGCTGCTTGTTTTAATCACTTTTGGGAAACAGTGACTTCTGATGTCCAGGCTCTCTCATTAAAATATGTGATCTTTATTCCCAATTTGGTACCTGACATTAGGGATGTTTGGGATACTGTTTTCAGAGTTCTCAAGCACTTGCTTTCGGTTGGGTGTTACAGCTGGCTGGAGGTGTAAAGTCTCCTTGAATAGGAGCAGAGATACTAATCAGGATCTATCCCGTAGTGTTGTGCCTGCACTAACATGACTCCTATCTGGAATGGCTCAACAGCATTGTTCTGAGAAATGGAGTTGTAACAAAGCAAATCCTAGATGATTTTTCTTTTCAGTGAGGAATTTAGGCCCAAAGGCTTCCCTCTGAGAGTAAAAGACCCTGAAATGTGAATGAGACCCTGTTGCAGGTGATTTCAGTGGGCAGATTTACCCTGCCAAAGATGGGCCAGTGCCTAGAGCCAGGTGACTCCTAGTGCCCACCTGCAAGCAGCAACACGAGGATTCTGCTATTCCTCAGGTACTTCAGCATCCAGTGGTGAAAGGTGCTATGGAAAGGTAAATTAGTGCTGTCTCCTGAAGCATGGAGCACTTTTGAGATTCTAGAGCAAGTACTGCAGAGGAGCACAGGAACTGATGCCAGTTAGTTTTCTGTGATTGTGACATTTCCTTCCCTTTTTCCATGAAGGTGTTCTGCTGGGAACAGAATATCGCTCCGAATCCATTCCCTCCACCCCCTCTCCTGTCCTTCCTTCCACACCACTCCTGTCAGCCCACTCAAAAACAGGCAGCAGAGACTGCAGCACCCAGACGGACCGGGGGAGTGAACAGAGCAAAGCTACACCTTCCCCTGCAGCTCCTACCCCAGGACGACTCCCCAGCACCAGCTTGACCTACAGTGCAGAGAAAACAGGTAACAGGGCTCAGCTGCTGTCCCAGAGGGATCCCTGCTGCCCACTCACCATCAGTTCTGCTCTGTGGGGCAGGCCCTGATGTCCCTTTTTCAGTTCAGGCAAACTGGGGCTAGTTTTTGTGAGGACAGGTGGGTTTTGGAGACAAACACGGCAGTGTTCTGAGAGGTCAAATGTTCTGAAGGAAAAGAAGCTTTAAGAGTGGTAACATAAGCATGGACACACTGGTTAGAGAGGTACAGTGAGATTTGAGAATCTACCTGATTCTCAAGGTACCTGTAGTACCTGTGAACCTCACAGGGAGATGCAAATCCCAGGACAGTCTCTGAGTCAGTGTTGACTCTGAAGTAAATGTGAGCAGCATGTGGGGTTTAACAGCATGTGAAAATGGGCTGTTGAAACTGGCCGTTGCGTTGGGTGGGTTTTCAAAGCCAAGTGGATTCAGAAAATGGGAGAAAGAAGGAAAGGGAACTATCGTGATGAAACTGTCTAGTTCACTGTCCTGGTTGCAGGTTCAGCCTTGGCACAAGCAGATCCAGTTGACAGTGACTGTCACAGAAGCTGAATTTGCTTCCCACAGAGCTCCGAGCTGGCAAGAGCTGCTCATTTTCCAGCCCACTCTGCCAAATCAATGCAGATTACACAACCTTGCCTCTTCTCCTTACAGACACATTACAATGATGTTGTTCTTTATGGAAGAGTGCATTTGGCTGGGCTGCTGTGCATCCTGTCCATGCTATGCTGTTTAATGGGTATCGAGGGAGATGGGGACAGGTTTGGTGGTGAAAGTCTATGCTGACTACATTGGTTTAAATGCAGTCACTCCAGTTTTATGTGGATTTGTGTATCAGTGGGAGGTACCCAAATGGAATTTGATAAAATATCTTTATTTGTCTGGCTACATACATAGAGAACTGAATTTTTAAAAATGAAATAAGTTGTTAGCTGTCTTTGGCCAATGACAGAAGATGACTTTTAAAATGTTAATGTCATATTTCTAACCTCATTGAAATTACAACTTTCTTGTTATAATTGTCTTGTCTGTCTCCTGTTTTTTCTCCTCATGTAGATGGGCCACTCTTCCATTCCAGCACTCTTGAAAGAAAAGCCCCTGTTCAGACCATGGGGCAGGACCTTCCAGATGGAGAGATGGTAGAATACCTCATCTGAAAGCCTGTACCAAGATCTGAGCTGGATAACAGTAGCAAGAAATCTTAAAAGACATTTTTATTGGGGAAAAAAATGTAGTACCTGAGTAATAAAAGAACAGTCATCTGTTTGCTCTTGTATATTATGTCTCACAAGTATGGACAGGTTAATTTATAATTTCTTCTAAATTATAAAAAACCCATAACACTTTTTCTTTGAAAGTTTCCCCCTTTATTTTTTAAATACCAGATCTGATAATATCTGGAGGAAAAAAACCCTAGAACTTAGGTGCAGTACATCTGATATTTCATTTCAGTATTTTTAAAGTCTCTTAAACAAAAGTACCTGCTCTCACAGGTGTTGGTTACATGTCCAGCTTAAATGCAGTAAGGTGAGCTTAATGGCCTTATAATGATTAGAACCAGGGACTTTGTTGTGAGCATCACTTAACAGTTTTAGAATACAGGTGTTCTGAGAAGCTTTTATAAATCTGGGCTGTGATCAAGGGAGATTTCCCTTTCACTTCCTGTTTCCTCTCAGTGTAAGAACACAGAATAGGCATTTCATATTCATAGGCTGAAAAGATTTCCATTTTCAGGTGGTAACTTTTTTTTAATGCTTCCCAAATTTCTTTATTATTTCTTTATTAAAAAAAAATTACTCCAGTGATTAATGTTGCATTTCACATTTTTAGTTTCATTGCAAGATTTGCCACACTTTTATACTTAAGTACTTTTTCAGTAATTTATACAGTGGCTAGTAAATAATATATTGCATTCGTGTTTTATATAAATTAAAAAGGGAGAGTTTACAGGCCTGGTCCTGATCTGTTAGATCAGATTTCTGTCATTGTAATTCCATTGGCTTTAGTGGAACTACTCCAAATTTACCATACTGCAAGAAGAAGTGGGAAGACCTGTTGCTTCTCATTTTTAGCAACTTAATCTGTGGAGATGTTTCTCTGGAGCAGATTTTTCTATTTTTCAAATGCCCGTCTACTTTGTCCCTCCTGTTGGGAGAGACTGGATCCTTTGTCCTATAGCAAAGCCTCAGAGGTAGAGCTTTAAAGAGGAACTCTATGCAGAGGTTCAGATGGAAGATACTTTCCTTCCAAAATGCTTTTTTAGTTCATTTAACTGGAGAGAGTGGCTTGAAGTCCCGGAGGCATCACAGAAGAAAGTTACACATTTAAGTCATGAGGTTCACTTTCAGATTTTTGGGAACTAGCACAATGTTCTAGTTACAGATGCTATAAGGAGATATTAAGACCAATAGAAGTACATAAATATTTTTTTGTTACTGTCTTTGCATTTTATTAAAACACTTCAATATTAATTTCTATTAAAAACTATTCTTTTTGTACTTGAATGTTAAAATATTTCATTAGCCAGTGGTCACACATGGGGAGCCTGGCTAGTTTCAGCTTTCTATGCAGCATTAGAGTAGCCAGATTTTTGTTTCTGATCATTTCACCTCAGAAATAAGGAAATCCAGCAATTAATAATCAGTTAGTGAATGTCTTTAATTCTTCCTTAGTTGACATTACTGCTGTGATGTTAAATTGAAATGGCCTTATCAGATCAACAGATACCACATGAGTTTCACAGTGCAGGGTTGGGAGGGGAAAGGAGGTACCTTTTGTCTGCTGCACAAGGGATTTGGTGGTACCTAAAGGTCAGTGCATGGAAAACACTTCCCATAATTTCCAGCAGATTTGCTCCTTGTTAGTGTTCTTCAGGCCATATCCCCATTCCCACAGAAGTCAGAGATGGCCAAGTGTGTAAGGTAAGAGATGCACTAAGTGTGTATGGCTTTAGCAGTCACTGCTCTACCAGGCAGCACAAACCCCCTTCCAGCACCACTTCAGACACTTCAGAGCTGCCCTTCAAGGCTTTGACTGTCTGTACCACATGGGACAACGTCTCTCTGGACAGTTACAGACCTTCTTTCCTCTGAATCAGTTCTCCTCTTCGTAGGCAAACTTTGTAGAGTAGGCAAACTGTCCACAGCCTCTTTGTTCTCATCCCTGAGAATGTCTTACATTTATTTCTCTTGGCTTAATCCCATCCCATTATATGAAGTTATGTCTGCCCTGGATGATTTGAAATGATTTCTCTTCCTCCTCCACCGTTGTTGGAAATGCAGGAGATTTGCTCATTAGCTCATGGTGTCCCATCTTTTTGCCATTTCAGCACAATATCTATATTATATTTTGTGGTTTTGGCTTAGAATGAACAACAAGGGAGATAAATGCCATTGAGTGTCTGTGTCAGAGCGGGTTTGAGTGCTTTCCTTTTAAAGTCAGGAAAAATTATATTCCATCTTTACAAGTGCTTCTCAGCAGTGTGAAAGAAGTTTTGCAACTGTAGGCTCTCGATGAAAGGTTCCAACTCACTTGATTCACATTAATTCTAAAATATCTGGGGAAATTTGGATCCTTTACAGGTAAAATCTCTTTTAGAAAACTGATTTTGCCCAACCAATACTGGCTGTTTAGGTAAATGTAATTGGTTTATCCTTGTTGCAGCTCATTGTTTTCAAACAAAATACCACCGTGATTTATTTTTACCAATAAAAAACCTGACATAATAGCTTTCTGTGAATAAGATGCAGATGATGGACAGCAACTGTCTCCTCCAAAAATGGAAGCCTGGTGGTCGCTGACAGTCCAAACCATCAGGATTGCAGGAGCCTTGGCAAGAGCCTGTGGAAGTAACTTTGGAAGAAGATGGTGCAGTTTTGCCTTGTTTAGGTCAGGTCCTTTGCCCTATTGTGTAGCTTTTATTTCTTCCAAAAGCAAAACCCCCCAAACTTTTTGATGTGGAAGCTGGAGGTCATTTTCCTGTGCTGACAAAGTAGGAGCCATCAGGAATGTATTCTTTCCCTCCAGCTTCCTCCGGGCCATCCTGATGTGAATGTAAACGAGCCACTTGCTTTGAGGAAGATGTGTACTATAGTCTTCAGTCTCTGTACAGATCTTTACTGTGTTTTTAAACAGAAACTGCTTTAAGGAGACAAACTGCACACCTAGTTCCTTTGCCTTCTGTAGAGCTTATTTCTAGTAAAAAGTGATTTTTAACAGTGATTGCAATGACCTTTGCAAACCAAAATTTTAGACTAAGAGTTTTTCTTAAACTCGGGTATTAGAAGCAGAATTGTAGCTTTTTATAAAGAAAGCCACATATTCTTCTTTGTAGAGCAAAACAAGAAAATTAAGTTTAGTTATGTTTCCTCTTTCCTTTCACTGCTTACAGAATGGCCAAACTCTCAAGTCCTTCCCTTGGGCAGTTCCTTTGGGATTTGGCGGCTCAGGGAACTGCCTGAGATCCAGAGGCTTTTGTTTCCACCTGGCCCAGTGTTGTTATTAACTTACATAGCTCCTACCTGGCAGCTCCTGGCGGCATCTAGAGCAGCAATTTTGTGTCTGAGGACTCAAGGGATTGTGTGAGTTGCTTCTCAGGAGTCTGCACAAGGGACTGAGCTCAGCGTGTCTTTTGGGGCGAAATTCTGTGCATGTGGCCTCTGCTGCTGCTGTTTGCAGCAGCTTTGTTGTAAAGAAGCTTTGCTTCGTTTTGAGACTGCCTGAGTGAGGGGACTTGCAGAGATTTAGGCCAGACCCATTTCCAAGGACAGCTCCTGCTCTGGGAGCCCACAGCGGTGAGCAGGGATGTGTGACACCTGCACAGTGAACCCTGACAGCTGGGGCCAGACCAAGGGCTTTTCCCATAGCGACCCAAACTCGGTGCAGTCAGGGCAGGCACAACCCTGGGGGCGTTTGTCTCCCTCCCTAGGGCTGGCACAGGTTATCCTGGGATTCACGGTGCCACAGCTGGTGGGTTTGCTCCATGCCAGGAGCGGGCGGACAGGGGGCTGTGGGGAGAGGGGGAATCTCTTTTCATGTATTTGTATAGGAACTCTTTTGTAAAAGCTAGTGGTTTTATGTCTAGGAAGTAAAAAAAACATTGTAAAATGTAATTGTACTGTATTTATGAAGAAAATACATTTCTTTTCAAAAAGATCTTATTCTAAGTTGATTCTAGAGTCTGGCTTCCACCAATATCATCTCATAGGCTTTCAGAAGCATTGAAACCCAACTGGTTTGCATTGTGCTTTAGGGGTGTGCTCAACTATGGATGTATAAGGAAAAGATGACCAGCTGCCCTCCTGACTTGAGCAGAACCCGTGTTGTCTCCAGTTCTGAAGTGTTGGAACACTTTGTTTGTTCAGCTTGGGCTGTGCTCAGGCTCAACAGTGGAGATGCTGAAATAACTTGAGAGCAGCCTGGAGCCTTGGAGAGGGCTGGGAAAATGCTGCCCTGTTGCTTTGGCCATGGAGTGGGGCTCGTCCCGAGAGATTGTCACCTGGGATGCCAGTCTGGTAGTTTTGGTCTCTTCCATTTGTAGAGGAGGAGTTTCGGGGTGCAAATGGCTTCAACCAGTTTGCTTTCTGGCAGGGTTGTGGACCAACAGGGGACCAGTTATCTGCTTCTCTTTAGGATCCAAAATATCAAAGTATAAATTCAATACTAAAAGTTTGCCATTTCACAACTGTCAAAAGTGTGCCAAGAGAAGGATATTTCCTGTGTAACTCTATATTGAAGTGAATCACATGCATTATTTTTTTCTCTTTATTTGAACCATCAGATTAATTTTGTAATTTGTGACTGAGCTGTTTTGTAATTCAGTTATTGAAACAGCCCTAAAGTCTTTGAAGGTTTATGGCAGCTTTAATTCTAGGAAAGAAAACAAAATAGTCAGTGTAAATACACACTAAGAGGCCTTGTAAATGTCTATCTGTGTATTTTTAAAGAATTGATCTTGTGTTTTCAACTTTTTTCCACTGTTTTGCTCATTTTGCAGTCAATTTGCTTAGTATGAAAAGCTTGTTGAATATAAAGCAAAAACTATCTTCACCTTACCTATTCCTCACTGCTGCTCGGCCTCTGTCTTTAAGTTTTTGACTCCTAATTAGAGATTTTACAGGATAAAATAATTGCCATTCCAGTTTTTTCCCTCAAGTATTCCATTTTACTTTTTCCCTCTGGCCCACCCTGCAGCTGCCCACAGCTCCACGGCTTTCACACATTTCAATAGCCAGATTAACAGCACTTTGAGCTGCAGTGACAGTGCAGTCACCTCTCCTTTGATGCCTGGACCCTTTTTCAGACATCTGAGGATATCAGCACCCTGGAGGGTGAGCAGCCTTCAGTCCTGGGAGTATTTTCTACATCACAACCTTCAACAGACCCATGTGCTTTTTGTTCATGTATTTTTGGTGCATTTTGTTGCCTCCAATTTATCTCCTCTCTCATCCTGCGGATGGAAGGAAGGAGCAGGGATTACTGGAAAGCTGCTTGAAAGTGGTCAGCCTTGATGCATTTTCACTGTTGACTTTTGAGTTTTATCTTAACATAGCTGTCACTTCCCCTGCTGTAATAAATACTAGCTTTACAAATCTGAGGCCAGTGGTCAGCTCAGCACATCCATCCCCTCTGCTCTCAGGCCTTTTGATGTTGTTCCTATAAATCTCTCTGGCATGCCAGAGTGGAAACAAGAAGACGAAAAAAAAAACCACAAAACAGCCAGACAAAACCCCACAGTTACAGAAGCTGGCAAATTAACTGGTTTGTTTAATAAAACAACTGTGGGCCATGTGCACGTGTGAGGGGATGGGTTGGGCATTCCACGAGGCCCCGTGGAGCACGACGGGCTGGGCCACGTGGCCAGAGATCCAACCCCTGCTCCCTGGGGAGCAGCCAGAGCCACGCAGGCAGGATTTGGGATTTCACATCCCCTTCCCTTTCTTGGAAGTGTGTTGACTTGTACATAACCATCTCCCCCAGGCCGTGCTGTCCACATGTCTGGACACAGCGCCAGCCGCTGCTCAGCTGATGAGTCTGTTGGACACCTGCGTGGTAAAGCCATCTCCTTCAGTCCTGTTACCTGCTGCTGGCAGGCCAGGGGTTGGGGCTTAAAAAGGAAATAAAATTAAGAGGTTGGTTGTTTAGGTTTCCTTAGGTGAAAAAAGGCCTTTGCTCCAAATCCTCACTAAGTGCAATGTAGGTAGTGGTTGTTTCCACGACAGCCCCACACGTAGGAGAAGGGAATTGGAAGCTAAAACAGGGCACTGTGAGTACAGTACAGTCCCAAGGGTTGCATGTTATTGCTGTTAAATACCTCTGGAGAAAAGCAAGACTCCATAATACCACAGGACCTTTCCTAGGGACAGCTCTGTGCCTCCCCTTCCTGCTTCTCAAGACAAAATTTGAGTATTTTATATATTCTGGACCATTTATCTGAATTTTGGAGGAAAAAATAATACAGAGTGGCAGCAAAAGACTGGCCTTGTAAAGGTGCTTTTAAAGTGCTATTTATGTATAGTGACATGTTGGAATGAGGTAATCTTCACTTTGTAATTTGGAAGTGAAGTTGAGAGGAAAATTTTGTATTGATCCCTTGCCAAAAGCAGCACTAACCTTTTAAATATATGGCTTTTATACACACACACACACACACACACACACACAAATACATACAATTTATATAAACTGGTAATTTTGAGAACCTCATTGTGCAAGATGAAATTTTCTTTTCCTCCCTAGTCATTCTTTAAACATATGTGGGCAGTTTTGGAACTTCATTATTTCTCTACCCTTCTGTTTTCTGTTGCTGAAAATTAGAACTAAAAAATTAGAAAGAACCCTCCCTGTCTGCAGCATTTCAGTTCTTTATTTCAGTATTTTGGTTGCTTTTCCTTTGGTGATGGGGTGAACCACAAAAGGATTCCCCTCCTGCCGAAGGGGCATGTGGAGACAGGGGTACTGTGGTGGTTCATGTGCTGAGCACGACCTGAGCATCGTCCTCCTGGAGCGGCGGTGCCCTGAGCAGGGCAGCACACAGCCCTTCCCTCGTTAGCTTTCAGTGTTAACAGGGCTCACTCAGCCTGCTTTTCCCTCTGTTCAGGCCCCCTGGGGCTGGACTACTTCCACTGGATTCTCATTTTGAGAGGCAGAGCTCTCAGATCACGAGAGCCAGTGCCAATTTTTTGTTAAATTACTGTTTTGGGTGGTTGGCAGGAAGGTGCCACACACTGAGGCTTCCCTGGGGCTGAGTCACTGATGCTGTACAGCAGAAACCCCAAAGGGATCCAGCCCTTTCTCCACCTTTTCGTTTCTTTTGGTTGCAAGGGTTTGAGTTTTCTGTGATTCCCCACCCCCTCCCACCCAACAGGGAGAGGCTTCTTCCCGGTTTGGGAAGAGGAACATTCCTGCCTGTTTCCTTGCTTGTGAAAGCTCCCAGCAGCTCCTGAGTTGCATTTCTTCTCCCTGCCCAGCTGTCCCTGCCCAGCCCCCAGTGCTGGCTGCAGCAGAAGGAAGAAAAAGCCACCCGCATTTCCCTCCTGGAGCCAACCAGCATTAAAGGGGCAGCCTCTGGGGCTGTGCCTGGCATTCAGTGTGCTCCAGGAAGGCATCCCTTCAGCCCCTCCTGCTCAGGGAAAGCCCATGGAAACATGGTAGGTCAGATGATTTTTTTTTCCCAATAAGCTTTCATCTTCTTTCAGCTCCTTCCCATCTCTTTGCCTTCCCCACACAAACCTGGGAGAAGTCTGGACTGTTTTATCATTCTCATGAGCTTTCCTAGAGGGAAATATTTCCCCTTTGATTCAACTCTGTGATTAAATCCTGAGTCGATGGAAAGACCAAATGCTGAGCAAGTGTGAGGGAGCTGATGTTCCAGCAGCTCTGCTGCTTTCTAACCTGCAGTGATGCATTTGAAAGGCTACAAGAATTAAGACTGTTCATCTTGGAGAAAAAAAGGCTCTGGGGTGACCCTTATTGTGGCCTTCCAGTACCTTTAGGGGCTCCAAGAGAGCTGGAGAAGGACTTCGGACAAGGGTATGCAGTGATTGATAGAACAAGGGATAATGGATTTAACCTGAGAGAGAGTAGGTTTAGACTGGATATCAGGAAAATTCTTCCCTGTGAGGGTGGGGAGGCCCTGGCACAGGTTGCCCAGAGAAGCTGTGGCTGCCCCATCCCTGCAAGTGTTGAAGGCTGGGTTGAACAGGACTTGGAGCAACCTGGGCTAGTGGAAGGTGTCCCTGCCCATGGTGGGGTGTGGAATGACATCCCTTCTAATCCAAACCATTCTGTAATTCTATGATTTGGGGACTGCTGATGGCTTCTGGGTATCCTTCTGAGGATATCCTTCAAACTGGGCAGTGAAACAAAGATTTCCCATCAGAAGTGATCTAGAGAGTGCAGGATTATGGTTTCTCCAGACTTTGTGGTTTTAAGTGCTGAAGAGGTCCAGGAATGTTGCTTCTTAGCATGGGGGACAGCAGTTTCTGCCCTGCTACATGTCCTGTCTCTGAGCCAGGCAAGCCCCACGCCACGACAGCAGAGAGGGCACCAGAGGCTTAGTAAAAGGGAAAACAGAAAGATTGAGAATTACTTAGTTAGAAACAGTTTTCTCCTTTAATGGTCTGCAATTACTTTGAGGTCAGGAGAATTATTAGTAATATTAATGACTGAATTTCCAGAGAACGAAAATTAATAATGCCCTAATTGGGGCATACTGTCCAGCACTAATTGCTGAGTGCCAACAGGCAGCTCATTAAGTCTTCCAACCCTTCTCCCTTTGCAAATCTTATTTTTTCTAAGTCCACATCATGGATAATGTGGCTGCAGAGGTTAGATGTTGGAATAAGTTCACCAGATTAGCAGAGCTGAGACTTTCAAGGACTCTGCCTCCAAGTTTCCAGTGGTGCCAGTCACATTTCAGGCCACTTGTTTTCAGGTGGCTTTGGTGTGTGCCCCAAGGTGGACAAGGAGAGGTATTTTCTGCTGGAACTGGGCACAGTGCTGATGTTTTGTCTCTGAACAGGCTGGGAAGAAGCCTTTCTACTCAGGTTTGTTGCTTAATGAGGTTGGTATCGCTCTACCTGCAGAGAGTGAAATAGGAATTAGGTAGTAGAACATTGCCAAGCTCTAACAAGGAAGGTAATAGGCACATTTCGGGGGTAAAGAGTGAAGCATAGGGGGCTGCAGAATGCTGGAGAGATCTCCCAGTCCTTCACTTGAAGAGAGAATTTCCTCTGCAACTGATAACTCTCACTATGTCCCAAAGGAGGAGAGAAGAGCCTCAGCTTCAACCCCAGGTGAACACACTATGATATTGCCCACCAGAGATGCTGCAGCCCAGCCTGCCACGGCTCAGGGGTGGAAGATCTCCTGGGAGGCTTCAGAGCCAAAGCAGAAAGAGAAGACAAAGAAGAATAGAAGAATATTGGTATATTTGCTTGTCCTGCTCTCTGACTCTGGCACCACGGTAAGGTCAGGTTTAAGGTGAAGGGTGAGCACTCAGCACCCAGGGCGTACAAGAGGAGCTCAGGAAGACATGACATCATTTCAAGATCCTCCAGA
Organism: Platyrinchus mystaceus; assembly: GCA_035041135.1. NCBI lineage: Eukaryota > Metazoa > Chordata > Aves > Passeriformes > Tyrannidae > Platyrinchus > Platyrinchus mystaceus. The sequence continues at coordinate 17,124,124 of JAWWLV010000158.1, read as the reverse complement.
GCAGTTTGTCTCACTTTAGTCTACTCAATGCTTCCTCCAACAGTTTGTTTTTCAGACCCCCAAACACCTCAGCTCTTTGCACTGTGCCTGCTCTGTCTCCAAACCCCAGCCTGGCTCCAGGGCTTATAAACCCATGGTGCCACCCTCCTGCTGACTGCAGGGA
>JAWWLV010000158.1:17098746-17120513 GCA_035041135.1 Platyrinchus mystaceus | reverse complement strand
TATATGCAGGTATTTCCCCCCAGAAATACCTGGCAGTGGAAAGGATTCAAAAGGGTTTATTCCAGAGGCAAAGACACTAAAAACTTAGGAAACCTTGCAGTGCCACAAGACAGCAGCAGGCATCAGGTGAAAGGCAAGTTCCTGTACTCTTCTAGGGTTTTTTTGTCCTCTCTCTCTTCCTCCACCCTCTATGGCCCAAGGAGGCCCTGTACCTGTCTGCAAATATTATCTCTCTGCATTCCAGAGAGAGCGAGCACTGGCTCACAGCTCTCCCAGCAACTTTCTCTGAAATACAGGAGGGAAAGAGAAAAGTTGTACCTTCCTGTTACAAATTCTTCCCAAAGCACACCTATTCCAACACTGCCCCATCCCTGCAATTGTCCAAGGCCAGGCTGGACAGAGCTTGGAGCAACCTGGTCTAGTGGAACGTGTCCCTGCCCACAGCAGGGGGGTGGAACAAGATGATCTTCAAGGTCCCTTCCAACCCTTAACACTGTATAATTCTATCCTAGGGGCTGCCAAACTCTGCCACAATCATCCTTTCTTTCCTTATCTAAACCGGCACAATCTGAAGCTGGAGCCTTTGCTGCCCCTGCAGCCTCCTTACCCCATCCCAGCGCCTCGGTGATGGGGATGGGTGTCATGGGACATCACGGCCACCTCCAGCCTTGGAGGAACCACCCGTGTCACCAGTGTCAACTCGGCCGGGTGCTGACGGCACGGGCTGCGTTTTTGGGGTTGAGGGCTCTGCCTCTCCCAAAGCCTCTAGGTGGCAATCGCTTGCAGCGCTGCCGAGCCGCCGCTTTCCGGAGCTCGCTGGAAAAATTGAGGCTCTGGGAGCCACCCCTTTTCTTGCCAGAAACCGTAGCTACTGCATCCTGAAGAATAATGCTCAGAGCCCGAGGTTATTTTTCAGCATCCTTTGCGTCTTGCTCCCTGCTGGTTCGCTGTGCAGGGGGCTACAGCAGCTCCCCGACGCTGCCTCCCTTCTGATTCCCCTCTCCCGACACGGTGCTTTGGGAAGGAGAAGGACGAGCCATCAGCCCCGACATCAGCGCCTGTGGCTTGCAGGGGCACAACATACCTGGAGAAAAATAATCATTAAATCACCCATTTTATTCCTAGCTGGCTGGAAAAGGCTTTCCCCACTGTATCCGAACTTAGAAGTGTCTTTTTAAGTGCAAAGTGACCGGCTTGGCTGTCTTGCTGCCATGGATGCTGAGGTGGAGTGAGCCCGGGGCACCCCAGATTTGGCTGCCCTCAGCCAGGAGCCTCTCGCCAGGTGCTCCCCGTGGGGCCGTGAGGGACAGGGACCAGCTGGATCCTGCTGCGGATGCTGAGACTGGAGAAATGTTGAGCTAGGAAACCGCAAATATCTGCTGTCCCCGGCGATGGGCGCCGTAAATGGCATTTATTTTCTTGAAAGAAGAGTGCTCCCAGCCCCGGGCATTGCTCACAGCAGCTGCTGGGCAGGTAATATGGCAAACATTGCTGTTCCCTCTGATAGAGTATAATCACAGCTGATTTCAACCTCAGTGATGGGAGATGGGGAAAAGCAAGAGTCACCTTCCAGCTGTGTGTCTTCAGGCTCACACATAGGCACTGCTGCTCCCTAATTTCCATCTCTGCTTTCTGCAGGTTTCTGAGCTGCTTACAGAGTGGGCAGCCAGGTAGTGGGTTTTCACAGGAAGACCCTCGATTTGCTGTATCTACTGCATCCTACCGCCAGCTAAGGACAAGGCTTGGCTCATCCCACAGCTCTGGCTCATCCTGCAGCCCTGGCTCATCCCACTGCCCACCCTCCACCTTGAGCTTCCCAGGTAACAACTTTTCCACAAATACATGTTCAGATTTCTCGAGGAAGGTGCCTGGGCTCTTTCTGACCCCAAGGTGCATCCCCTCTTTTAACTCTCTGAGGACCATTCGCAGGTGAAGGTGTAGCAGATCCAGCCCTGTATATCACTCAGCATGGCTGGGCACAATCACCAGTTACCTTCCCAAAAAAACAGGAGGCTGCTCATTCCCCCCAGCTCAGAAACAGTACGACCTGCTAGCATGCTGAGCATCAAAGAGCTTCTTAGCAGCTTTGCAAGACTGTTTTTCCCTGGTGAGACATTTGCCCAGGGCTGGAAGTTGGCTCAGCACCAGGGACAAAGAGCTGCAGAAGGGAGCAAGTAGAAAATGATGAACCATTATAGAAAATGATAAATCCCTGCAATAATAAATAATGCAGTGAGAGGTAATTAATTATCTCTATTTATGCTATGCTGCCTGGTTATTAGATGTGTTTCCAGCCTAGGCAGCCCAGGATTTCATCTGTGCTGTTCCATCTTCCCTCTGTTAAAACTGCAGGTCTGTGTGCGACTCACAGCTCCTGGACCAGAAATTAGTCCTATACTTCTCTGGCTCAGACCTTCCCATGCCTGCACTGGGTACTCGGTGTCTTTCAGCGCAGACGTGGACACGTGTTGGGATCAGGTTGTAGGGATAGAAAACAACCCACAGCTGAATCCCGGGAATACCAGCGCGGACGTGGCTGCATCCCATCCCCGGCTGGTGCAGTGATGTCAGAGGCACCAGATGGCTCCACTACTGCCCGATTTAACGGTGCCTAATGAGGTCACTTCCATAAAGAGGCAATTATTTCCTGGGAGCCATTTGCTAACGTAATTAAGTCTCTTTCATGCCTGGTTTTAGCGACTGGCTGAGAGCAGGGCTGGTGTGAAAGGCAAAGCAAGGAGGGACCATTCCACGAGTCACCATTGTCATGTGTTGGTCCATTCAAACCAAGAGCTTTTCTGCTTCTCTTTCCCAGAAATGGGTCAGCTTGGCTTTGTCTGGATCTGACTGGCAACCTCCGCACCAGGAGTTGCATCAGGAGTTGCATCAGGAGCTTCCCCAGTTTTTGCTGGTTTGGTCTGGAGCAGCTGTGCCCAGGAGCATGGCATGTGGAGCATCCTCACCCACAGTACCCACTCAGCTCAGCCAGCTCTGTGCTGCCTGAAGCAGGGCTGAGGGCAGCCAAACCATTCCCTGCTTGGACTTGCTCACATGTGAATATGCAATTGCAGCTCCTGTGCCCTGGGCTGATTTTTCATCCTATTTGCCCCCAGAAGCACTAGAAAGGCAGTTCCAGGGATGCACCATGTGTAATGTCATTTGTAAGTGTAAAGATGTATTTTAATGACTTGTTATATCTGGTATCTTGGAGGTAATAGAGCTTGGAGAAGTTTCTTCATTTTTCTTAGAAAATTGACTTAGTACAGGTGGCACGCTGAATGTTTTTATTAAAATAAATAGGAAAAGGCTGTGCCCCCAGAGGCCATCCTACTTTTCCCAAACCTGGGGGTGAAACATGACCATAAGCATCTGCCAGGGCAGTGCAGGAACAACAGCTCCAGCCCTTCCTGTGCCGGTACAGCTTTAATTGAAAAATAAACTTTCAGACACCATAAAAAACTAAAACTTAAATGCCTTTACATCCATCTGCAAGTCTTCTGGCAAGGCTGAGGAGTCAGAGTGGCTGCTGCTCCCTGCTGGGCCTCAAAAGGCTCCATGTCCCCATGCAGGAGGTCGGGTCCCACTACCAGCAGCCAGTGCCCCCCCATGGGGTGGGAGGTGGGGTGTGTGCCCACCTCCCAGTGTGGCTGGCAGCAAGGAACAGTGGTGTCTGAGCCCCTCCTGCAAGCTCCCAGGAGTGCTTCAAGTGCTTTCATTTCACTTTGTAAGGATTTTTCAGCTCCCTTCTAGGTGATGCAAATGTCACCAGGTGGGAAGGAATTTTGTGACCACACAGCAAGGCCAGTGCAGCTGGAGATGCCAACATGCTGCAGACCAAATGGGACAAGAAGTAGTGGGTGCTTCAGGGGTCATAGTGATGGGGACAGGCAGTAATCCCACAGGGAAACTTTTCCTCTTAGTGCTCTGGTCACCACACCAGGAACTGGGGCAGTTGATCCCTGCTCTGCATGGGGATTCAGAACATGACAGTGCTGCTTCCCTGCCAAGCCACTGCTGAATTATTTCTTTTGAAAAATCTGTCCAGTGCTTGAAGAAAAGGAAGAAAACTCCTCAAGCTCTGCCTGCAGCCTCCTTTTCTCTCCTTTTCCAGAGCTTTTTTACATTCATTTGCTTTTTGCTATTGGTGCCCCTGGAAAAGGCAGATGTCCCCTTGTCCAGCGTCAGCTGGCATTGATAAACCATGCTCTACTCTGTGGTGTGCTGCTGCTCTTGGGTGATTACTCCTGTTAATTATTTCCTTTGAAGCAGAAGCCAGATGCAAAGCCATCAGCTCTGAATGCTGTTTGGCTCTCGCCCTCGCATCTGCAGCTGCTGGCTTTGGAGAATCCTCTTGGAGACGTGGCTCTCAGTGCTGCTGGTGGGCCGGCAAACGGCAGTGCTGCACGGCACTGAGCTCCGAGCCGTGCCCGTGTTCCCACTGCACTCACCCAGCAATGCCCCAAAGTCTCTCCCGCAGCCACTTCCAAAATGTTATTCCAACATATTTCCCTTCTCAGTTTTTTTTTGGGATATTTGGGTGTTGGATGTGCAGGGATGTGTCGATCAGAGCAGAGGATGCAGGAGAGGAGGCTGTGGCTGTGGACCAAACCCCATCACATCCCCCCCAACATGGGGTGTTCTGCCCCAGGTGTGGCAGGATATGTGCCCAACCTGTGTTGTCCCAGACACCAATCCACACCTGCTGGTTCCAGATTCTTCACCTGGGTGAGGAATGGGTCCTGCAGGGAGGTCCTGAACAGCCTTGGTAGGGACAGAGGGGGTAGCAGTTCCTCTGGGGTCAGAGCAGTCTCAGCATAGCTGAGAAAATTGGACCATTATAGCCCAGATCTAACAGTTTCCTCTCCCTATGGACCAATTCACTGAGTGCTTATCAATCTCCAAGAGTGATAGACTGTTCTGGTTCCCTTTGGTTTCTTCTGGTTCCCTCTGTTTCTGCTTCCCTTTTCCTTCATCCCAAGCTCACTGATTGCTTTGCCTCAGTTTCTGCATGGGAAAAACCCAGCTGGTGATGATGGACAGGGAAGCTGATGCACAGTGGGAGCATTACCAAGTCATTTACTCCCTTCTCACCCATTGGAGCTTGCACAGGCCACAGCCCACAGGCTGTACCACAGATCTGTTCCAGGAGAAAGCAGACTAATGAGCTTCCTGGCAGGGCTATGAATGGAAAGGGGGTTTTATGCCACAGGTTGCAGCTTGCCCTGTGCTGAGCTCAGCTATAAAGCAGTAGAACCCACAGCAGGTTTGCCCTTAGGAGGCTGAATGGTCCTTCGGGGGGCCAAAGGCAGTGGTGCCCTCCCTGCCCCTCAGGCAGGGACAATGTCACAAACACTGCAGGGACATCCCTGGTCTCGGAGGACAGTAGGCATTTAAAGAAACTTTGCAGCACTAAATACCCAAGACTGACAACTGACCCAGAGTGAGAGTTGTCACTCATCCAACAACTTGGAAGGGCTGGAAAAGTGAGTGTTTATCCTTGTTCACAGCTTGTTGCATTGCTGTTCAACACACGGTGTCCACTGTGAGAGGAGTGAGGGCAGAACCCCCTCGCCATCGACAGCTCCCTGCACGGATATCTGCTAAGAGCAAACTGAATCCCAACCTGAACCCACAAACAACACAAAGTGCTGGGATCTAGGATCCTAAACCAGAGGCAACACACACCTAAGCTGATTGTCTTCCTTGCTGACAGTGTGTCACAGGGAGCTGATGCTCACAAGTTTCTCCGATGCAGTGACTCTCCCATGCTGGGTGCGGGTCCCAGATGTGCCTCTTCCTGAAGTCTGCCCAGAGCCTGCCAAAGGCTGCAGGATAAGGGATTTTTGAAGTCCTTGATGCCTGCTGTGATTATCTTGGACACTGAATCATAGAATCATGGAAAGGTAGGAAAAGCTCTGTAAGTCAGAGATCTTCCTTTGACACATCAATTTTTCTCTTAAGCTTCCTGTCATTGGCCTCTCATCAAGGATGTTCTCTTTGGCAAGGAGAAAGCTGGGCACTTGCTGGGAAATTTTAGGGGTTTGCACAGACTCCCTGTGATTAAACATCTCTCTGGAGAGCTGAACAAAGAGCTCCTGCTGCCCTGCCAGGAGGGTGTGAGAACCCTTGGTGGCACCATGTGCTTGGTGCTGGCAGCTGGGTCCTTTCAGAGTTCTGCACCATCACTGCTGCCTTGGATTCAGCCTCCTCCAAAAAGAGGCTGAAGAAAAAACCATGAAGCAGGCATTTGCTGTCAGAGGGCTCTATCTATTCCTTTTTCACTACAGTGCTTTATAATACAGCAGTGAGAAGCATCTGCTAACAAATACCTCCCATGGCCACCAGCACTGTCAAGCAGCACTCAAGCCCAGGGCAGCAGCTGGGCAGAGGCACCTCATAGAGTTGCAGCTGATCATTCCTTGCTGAGCAGAAGAAGGGAGGGTGGAGAAGGGAGCAGCTGTCTCTTTGCCGATCCCACTCCATCACAGAGCAGCAAAACCCACCACCAGCCAGGGCCCCTGAGAGCCTGCTGTTGAATTCCCCATCTTTACAGTGCTGGAAAGAATTTAAAATATAAATTTCACTGACAGTGTTTGCCACATCCTTCCTGCCTTGATTAATGCTCCTCTTTCCCTGTAGAATGAGATTTAAGCATTTCTCAAGGCCTGCCCGAGTTTTCATGTTGCCTGGAGGGAGAACTAATCCCCCTGATTCATGGCAGTGACCTTTAGGATGAGCACAAGTGCCCCAGATGAGATATTTATTCATGAAGTCTTGCTGCCATGGGATAAGGCAAAAGATGAGTGCTGCCATGGTGCCAATGAGCTCCTAGAGCACAACGGACAAAGCTGAGGAGCGAGTGCTATTCCAACAGGTGAGGATGCTCATACTCATCAGACCAACACTGCATCCCAGGGCTGGTTAAGCTGAGGCAGACTCAGAGCCAGATGGACATGACTGTTTATCTGCACCATCACCAGCAACACCTATGTGTTTACAGCACTGTCAAAGGACAATAATCCTTTAATAATTAATCAACTATCCAATTTCCTTGGAGGATGAATGACTGTCAAAGGGTTCTTTGCAATTACTCTGGATACAGGCTGGGCCAGAAAAAAAAAACCAAACAAAAAAAAAGCTAAACCTTACTGTTAGTCAGCCACTTGAGTAACTTCATTTTGCTCCAGCTTAATTTTGCTTTCTTATACCTGTTCCTGCTCCAGGGATTAAATGCTCTGCTCTGGTCCAGCAGCAGAAACCAGTGATCAGGCTATAGCTGTGTCCATCTTGCCACCAGCAGTAGCAGCCCAGGGGTGGAGAGGCTGGAGAGGCTCCTGCACATCCAGGACATGGAGGGACCTGCCACCTGCATAGGGCCATGACCTCCCCTGGGTCACCTGTCATCTGGCACAGTGCCAGCTGGCTCAGCACACACCCTCTTCTTCCCCTCTTTTCTCTCCCCTGCAGAGTCCTGTTTGGGGCTGGCAGAGCCCCTGTGCCAGAGGCACTTGAGCAGATCAGAAAGCAGCCAGAGCTGGTGGAGGGCAGGCACAGCCACACCTGAGCAACTCCCAAACCTCCACTCCTTCCCAAAATGGGCTGAACCCCACCACTCCTTGGACCGACTGTACGTGTGCATTTTGGGTGAAGCCTCAAGCTCTGTCCTCACAGCTGGGTACTCTGCTAGTTTTAAAATGTACCTTCTGCTGATAAGGTTTGTTTCCTGGTACAACTTTATTTTGCATGGCAAACCCCAGAATAACTCTCCAGCTTCTTATTTTCAACTGAGCTGTTGAAACACCTTGGTCTTTTACACTTTCCCCAACATGGGTCAGCAGGTCTCTCATGCCAACTCTGGCCACCAAACTATCTGCAGAGGCTTCTTTTCTCAGCTCAGATAGATTCAAACCTGTTTGCAGGACCTGCAGACATCCTGAACACAGCTCTCTTAGGGGTTCTGCATGAGGGAGAATTCATGCTCACCCTCAGCTCTGTTACAGCTGTGCAAGACAGACCTGACTCTCTGAGCATCCAGGTTTTGTCTCGGATAGACATAGATTATGACAGTGGTGAACCCCTTGGCTGTTTTTGTGCCCAAGCCACTGTCTTCATGCTCCTGCCTGGCTGGTCTGTACATGCTGGCAGCAGCATTTGGTCCTTTACTTTGGGACTTACTGACTAAAACAGCTCCTTAATGCCCAGGTGGGAGAGACCAGATGGGTTGGAGCTGGGGGTAACACAGAGCTGTAAATCCCACCAGCACAGGAGAAGAGCAGCAGTTTAGAAGTTAAAATGAAGTAAAAGTTGAACTGAAGTCAAAAATTGAAATTGAAGTCCAAGTCCATGCTATTTTCCCACAGTTTCCATGCAGAAGCCCTCCAGCAGGCTGGTGGGTTGGACCCAGTGTCACCACCTCACTGTGTGTCCAGTGCTGCAGCAGCCCATGCTCCTCCCAGGTGCATCCCCTGTGGGTGCTCCCTCTGCAATGGTACTCCAAAGCAAATTGCCATGGAAACAGAGCCAAGGCACACGAAATACGTCTTTGAGCAGGGACCGAGGTGGTCCTGGCAGGGGAGGGACTTCATTCATCCTTGCTGCCTTCATCTGTAGTCCCTGAGGCTTACAGGTCCAGAAACAGCAGGCACAGGGCAAGGAAACTTCATCCCTGAGCTGTCTGGGTGTGTTGCAACCTTCCCTTGAACACTGAAGGTTAATAATTCCCTACTTCTGTAACCTGGCAGGAGTTTGCAGTGCTTTTTGATAAAAATATGCCTGTTGGACTGATGATGGTGGGGACCAGCTGCAGGTCAGAGCTGAGGAGTGAAAACTCATTAAACTGCAGGGTCATGACTGCTTCTGAATCCTCAGAAAAAAATTAGTCCCTGCTAATTTGCTCAAACTGTTGCACAGGCATAGGCATGACAGTATTTAGAGCTGAAATCTGGTCTCAGTTTTCTTTCCCAGTGGCACTGGTTGAGGTCCCTTGTCCCCACAGCCCCACACCCTTCCCTACCCCACCTTGCTGTTGGATGCTTTAAGCCTGTGGATAGGCCAGCCTTTGCATTACTTACTCCAGGCTTGTGGAAAGGAGACAAGGAAAAGTGGCTACTGGATGGGGAACAGAGTCTCTAAATTATTCTTTAACAAATCTCAAACCCAAAATAAAACCCAAAACTTCATCAGGGTCAATGGACCCATCCCACACCTCAGCTCCTGCCCTGAAGAGGAGCTGCAGTGGGAGCAGAGGAAAGGCAGAGCAGGACAAGCCATATCTCTCTTTTCCTCCACTGTAAGGTGCCCAGAAGAGGAGGCTTTCCTAAACATCAGTTCCTGTTCCATCAGGAATTCCTCTGCCCCTCCCTGTCCCTGCTGGGTTTGCAGCCTCTGGCCACTTTCGGGCACAGTCACTGAGCTGGATCTCAGCACCAAAGCAGAGCCAACTTTGCCTTCTACTCAGGTATAATTAATCTTTTACTATATTAATTACTTTGCACAGAAGGATGAGACATAAATTATAACCCAGTGGTTATAATTGCATGTTCTTAGCACGTGTGTCTCGTTACTAATTATCCCCATTCCCCCAGGCAGATTAAAAAGCAGAAGCTTTGGATGGGGCTGCCAGGGAATAAGGCTGCTGAGGGAGGAGAATGAGCACCTTCTTGCCATCAGAGGGGAGCGAAATACTGCTTTAAATACAAAACTAGCCCCTCTTCTCTCCAAATTAAATTTGTTGGAGTCTGGTGCATGCAGCTTTCCAGAAACTGCCTGTGGCAGGCCCAAGACCTTCCTCCCATACTGTGCCTCCCATGCTGTCTCCTTCCACTGGTGGTACAGCTTCTCTTGGGTTTATACCAAAAGAAAACTGTATTGAAAGCTTTTTTACTTACTCCTGTTAGGCCTGTGATTTTCCAGCAAGTACTCTTTGGGGCAGGGTGGGTGGTAATTGGCTCTGCAGAGCCTGCAGTAAAGAAAGGAAAAAACGTCATTGTCGTGGCTAAGAGTGACCCATAAGATAGCCTGCCATCTACACTTGGGGCACTCTAGGAATATAGTAAGATCATGCTGTGCTTCACATCCTCAGCCTGGCCAATAGCACTGGACATCACCACAGGTTTTGTGGTCACCACTGCCCTGGTCACACCAGAAATGCCCTCGGGATGCCAAAGGTCTATTCAATTCCAGACTTCAATGTCCCAGATCTTTCAAGTCCAGACTGTTGTTTCTGCTTATAGTAAGTATCTGATACGTCAGACGAATTGTTTCTGCTTATAGAAAGTATCTGATACGTCAGACAAAGCAGAGATGGATGTGTCACAAGAGGACACATTTGCACCTGCAGTGGGCAGCATGTCCCGGGCTGAAGGACCCAGAGTAATGCTGTAGCTGCACTGGGTTGACTCTGCTACAAAATAAATCAGGATCTCATTCTTAGGATAGTTTCTCATAGCCTCCCTCAGCTATCCTGCACACAGCCTCCTACTGCTCTCCAAAACATTAGGCTCTGCTAGGAGAGCTTATAACTGCACAGCCCAAAGCCTTTCCCCTGCCCCCCAGCTCATGGCAGAGCCCTTTGGCTCCAGCCCCTTCTTTCTAGGCTGGCTTCCTTGCAGCCCAAATAACATCTTTTTGACAGATTTCCAACCTCAAGGCTCTGGAAGTCACAGACTGCTCTATTCCGGTGATGACGTCCAGAGAGCAACAGCGCTTGGCTGTGCTTGCAGCAGGGTGTCAGGACCATGCTAAGCCCTGTTTTTAGGGTGCCCAATGTTAGGCTGCCTAAGAGTTAGGCTGAGATCAAAGATTTTCAGGGTTCCTCCAGGGTTCCACGAGCGTCATGGGGACAGAAGGGAGGGAGAAGCCTGCAGACTCAGGGCAGTGTACTCCCCAAAGCTGTGCTGACTGCAGTGCTTGTCTGAACATCTATCTGGGGACTCTCAACACTCAGCCCAGATCCTGCTATAAAAATAGTTGTGAGTGTTAATTGCAGGCACCAACAGTTCAGCAGGCTCCTGCTGAAACCTTAACTGAACCTGGGAAGGAGCAGATAAAACACGATCCTCTGGCAGCTTGTGGAAAACCTCAGGTTCTTTGGATAGGGATGAATAGGCAGAACAGGGAGCATGTCAGTTCTGTTCTTTCTGCGGCAGGAATACAGAGTATTTGCAAGGTTATCTTTCTCTCAGTGGCGAATTTCCTCTCTTAACTCCTTTACTGCTATCAGCCTTGCTTGACAGCATTTATTTTAAAGGATGTATTCTATCATTTATCTGACATATCACAGAGATACTTGGACTTTCCATATGCAGTGCAAGAGGCATTGCCAGCCTTGCTGAGGAACTGCCCCTGTCAGGGCAGGCGTTCATCCCTCCCTCCTTGCTGCAGTCCCTGCTCTTTTAAGACCCCAGAAAAATTAGCTTTTATTATTAATCAATCCAAGAAAACATTTCAGCCACTCACAGGATCAGGCCTCTCATCTTAATGGCACATCCCTGATTTGCCTGAACCTGGTTGTAGGAAGCTGCAGGATTTCTTTTCCCCCTTTTATCTGAACTTCTGCACGGAGAAGAAGCAGGGGAGCTGCCCCAGCCCCAGCTCTCTGCCCTGCATGCAAGAAATGTTGCTACAAGTGGACTTAAAAATGATTATATTTTACATTGCAGAGTATGAGACATGAGTAAAACACACCTAAGGTCACAAAGATTTTTTTATGGTGCTGCAGTGGTTTCACAGGCAAAGTGCTGCAGATGAAGCTGAGGAGATGAAGGGTGTTCCTCCATCCTGGGGACAGCTTCCCTGGTTGTATCCCTTGGGATGAAGGTGTGCAGAGCCAGGAACAGAGATGTTCATCCTCCTCTTTTGGTCACAAAGGGAACAAAACTCCCGTGGCCATCAGGGTGCTCACGAATGCCACGGGCAATAACATGCAACGCTCAGTGTTTCCTTCAGGTGGGACTTCGGAGATGTTTCTGTCTGAGTCTCACTGAGCACATATAATTGCTGTTTCAAATAATTATGCCTTGAATTAAAATAGCTCCTGAGCAGCGTGCAAAGCACTTCATCTTCAGTGCCTTGGTGTCTCAGCAGGAGAAGCCGTGCTGGTCAGGGCTGGGAGGCAAATATCCCACGGCTAGGGGCCCTGCACATCTCCGGCCCTGTGAGCTCTTGGTGCCATCTTTATCGCAGATATAAACTGGCCACAGCCAGTTTAGGGAACCTCTGGGTTTTCTGGGGATTTCTGATATTCTTGCTGTATTTTGGTTACAGTGACCCTGTCCTCTCTCCCCCCTGTGCCGCTGCTACAGGCCGTATCCAGCATCCTGTCCCCTTTGTGTCATAAATGGAAGAACATCAGAAACTGCCTGATTTGCTGCTTTGAATATGCATTAAAAAATGTCATTATTTGTCATGGCTGATAAAATTCTCTTTCCATTTTTTTTAAAATTTACTGATATTTGAGGAGAAAACAAGATAAACAGCAAGTGTACTGATGGCAAACAGCCCCCAGGCAGTAATGACACTGTGCTGCTTTGGCTCTATAGCAATAATAAAAAGAAGACATTAGTATACCTGGATTCATTACAAGTTCAGTAAAAGCCTTTAGGATGAGGGGAAGATTTGTCATTTAACTGGCAGAATTGCTGGAAAAGGGAGGTTAACCAACCTACGAGTGATTTATACTAACTCAAGCTATCTTGTCAAAATGAGCCCAAATTTTATGTGCCTCTCTCCTCTCGAGAGGAACATGATATACCTTTTCCACAAACTGGTAATTTAATAAAGCAACTTTTTCCTTCCAAAGTGCAGATGAAGCAATTTTTGCTGGCCTCAGGCTGTTTTTGCATTGCCCTGATGTACACCCCGAACAGGCACAGGGGCTGGTCCCTGAGCCTCGCTGCCCTTGGGCTGTCCACGTGCAGAGACTGGTGCTGGGGAGAGCTCTGCCCGGTATGGCTCAGGGGCTCTGTATGCACCAGTTTGGAATATTCCAGCTCCTTTCCCCGTCTCTGCCCATGCTGTGCCTCCAGCCATGTCCTTTCCTTCCTTCTGCACTCGGCTCTGGCTCTCATGGTTGAAAAACCACCTGGCTCTGGTGGCTGCTTCCCCTTCCTGGCTGCCTGTGCTTGGTCCTGTACTGGTGCTGTAGGTGGGGAACGTGTCCTGCAACCTTGGGACCAGCCCCAACACTGAGCAGGCAGGGAGCTAAGCTGGCATCCCCTGCTCCTACCCACAGTAAGTTTCCCCTCCACTCTTGTTTACTGCCAAGTGTTGAAGGACAGCAAATAATTATTCCCCACTGCTCCAGCTTAACACGTGTCTTCATTTGCTGTAATTACATGGGCATTCTGATTAATTGTTTTTTTTTTAAATTGCCACAGAAGAAAGCAAGGGGACATGGCAAAGATGGCTGCCCAAGCTGCAGCAGGAAGGTCTGGGCATTTAATAGTCCCTTTGGTAATGAGGATCTGATAAATAAGTGACAATAAATGCCCTTTAAGCCTCATAGTGTGTAGCTGCTGTGTTAGGTTTCCCCAAGGACCCCTTGATGGTGGTGCAGCACCCTGGGTATGAGCCAACCCCTCCTCTGTATCTGAGCCCTTTGCCTGCCAGCACAGGGGGCAATTCAAGAGTCTACCCGCTCCATGAAAAAAACATTTAACAGTGGTCATGATTGGGAGTGAATTCATTATTTTAATTTGAAAGAGGCTTTCCACTTGCAGAGCATCCCTTTAACACCAGCAAAGCACCTGAGACAGCAGGAGTCTCTGCACCCCAGCAATGGGCTGTGAGCATCCACAGTTTGGGGATGTCCAGCTCCACACATCCCCAGGATTTTCCTGGCCTGAGATGTGGCTGATTTTCTCAACCACTCCTCACAGACCTGGGGAGCAGCACAAGGGATGGCAGAGTGCCGTCAGTGAGGTCACATGCTAAAGGTATTTCAAAACCACTATTTATGAAACAAGTACATGGAAATAGCTCAGAAAGTGTTTGAGGGAGTGATGTGTGCCGAGATGGGGAAAAGGGATAAAACCCACCAAAGAAAATATTTTTGAGGGTCATTCATTGTTTAAAGCTTTGCAAGGGCCCGGGGAGTGGCGCTGTTCTCTTCCCCTGCTCCTCTGCAGTAAATGGTCTGTATCTCTTTGTTCACGTTTGTCCATGGGACAAGCTTACCAATTACCCTCAACTAAACCCCTGCCCTTGCAGTGTCCCTGCAGAAAATGCTGCAGTTATTTTATTTGACCTCAGTTCCACTGAGTTGATTTGACTGGGTTTGATATTTTCCTGGCTGCCCAGCTCTGCTGTCCTGCATCCCTCAGCACGGAGGGGGCTCCCTGAGAGCCCTCCTGTAGGTCTGCAGTTGTTCTCCTGGAAGCAAAGTCCCAGAGTGGGGGGACAGTGGCACTTTTAGGTCCCAGGCCATAGGATCTGCTCTGACAGGACTTGTGATGCTCTGTGATGCTGTTGTCACCCTGCTTCTCCGGGAACAGACACATGGAACAGCTCATCTGAGCAGTGAAAAAGGCATATTTTCTTGCAAGAGAAAAGGTTTCTGTTTTCTGACTTAGTTTCCTTGTGCCCATCTCACTGATCATGCCCACATTTCCCACATCCCATCCAGTGCATGCTGACAGACAGTTCCGTCCCTTCAGTGGGGATTTATCTTTTACTCTTCCCACACATTGCACACCTGCCAGTCTGCCAAGGCCATCCCTGTGCTCTTCACAGCCTTAGCTCTGTCCAGGTCTGTCTATTTGAAGAACACAGCAGGAGCATCACCCGAGCTGATGCTGCACTAGGGGACCTTGTCCAGAGGAAATCCAAGTTCCAAAATTCATTGCTGAGAAAGAAATGTTTAGAAAATGAACACAGGGAAAGCTGAGAAGGGCCTGTCCCTCCAGTTCCTGCCCATGGACATGCTGGCATGTGGTATGTGGTCCTGGTCACTTCCTTTCCTGGTTTCTCCCCAACCTTGGTTGCTGCCCCAGCAGGTCCCAGGCTGCTCCCCCAGTGTGAAGGGTGAGGAGGGGACCTGTGGGATGCTGGTGGTGCCTGGTTGTCTGGAACCTCTCCTGCTTGGGCTTGCTCAGGATGGTTCTTGCAGCAAGAAAACATCTGTTCTTCATTTCTTCCAAGGAAAAAATGATTTATTAGGCTTTGCTAAGGTGTGCTCTGGTTACATTATGGCTATTGATGCCTATAAATACACATGTAGGACAAAGCAACTAATCACATCTGCACTCAGATGACCCAGGGCTGTTCATGTGGAGACTGGTAATTCCAGTACAGCTACTGATTTCCTGGGTGGCCTCACTTCATCCCCCAGCTCTGTGCATGGCATGATGACACCCTGGGATGAGATGGAACTGCCAGCAGTGTTCACCAGGGGTTTCTCATCACTCCACCTTGCTTCCAAAAAATCCCATCAGCTTATATTTCCTTGTGGAATGGGTGAAATCTATGCCTGGGAGTGGGTGGCTTTTCTGTGATCTCAGGGAATTGGAAGACTTGGTTTGAGAGGAAACGATGCCAGGTACATGGTGTGCAATGAGGAGGCAGTGGGCACCCAGTGCTGGTTGATAAGGCTCTGCTGCTTCACCCATTTATTTATTTTCCTGGTAAGATGTGAAATATTTGCATTTAATAAGTGATTATTGCAGCCTTGGGTGAGCGGTGATGAGAACTCTCACTTTTCTGCATCTCCATCATGGGGAGCTTTGGAGAAGAGTTCTGGAGGTGCAACCACAGTTCTCCCCCACCAGGCTTCCACCCTCCAAAGTATTATCATAGAATCCTAGAATGGTTTGTGTTGGAAGGGACCTTAAATACCATCTCATTCCATGCCCTTTTAATGGGCAGGGACACCTCCCACTAGAACAGGTTGCTCAAAGCCCTGCCCAACCTCATCTATCCTCTATTGGACATGCCGGCCTCAGTTCAGCCCGTGTGTACCTCTCTGGCATGACTCTTGTGTTAGCTGGGGATAAGGGGAGCACTGGGCCACGCTTTTCGTGAGCGATGAGGTGATGGTGCAGACATGGAGCAGCCTCCCCTCATTCACAACTTCCCCACTCCTTACCAGCCTTCAGTCCCTGGTCCCCTCCTTCCTCTGCACTTCTTTTGTCCTGACCCCTGCTCAGAATAACTCTCTGAAGCACCACCAGGTCTTTGAACTCCTCTAGCAGCTCTTTGGTTAGATCTTGTGCTCCAAGAGGGTCCATCATTATTCCAGCAGTTGCTGTAGCAGCAGCTCAGGGTGTAAAGCCAGTGGCTTTCTGGGGGCTCTGTTACTCACCCTGCCCACAGAGCCCCTTATAATTCATCTATTGTGCAGGCAGGATTTCTCAGGAGTGAGTTCCATTAAGCTGCGTGTGAAGGTTAATGAATTTTTAATGTTAACAACCTTTTCTTTGTATCACATGATGGTTCATCAAGTTCTGGAGGGGAGGAGAGCCCACCTCCCAGCAGCAGTGCTCTGCTCTTTGCTGGGGACAGCTTTCAGCAATTACATATGTGAACATAATTTTCTCTGCTTTATAGCTCTACCCTGTAATCTAGGGAAAGTGACATTTTCCATGGCACAATATGGGTTAGGCTTTCATTCTGATGATGTTGCCTTTGCCAATAGATTTTCTCCCAGTGGCATATGGCATGCACTGTTACATCTGCTCCCATTTCCAAGTGATTCTTTACCCTTTGTTGAATTTTTACAAATGCTATCAGTCTAAATAATCCAGAAGGCTGCTATGGCAACAAAACGAGAATGCAGTTTCTCTCTCTTCCTTCCCCCCCCCCCCTTTTTTAACCCTGTAATGCAAGGGGGAAGGATGCTGGCTGTGTCTTCCAGTAGCGTGTATGCCTTGGGATGGGGTTTGAGTCCTGATCAAACCCCACTACCTTTCCACATCTGCTGGAACTGTCCTATCTGCAGGAAAGAGCAGAGTAAACCACACAGATGACCTCTTTATACGGGCTGTGCCATGCTGGTTTTGAGGCTGGATGTGACATTTTTTACACTGAACATACGCAAGGGGGTAAATGAAAAGCTGTTCATCGCTGGCTGGATGAAAATCCCTTTATCCCACCCAAGCATTCTTCACTGTCTCACTGCAAGGGGCACAGGCAGCACCCAGGCCCTTGAAAGAGCAGATTCCACTTGTTTGGGGAAAAGATGAATTTCTGCAGGCAGAAAAACTTCTCTGAGTCCACCAGGGATCTCCAAGACTGACACCCCTCTGGACATCTTCCCCTCTCCTGAACCCCTGGATGCTCTACTTGCCTTGTTAACCCAACCACGTTCCGTTCATAGTGGTGCTCTCACAGCCTTGTTGTCTGTTCTGATAATTTCTGTCCTCATTTTTGTGCTACTTCCGTAGGAAGCCAACTAAGTGGCTTTTTCCATCAACAGCATCAAGGAGCATGATCCTTCACCTAATCTTCCAGGACTGAAGGCATGTATGTCACGTAGAAACTTCTTCCAGTAATTTGAATGTTGTCTGTTCTGTGTCATCTCGAGATAAAAATTATAGAATGAAATAAAGCCCCAAATCTGGCTGGAATTAGCCAACAGCTCGTGTAGGACATAAAACTCAGTGAGATGCAGAGATAAGGTCTGTGAGGAGCTCTTCAAGGCTGTCTCCATTCATGAAAAGCTACTGCCAGGATGTGGCCTCCTAAGATCTTGGACACACAAATTCTGTTATTTTCTGAGAGGAAAACCAGCAAGAGCTACAGACCCCCTCACCCAGGCCAGGTTTTTAAGGAGAGTTCTAATGCTGTGTCCCAAACACAGCCTTGGAAGGTTTGCTCTTACCTGTGAGGTGCTGAACCCTCCAAAACCCTGCTGTAAAATAAAAACCCAGCACACACCCCGGGAAGCAGCTGAAGCAGGGCATCAATAGGTCAGACATAAATCTACTTTAATAAAGTAACTAAAATGATCTATCAAGACCTGTGTTAATCTGCACCATCACTGCACATGCACCCAGGGAGGCAGAGGGAGGAGAAAGCACAAGGTTTTGGGGTCAAATATTTACTGCTGATGCTGTTAATAACTATTTTTAAATCCATACTTGCATTTCTTGTGAATGCAGGAAAATGAGCCAGGGATGATGGGTTGGGGATAAGAGTTGCCTTTGATGGGAGCTGCTTGTAGCAACCCTGCTTCCTCCCTCGTTCTGGTTTTTTTATTAGTGAATCTCCAGAACACGCTAAACCTGGTGGATCTCGTACTGCCCCATCCTCCCCTGGCAGAACCATACATCAATAGCTGTTCCTGGTGGGAAAGCTCCCCAAGGCCATTTCCCCCCATTCCATGGTTATGGCCAGGTTGGAGGGTGCAAGTTCTTGTACACGAGTGTCAGAATCAGCACTGCAGAAATTCACCTACCAGAGCAATTGATTAATCAAATGAGGCAAAAAATGGGTAGCGGATCACTCACAAAGGGGAGCTGGGCTGAGTCCTAGAGAAGATGCAAATAATTTCGATAATTAGTGCCAGATAAACACGTCTATGCACCAAGTGGGAGGAGGAAAGGCACTGCATGATGACCTGTTGCTCTCATCTGACTTCGTCCCTTGGAGAAGCTGGGATGGGCAGCACAGGCATGGCTGTATGATTCTATGATTCCCCAGCATGGCCCCCTCCCTGCAGCTCCAGCACAGCCCTGACGCATCAGAGGAGGATGGGTTTGAAAGGGGTTTGTGATCTCCTGCTGTTGGGCACTACATGTTTCAGATCTTCTTCAAAAGATGCACGCCTGCTCAGGAGAGCTCTCAGCCATAAGAAACCTGTAAGACCTTTCTCGTACAAAGGCACTAAGTTAATAAAAATTGTCTATAAAATCAGACAAAAGGCACTGCAGTTTTATTAAGATCTAAACTGTGCAGTCTGTTTTATTACTGTCCTTTATAAATTATCCACCCAAAACTCTTGGTTGGATCTATAAAGACAGCCTGTATGCAGACTTACTGCATTCCAAAGACATTGAATTTCCTTGTCTAGTGAAGGAAACAGCTCAAAAACCTTGGTCAAACTGAGGGGTGCTTTGACACTGCCCAAAAGCTGGTTTGGGGGATATGATGCAAAATAGGGTTCAGGGGTGTCCAGCACAAAGTGGCACCTCCACATCTCCAAATGTTGCTCATAGAACTATAGAATCATGGAACAGATTAGATTGAAGGGATCTTAAATATTACCTCATTCCAAACCCCCTGCCATGGGCAAAGACACCATCCACTAGCCCAGATTGCTCCAAGCCCTGTCCAACGTGGCCTTGAACACTTCCAGGGATGGGCCATCCACCACCTCTCAGTGGGTATAATCCCATTTGGATGGGAATGATCTCACTGAAGCCTGTCCCTTTGGGAAGCCGCAGGACCCACTAGAAAGGGTAAAGGTGGCCTCAGGTGATGGAGAGAAGAAAAGCTGAAGGTGCCACTTGCAGCATCAACACAGTCACTGGTTTCCCACAATATACCAACCCCGCTTGCACACACTACGCAAATGCCAGCCACAGCCACAAAACTATTAATAGTCATCATTTTCTCCTAGCTAATTTAACTATTATTTATATGAGACTAATACACACTGTTCTCACACTGATAGTTCTGCTCTGAATAATTGATTTGCCATCATATTCAGAAACACACAATAAAACACTTTTCACCTGTGAGATGCTCACAGTGATTTCTTTAGAGCTTCCAACAATGGCTTGGATCAGTCTGGTCTAGTGGAAGGTGTCCCTGCCCATGGCAGGGGAGTTGGAACAAGATGATCTTTAAGGTCCCTTCCAACAAACCATTCTAGGATTTTATTAAAATGCCGACGTACCTCCACAAGTGTGGGCTGAGGTGTGTCGCAGTTGAGGCAGCCAGATGCGACACAGGGTTAACACAAGAGTCAAGTTACAGCACACACAGATCTCTTTATTGTTCGCAAGTGTTTCTTATATACAGTTCGCATGTCCTTGTGGCACAACACAATTGGTTAAGGTCTCAGGCAGAGGACACTATACACACCTCTATTGGTGACCTCTGCTCCCGGCTGTGCTACATCTATGTTGTCCGATGCTGCAGCAGATCTCTCTGTTAAAGTTGTCCACACTTTCCTGTAGTTTGTATGTTATTCCTCTTTCAGAGGCAGACTGCATTCTGGTTAACATCACCTACTTTGTCAGTGTTAGATTAACAGCAGACCTGCTGTTTCCTCCGACAATACCGCACGAATTGGGACTCTGTGACCCCCATCCATGAGATGATTTGTGAACTGGAGAGCCAGGGAGTGGCCAGCAAGACTCGTTCACCCTTTAATAGCCCTATATGGCCAGTGCATAAGTCCAGCGGAGAGTGGAGACTGACGGTGGATTACTGTGGATTCAATGAAGTCACACCACCACTGAGTGCTGCTGTGTTGGACATGCTGGAACTTCAGTATGAACTGGAGTCTAAGGCAGCCAAGTGGTGCCACCACTGACATTGCTAATGTTTTTTTCTCCATTCCTTTAGCAGCAGAGTGCAGGCCACAGTTTGTTTTCCCCTTGGGGGGCATCCAGTACACCTGGAACTGATTGCCCTAGGAGTGGAAATAGCCCCACCATTTGCCACGGACTGATCCAGACTTCACTGGAAAAGGGTGAGGCTCCAGAACACTTGCAGTACATTGATAGCATCATGGTGTGGGGCAACACAGAACAAAGAAAGGGTAGAAGATGATCCAGATCCTCCTGAAGGCCAATTTTGCTATAAAACAAAGTAAGGCCAGGGGACCTGACCAAGAAATTAAGTTTTTAGGGGTTGGGTCCTGAACAACAACAAACTTTTGAACAGATTAAGCAAGAGACTGTTCCTGCAGTAGCCCTTGGGCCAGTCAGGACAGGACGAGATGTGAAAAATATGCTCTACACTGCAGCCGGGGAGAATGGTCCTCCCTGGAGCCTCTGGCAAAAAGTACCCAGGGAGACTCAAAGAAGACCCCTGGGGTTCTGGAGTCGGGGAAACAAAGGATCTGAGGCCTGTTACACCCCAACTGAAAAGGAGATCTTGGCAGCTTATGAAGGGGTTTTAGCTGCTTCAGAGGTGATTGGCACCAAAACACAGCTCCTTCTGGCACCCCGACTGCCAGGGCTGGGCTGGATGTTCAAAGGGAAAGTCCCTTTCACACATCATGCCGCTGATGCCACATGGAATAAGTGGATCGCTCTAATCACACAGCAAACTCGAATAGAAAACCCCAATCTCCCTGGGATCTTGGAAGTCATCACAAACTGGCCCAAAGGCAAAAATTTCATGCTATCATAGTCAGAGGACACCAAAATATCAATTGGATGATGAGGAAGTATGTCCAGAAATGGGAACATTAAATTATAATACCATGTTGGAACTTAGGTTGTTTTGCAGAAGATAAGTGGGATGAAGTCCCATATGAGGTTTATTTTTCTTGTTGAGAAATAGTAATGAAACAAGAAAGAATTGTAGATTATTGGTGTCTGATTCAAATGTGATAATGATGATGGAAGAGAAAAAGAAATTATCTCGGTGCTGTTCTGCTTGTAGTATTGGGAAAAGATGTCTGAAACCAGATAATGAGGAAGAGGATATGCAATTGTTAATTTCTTTGAGAAGGGATCAGGATATTGGTGACAGGGACCAGGAAAATATTGATGGTAGGGCTGGAGGAGGTGCAACATTTGGTCCAATTGCAGGTAGAACTCAGGCACACCAAAACCCTGTGTTACAGGCCCCCTTGTTACAGGCTGTGGGACCAG
>JAWWLV010000158.1:17078126-17091745 GCA_035041135.1 Platyrinchus mystaceus | reverse complement strand
AATTCTTCCCTGTGAGGGTGGGGAGGCCCTGGCACAGGTTGCCCAGAGAAGCTGTGGCTGCCCCTGAATCCCTGGAAATGTCCAAGGCCAGGTTGGATGGGGCTTGGAGCAACCTGGGCTAGTGGAAGGTGTCCTGCCCATGGCAGGAGATTGGAATAAGATGGTCTTTAAGGTCCCTTCCAACCCAAACCATTCTGTGATTCTATAAGTAAAGGAGAAAAAAATCTAGTTATGGGGCAAACTGTGGGCACAGTGTGGCTCAGGGATCAACTTAGCACATCCAAAATCCAACAAGAATTTTATCTTTATTTTTGATATATTAAAACCTGAGGCCATTACAAAGCATTTTCACTGCAAGATTAGGTTCTGAATTCACCCTGGCATTCCCCTTTAAGGGGGTGTTTCTAGCATATGGCATGCTAAGAGAAACAAGATTAATAGAAATATAGAAATATTTGGAAACATTAACTGCAGGGGCAGACAGGAATGGAACGTTGGCAGAGCATAGGTCCAGCTCAGTCATTGAAATGGCACCAGCTTATCTGGAGGCTCTAAAATAGAGCTGGGTTGGTAACACTGCCCTAAGCCTCCACTTTTCAACATAAAAGTAGGGGGTTCTGTTAGGATTTCTTGCGTAGTTTCTGTCCGTGAGTCAAGCAAACCCTTACAGACATCTCCGTGGACTGGCAGTGCCTGGGCTTGGCTTGGAGCCAAAGGACTTGGGCATGGCCCTGACCCCCTCTCAGTGTCACCCTAAAGAGGTCCTTGAGGAATGAAGACGCTGGTGGTCTTTCTAACTCTCCCTTCTGCCGTTCAAGCAATGAAATTCATCCTTCAGTTCAGGAACAAGATTGTGCCTTTCCCATGGGACAGAGGATAATGTTGAGGCACTATAGCCTGTAACAGATCATGGACAGGGCAAAAACTCTCAAGTGACTGAGGAAGATAGTCCCTCATTAATTCCCTTCAGGAGCCAGTTTATTGTATGCCAAAAGGCATGAAATAAAATCCAATCTAGAAAGATGGAGAAGTTATGAAGACTGAAGGAAGGGCAAGAGCTGAGCTCTGCCCTGCTGACCTGCTGCTCTGGTCCAGTCCGGTTTGCATCTGGGAAGCAGAGAACAAGAAGCCTAAAAATTAGACCCAGTATTAATATTAGCATTAATATTTTGAAAGGTGGAAGAATAAGAGGTTCAGCTTAAATAGGATGTGGCCTTTGGCAGGCCCTGAGGTTGTCCCCATGCAGGGACACATCCACACTGTCCTAGGAGGAGGGCACACGTGTGTCATCCTGAGGGAAGCCGTTGTCTGGAGAATACAGCACCCAAACAACAGTATTATGTGGCTTTTAGCTACAGAAATGATCAAAACATTAAGAGCAATTTATTTAAAAAAATAAATTAGGTGTCTGATTTTATTTTTAAAAGGCTGAGGTTGCTAGGTTTTTCCCAGTAGTTCATTAGTAGCTGGATTTGGAGCTGGTTTGGGTTGGCTTTTCTTTTTTATTTATTTCAGTTTATTTATGAAGATGCCTTTGAGATGAGAGCTGGGGCCACTAAGGTGGAAAGAAGATGCAGATGGGGTGGAAGTTCATTTTATACAAAAGATGGCCTCTAAAAGGGGCTGAGTGAGCCCCTAGATGAGGCAGGGAGTATATTGATATTTTATGCTAAATGTGCTAGAAATTAAAATCTCACCTTTGCAGTGAAATAGACTCCTCAGCATCATCAGGTCTGTTCCAGGGAGGGCGGAATGCTGGTGAGGATGTGTGTGACCTCCTGTATCACAGTCATGGACACTAAATAATTCTGCTAATTTAGTGGCTGAAATGATAATAAATACTCTCCTCCTGATGCAATCAATCTAACTGGCTCAAGTCCATCAGGAATAACAGTGAACTCCATCTCCTCTCTGGGTGTTTTTCAGTCTCTGTACAGTAGCTGTAAAATCAAGTTTTACCATCTTCCCTCGATGAAATAATGAAATTAAAGCCCTAACAGATGATACACCAGGCACTACAATTCATGGGTGAAACAAGAACATGTGTTTTGGAGACAGCTCAGGACAGGAGGCAGGGTTTATTTTTTGGGCTTGGGGGTTTTTTTCTACTTTGTTTAATTCTGTAACCTTCACACTGTGTTCAGCATTAAATCATGGATCATCCTTTGAAGCTTAGAATGTAAAACCAGAGAAGTGTGCACTGGTTGAGTGTTTTATGTGTGTGCACAATTGCTATGCTGAATGCTTTATGCACTTTCAAGTGCCTCTTTTTCATATATCCCAATGCTTTAAATAGCATTTTTATTAGACTGTTTAGGATTTAAGTATGTATCCTCCTCTGAAGGATGCTTTCTGGGAAGCTTTGGCGTTTAAAAAATTAAAGCAGTACAGCTGAGCCTGGCTTAACTCTCCAAGCTCTTTTACATGTATTACATGATGCAGATATCAAATTTGAGGCTCTCTATGCCCTCTTTGGTCCTATGATCAAAGTAGCTGGAAGAATTTGGATGAATTGAAGGAACAATAGATCAGAGATCACGGGATCTCTCAAACTGACATCACCCCACAACAGATGAGCATGGCTGGGGGAGGCAGAGCACAACAGAGGCAGTACAAGTGCAATTGGCACCAAGATAACTTTTCAAGCAATAAAAATGAAGTTGTTTCAGTTCTATAGGCAGCAAATTACCTGGCTGTGCCTTTGCAGGTGACAGCCAGCATCCAAAACACTGTCACACAGCAGGATTTTTGGCTACTGCCTCTACTTTTCCAAACCACTTGTTGTTCGCTCAGCCATTTGTATATTATTCTCTATTTTTAGGGAGACTTTTTCATTATTTGCTCATTACAGTATTCGTGTTTATAAATACTCTTATAAACCTGTTCTGATCAGAGAGGAGACTTGCAAAAGCCACAAACCCTCTGATCCCTCCTGCTGGGGTAGAGATGAGACCCGCAGCATGAACTCCGTGCTCCCTGGTCCCTTTGGGCAGTGGGTGGTGCCATGTCTGGCTCCTTCTCCCCTTTTTGCCAGATTTTGCCTCCTTTTTGCCATGGACCTCTCAATAGGCTACCATAGCTCCAGGGCTCTGCACATCCCACACGGGGCTGCCATCACTCGAGGGCTTTGTGCATCCCTTCCAGGGCTGTCATTTCTCTGGGGATCTGTGTATCCCACTGGAGGCTGCCATTACGCCTGGGCTGCCATCGCTCCGGGGCTCTGTGCATCCCACCCTGGGCTGTCATCTTCCTGGGACACTGCACATCCCACCCGGGGCTGTCGTGGCTCCAGGGCTCTGCCTGTCTCACCTGGGTCTGCCATCACTCCAAGACTCTGCACGTTTCAAAAGGGGCTGCCTTCTCTCTGGGGTGCATCCTATCCAGGGTTTTCATGGGTCCGAGGCTTTGCACGTCCTCCCTGGGTCTGCCATCACTCCGGGTCTCTGGGCATCCCACCGGGGGTGCCGTGGCTCTAGCTTCACGGTAAATGAAGATAAACAGTTCTGTCTTGCTGACGGGCTCTTTAAATTAATGCTTAAAGCCCCTCAGCCCATAATGAGCCTCTCCCCCTCCCGCCCAGCGAGCTGCAGCCGGGGGACAAGCGCGGCGAAGAGCCCTGTTCGCTCCATTAAACACTAAACTGCT
The DNA here is from genome assembly GCA_035041135.1 of Platyrinchus mystaceus. Classification (NCBI taxonomy): domain Eukaryota; kingdom Metazoa; phylum Chordata; class Aves; order Passeriformes; family Tyrannidae; genus Platyrinchus; species Platyrinchus mystaceus. The sequence goes on along the minus strand of JAWWLV010000158.1, from coordinate 17,088,100 downwards.
GTAATGAAGTGTGATGGCAGCGATAAATCCTGCCATTAGGTCCTGCCTTCGGGACAGGGTGTTGGCTGGGACGTGGAGAAGGGCTGGGACCCTCTCACAGCTCCCCTGCCAGGGAAAGGGACAGGCAGAGCAAAATGTCCCCTTCCCCAGTAATTAATTTGTGATTGAGCTCTGCGAGGGATGCACTCAGCATTTCTTACAGCATTTCCATGTGCCCGCTTACTTGTCCTTGGCTTGGTGCCGAGGTGTTGTGGGGAATGTGGGTTTCCCATGACAAACACACACAGTTTGTCAGCTAAGCCCCATTAATCCTTATTTAACCTGCTAGTCATATTGTCAAATCTTATTCCAATACTAATAACTGTTATTATTTTACTTTGAATTGTGCCTTTCCTGCACCTTGGGGGTGGTGAAGCCATGTTTATCACAGGAAAGCTGTGTTCTGGCAGTGCTGAGGATGCTCCTTGTCTGAGGGCTCACCACTTTGCATGCCCTGGACACTGGCAGAATCAGCTCGATGCCAGACGAAAACCGAGGTGATGACCAAGGCCATGAACATTAGTTAAGCCCCTTATTTTCTTGCAGACTTTGGCAGGTCATGCACACCTCTGAAACAGGAATCAGATCCACTGATCCCATTGCCTTCTTCCTAAAGCCATGAGCTGCTGCTATGCCTGATGCCCTGACAAAAGGGCTCAGTCATATTCTTCCAGCAGCATGCTTTGATCTTCCTGCATTTGAAGAAGAAAAATGTCTGCACTCAAAGGGGGGGTCAAGCATTGGAACAGGCTGCCTGGGGAAGTGGTTGAATCACGGTCCCTGGAAGTGCTCAGAAATGTGGGGATTAGGGACATGGTTTAGTGGTGGACCTGGCAGTGTCAGGTTAATGATTGGACTCCATGATCTTAGAGGGCTTTTTCAGCTGTAACAATTCTATGATTCTGTACCAGCAATACCTTTAAATATGCACTCTCAAACAAAGATACCACTCCAAGTCAAAATGAGCACCGAATCTACTCTGAATCCACAGTATCTCAATGGAAACGCAATGATACATTTATCCTCCCCTTCTTTATTATTTATATTCAACCATATATCTTGTTCAGGGCACACAAAGTCACAGCTAGATTAGATTACAGGAAGGAAATAGGATTATTTTAAGTAGATAATATAAAACATGCCTATGGAAATTCCATGCTAATTGCATTATCTTTGGTACATTGTGAGAGAATTATCTGTATGATATGAGGGGGTGGAAACACGCCAGATGTTGTTTAAAGTGTGAACAGGTTGTAACAACAAGTCAGTCATTGGTGGCAAATAAATTAAAAGGCAGAAGACATTGGTGCTGATCACTTCTTTCATTTTGTCTCCCTGCTCCAAAGGGCTTGGCTGCAGAAAACAACCGCATGCCAGTGGCTTAAATCATAGACTCATTGAATGGTTTGTGTTTAAGGGACCTTAAAGATCATCTCATTCCACCCCCTGCCATGGACAGGGAAACCTTCCACTAGCCCAGGTTGCTCCAAACCCCATCCAGCCTTGGACACTTCCAGGGAAGGGGCAGCCACAGCTTCTCTGAGCAACCTGTGCCAGGGCCTCCCCAATCTCACAGGGAAGAATTTCTTCCCAATATCTAATCTAAATCTCTCTTCTTTTAGTTTAAATCCATTCTCCCATGGGAACCTCCACAGAGAGGTAAAACTCCTGTGATCATGTTTGTGATCAGACAGCCCTTTCAAATACTTGCTGCTTGGAAATGACTCAGAGAGGGCTCTAAGGAGCATAGAGAGGAAGCACCAACAAACACCACCTATATTCAATCATTCTGTTTTCATGAAACATTGAGGTTTCCATCATAATTTGTCCAATCTGGACCAAAGGACAGTGACAAAATTTTTAATTTTTATTTTAATTTTTTATTTTTTCTCCTGCTGACAAGTGGCTGGGAATAACACAGGCATTCACCAGCAGCATCATGGTGTGCTTGGAGCTGGAGCCCCACCAAGTGTCATCAGCAGGATTGGACATAATTTATTTGACAGGCTACTGGTGAACCTAAATATGACAACAAAAATTACTTTCTAATCTACCCAAGAATTTAGGAACTGAAAAACCTGATTAGGCTCTGAGTCTGGGGGTCACACTGCCCCCACACTCACAATTGCTGAAGATTCACAAGAAATGGAAAAAAAATACTGAGTCACCAGCAATTTGGCTGAGAGAGATGAGATTCCAGCTGGGGACCTGGCACCCATGTCCCTCATCTGTTGCTGTCTCTGTCAAGTCTCACCATGAGGCCCTGGACAACTGACCTCCATTTTCTCCTGAAGGTGGAAAGTAGCTATTTCCTCCTTTAAAAAGTTCTGTTTGAACACAAAATCATATTATTGTTATAGCAGCAGACTGTACATTATAGTGGAAGTAGTGGGAGAGGGAAAGTCCCACCTACGTCTTGCAGGTAACAATGTCTTGCTCAAAAAGTGCATTTTTTTCTCTCCCCGTCATTTCTTTCACTGTTATAATTCCCCAGTTCTTCAGAAAAGGAGTCTCAAATAGTCAGTCTTGGTCTGGGTTTTGATGCACATCTGAAGCAGGGCACGCTTCACAAAGTGGATCGAGGATGTTGGGAAAAACTGATGCCATATTTGTTACAGTCAGTTATTGAGTTCAGGCAGCACAGAGGAATTTGGGATGGTGTCCCCAGACTAACCACTTCATTGCTGACTGTTATTTCCTCCCTGGATGATACACCTGCCTCCAGGTTGCCAGAACAGTTGGTGCCCCCTTTCCTGGTCTTCCCCTCCCAGCTTGAGTTTTACTCTGGCCTTTCTTGGCTTGGAGCCTGACCAAGCATCAGCATGCTGCCAACACAAGTGATGGGAATGCCCTGACTGGGAAGTCCAATGTGTCAATTCTTATAATGTTTTAGGAATAGGCAGCAAGCAGTGGTGGGACCCATGCAGCAAGAAGGATCCAACACTGGCTGAATGTTAGCTCTGCCCTGTGCTACTGGAGGGTTTGCACAACCAGATTTCTCATTATCCAGGCATTAATTAAAGACCTGGGGGGAGCTTCCACTTTTGGAGGGCAATCTAGTTTTCACAAGTCATTATTTTAATATAATAGCACGTCAATGATGGTGTAACTATCAGAAGACAATAATTTCTGCTCATTTGACTTCTTCCCATAGGCTCACCTAGACCCAAGAGGTTTTGAAGGTAGTTTGTTCATCATAAAACACAGATCAGAGGACTGATGTTGGTGAACCTCATTTGAGTACGTCTAGTGACTTTGGCATGCTGAAAGGGAGATGGGGAATTTTGTATTTTTTGAAGGAGTTCAAAACATTCAAGATTTTCATCAACATGAACACATTATTCTACAGAAAAGTGATTGTTTAGTTTTCAAAAAGATTGGAGAAACAACATCAGCTTTTTTCTTTAAGCCTGTGGTCCTTATCTTCATGCTTTAAAGCTTTGTGCTGCTCTGGGTTTATGCCATATAGATGCTTCCCCTGTCTCACTCGTTTCCAGCTCAGACACTGAGGCAGAGAAGCTGTGTGGCTCCCCAGCAGAGAGAAACCCACCAATTAGATTGGATATTGGGAAGAAATTCTACCCTGTGAGGGTGGGGAGGCCCTGGCACAGGTTGCCCAGAGAAGCTGTGGCTGCCCCATCCCTGGAAGTGTTCAAGGCCACGTTGGATGGGGCTTGGAGCAATCTGGGCTAGTGGAAGGTTTCCCTGCCCATGGCAAGAGAGTGGAAAGAGATATCTTTAAGGTCCCTTAAACCCAAACCAGTGATTCTATGAAATGTTCTCCAGGGCAGCCTGAAAAAGCCCAAAACATCAAAGTAGTTCAGCAAATGGTCCCCTTTTTCCTCCAAAGTGTGGCAGTGACTAGCTGGAAGATTGCTGGCAGGCACAATTAAACATGGCTTACAATTAAATTTTTGCAATTGCTACTGAGGCTGCTCTCAGGCCTCATGTATTAATTATTCCTCTTCCCAGGCTGTTCAGTGGGCCTGTTACAAAGAGGAAAAAAGGCAAATTAAAAGCGCATTGCCCTGATTAAATCCCTGTTCTGTTCCTTCTGGCTGTAATCACCTCTGTGTGGCTGAAAGTCCTCATTTTACTGAATTCGGCAGCTGAGCCTGCCTCCCTCAGCAGGGAGGAAAAGGATGGGCTGTCAGGATTTGGGCTTGCATCCACCCTGTGAAGAAGCTGCTCAAGGAGCACCTCCAGCATCCAGCCAGTCAGGATGGTCCAGCAAGAGAAAATCTGAGAGAGAGCCATTTTAACAGACTAGTATTGCCTGGAGTGTTTTAGCCTGGAAATGTATTTTATGGAAAAAAAAAAAAGAACTTCTTTAACGTTTTCTATAATTTTCCTTTTCCACTCACATGGCAGTTCACCTGTCTCTGTGTAACTGAATGGAACACACGCTAGGGGGGACTTGATTGAGACCTTATACAGGGTTTCTTGCATTTCCAGGCACATTCCTCTGGGGCACAGAAGCCAGCAGGGATGCACTGGACCTGCGTGTAGGTTGCTCCAGGGACTGAGCCAATAAAATGTTCGCAGCACATGAGGCGTTCGCCGGGAAGATACGGGAAATCTGCTGTAGGGAAGAGATTTAAGAAAGGTTTCTGCCAGTTTGCGAACTTTTTTGGCAAGTGAGGGTTTTGGATTTCACCACCTTTAAAAGAGGTGTCTTGAGGAAGGGTGAATTGGAGGTGATGGGCTCTGTGGGAGATATAAATCACAACCAAGCTGGTTTTATTCTCAGATCCTGTATTGTTATTTGTGTAGTCAATTATAGAGCCATGTGCTTGATTGTATGCCTGATGCACCTCTGACCACCAGAGCAGCAGGCAGCTCACTAGCCCAGCACTCCCAGCTCCTTCTCCAGCTTCCTCTCCTCTGGCTATTTACAAGGACATTTTCCATGGAAACATGTCCATCGTCCCACCTAAAAGTAACATTTTCTATCAAAATTCCATGTTGTTGAAATCCAGCTTGGGCCATGTTATGCCCAGAGTCACCTGCAGGTTTCGAGCTCATTTTGTAGTTCATTGGATCTGGGAGTAGGAACCTCCCATTTGATATAGAAATGTTGCATAGAGGGCTATAAAGGTTTCATCTAGTTTTGGATGACAATGAAATATGAGATTTGATAATAAGGACATGCTGTGACAGCTGCTGTAGAAGTCTTCTGGGTTGTAGTGTCAATCTGCGTCTCTTGTCAATGCTTTCTTCAGCAGAATTGGCTGCGTTGTCCTTGCCTCCTAGGAGAAATGATGAAGGAAATAGCCCCTAGCTCAGCAAAACCTTTCTGAGAAACAGGTTTTTAGTAGACCAACTGGCTGCAAATTAACCAATTTCTTTTCTTGTATGAAACGCCTGTTTTTCTGAAGATAAAGTTTCAAGTAAAATTTTCTATTAAAAGCCTGCATGAAAGACTGCCTCCATATTCTCTGTCGATATTAATAACGCTGCTCTATGAATAGCAGAACTAAAATACTAATAAAAAAACCTTAATATCTATATATCAAATATCCAGCTTCACATATGATGTGGAAATTAATTTTTTAAGAGGTTGGTTTCCATAAGAAGATATCACTCTTAGTAGATGAGGATAAATTCCATTATTTTACTTAAGCTGTACATGTGACATAAAACATTAAAGCAATTTCAAAGTGTTATTGATTTTCCCATAAATGTGACAATTCCAACAAATGATACCTTCAGGATATATGGTGTATCATTACAGCTGTTCCAGGTAGTGACCCTATTAAAATATCTGGTGCCAGCGTTCATAGACAGCATTATCAAGACAACATTCTCCCCCAAACATTTCATGAGCCAGTGATATGCATCTGCTGAGCCAGAAAGCCTCTGGCTTTCTTCCACAAAATTCAGTGGAGTTGGATAATGAAGATTTTGCCTTGCCAAACCACAGAATCAGCCACTTGATAAATGGTGTGTTTGCAGGCACATGAGCAGTGCCCTGGGCTCTGCCCACAGCTCCATCCCTGCCAAAGCATCCACGCCCTGACCTTGCCAGGCTTTTATTGTACCTCCCCCACCTCTTAAATAATTTCTCTGTTTCCAGTCCCCTGACCTGGCTGTCGGTATTCTCACAGGGAATCGTGCCTGTGTGCATGGAGCCCTGCCCGTGTGCCTGGCTTCCTCCTCTCAGCTTATCCACAGGGCCCGTGAAAATATCAGGATTGAAGGTAAGGCAATTTGACTATTGTGAGTGAGAGAAAGAATTTGTGTCTTTATCAAGATCTCTTGGTTTTTAGAGAGGAGGAGAGCTCCTGACTTGTGGTACCCCTGTCCCTTCTGGACTCTGTCATCTGCTGCTCTGAAAATAGGCTCTGGAATAAAAACTTGGGGGTGACGTGGCTGTATTAGATGAAGGGAGAAGGGCAGGGGTGGGGCAGGTTTGCTGTGGGCAGACCACTTTCTATCGCTGCTGCTTCACTCAGACACCTTCTCACAGCACCCCCTTGGCAGGGATGGACAAAATGGCAGAGAAAATTTCCAGAGCATCACCTGTTTTTTTATGCAGATGCCTTCAAACGCAATCCTTCCCTTGAGACCAGGGACAGATGTGACCATGTAAGCATGCCTCTAGTACATGACCCAAGTGCAAAGTTGTAGGAATATGCAAGACATCATCTGCTGCTTCAAATGCTGGTCTGAAGCACTCAGAACCCCACAATATGCTGAGTTGAAAGGGACCCACAGGGATCATCGAGTCCAACCCTCAGCCCTGCACAGGCCCATCCCCAAGAGTCCCACCCTGTGCCCCAGAGGATCATCCAAACCCTCCTGGAGCTCTGGCAGCCTTGGGGCTGTGCCCACTGCCCTGGGAAGCCTGTTCAGTGCCAACCACCCTCTGGGGGAAGAATCTTTGTCTAATATCCAATCTAAAGCTGCCCTGACACAACTTCAGGCCATTCCCTTGGGTCCTGTCACTGGTCATCACAGGGAAGAAGTGCTAGGCACCTACCAACACCAATCCCAGTATCACCCACTACTCTCTGAGACAAACTGGTGTAAACAAACCATGCAGTAAATTTAGACTGGATATTAGGAAGGGGTTTTTTTTCACTGTGCAGGCTGTGAGGCCCTGGCACAGGTTGCCCAGAGAAGCTGTGGCTGCCCCTGGATCCCTGGAAGTGTCCAAGGTCAGGTTGGATGGGGCTTGGAGCAACCTGGGCTAGTGAAAGGTATCCCTGCCCATGGCAGGGCGATTGGAACAGGATGAGCTTTAAGGTCCCTATCAACTCAAACCATTCTGTGCTCTATGGTCTGAAATCACAAGAACATTAAAAATTGCAGCATGGATGCAAACAAGCCGTGTTGCAGAAACCTTCCAGTTGTCCACATCAGCTCTTTGCCTTTGCCTCCCTCAGAAACTGAGAGCTCTTCCAGTCATCCCCAGAGTTTCTGTATGTGATTAATGCACAGCAGGAGCATCTGGAAAGCCTCAGATGAAACAGACTGCGGTAAACAGATCTCTTTTGTAAGTGACAGTGAAAACACCATTTTTTCCATTGTGAACACCCCAGCTGGCTCTGGATGCACCCTGGCACAGGTAAAAGTGGGACCACTTTTATTTGAGGGCCACTTTCACTAGAAATATCTGGGGCTTTTAGAGGACACAGCTGCACCTAACACCCACGATATCTCATGACTGATGACTTATATTGTGACAGGAGATCCTTGGACATGTGACAAGGAGTCCTCCTCTTTTCTCTTTCTTATTCCACTTGCAGTGCTTTATTGCAGTTCCTTGGACTGCAGCTGGACTCACCTACAGAGAGCAGGTGGCTGGGAGAGTAAAGATAAAGGATGTGCTTTACAGTCAGTTTTAAAGCAAGAATGATAACTGTGCATTTCAAAGGAGTCTACCAAGAAGTTGGGCTGCTATGTGTGTTTAATTAACTTGGAAAATGGGTCTTTGCTTTTCTATTATTATTTTTTTTTAAATATCATTCTGCCTTTTCCCAGTTAAATATATGTCAAGAGCTGCAGCTATTTTGGAGCAAAAAAACCCATTTCCTTCCCTGTTTCTGTGTTTCTCTATATAATATTGAGAACATAAGACATCACAAAAATATTGTTTTGTAACAGCATTTACTTTCTACATTTTAACAGGCCCAAGTATATGTAAATGTGCATATACACATGTGTGTGTATATATACATGTATATGCCACCACACCCCAGAGACCCTCTGTAATCCCAATCTCTTTAGAGTGATGCTTCCCTATTCCTGTCCACAGGAGATAGCAATTTCCAGGCACAGAGAGCTGGTAAGTCAGAAACAACTAATAATGTCATTAATCTCCTCCAGAGCCTACTTTTTATTACTTCAGACTGTGCACAGGAGATAGGATTCACACCAGACTGTAAAGTGTTTGCCTGGCAGTCCTGCGCAGGTTTCCAGCTGTTATAAGCCTCACTCCCCATCTCCTGACAACCTTTTGGCTCAAGAGCACACACCCTCCCTTATCCTGTGCTCTCAGTTACACTGACATCACTTGCCATCCTTTGCACTTTCTTGTTCTTATAACAAATCATGACAATTTTCAGATAGGGAACTGCTTTCCCCTGAAAGGGTGAGAAACTCTGATTTAGGGGAAGTTTCTGGTCTTCCTGGTACCATTTACATTTTGCCTTCACTGATACTATCCACAATTAAATACGTATGAAATCAGAAATTCTTCTTTCTTTTTACCAGTAAACCAACATTTTCCTTCCTTCACTTTACATATCCACAGTCTTGATGCTTTTAATTCTATTGAGTATTTTACATTAACTTGCATTCCGTGTGCTGTACAAACGAGAGCCTAGTTGAAACAGAAGGTTCCTAAAGGTGTAAATCCTTCTTCATTGGATATTGCCAGGATGAAATGAACACTGGAACACCTCCCCACTCCTGGAAGTGTTCAAGGCTGGCTTGGATGGGGCTCTAGGCAAGGTGTCCTTGCCCATGGCGAGGCGCTGGAACAAGATGATCTTTAAGTTCCTTTCCAACCTGAACCATTCAATGATTCCATGAAAATCCCACTGTTTTGCCCTTTATCTAAATTTGGGCTAGAGGCACATTGTGCTCTAGATTCACAGTAGGGCTCAGCAATGCTTACAGGATGAAAGAATATACATAGGTATATTCATGTATATATAGACACACATGTGTACAGAACCACTGAGAATTATTTTATCTCAGTGTATGTTTGAAATTTAATTGCAGAAAAGAGATCCTACATTAGATTAGGAAGTGCAGGTAATATCAACACCCTGTGCTCTGCCAAGTCATGACAGGGGTATATCAGATCCAGTGAAATTCAGCAAGTGCCACTCAGAGATGGCATCTAAATTCAGAATTTTTCCTGCTTCTTTCTGCTCAAAGTTTGCTACGTGGGAAAAAGTTTTCCAGGTTGCTGTAAAAATCATTGGTCTGACTTCCAGTATCTTCCAACACCTTCCACCTGGTCTAGTGGAAGGTGTCCCCGCCCATGGCAGAGGGGCTAGAATAAGGGTCGTCAAACTACGGCCCGAGGGCCGGGTCTGGCTCGGGGCCGCCCCTAATCCGGCCCGCCCCACCCCCTGCCGGGGGTTGGGGGTGGAAACCAAGCAGCCCCGTCTTCCTCCTCCTCCTCTGCGATGCGTGGCGGGCGAGAGGCGGGGGCGTCTCCTCTGCCGGGCGAACAGTGTCGGCAGCCTCTGGACTGCGAGCTCCAGCCAGCTCGGGCAAATCGCCGGAGCCCCGGGGCAGCAAAGTTCCTTCAGTCCCTTCTGGCCCCCCCTCCAGACTGCGCGGCCGGGCTGAGGAGGGGGGCGGCAGCATCAGTGAGGTGTGCGGCTCCCCTGTCTCTCCCTCCCTCCCTCCACCTCCCAGACAGGACAACCAAGCCAGCACCAGTGGGAAGCACGTGCACCATCATGTCAAAAAAA
>JAWWLV010000158.1:17061870-17078026 GCA_035041135.1 Platyrinchus mystaceus | reverse complement strand
ACAAATAAAATATGTGCAGTTTGCATAGGAATTCATTCATTTTTTTCCAAACTATAGTCTGGCCCCCAACAGTGTCTGAGGGCCAGGGAACCGGCCCCCGACAGTGTCTGAGGACAGAAAACCGGCCCCCTGTTTGAAAAGTTTGGGGACCCCTGGGCTAGAATGAGATGATCTTTAAGGTCCCTTCCAACCCAAATCATTCTAGGATTCTATGACTTCATCACAATGTCTATCACCACCTTCTCACTGGAGTCCAGGGGTGACACTGATATGATAATGGTGCATTTTCACCCCGGCTGATTCAGTGTAAACAATGACTGATGACTCCCGTATCATTAGGAATTTCCTTTCCCTCCCCTCTCCCCATTTGGGAACATCAGAAGAAATGTTTGCTAAACTAGAAGTAGCACTCTGCCTTTTCCTCCCCAAAAAAACTTGCCCCAAAAAAGGAGGATCTAAATTTGCGATTTAGATATAAAGAGCTGGTGCCACATGAGTCGTACCGTAGCTCTCCACCCCCCAAGGCAAGGAGCCTGCCAGGGGAACGTGCCAGAACCAAACACCCACCACTTGTCACTCTCCCTCTGTGCACAAAGCTCTGCAACCAAGACACCCCTCTCCCATTTCCTCCGGGGGTTACGTTGACATATTTTTGTCCTTTAATAGCACCTGCTGTTAAATACAAAGTGACAGAGATATATTGCAAAGTTTATAAAAAATCATGGAAGGCTTTTAGTTCAGGAGGCAGCTCTGAAGCAGGCTGTGCATTTTACACATGCATTGGAAATGCATATGAAGACAAACTTCTTTTTTTTTTTTGTTAACTGAACTTCGCTATTAAGAGACACTCAAAAAAGAGGAAAAGGGAATGCCTTCTATTTCAAAGATTCTACAAAGAATTGCAATGAACAATTGCATCACTATATGTCAAAAGTGAAGCTAATTTTAAAGGGGTGAAACTTCTCATTAAAAGCTAAAAAAATATTATAGGGATGATATTCATTTAAAGTACACTCTTATGAAAAAATTGGGCTGTGTGTTATCTGCTTGTCTTCTGACTTGACACTGCCACATCCAGAACCAAAGTGTTTACTCAGGTGGTTCTCTGTGACTTTTTTAACAATCTCTGTTCATTATGATGTGTTGTAAAGTCAATGAACATAAGACTCTCTTAACAGTATGGGGACTTCTATGTGCCACTTTGGAAAAGGAGGTGAACCTTGGAAATTCAAAGAGCACTTGATTTGTAGGTTAGAGACAACATTTCTTTGCAGGGAGTATCCAAGTTGCAGGTGCCTTTTCTCTCTCCTTCTCCCTCACTGCACCTCCTGAGCCGTGCAGAAGCCTCTGCACTAGTCCAAGACAGCCTGTGCTGAGTAAAAGAGCTGATAAGCTGACAGCATGCATAACAGAAACACTTCCAAAATTAAGAGTAGGAAGGATTAGTCAGGAATAATACTGATAGATGCCTTTTGGGACTATTTTTATTTTCACATCCAATTTTGCAGATTGCTCCTCAGCACATCCAGTGACATGGGACACTGTGGTCTCTCCCCGGGATGAGGGACACTGAAGACTCACCACGCACCAGAGATGTTCCCACTAGTTTCGTGACCGCAAACCAGGTCCAGAGAATACTGTGTGTGAATCCAAATGGTGCTCCAAGAGCAGAAGTAGCCTGTCACAGCTGCCCAGGGCATGAGCTCCGCACACATTACCGTGTCTAACAAAGATGAGTCATTTCCCCAGGTGGTGGCAAGCAACTTACACTTGGGAAGGACGATATTTAGTGGGAGAGTGCATCTGACATAGCACTATTTGGATCTTAAATTGCAGCCACCAGCTTTCACTGCTGTGGTATGCTGGAATGGGAGGGGGTCACCAAAGGCCAAGCTGACCAGATCACTGCTAGCAACCCTGGTCAACCAGTCAGGGTGACCTCCAGTCTGTAAAGGGACTTGGAAAGCTGAAGCATGACTGGAAGCTGACATAATGAATCTGAAAAGCGAGATTTTGTGTGGCACTCCTTCACCTGTGCCTTCCTGGCTAAATTTGAAGTTGTTCTACAGCAGGGAAGATGTTGGGAAAGCAAATGCTCTGGCAAAGCTCAGCAGGACCCTGCAGTTTGCCCAGGCTCATCCCAGGATAGGGATGACATCAGCAAACATTTCATGTGTTCACAAGATGCTGGAGACTGAAATAAGCATTAAAATCAAACATTCAGTTTTTCCCTGGCTGCAGGGAGCAGAACGTTGCCATGACAGAGCAGCAGCTGCTCTGCCACTGCTCCAAAGGGCTGGGAAACGTGAGCATTACAATTAGTGAACACAATTAACTCATTCTTAATTCAGTCTTTAATTTTGATGTTCTCCAAGAGGAATCTTCTTGAAAGGGAAGCACAATGCAAGCAAACGAGAACATGTTCAATATAACTAACTATGCAGACGTCTTCCTCCCACAGAAATTATATTATATATGGGAACTTATTCCGTCTTTTGCTCTAGGGTAACGTATTATACGTTTTGTTTACTAGAGCAGTCTGAGACAAAACACTTGTATTTCCTAACATGGAGGAGCCTGGCAGATTCCCTGAGATTGTTCACAGCTCTTGTCTGTAGCAGCTCACCTTCCTGCTGTCCTGTGTGTTTCTAATAGTACCACAGTGAGAATGAGAAGAGTAAGAAGTGCTGGACTCCAAGAGGTCCAGATATAAACTTGCATTATGGGAAAAAAATGATCATCTTTCCTCATTTTATTTCATATACAGGACTAAATGAATCATATAATAGAAATTACAGACTGAAGGAGGCAGCGATTTGCAGGAAGATTTGTTTCCACTGCTTTTGAGCAGCATGGAAAAAATGGATCAGATCAGAGACATGAGCCCAGAAAGGGCCAAGATACATTTGACTCTTTAGGATTCATTTTTTTTAAGCTGTCTGTTGCAAGAAGTGTGGTTGTGTAGAGGATGACAGGTGAGGAATGATGGGCTGAGGAAAAAGCAGACAAAAGAAAAAAGAATAAAAGAAAAAGGTGAAATGGATCAATTTGTTATCTTTAAAAAACATATTTTTGGAGTATATCATGTTTTTCTGAAAGACACGATTTCTGAAAGACCTTTGGTCACAACTCCCTGTTGTACTGGAAGTATCACCTAATGCATGCTACGGAAATCAGGGGTGGGAGTGTGTGTGTGTGTGTCTCTTACACCTCTCCCCAAATTCAGCTCTTATGGCTGAATGGCCTTAAGCTGCTTTCATGTCGAGAAGATGAATGAGAAAAATTGTCCAAGTTAATCTTGACTTGAGCTGGGGGAAGTCTTGAAAAAATAGAAGGCTTTTGCTTTCACCTGCTGTTCAGAGATGGGTGGTAGATTGACAGCACTGGATCAAGTTTTGTGTTCAAAGGCTGACATGAAGCTGAGGGTTGCTCTCAGATTAAGACAAGAGCAACTCCCCTGAAGCTCTCCCATATAGTTCCCACCATTACTGGAAATGCTTCCTAGGTCCTGGTTCACTGCAGGAGGTCTGGAGCTGTTAAGCACTTTTGGTATTCTAGGACAGAGAAGGTTTGATCTGCACAAGATAGAGATGGTTAAAAACTGTCTTTTCCTTCTCTTTTCCTTCTTCACCAATAAGTGCCTCTAGGAAACAATAAAAACAGCACAACCCTCCCAATCACAGTAATTCCTTTGTTTGCCACAGAGAAACCGGCTCAAGCTGAGGGTGTCCGAGATGTGGTGGGAGCCACAAGTATGTTCCACACCTTTGGCTGGAATAACTTTCCAAAATTTCCCTAAGGTGGTCCTGGAGAGCATGTTGCCACTCACCCTACAGGGACCATCCACTTGGATGACACACTGAGTTTCTCCCTGGGTACAGGGGAAGGTATTTAAAACACTGGCATTACACTTACTGCTTCTCACTGTATTTTTAACTTAAATTGGTTTTATACCACAGGAGGTATGAGAGTCTGTGCTGGCAGGGAGAGCTTGTGCTGATTTGCAGCAAGAGTCTCATCTCCATGTATTCCTCATGCTCATCTTTCAGACAAGTGACTATGGTGTAAGACCCCACAGAGAACACAGCTACAGAGAAAATGGTTACAGCAGCATCCTTCTGAAAGCACTCTTCATGGATTGAGGCAAATGAATGGAAATGTCAGAGGGAGAAGGGAGATGGGGGGGAGGCACTCTCCAGGACTCACAAGCAGCAGGATTTCAACTTGTTTTTATAACTTTAATTTCACTTGGGTTGGCAGAGCTGGTTGCACTGTACACACGAGATGTTTTGCTGTGGCAAATGTTGTGTTTTTTGCCTATGAGTACATGGGACACTTTCCATCCTGAGCTCAGGACCACAGCCCCTCTGGGGCTGCAAGAAACAGACCTTAGCTGCTCTGTGCATACAAAAAAATGTGATTTCTAAACTCACACTGATGGAGAGACTCATATCTGATCCATTAGAAAGGCTGAGTCAGGCAAAACATGGTGTCTTTACATGGCTTGCTCGGGTCTCATCCTGTCCGTGCACTCCCAAAGTCCTTTAAATATGGGAAGGAACTGTGAAAATAGGAAAAGTTGATAATGATGTCTCTTATGCCCAGTATATACACATATATTAGAAGATTCAAGGACCTGTGCTTCTCAGGAGCTCTCCTGTTGACACCCAGGGTCTCACCATCTCCTGGGTTATCAGCAGCTCTGTCAGTACTGGCCAAACTAGGCTAAACTGTCTCCTTGTTTCCATAGTGACATTTCTGCCTGCATGAGTAACGTTGGGCTCTTCCTTATACACTCAGAAACACAAAGCAAAGAGAAGGTATAACAGGCATTCTAACTATTGTGCATCAAGTGGATGTCCAAGGGGACCAATGGAGCTGCATCCATAGGGACAGCACAACCTGCCTCCCTGGGGCAGGGCAGCCACACAGATTTCTGTTCCCTATTTCCTGGTGTATAAATACCCGAGGAAGCAAACTGTGCTCAGCTTTGTTTCCCAGCTTGCCCAAAGGACAGACAGTGCCCTATTTTGAGAGCATCAAATAAACAAAATAACCTCAGAGTACAGTGACTAGTAGCTTTGATGTTGACCAGCAGAAGAACATTGGTGGTTCTCTGGTGTCCATCCAGATGTCACTCTGAACGTCAGTGCTTCCCAGTATTTCAAATGGGAAAAATCTACTTTTCAGAGAAAACAACTGTGACTCTTCTGATCTCTCTGCTCTTAAGGTTAGGTCCTTGCTACCAAATCTAAGTTTGGGTTTACGAGTAGAAGTGGTTCAGTCTAGGTTCAGTGGTTCAGACATCACTGGTCTTCACGGTGTTCTGTATCAGCAGTGTGGCCAATGCCGTGCTCTGCTGCTCTTCCCAGTTCAGTGACAGCTGTAGCCACACCGTGACTTTAACCTCGTGCAAGTTAGTGAAAAAATAACAACTTGTGGTTCCATGTGTTTTACCAAATTCACATTCTCTAACTGCAAAAGAGACACCACTGTTGAGGAACAAACGGCCAGGGTCTGGTGATCAACATGATGAATTTGGCCATGTGTGCTCTGTTTGTTCAGTGGAGTACAGTTGTCAAATAATGTGCTTCCAGGCTCTGTGAAGCAAATTAATTTTGTATCCTTTAATCAAAAAACCCTTATATTTTTCAAAACAATACCCTTTTTTCCTCCCCTGAGGGCCCTGCAGAGCATAAAGTAATGCACAGAAAGGAGAGAAATAGATGGAGAAAATAAAGGTAGTGACAACGTGACAAATCTTTATAATCTGGGAGAAATTTCTGTCGTTTTTTATTGCCACATGAATCTGAGCCTGGAGTTCTGTTATCTGCTGTGGTAAATAAGGATGAATTAATGCAAAAAAATAAAAGTGTATTTATAGCATGAATATACTGCTGAGTAATACAGTGGAGTTTGCTGCTTGGGAACACAGAGACCAAGTCTTATTGCAATGGAACACTTTTGCAACCCTGCCAAGTGCATCCTGCTGACACATCCTAAATCCATGAACAACCAGGGCCATCAGATTGCCTGTGTGGGAGTCAATCAAGACTCCAGGAATGGAAGATAACAAGTAGATAATCAGTTTTTAAAAAATAGGGGTTTTTAGCAAATATGTGAATTAGCAGTGGAAGTCCTTGCCATAGGATGCTGCAGGTTCTAGAAGACTACAAAATTTGAAAGCAAGAAGGGAAAGTTAGAGAAAGAAAACATCATTGAGGAATTTAAAATACAAAGTCTACATCTCTGGACTGGGAAGTGCCAGGGCTGAAAGCTGTAGAAGTCTGGGTGCATTTCCTAGGAAGGTGTTTCTGCCAGCTTGCCCCATTTTTAATCTCTCTGGTCTGCTAGTCTGATGTCCAGCATGGTCCAGCATGGACATTGCTAACTTCTGAGCGAAGGGTTTATCAATAGCCACTATCACTTGTGCTGCACAGAACCAATATGGACCTAAAATGGCAAGAAATGATGGGATTTATCACCCCTAAGTATTCAGGCCTTTCTGATTCAGGGACAAAGAGAACAAGGACTTTGGGTTACATTTATAAGACCCCTGATGCAGATAAGGCATTAATATCTTCAGTATCATGCCATGGAGACCAGATGTCAGCAGGATTTGAATACATAGTGCCTAAAGCAGTGGTGCCTTGGAGGTCTCTCTTGTAAGAGAGGGTATCTTACATAGTGACTTGAGAGTGACCTTAGAGAAAACATAGACCCAGCAGCTTGGTGTTTCTTAACACAGATCAGCTCAGTTTTTAACAAGCTCACCTCTCCCCAGACCAGTTTTCCACACAAGCTATACTGTAAGTGTCTTTATATTGATATTCTGTGATGAAGCTTCCCTCGGGCTCAGCCAGGTACAGTCTTTGGGTTTTCTAGTCCTGCTGTCTCAACAATCTTATCTGGATGAATAACAAAACTGAACACAGCTCTCATTTTCTCTCATCGCATATCGGAAGAGAATAAAAATGAGCTAAATGGCCTCTCTACCTATTCCAAACAAATTCCTGTTTTCTCATGGAGTGGTTGAAAGCAGATCTTGTTTAGGCTAGTGTCTACCTCAAAGAACAAGCTAAGAGGTAGGGTAAGAGAAAGGAAAATGAATACCTTTTCGAAGTACTGGTTTTGTGTATCACAAATACATAAATCTCCCCTTGCCCCTGGGGGAGCAGACTCATCACTGCTTACATTCCTGCCTGTGTCACTAGCCTTCCCAACCACCTTTATCTCATGGCTACATAAATAGAGTTCATGTCCCCAAGGTAGAGTCACAGTGGTATTTTCCCTTCCCTGTTCCCTCAGACTTGATCCTGATCCAGATTAGGGGATGCACTTCAATAAACACCTGATTTTCAGCAAGTGCAGTAACTCCAGTGGGACTGTTCCTGTGCCAAGCTTCAGGCATGCACCAGAGTATCTCAGAGATTCAAGAAGTGCAGCTTTCTCTTTGTGCAGAAATGAAACATGTGCAGGCATCAACAGTTCAGCATTTCCTGTACACCTGAACTGGCTATGGGCATTTTGTCAAGACTGATGGCTATCCCTGCATGCTACCTGAAAGGGATATATTTATCCACAGAATTTTTAAGCCTAGATTTCAAGCACTGTGTGAAGATAGAAAAGTCCTTCAAGGCTGTTGAGTAGCTCTTTTGTTGCCACCAAGGAACTCTCAATAAAAAGCAGCTATAATAATCCTTGCAGAAACACCAGCACTGGCTGTGAATTTTTGAAGATGCATCTTTGGGTCTTTGCCGATGGCAAGGTCAGATGCTGCTGGATGAGATCCATCTGCTCCCGGGCATTGGGTCAGGTCTGCCATCAACAGATGGGAGGGGGAGAAGGTTTGGGGGCACCAGCTGGTGCCAGCTCATTTCCCACTGGCAAAATCACCTCAGCATAGAGAGAGTCTCATTTCCATAACAGTGAGAAAGGTTGTCACTACTAGGGAGCAAGGAAGATGTTAAAGCACCAAGTTATCACTCATTACAGATACATGTATATATATATAAAATTACAGATTCAAACCTATCCATGAGGTCTACAACGAATAACAGATAAATTCAGACTATGCTCTGCTTTCATTTTTTTTAGATTAATGTTTCTTTTTATACCACGCATATGGTGCACTGGATTTCAAGTCCCATTGATAAAGACTCTAATCTCTGTCATGTCTTTATTATATTTTTCCATTTTCTGCTGAGTTGGAAAATGGCATTGCATACCATCTGTCAGTATGATCATAGTACAATTCACAGAAGTTTCAGACCAGTACAGTGCTAGTGGCAGCTCCTTGTTCTCCTCCAGACTTAGTTTCTTATGGAACTAATATAGGCCCATTAAACAGTTTCTTCACAAATATAAACTCATTTGTGCAGCATGCTAATGACAATGATGCAAATGAATCTGTCATGTTGGTAGCTACTATCCCTAACCACCCTATTCATGAATATATGGTAATTAAGCTATTGCTGCAAATGTAACTGTGTCAGCACTACTAAATTAGGGTTGTACTGTAAATAAAAATGGGGTCATAAAAAGGAAAGAAGGCAGTAAAAGATAATGAATAGAAAAAATAAGGGCAAAGTAGTGGAGGCTTTGCACAAGCAAAGGAAATAATTTTAAAGGTTCCTACTGAAGGATCTGTTTTGATACCATGGCTTGAAATTGCAGATAGATGCTGATTCCTTACAAAAATATTTTTTGTCCTCAAATGCAGTATTAAATCCCATGACACCAGCAGGTTTTCAATAAAACTGGAAAGTGATCATCAGCATATTACCTCTACTGTTACTCCATCTCTGAGCTCATTAATGACTGTGTAATGTATGAACATATGACTTAACGAACTCCTTTTGTAAAAGTTTACCACATGAAAAACAAGAGGTTCCTATTCCCATTTAATAACTTGCAGTTTGAACTATGCAAAATCAGGGGGTTTCTTATTTTGTAAACTCAATCCCCAGTGCAGCCAGTTTTAGAAGCCATACAAAATTATTCTCATGTGAAGAACCATACTTCCTTTAAGTAGAAGAGAAACTGGATATTGGTAGCAGAAACAACTTAGTTACATAAATGTAAATCACAAGAAACACCACTGAAATCAACATTTTGTTTAGGCTCAACCTGTGTATGAATGATATCAGAATCTGGTTGCAGGTCATCAAATCCAGAGCACACCAGCAGTCTTCTGGTGGGACCTGGGCAACCTTCAGTATGAAAGACAAAATCCTGAACTAAAATACATGTGTTTGCTGAGGGGGAGAGAGAACAGATGGGAATGATTCCAGCTGGGGAGGTGATACACAGATACACAGTAGGAAGGATGGACATGAACCATTTATTGCATATTCTGCATTTGCAGATTTTTCCTGAGTCCGTGATTTCCAGGGTATGTAAAACCAAAGAGCACAAGGATCAAAACTACAGGACACTGCACACAAAGAAAGCCACTGCCTGTAAATTAGTCTGGGAGATGCATAGAGGATAAACAGCCCTGAAGATGGCACACAGGGAGCTTTATCTGTACTGTGAGCTTTTCTCCACTGTGTCAGATAGAGGAAGTTTGCCTTTCTCTAAGGTCTTTAATCCCTCCTGCTCCAGTATAGAAGCTGATTGCCAGCAGAGATTGGAGGATGCCTTTTTTCCCAGGCTGTTTATTCCCCTTACATCCAGATTATGTTTTTCTGCCTTTTTTTTCTCTAACTCAGCTAGAACAGAGCCCTGACACGGATAGGGGACTAAATTTGAGATCCCCAATATGCAAATCCTAATTGAATACAGATGAGGCTATGCTGCATCCATTTGCAGCATAAATATATATACATAAATTATATTGGGACAGGCACAGTAAATAGCTATGTGGTTCCACAGCATTTTGAGGTATTGTATGGGAAGTTCTGGCTGAACTGTCCAATCCACATCACTGGGCAGCCACCACACACAGCAGATCTCCTTCTTTTTTTACCCCTTACCTTTGCTTTGACAGTGCTGAGTGTCTGAACCAGAACCAACCGTGAATTTTGCAATGACCCCTCTATTTCTAAAGTGCTGGGCACAAACCACCCAGTACAGAAGGGATCACCTTCCTACTTGGCATTTCAAGCAGTTTGCACTCCAAATCCCCATGCCTGTCTTGCCTCTGGAGTCTCCCCTGGGTTCATCCTGAAGTTGTGGATGGGGAATATGATGCCAGGGGAAACATGCTGCAGCTGCTGCAGGTAAAGATGACAGCAAACCCTTCCCACTGCCCTCTCAGACGCACATTTGAGAGCATTTGCTTTTGCCCAGCTGACATGGGATGAAAGCAGTGATTTTGCCAGTAAGTTTCCATTTCTATCCAGGGATTTCAGTGGTTTTATTGAAATGTAGGGTGGCTCAGAGTTGCCAGGGAAAGGAAGCCTCTGAACCAAGGACTAAACATAGCAAAAATAATGTGAGGCAGTGATGGAATGTAAAATAGTTCCAGTCACTTAATGCAAAATAAACCATGACTAGCTTCAGAGTATTAATATATAGAATCATAGAATGGTTTGGGTTGGAAGGGACCTTAAGGCTCATCTTGTTCCACCCCCTGCCGTGGGGAGGGACACCTTCCACTAGACCAGGTTGCTCCAAACTCTGTCCAACCTGGTCCTGAACACATCCAGGGATCAGGCAGCCACAGCCCTGTGCTCCAGTGCCCCACTACCCTCACAGGAAAGAATTTCTTCCTAATATCTGAAACTATTTTTCTTAAAGAATTAAAAATTGCATATTAATGAAAAGACCAGGTTTGAGGACAGATATCCAGGGCAAGAGAGCATAAAAGCTTCAAAGGTATTCATCCTGAAGGCTAAAATTAGAGGTGTATTGTGGGAAGATGAAATTAAACCCTTTGGTCTCATACGAATAGTCGCACATGCCTGAGTGCCCCTAACTGCCACAGTTCCCTGGCACTGTGTGCTGTTACAGCACACTCTTCCCACAATATTTATTGCCAGTTTGAGGCCTTTGCTTCCTTTCTGACAATTCAAACGTGAACTAAACCCACATGTGTGCCTGTGGGGGGAACTGATGTGGCATTTCTGAGAACAGACATCAGGTGCCCCAGCATGAGCTCTGCCAGCAGGTGCAGGGAAGCTGTGCTGGGACCAGCATGTGCTGCAGAGCCCCATGCATGGACCACATGCACAGGGAGTGCCAGGAGGGCTCAGCAAATACATTACGCCCTCTATTTGCAGGGAGAGAGAGGCACACTCACAGAAGGAGCAAATGGCATCAAGTTAAGGATCGGTGTGACTGCTGCTCAAGGTTAACTATCTCCTGCCAACTCCTGCAGGTATCAGCACTTGAGAAATGATGCAGCTCAATATTAGTCTTGTCAGAAAATATCCGTCATGATTTGGGCAGCCAAACAGCCCGAGGGTGTGTCTGTCTGCAGGCAGGAATCAAAGGTGTGAATTCTGTGTTAGCAAAAGGGAAGAAGGACCATGAGCCTAACAAGTAAATGGAGACAAATTGCTCATGGGCAACGGAGCTGAGGAAGGGGCTGAAGCACAAGTCTCATGAAGAGCAGCTGAGGGAACTGGGGGTGCTCATCCTGGAGAAAAGGAGGGTCAGGGGCAACCTCATTTCTCTCTACAACTCCCTGATGGGAGCTTGGAGCCAGGTGAGGTTGGTCTCTTCTCCCAGGTAACAGGTGACACGACAAGAGGAAACAGCCTCAAATTGCAACAGAGGAGGTTTAGGTTGGACATCAGGGAAAATTTCTTCACCGAAAGGATTGTCAAGCCCTAGCACAGGCTGGCCATGGAGGTGGTGTAATCACTATATCTGGAAGTGTTCAAAAAGTGTGTGGAGGTAGCACCTGGGGACTTGGTTTAGTGGTGAACATGGTGGTACTGGCTTAGTGGTTGGACTCTATGACCTTAATGATTCTGTGACCCTGTACTCCATTGAAGAATGGAAGGAATATTGTGACAATGGGAATTACACTAATTTTCCTGTACAGTTTGGTGGGAGCAGCAGGCGTAAGTCCTGAGGCCTGATCTTCCCCTGACGTGAATTGGTGCTCTGCTGCGAACATGGACCAAGCTGTCCTGACCATGCACCAGTGGAGCAGCTGGCCTGGGGTGTTTGCTCAGCATGCTCAGTTTGCTCAGGAGAAAAAGAAAAAAAACAAAGATAGAATCCAAAATAAGGCTAATAAAAGTAATACAGAGAAAAATTAAAACTACTGAAGAGGAGGTGTAGAAATCTGCTCGAGTCTGTATCACCAGCTGTAGCTCCAAACATCTTGTCAAATTATATTTCATCAAGCTGTTCCACTGCTTGCAAATCCAAGTGGAATGGCAGCCCTGCAGGGATCACCCGCTGCCCAGTTAGTAACAAAGAGATTCTGAAGTGCAGAAAGTTGAAAAGAAAAAGATTTCCAGTTTCCTCCTTTAATTTCCATGTTCTGATAACCTGAAGTCATCTAAGGCAGAGATTAAAAAAATAAATAAATAAAAAAACCTCTGGCATTTTCTTAAGGGACAAATTATTTTTAGCCATGGAGATTTAAAACTCTCTCCAAGTTCCTGAACTTTCAAAACTTTCTTCAACAAGGAGCTTCACAGCAAAGCTTTTTCCCAAGTTTTCAACTAATCTAAATGAAACATGCAAAATTTCCCTTTCTGCAGGAAGGGAGGAATTCATACAGGGAATACAGTGGGATAAAAGGCATTTTCCAGAGGCTTTATTTCTAAGGATAACTGCTTCCCTTTCCATTTTTAGGGCTCAGCAACTGTCCTATTTCAGTTTGTGGCAAAGAAATGGGAAATAAAGAGTTGTGTCCATTTTAATTGTTATTGTTCTTGAGATTGCTGGCACCAGACAGCTTTTGTGAGACTAAATGGGTCGTCGGTGCCCTGCTGGGCATGATTCTGACTGACACTGATATCATTGCCAGAGCTTGGTGTATGTGGAAAACTGGTCCTTGATGTTTAATTTAGTTCAGGTGGCTCCAGAGGGGTGAATTCCCAAAGGGAACTTACAGATACATAGAATTATAGAATTGCTCAGGTGGCTCTGAAGGAATTACTTCCCAAAGAGGATATACATGTATATTCTTTTGTAATGATGCTTGGATTAGTATAGCTTTTTAAACATGACCCTGTTTTTTAATCACATGCATTTCTGGGATTTTGGGGGTGTTTTGCATTGCTTTTTGAATGAAGCTCTCTTCTGCCCAGCACCCTGTCCCAGCCAGGGGACAGAGGCAATGCTGCTGCAGCATGCAGGGCAGCTGTGCCACCAGCATCAGCTTTTCCTGTTATCCCCTGGGATGGCATAACACCCCTTAACATGTGCACTGTTTGTTCTTCCAGACTGTGGTCACCCTGTAAGAGGCAGAACCCAGGGCCAGGATTTGCACTAAAATGCAGGAGGATAAACATCCTATAGAGAATATAGGAGAGGACATCAATAGCACCACTCAGAAGGGATGGCTAGAGAAGCCCTGACCTATATTGTCACTATAAAATGACCTTCTTTGTCACTAAAACTATTTTCTGTCCACAATCTGAACCTAATCTTGTCCGCTAAAAGGACTCTTTCTTTGGGCTCAAGGCCATCCCCTGGCAATAAATTCAGCTCATCCCACGGGAACAGGGACAAATGGATGTCATTCACAAAGCCAAATGCACCCACTCAACTCGTACAGTACAGCGAAACCCCTGCAGCAGCTCCTTACATGTCCCAGCCTTTGGATTTCAAACCCAAACTCTAAGCATGACTTGACTGAATCTGAGCAAGAAGAACACGGTTTTGTGTTCTTGGACTGGCACGAAACACAGGCAGAAGTTTTGAATAAATGATTTGCTGTGAATTATTTACTCTTTGCTACTCAGAGCCTCAGGGGACAAGGAGGGCATCTCAGCATTTGCACGATAAAATATGGAGTTGACTCTAGTGCTGTTTGCAGGGGAAGAAGTGTTTGCCCTGATGCTCTAACCGATTCACCTGGTGTGTTCCTGGCATGGCTGCCAGTGGGGTCTGGCACTTTGAGCCACGAAGCCCATTGTCTGCTCAATGTTTTTGTGCCCCATTAAAGCCATTGTTGCATTTCACCTTATAGGTGGGTGTATCTCTGGGACAGAAAATGTGCTCCCTGTGCACAGGCTGTAGCAAGTAAACTGTTTCCTTATGAGAAGTGTGAGTGAGGTGCAGCAGGTTCAGACTGTATGTATTACTCATCTTTTAATAATATCTCAGCAAAATTTAGGGAAGTTTGGCGACAATTTGGATCATTAAAAGAGCAAGACATGGCTTTGACTTGTCTATAAGGCCAATTACAAACCCTTCTTCAGTGTAAAGTCTCGAGCATGAAGTGGTAAGAAAGGCTCGTTGTAGCAATAATGGTGCTTAAAAAGGAAAAACAATTTAATGCCACAATGTTGTGCTCATGACAGAACCCCAGGGGATTGGCATGGGGCAACAGAGTAAGAAACTGAACATGCTCCCACATGAGTGTCGTGAGTGTGATCCTCTCTGTAATGGATCTGGCTGTGGGCACGTCATAGTGTGGAGGCAGGACTGGTGCAACCGTTTCAGTTGGATTTCCTCTCTCCTAGTGTAAGGAAAACACTGTGCTCAGCTTGAGGTGCAGAAAGGGATGAAGTGAACCTCACTATAACCAGTGGTGCCTGGAGGGAGACAGCAGGAAAAGGAAGGAGGAAAAGGCCCTACTGGCCATTGGGAAGCTCTCCTGGCCAGGGAAAAGATAAAAGCTGGATTTCACTGGATTCAGTCTGTCATTAAAAAAGTTAGGAGCCTTGCTCAGTTGTCACTTGTGTGTCAAAGTGCCTGGGAAACAAGAGGGAGATACAGACTCAGAGCCCCAAAATGCCTGGAGAGTTCCAGTCAAGAGCTGGTCCCTGGCCTGGGTGTCACTCGGTGCTGTGCCTGCAGGTACTAACAGCCCTGGGACACACATGCCTCAGCCTCCCATGGGCCAAGCTGGTGTGGGACCAATACCACACCTGGGCCAGGCCCTGAGGGGTGTGAGGGGATGCATGGGTGGGAACTGTGGGGGTTTGGATGTGGCATTCTGGGTGTTAAGAGTTTAAGCCCAGCCAGCAACAAAGTACCATGCAGCCACTCACTTACACACACTTCCCCAGTGGGGTGGGGAGGGGAATCAGAAAGAGGGCAAAACATGTGGGCTGAGATAAAACCAGCTTAATAATTGAAATAAAATAATATAATAATAATCATCATCATCATAATACAATTGTAAAGAAAAGAAAGATAACAAAACAGATACAGGAATAAAACCCAAGTGATGGATGTACAATACAGTCATTCACCACTTGCTGACCAATGCCCAGCCTGTTCCCTAACAGTGACTGTTGACCCCAGCCAGCTCTCCTAATTTTTATACTGGGCAGAAAACTCTACGGAACCAAATATCCCTCTGGCAAGTTTGGGTCAGCTCTCCTGTCCATGCTCCCTCCCAGTTCCCTGTGCACCTGCTCGCTGGCAAAGCATGGGACACTGAACTGTCCTTGGCTTTGGGTGAGCCCTGCTCAGCAACAACATCAGGGTGTGATCAACATAATTATCACACTGACGCCAACACACATCCCTACATCAGCTACTGGGGAGGGAATTAACTCCATCCCAGCCCAAACTAGGGAAGTGGGTATGGGGGGTGGATGGATGTGAGTGTGGATATTTGTGGGTCTGCAGGTATGTGTGTGTGGATATGGATGTGCAGGGTATGTGTATGGGGGTGTGGGTGGGTGGATGCAGGGCGGCGTGTGAGGGTGTGAATATGCGAGGGTGTGTTTCTGAATGGGAGTGTGTGTGTGAAAGCCTGTATGTGGCAGTGTGGGTGTGTGGAAATGTGAGGCTGGGGGGGGGGTGGTGTGTGTGTGTGTGTGTGTGAGACCAGAGGCAGTACATGCATGTATGTGATGGGAAGATGTATATGTGTTTGTGTGTGCATGTGTGTGAAGGGTGGCTGTATCCATATGAGCATGTGACAGGAGGATGTATGTGGGTGACTGTGTGAGGCGCAGTTGTATTGGGGGGTGTGTGTGGCAGGCGTATCTGTGTGTGCAGGGCGGGTGTATCTGTGTGTGCGGGGCGGGTGTATCTGTGTGTGTGCGGGGCGGGTGTATCGGTGTGT
>JAWWLV010000158.1:16986188-17061599 GCA_035041135.1 Platyrinchus mystaceus | reverse complement strand
CGGAGCCGCGGGGCCGCGGGCAGCGGCGTAGCGGGGCCGGCGGGGCGGAACGGGGGCGGCCGCCCCCCGCGGGCGCCCGGCGGATCGCGGATGAGCGGCGCGGCCCGGCGGTGCCGCCTGACGGAGCGGCGCGGAGGTGAGCGGGGACGGGGCGGCCGGGCGGGCAGCACCGGGCGGGAGGAGGGGTCCGAAAGCCCCCCGGTCACCCCGGGAACTTGGAACCCTCAGCCCTCGGGCACCAGGCGCGGTGGCCGGGACCGCTCCGTGCCCGCATCCCCCGCAGCCACCGGCACCCGCCTGCCCCGGCGTGAAGCGGTGCTCCCGCTGAAGTTGCCAGCGCCGGGGCCGGGAGGGATGCGGAGCCGAGCTGGATGAGGGGCTGTACGGGATGCGCGGCCGCGCTCCCCCACGGGAGTTGCCGGCAGCGCCGAGATTGACATTCCCAGGGGCGGTGATGGATTTGGACATCTCTGGCCCTAAATGATAGTACGTACCGGCCACCTGCACCCTCACAGTGTGGGTTAAATACCGATGTAAGTTGCTATTAATTCGGGCATCTCTTGACCTCTCATATGGGTAACCCACGAGCCTTCAAATTGGGAGCGGTGACAGTGATACCAGAGGGGTGTTCTCTTCTGTGATGCTTGAAGAAAAAAATGCCTCTTTTATCGACCCCTCTTTTAACTACTGGGCATCTTGCAGTTTATAGTTTAGCAAATTCCCCAGTCTGAAAAAAAAAAAGGGATGATTTTCAAGACTCTTCATTTGCTTACTATGGAATAGTGACTTCAGTGGTCTCTTTAGTATAAAAACATTCTGCTTGTGTGATATTTTTGGTGACATTGACAACAGATTTGTAAGTCATGATTATGAATATGGTAATGTGCAAGTCTCCCGTTAAATTTTCCATGCTCTAGGTAGCATGGTTAGACAGTCACGTATGAAGTCTTGCATTCTCAAGCAATGTTTTTTTGAACTCCCAGTCTGTTTGATCACTTCTTCTTAACTTTTCCACTGTATAGTAAAAAATATTTGATCTTTCTGATAGTCAGATGTAAACTCTAAGTTTTGTGTCTGGTGCATCTGCTTGCCAGCAAGCTTATGTAATGCGGCAACCTGTGCAGAATGCAAGAGGAGATCACAGGACCATAGAATATCCTCATTATGAAGGGACCCACGAGGATCAAAGATGTAAGAGAACATTTTTGGAAAGAGGATTGGCTTTATGGTTATGGTGCCTCTGTGTGTGTTCATGTGCCCACGGGAGAGCTGAGTAGGGTTATTCTGTTCTGTGGTCATTCTGCCTGATCCTGGGCAAGTCTCTCAGCCTTGTTTAGTGTTGGTGCCTTCTCCTTAAATACAGCATATTCTGTGTCACTGCTTCCCAGGCCTGTTTGAAGCTACTCAGAAGCCCATGCAAACACTTTTCAGCCAAGAAGGTACTGTGTAAATGCAAATTAGTATATTGCTGTTTTAAAAATGCTTTTCAGAAGTTAAAGCGGTATCTTTAAACCATTTATTCGAACTGTAGCCAAATGTCTGTTCAGTGAGCTCCAAAGCAAACTAAAGGAACTGTTTTCTTGAGTAATACTCCCTTGTAAACAAATCTGGTGTCGTTTCTCAAGAGAAGGAAAAAAAAATCACATTTGGGTGTTATCATATGTGTCACTCTTTGTTTGATCCATGAAAATTTACTCCAAGTTTCTGTGCATGTAACTTGTCAGTAATTATCAGCTGAAGAAACACTTTGGTCCCAGACCCTTTAACCTGTAAGTAGTGGATGAAGACATGAAAATACTTCCCTGGCCATGACATCCACCTGGCCCACTCTGAATCAGCTGGTCTCTGTGGTGTGGCTTTATTGTTCCAGCTGCATGTACTTTCATTCTGAGATACAACAATGATCAATACACTCTCAGCTAGGAGCAAGTATTTCTAGGCAAGAACTATGTCTCAGATACTTCTACAGCATCAATTTCTAGCATTAAAAGTAAAGAAAAAGGTTGAGGTGCTGGCTTTTTTTAAGCTGTGAAAAGAAACTAGATGGAAAAGGACTTGAGCTTGAGACTAACCTCTGATCAGCTTAAATTTATCTTGCAAGTACATAGAACAGTAACAGAATTCCTAACTTTTATTACTAGGCTTCTGAGAGAATGATTTCTATTTTGATGTGCACTACTTTTCATTCTAGCATATTGAAATCTCATTTGTTTTGTAATATATGTTTTTAGAGGCATTGTTACTTTTCTTAACCTCTTTCTGCTTTGGTAGATTCTCTGAATAGCTTCTACTCAGAATTGCATTTAAGGTAATGCAAGGCTCAAAATTCTTTGATTAGCTTGCTTTTTGCAAAGATTTATTTCTGGCAAACTTAAAAAAACACTTAGGATGTCAATTCTGAGGTCTTTTCATGTTGTGGATTTAATAGACAAGGTACTGTCAGCTGAGCTGTGAGTCTTGCTAATAATATGATTACGTTGTTTTTTGAAAGATTTAATTCTTGAAAACATACCTCGGAGGAGAAAATTCACAATAGCTATGTGCAAAATTTTTTTTTTCTACAACAGATGGAAGAGCATTCAAGAGTGGCTAAAATTAGTTTGAAACAGAAGATTATTCCTACGAGTACAGTAGTATAATTTGTACAAAATGAGCCAAATCCTACTAATTGTTACACTGGTGTAAATATAAAGTCATTTCTTTGCCTGGAGTTTCTCCGTCTTTAGCCCCCCATTCTCATCTTGACAACGGCATAATATTCACTCACTGAGACTCCAGTTCCAAATTTGCTGTAATATGGTTGTGGGTAGAGAGTTGCTGAATGACTCAGATGAATGTAGCTCAGAGTAAACAAACATGTAAATCATTTCTGGCTAGAGAGGGAGAGAAAGGAAAACATGAGAAAAGCAGGGAAAAGCCAACCTCCAGGATGAGACATTTATAAAGACACGATCAGCAAGGATCACCAAGTTCAGCAGATTGCAACCATCAAAAACTCAGGTCTGGATTTGCCACAGTCTATTGCCTTTGGAAATGAGAGAAACCCATAGGAAGCGAGTGCCTAAAAGGCAAGTATTACACACAAGCACAGAGGTGAGCAGGCTCGTGTCAACACCTGCATTTGCCACATTTCAGTGGCCCACTGTGAGAGCTGGGAACCAGGTGTGCTGCCCGTCCCACAGGGAGGATGCTGCCAGTGATGGATGGTAGTCTCTCCAGTGTCCGATTTGGGGAAAAAAAGCAAGTTAACAAGTGATTCCTGAATGTTTCTGAACATGAAATCCTGGAGAACAATGTGGAGTTGGTATGAGTAATTGCAGAGACCCAGCTTGTGGTCTTTTAAACAGCTGTGGGTTTCTTATCTAGACAAGTCTCTAGCACCAAATCAGGGAAAGGCAAAGGCTGCTCTCATTTGTTTTTCCTGCCAAGTGATGCTACAGAGCATCTTTCTGACCAGGTTCTCTTGAATGCCCAGCCCCAGTGCTGTTAAAAGTCATGGGAGACTGGAATTGTCCCTGTGTGAGGAAGACTGCAGTCACTGTAAAGCTGGGGCAGGATTTTTATTCCCGTCAGCTGTCTGAGTGATTCCGCTTCAGTGTGTTTTCAGGGTAAGTTAAGTTCCCTCTTGGGGAAGCAAGGAATGTGCTGACATCTGGGGTTGAAATGAGGAGAACTGGGGCTGGTTCCCTCCTGCTGCATGTTCCCCAGAGCTCTGCCTCCCTGCTGGATAACCTGAATCATATTTTGGCCGCTTTTACTGTCATGGTAAAGAGGATACTGTGTTGTTGTGTGGAGATGTTCAACATAAAATTTGTGCTCTTTCTGAGATTTCCTGCCTTGGGAAGCAACAAGGAGCTTTTAGAGTGAAGGGTGTCAGTAGGTATGGCATCCTTGTGGTGTTTTCTGTGAGATGATGGCTGGAGAAACTGGAATAAAAAGGAATATTTCTGTATGAGTAGACTTAGGTCCTAATTTCTTTTTTTATGTTCTTTAGGGCACATCAGGTTCTATATCATATTGGTCACCGTGGCCATGATAGAAGACTTGACTTTGGCAGCAGGATGGTTTTTGCTAATAGGAATTATGGATGTTTCTGTTAGATCATCAGACACGTATTATTATTTATTCTCAGCTCAGTTTCTGGATTCAAGCCAGGATGCTGCTTTGTCCTTATTCCCTCTCCCTTCTCTCTCTCTCCCTCTTCACATGCAGTGAACGTGTTCTGCTGAGAACTGAAGCAATTTCCTGGCCCCTCTCACACGTCCTGCATCCCTTTTCCATCCTTAGAGAGCAATCTGATTCACTGTTTTGGGAAGGCTGGCTTAAGCACCTGAATAGAGTCAGACACATTTCCTATCATGTCTTCTAATTAAATTGTAATGTTCGTTACCACAGGATCCTGTGGAGGGCAAAAGCATAAGCAGGTTGAAAAAGATGAGATGAGTTCACAATGAACAGAGAGTGGATAGAAAATGTGAAGGTCTGGATGTAACCTGTGGGTCTCTGCACTGTGAATTGCTAGATGCAGGGAGAGTGCAGAAGGGAACACAGACTGCTGCCCATCACCAGAGATAACATCTTGGGATAGAAAGATCGTGGATTTAATCCATTCCTGTTTTCTCCTAGCACTGACACATACAGCTTTATAAAACAAAAAAATCACTTTCTTCTCAGTAAAATAAAGAGGGAAGTGCAGAGCTTATGGAATAATGCTTATTGGGCATTTTGGTTCCAGAATGATAACCAGGGTAGAGATTTCAGCCTACTCTCACAGGTATTAATGGATTAACATAGGAAGTTGCAAGAATTTCATTGTGTGAAGCTTTACTGACAAAGTCAGTGAGAGGATGAAGATATTTGGGGCTCAGGGTTCTGGCTGGGACCAGATGAAATAATTCCAGTCTCACATTCAATGTTTTGTCCTGTTCATTCTGGTTTGTGCTGAATTATGAAATGGAGTTGCTGATCTCTTACTTAGCCTGGAGCTGCAGTTAATGAAAATCTCTGTATTATGTGTATTTGGGGTATTTGAAAGTTTCCAGGTGGAAAGGCCTCCAGGTTTATAAAATTGCCCTAATGCCTTAAAATTGTTCATAATAGTAACAAGAGGAATAAGGATTCATAGGACATCAGTGCCTCGTCACTGAGTCTTCTCTTGTGAGGTCAGGTTAGAGGCAGGGACGTGGTCAGTGACTAAATGGACAGGGGCTCTGAGGTGGATCCCCAGGGAACAGCTGGGAAGGCTATTCCAAATAGAAGCATCTGTTGCAAGAGAAGGATTTTTTAACTGTAGAGGAGAGGTTCTGTGGACAAAGGAATTAAAACCCGATCTGTGGAAGAGGGCAGGAGAGCACAAAGGATGTTTGAACAAAAAGATGTGAAGTCCCTGCAGTATATTTAAAGCTATAGTGAAAATCTTCTACCCTGGTCTTTCTGTTCTGTGTAATACCATCAGGGGATCTTCATCTGGGAAGCGCAGACTGAGCCTCTGAAGAATCTTAAAAGTCTTCCTAAGTTTGCCTCTTCTGCAATATCCCATTTATTCAGCAAGAAAACACAGACTAACTGGGAGAGTCTGTGAGAGCCATACCTGGAGCTGACTGTGCCAGTGGCTCTACAAGGGCTGGTGGAGGGAACAAGGCAGCCCAGACACAACCCTGTGCTCCACCAGCCTCTTGGTTCCTTGGCTGGGAGAGCAGCTCCTGTGGGTCCTGACTGACACCCCATGGCCAGGTTGTATGCACAAGAGGAAAGAGGTACCACATGGCCAAGTCACTGTTCAGACAGACCCTCAGTCCCCTCTCTGTGCCATGGACATAAGCAGCACAGGCTGCACGCAGACCAGGAGGTATTCTGTGGCTGGGAAGAGGGCTTCAGGCTTCACAGACTCAAGGTTTAAACCAAGTGTCTGCCTTAAAATGCACATCTTTGTTTAAGCATGGAGCTCTGTGTTTTCGGAGTGTTAGGGCAAATGTTCTGACATTTGTCTGTGGGTTTCTATGCATCTTGACATCATGCCAGGTTTGGAGTGGTATCTTCCCAGCTCTCCTTCTTCAACACACACAGGGATTGGTGCTGTTGTGCACACATGCACATTACTAAGATTACACCAAGAATTGGTGATGAGGGCACTTTATGGTTCTGTGAGCACGTGCGCCTGCGCACACACACGGAATGTCTTTGCTTCCACATTCCTGCAGTTTTCCCTGCACCGTGTCTGTAACCTAATCAAACAGGCTGAGCAGCTGGTGAGTGGGCACCTTGTCTGTCAAAGACATGAGTAGGAATATCAGCAGTCAACAAGCCATCTCATTAGCTATTGGCATGAAACAGAATCAGAGAGGGTAGACACCCCTCCCAAAAATAAACCCATTGCTGTCCACAGAAGCCACATGAACCCCTGCTTGACTGAAACAGTTTGGGAAAAGAAAGGAGTTGATGAGTGGCTTGACTGAAAGTAATAAATGCAGGATGCTGCAGTGGATGAAAGGAAGAGGTGGTTTAGAAGTCTTGTAGATCTTCATACAGGGGTTTCTGGACAATCTCCAGTCAAAAATAGTTCATCTGCACTGGCCATGCAGCTATGGAGGGGGTCAGGTGGCACAAATAACTAGCAAATCTTTCTGGGTTGTCTTCTGATTTTGCCAAAGATTGGAATGTACTTGTGAATGAAACAAAGCAGAAAATGGAGTGGGAGGTGGGCTGATGTTCTTCCTACAAAATTCTTACATATTCCTAACATGTCACTCCATTCTTCAAATGTAAAAGTCCCCAAACGCCCAGAGTTTGTAATTATTTGTGCAAAGAGAATCCAAGAGCCTTAGTTGTTAAGTCACTCAGCAGAGACCTGCAGAAGGACAAGGAAGGTCTGGGATTCAAGCTGCCAACACAAGGGTGGGTCTGGCCCACAGTCTGTTTGGTCTTTTTGTATGGAAGAAAGATCAAATTTATCAGAGTTATTAGCTTTGCCTTCTCCCTGCTCAGGGACATTTCCAGTTGAAGGGCAAGTTAAATTCTCAAAATTCCCAATTCTTGCCTCGCTGAAGGGAAATGTGGCTCTAATCAGCCTCCTCTCTTTCACCAGTCCTGGGACTGGCCATAAGTTGCTGGTGAAAACTGAAGGGCTTCTCTGGACCTATAAGGTGAGCAGAGAAGCAACAGCGGGAAATGAAAAAATTCCCACTGACTTTATTGAGTTTTGGATCTGGGCATGAAGAGCAATGTTTCATTTCAGATAACTGTCCTCTGAACCATTTATTTTCATTCTTTTTAAAGGCACACTAGCTAATGGCACCAAAATTCAGGGTGAAGTATTTGGGGTGTAATGAAGGAGTGAGGTTGCTGCTGTGGCCTTCCCATGTGTGTTGGGATGAATCTTTCTCTCTTGCAAAAAGAGCAGGCAAGTTTGGGGCTGTGTTTTGTGTTTGCTTTTTTAGGATAAGAGACTTTTTTTCCCCACTTCTGCATGCAGAGCTTCCCCTCAGTGACCAGAGGTGTGTATGTGGAGCAGGGACACCTGCCTGCACCTGCATAGCAGGCGACTTGTGAAGGTGACCTCTTCAGAAGTAGCCTTCTGTCCCTCCCAGGATGGAGGCTAACTGAGCCCAGAAGTTCAGGCTCAGCCCTCAGAAAACACGGAGTTACAAATGGATCTGTAGAAGCCGAGCGCTTTTCTTTACACTGTGACAGGCCAAGGTGAAGGGAACAAAGGAGTTGCTCCAGACAGAGTCAAAGAGGTGTGATTCCTGCAGTCCTGCTGCAGAGGCCCTTTCATGGCAGTTCTCTCTCAGAGTCCTTTAATCTGGTTGTTCTGCTTGGCTGAAGTCCTTTAACTGCCACACCTGGAGCAGTGAGGCTGCAGTGCTGTGAGAGGATGCTGTGCCTCATTGTTCCTACATTTGAACTAGGATAAGACCTCAAACACCTGCCAAATCTCTGCTGGTGTCACATTATTCACAGAAATTACGTTGCTAGATGGAATTTTTTTTTTCCTGGCCTATGGACATTTCAGACCCTGATCTAGATTCTGCAAATGACTCTGGTGTTCTTGGATGTTCGGCCAAATGCATTTTTGCCAGCAATGGCATCTCAGTTTCTGTGATGCCTGTAAGGGAATTTGGGCAGCCACAAGTTTTTCTTCTGCTTCATCCAGACACTGAGAGCCTGCTTTGTTCAAAAGCTTTCCAGTAGCACTGGGAAACTGAGTGCTGTTGCACACATTACAGCATGGGCTTTCCTCCCTTTTCAGGGGACAATCAGGCTTGAGTGGGCACATGCTGGATCACACAGCAGTGTGCAGACATAGAGCAGTGAGTCCTGGGCTGTAGCATGTTCCTGTGCTTAAATGTTGACACATTATGAAGAGAATGCAAGGTTCAAAAAAATCAACTTAGGCTTTTAGTTTTTGTTCACTGCTGGAAAATCTGAAGTATGTTAAATGGCATTATTACTGTGCCCATATTGCAGTTGCAGTTTAAATCGGCTTTATGGATTGAGCCTCTTAACGTGGAGCTAGGGTAGATTAGCAGCATTTTCAGTCATTTTACAAACAAGGAAAGAGAAACACAGCAGTGTACCCATGATCTTGCAAGACTGAGAAGTCAAAGCCGGGTCTTTTCTTTCCTTGATGCTGTGCCACACAGAGCTGTCACTGAGCTCAGTTTTATTAGTTCAGAAGCGAACAAAGCGTTCTACTAATAAGATGGATACATGAGGGGTACCAACATGCTGTGTAGATTTTTTGAGGGATGGATTCCCATGGTAATTATCTTTTATAGTCTCAACATACAGAATCTGCCTTTGTGAGCATTAAGTGAGGAATCGAGTAGTAAAGAATTGAGACCTCAGATATGAGAAGTGAAGAGTATGGGCAGTTCTTCAGTGGAAGTGCGAAGTCTTTTATAGGAAAGATAAATATGTTGGATAACTGATGCTGTTCAAAAGTAGTGGTTTGTTTCTAAATTAATGAACACATAAGCAGACCTACTTGTATCTCTTTTAAATTTATTCTTTATTATCTTGGTTTAGAAACAGAAGCCCAATCTAATATTTTCTTCTAATATTCCCGTTGAATCCATATGGATCAATTATCTTTATCAAGAGCATTACATTGGTAGTAAAGAGAATGTCTTGCATCTGGAAAATGAACTCTGGAAACCGCCTCCTCAGACTGCAGAATTTGTCTAGGCTAGCTGGACCACCCCTGTGCAATGGGGATGCTGAAGACACAGGGGAGTGTCTGAATACCAGAAAGTTTTTTAGTTGGACCATCTCCATTTTCCTAGATGTTTGGAGAATGACTGCACTTTGCATGAGCGCTTGAATCCATGGGAACTGATGAATACTACAAAGTAATGAACTATTGCTGCTGAAAACCCATTAACCCATTGGCATTAGACCAGCCAGTATGTGTTTGTAGCACTGCTGTCAGTGCCTTTCATGTCTGGGCTGCTGGGGAGACATTATGGGGCAGAAAACCATAGATTTCACCCATAGGACATGTTAAAACCCAACAGCATGTGATTGTTGGAAGAAAGAATAGTGTCTTCTCTTTATTACAGCCCAGGAACTTTCCATGACTTGAACAACTTTACCCTCCAGGATAATGTCAATACAGTCTTTGGAGAGTCCCTCCAGTGTTTCCTGCTCCCTAAAACTCTATTTCTGCATATAGATATAGAAGGCACCAGGAGATGGTCCCATAAGTTTCTGCTTTATTTGATTCTAAAGCTCCCCCTAAAGCTGCACACATTCAAGCTCAGCAAAGCACTGGTGACATATGGATAGAGACATACTCCTACACTGGTACTTGTTCTCTTCTCTTGCTTTTTTTGAGGGTGCTGAGGAGGGAAGATAAAGCCCAAAAGTGAGTGACAATAGACTAAGTCAAAACGTAGGGGCTGAGAACTGAAGAAGTTTGATAACAGCATGTGATAGACTACATCGGTGGTACATAACAGCATGTCATAGACCACACTGGTGGACATGAAACGGGAGCAAAGCACAGACATGCTTTGATGTGAAACCAAAGCTTTGCAATACCTTCCCTGCTGTGTTAGAGAAGAGCTTTAATTTGGTGAGTCTAGTCAATGGCATCATAAGTGCAGTGAAGCAGGAAGGAGTCCAGGATAACGACTTCTCTTTTCAGTTTTACCTGTGAAATTAGGAGTTATGTCACTAAAGTCAGCAAGACAAGTGAATGTGCATAAGCAGAATGAAATTCAGAGTGCATAACATGCATTTGAACAATTTGGCTCTGCTTTGGCTGAAGCAATGTAGAAGAGCATAGTAAATTAATAGCTAACACTAGAAAAGGAAATAGAAAAAGAAGTTAAAAGAAAGGAGAGCTCTAAGTATTTTCTTCACTAAGATGACATTTAAGTATATACAGACTTAATCAGAAAGTTATTTGAAATCTTGAGCCAACTATCAGCTTCTCACATTTTCCAAATATTTTGTTACAGCCTACTATAAAAAAGGCAGTTAATTAAAACATTTATTCATCCAGTCATGCAGGTGTTACAAAGAGACACCGTTTCTGGAACCTGGGTATTTCTGTTCAATTTAATGGAAAGTAATAATTCCATGTAGGAGGTGCCTCTAACAGGCAATATGCATCCCTGTACCTTCGCATGGGTTTGTTTGGTGTCCTCGTCCAGAGCAGACTGCAAACACACTCTGAGATGTCCTGCATTTTAGGCATGAGGAGAAAGGATTTTTCCCGGGATGTTTTTGGTTGCAAGGCTGTAGTAGCATATACTGCTTAGTTAGACTTTGCTGTGTGCCCTCAGGATTTGCAGTCCTATGCTAATGTAAAACATAAAGTAGAGTCACCTTGACTTCACATTTATCAGCTTATGCAAGTGCTAACCTTTTGCTGCACCGCAACAGAAATGTCATTCCTGTTCAGCCTGGTGGTGCAAACAAACAGCTTTACCGTCAATACCATATTTGGGCTGGCTGGCTCCATGGCTGGTGCCGTGGCTTTGGGATGTCGAACACTGCACAAACCACAGGGGGCAATCTTCTTTTTTTCCCCGGGGAGGGACGGGGGGGGTGTGTTTTTTTGTTTAGGTGGTTTCACCTTTTTCAGGCTTTAAGGAGGATATACTGGGGCATGCCGAACACTTCATGCCAGCCTTCCACTCACTGTCTGTGGCATTATCTTGTGCAGTGTTTGCATATGTTTTGGGGCAGCTCAAACTGTGGGATCGTTGGCAGGAGTGCAGCATCTCTGGAGCTATCGCTGCCCCTAATTTTCTTTCACAGAATGTTGAAGTCCAGAAAGAAATTTGGGAAACATATGGATAGCATTTGATTTTTTTCCACCTGAAAAGTGGAACGAGTCAGTCACTGTCTAACAATTTGGACTGTCCTGCTAAGGGTTTACAAGGGGCCTTAGTAGCTCTCCTGAAATAATACAAGGGAATTCTTGGAGGACTCCAGCTTCTTTCACCCAGACCCCTCTCTCCTGTGGTTCCCCTTGAAGGTGATGTGTGGTTTCTTGGCTTAGTCAGCAGAGGTTTGGGACTGGGAGTATGATTTGCTGAGCAGGTTTTTTTGGCTTCAGAGGGCATCTCACAAGCATGACACTCTTTGCTTTACCTGACCCAGCATATTCAGAGTGAGTTTGAGTGCTGCTATCATTAAAAGCACAAGAGAAAACTCAAAACACAAATAAAGGGAAACTAGGTAAAAATCCCCATATTAAAAAAAAATCCCACCAAAACCTATTTCAAGCCCCAAAATATACCCTTAGCAAAACATTTTGATTTTGCTAAGGAAAATAAGTCATCCATGACTGAGCGAGGGTGGACTGTTCTGTGTCACAGAAATAAAATCTAGAGTTCCAGGAGGAAAAATGAAGACTTGAGGCAGAAAAGCATCTGCAACTTGGAATCCCTCCAAAGTGCATACTGTGAATAAATGGCACTTGGAGCTTCCAGGCCTGGCCTTGAGGAGAGGTACAAGGACTGCTGTGCCATCTTCCCATTGCAGGAGCATGTGGATAGGAGACAAGCAGGCATCGTGAGGGCAAATACAACAACGGTGGCGTGGGTAGTGCAGGGTGTGATGCACAGCAGTGTGCCAGGGTCAGCCAAAAGTGGCACCTTTAAATAATTAAGGTAGAGCTTGGAGAAAAAGCAGGGCAGAGGGAAGAGCTGTAGTCACCATGATATGGTGGAGCCCATATGGCTTATAGTCCTCCTCTTCATCGTTCATTCTCCCCTTGGAAATCCAGAGGTACCTAGTGGGGAAAAAAACCCCAAATTTGTGTGTTCAAGTAACTAATTTCTACCAAACACATGCAGAGGGGACACTTACTAAAGTGATGTGGAATGAGTTAATTGCAGAAGACTCTGAGTATGTCTTTTAGGAGACAGAAGAAATTTCTGAGTTCACAGGATTGAACTGAGCCATTTAAGAGCTGCACTGATTGTCTCTCCAATGGAAACAGCCTCTTGTAAGGAGAAAGGCTGCCAAAGGAGTAGATGAGTTCCTTGCCTTGCCCACTGTGGGGAGGAACTTGTGCTCATGTAGATAGAGCCAAATTAGGTGAATAGCTAACTTTGTCACTACCTAAAATCAGGAAACCCTTCACGGGCATGGATGATGTCCTGTAGTTTCCCATGCTTGCATATGCCTGTAGGAAAGCTGGAGAATATGTGGCTGTTTGGCTCAGCTTCTGCAGCCTGCTGCTCTGGCACAAGAGAACAGTATTTGTGGTTGTCAGAGGTAGTAATGTCTACTCTACTGTGTCTTGATCAGAAATCAGTACAGATGGACCTGAACTGCAGCTCTGAAAATAGCTCTGGGAGGAAGGAGCCAGACCTGGGCCAAAGGTATGTGAAGAAAGCACATAGTAAGCAATTGGCCTAATGGATTTTAGACAGAATTGAAAAGATGTCTTTACTGGCAGAAAAATCCAGGTAAAGAACAGAATGCAGAGGTTCCTGGAAGTGGGGAAGGGGACAGGAAAGTGTGTGCTGAATCTGGCTTCCCACTGGAGAGCTGTGCTGGCAAAGGTAATTGATGGGCAGGGGATGGAAATCTCAGAGACGGAGGGGCTGAAGAAGTTGAAGAAAGATAGTTAGGCTACAAGTACTGTAACACTGAACAAAAAGGTATTTCTGGTTCATTATGGCACTTCAGAACACAAGGAGTAGGGACATCTCAGTATGTTGAGAATTTGGCCTTAGTTCATCAGAGTAAAAAATTGTTCTGTTTCATTTTGTTTTTTCATGCATACACTAGCTGTAATTAGCTACTAAATACAAAACTGTTCCTTTAATATAGTTACAGAAAGGGACCTGAAAAATGAAGTCTTGAGAAAATTGTGAACCTGAATACTTTCGGTGAAACCAAATTAAGTCCTGTGTGTAATTAAACTAGCAGGGCTGAAGGGTAATCCTAAAGAGTCAAAGAATTAATTTTAGATTTGTGACAGACTCACTGTTTTAATAAGTCATACAGCCTGTGTAGAAAAATCTCAGAATTTGAAGGAAGTCCCAGTTTTCCCTTGTGATGATGCATGTAACATGCCCTCCATTGGTACTGCTTTTGCTGTCATCTTTGCTGTTCTGCTATGAAAACTTGATTGTGGGTAATAAAATTTAATGGACAATGTTCAAGAATTTAACAGCTAATTATATGAACAAGGAAACGTGTAAAACTAATCATAGAGCTTGAAATTATGGAACTGTACATGCTCATTATGCCCATTGAAAGAGTAAGTGAAAAAAATCCCCAGGTCTTCATTTAATATCTGTGCCAGTTGTTTGTTATACAAGATGGGTTTAGCCTTTTGTATCTGTTTTTTAATCAGACACTTTATGTGCTTTTATGTACCTTGAAAGAAGAGTGCTGACAGTATCTCGAAAAGGAGAGCTGTGCAGTGAAATTTATTGAAGCTGGGAAGAAGGCAAAAAATGAATTCTAGAAACAGAATATATTCCTGTTACAGTAACCAAGACTGGGGCCTCTTGGTGTCCTTAGTTGTAGCCACCTGTGATACCCCTAAAACGGAATGAGGGAAGCAAACAGAAGTGTAGATCTGAAAAACTGCTTCTCCCAAGCTGCATCAGAAAGGCAGTGGAAAAATCCCCAGTTTGCCATGTCACGAGGACGTGGCTGTCGGATGGATCAAATGCTGCTGCTAAAACTCCCAGTTAGAGTCCTGATTGCTTTTTAACCCCAGAGAATTTCCGAGGCACCTCAAGGATTTTACCTACACTTTATTTTGCCATGTGTGATGGAGTGTACTTTATAACAGACCCCATTCTGGTGGGAACCACCAGACCATTCACATAACTGGCACAAGAAGCAGAGCTAGGGACCAATCTCATTTCCCACACATTAATTGTGCCTGTTTTGCCACAGACCTAATGATGTGTGAGAAACTCAGCTGATGTGGTTACGCTGCTTCTCTGGTCGTCCCCAGCCCTCCTGACAGCTTTGTAGGTGTGCAGAAAGCTAAACCTCAGGTAGCTGTGCAGTGGGGATCTTACCTTGGTGATCAATTTTCCAGTCAGTGTTAAAAGTCCTGCTTCTCTGGAAATAGCTCTCAGAAGAGAGGATTACATTTTGAACACTGTTCACAGCAGGAGGTAGTTCAAGAGTTCAGGACTGGGGTCAGCCTAAGCAAGAAAAAGTTGGGAGTGCCACTCCAGTTTCTGCTTTATAAAGTAACATATGCCAGGTGAAACAGCGTCCAAGTAATGTCTGACATCTGCAGTGGTCCCTCTAGCAGTCCCCATAGATACTTAAACTTTGTGTGTTTTCTGTGTTTCAATGAGCACCTTAAACTCAGCTCTCTTCCTGTGCAAATTTTAATTGGTAGGTGGGGCAAAATAGGTGAGGGTGTCTTCAAACATCACCCAAGCATGGAGGTACAAAGGATAAATAATGCAAATTTCTAACTTTCCATCTCCTGTCATGTATAAAAATTGGAATTGGAACCAGCAGCGATCGTGCCCCAGAATTAACACCTCACTGAGATGGATGGGATTGTTCAAACCTCTCTGAGCCTTTTATTCTTTTCCAGGGTGTCTGCTAATTCCTGTAGCTGTCTAAGCAGCAGATACCTCAATTTTCAGATTCTTCAGAGTCATTGAGGATGGAAGATTTCAGATAAAAAAGCAAGAGGAAACCAAAAGGAAAGGAGGATTTGAATGAACAGTGCCTGTCAGAGGAGACTAGCTGTGCATCATCACTGTATATCTGCTGCTCCAATGCCTTGTTTGAGGGAAAACATCAGTAGGGAAAACATCAGTAGGGAAGACTTACTCTCCTCTACAGTCTTCTGCACGTAGTTCAATCAGTGATCAAGGTGTGGAGTAGAATGAGGTTTACTGGCCCTAAATATTCTGTCCAAAGTTGGTAGTGTCTCCTGCTTTCTTTACCTAGAAAATGAGGGTGATGATACTTTCTGTTTTTCAGGGATTCCTATCCAGATGTGCTAGTAGGAAGGGATTTGAAGGTGGAGGGCCCTTTGAAAATAGTGCTTGTCTGGTAATATCTGTGCTGTTTGCATTTCTATCTGTAGCCACAGTTATGACTGTACTTAAATAAAATTGTCTAGTGTGTAACATATTTTCTCAGCTGATATTAAGCTTTTGCAGGAGAGAAGCTTCAGCAGGCCTTGGCTGTAAGTAGGCCTGTACAGAAATGCACTTCTCTGCCAAAAGCAGTGTTAAATTGGTGGCTGCTTTATCAGATTGACTCAAAGGGGTCCTCTGTCACTACATGTGAACAAGGGTGTATGATATTGAGCTGGCATGGTTTAATGGACTAACAAAGCTGTCTTCATGGGGAATGCCAGTGATGCTTCTGCACTGAGCTGACTGAGTGATAACACCCTTTTAGCTTTATAAATAGCAGAGCAGGCAATCCTTGAAGTGTGTGGGTTTGAGTCAGTGTACAAAATGCCACTTTTGCCCTGACCTGCCTGGTACCAGAGCAGAGCACAAAGA
Source organism: Platyrinchus mystaceus (assembly GCA_035041135.1). NCBI lineage: Eukaryota > Metazoa > Chordata > Aves > Passeriformes > Tyrannidae > Platyrinchus > Platyrinchus mystaceus. The sequence continues at coordinate 17,045,628 of JAWWLV010000158.1, read as the reverse complement.
CATCCCTTGCAGCATATATCGTGTTGTCTTTTTCCTATCCAGGAAAGGGCTTGCAGGGAAGGAGGTGCAGTGGCCTGCAGAGAAGGTCTGGCATCCCCAAATCAAGCAGCTGTAGTACTGGAAGAGGCTCTCGAGGGCAGTGGTCACAGCCCTGAGCCTGACAGAGTCCAGGTCTGGAACATTTGGACAGTTCAGAACATTTGGACAATGCTCTCAGGCACAGGGTGGGATTTTTGGGGTGTTCCTTTGCAGGGCCAGGAGTTGGCCTTCGATTATCCTTGTGGGTCCCTTCCAATTCAGGATGTTCTATGATTCTAGTAGTGCCAAGTCCCTGTGCTCCAAGGCCTGTTTCTCCCCTCTCTGCCCCATACCTCAAATCTGCAAACCTTGGCTTGAAGTTAAGAGATTTTGAAACCTAGAGAATATGAGGCACTTTTTGTCTGGTTTCTGCATCAATGAAGTTCACTCAGTGACTCACACTCTTTACTTCACACCCTAGAGGCTAGAGACTTTTTTTTTCCCCCAGAAGAACACATTCTCATGTAATTATTGAACTCCCAAAGCTCAGGGCTGAAAATAAACCCTAGCCAGTGTGGCTAGGCTCCCAAGGAAGTGACAAGCATGGCATGACTGTAATCTAGTCTAGTCGTGCAGACTGTGAGCAGTTACAAACAGCACAGAACCCTGGGGAAAACTGCTCTCCTGGGGTGACACAGCTCCTTGATACACTGCTGAGAGTGATGCTGCTTACGTGGCCTTCTTCTTGGTGTGGTTTATCCTCGTTCTCAATCTTAATGACAAAAGTGTTGCTTTCAGAGTCACTTTACAGACAGTTCATTGCTGCTCTGTTGGCGGAGATCAGTGTCTTTTAAGCCATCTGTCCTGCAAGAAACAATGCTGCCTTGTCAGGGAGATGGTGAGAATGATATCCTACAAGTATATCTGTGCTTTAGCAGCTCTGTGCAGACATCCAGGGAAGACAGACGCATAAAAAGCACAGCTTTTATCAGGAATGCACAGATTGGAAGAAACACCAAGGAGCCAAGAACATTCTGCAGGTAGATGTTTGGGTAAATTAAGCAGTTAGTCACCTTTCTTCTTGGGAGGTTCAGTGCTCTCTCTTCCCTTTGTTTGCAGTAAAGCACAGTTTTGATGTATGTCCACAATGATAAACCTATGTTTTGTGAAGGAGCCAGGAAAACACAAACCAAGTGATTTTCAGGGAGAGCAGAAGAGCAGTTGGTAAAATTGTGGGTGCATGGAAAGGAGAGGCCACAGCTACTGCCTTGTAGGGACCACACATTGTCTCATGACTCATTCCTTTGCCAAAATTACAACTGACAGAATCTTGAGAGATGCTCAAAGGACAGGAGGGGGACAGAGGTCTGTGGCACCCCAGGAACTTTCATCAGGTTCCAGACACCAGTTGTGAGGGCTGGCTGGAAGGGAGCAGCAGCAAGGAGCCTTTACAGAGCCTTGGAGGGGAGAGGAAATGAATATCAAAAGAGGAAAAGAAAACTGGTAGAGACAGCTGTGATAATTAACCACCCTGGGGGTGATTTTCATTACCTTGTGAGATCTTCTCAACAAGGATCAGACTGAAAAGGAGAAAGTGAGGCTGTGTCAGAAGAAACCTGAGAGGGAGAAAGGGAAGATACAATGTCCTCTCAAGAGAATCTAGTTGGGAAAAAGTAATGCCCTGTACAGGTCTGTAGGTCCAACAGTGAAGGCAGACCCGGGGCAAGGTACTTGTTAACTGGTTTTTTTAAGTTTTGAAAAACATTAATATTTTAAGTAGTTTATTATTCATTAGCATAATTAAGAATACATAAGTCTAAACTCACTGAAAACAGATTAACAAATTAACAGGTGCAGGAATTTAGAAACAAGAGGTTTGGAAAAACAGAGTTTGAAAATTTCAGCATTAAGTAGAGCAGTGAAATTGTGCCACGCCTTATTTATGGATTTGTGCATTTCTTTTGCATAGGCCTACTCCTGTAGCCAGAGGAATAGAGCTCAATTTAAACATGGACCCCATGCAGTTATACTGTAGCCAAGCCTAAAACCCAGAGCATACAAAACAAAATTCTTCTGAAGAAAAATTGATGAGCCTCACCTTGGATGTCTGAGGTGTCTTGAATGAACACTTAACAGGGAAGCAGACTGCAAAATTAAATCCCAAAGAAAATGGGAGAAAATTTTAGAATACTATCTTGATGGAAGAATATACATAAAGAAAAAAGCAGCAACATTAAGGTATACCATAGACAAGAGCTCGTGGAGAAAAAAAAACATCCTTTGGCCACGTAAGATGTTCCTTCAGAAAGGCCAAGAACTGATTTCCAAGATTATGTTCTGCAGGTTTTTCAGTATGTGACAGAGTAGCTCTGTGGGATATTTGAAATAAGGTATTCCCTAGTAAGGTAGGACATTTCTAGTTTTTATCATCACTTCTTGTACAACCTTTCATGGAACAGAACTACTGCCCTCCATCAGGGCATGGGTTCCAGGAGAGGGGTATCACTGCTGTGAGATCGGAAAAGGGTACCAGAAGGCTTCCACTGTCACATTATGGGGCAGAAGGATGTCTGCAAACTTCAGGTGTGAGCTTAGGGAAGAGAGACCACAGTATTGCTGTTCACCACTGTGGCTGCCTGTTTGGGGAGGGGCAGGTTTGGGCAAAACTCCTGCTTGGCTCTTTCTACAGGAGGCAGGAGGAGGGCAGGGAAAGAGCATTTCCCATCCCTCCAAAGGGGCTCAGTGAAACAGCTTCCCTGGAGCACTCTGACTCCAGATCACTCTGGCATTGAGCTTGCCTCAATAGGCACCAAAGATCTGTTACACATATTAAGCTCTATGTATTATAATATATATGAGTAACTGTATTTCTGGCCGGTTGTCATAAGCTGTCACAAAAGGATGAAACCAGTACCTTCTGTTTGCTGCATATTTCCAGTCCACACAACAAGACAATGAGTGCTGTTCATCCTTTTAAAAGCACTTTTAGATCTGTGGCTGAAAAGCCACGTAAGAGCTGGGTGTTATTGTTGGTAGCCAGAAGGCACAAAGTAAGTATGCAACGATTAAGAAATAACATGGTTACTTTTGCAAATCACTCCCTACAAATCTCTGACCCAAATCTCTGATTTTATAGGAATGAGCTGGAGGTTGAACAGACAAGTTTATTTTGGAGATATTATTCAGGAACCTTTTTAGGGCATTAATAGAAGCAAATATCTGATTCTCTGCATTTCTTCACTTAAAAGCAGTGTTACTCCTCTTCCAGGTTGCTTTATGTCTGTGCAGCATTTTTTTATGTCTTTTGGATTTGCCTGCTTAACACTCTTGAGAACAACATTTTTCCACTCTGAATGTGTTTTTATTGCCTGCAGCCCTTCTGTGGGTCTTCAAAAACTGTCCAGTCTGCAGTTCTAGGCTCTTTCCTGAGCTACCTTAATGAACTAGGATTTGATTTTGCTTCTTTATTTTATCTGCAGACTATTCTGTGCATTATCATTGTCAGGAGAAGCTCCCTCCCACATTCTTTTTATGAAGATTTCTCTTTTCTATATGGCATTTCCACCTCTCCATAAAATACCTTGCTTTACTGCACAGCCAAGGCAGTTGTTTTATTGAGGGACTGTCTCAGCAGAAGTAGCAGAGAAGAGTGGTAGGACCAGGGCTGACTTGTGCAAAACCATGACTGAGACAAACTGTGGTTGCCCTGCCATTGCAAACTGTAATGCTTAGTGTCCATCATTTTAAAATACATTCTGTGAGACTTTCTGCTTACAGAAATGTTTCTCCTTCTCAGCTCTACAACCATCCAGGTGGCTCAGACTACAGGATTTGCTGGTGGTGTGCTGGAACTGGACAGGGTCCAATGTTGTGGGGAAGCTGCATAGAGAGGGGACTGTGTCCTACATCAGCTGGAGCTGATGCAAGAGAGGCAATCCCCCCATGCCAGGTTGGAGGTGATGAAGGAGAGGATAATCTCCCCACCAGAAGTGGTGTGCTGTATTCAGATCAGTTATCTGCTCTAGATACTTTAAATATTTGGATTTTTCAGATTTTTCTTCCTCTGCCTGGAAGCCCCTAAAAAACCTTTCTTTCTCCTGTGAAGGTTTTAGGAAGCAGAGATATCTGAAAGCTTGTTCCCTTTCCACAGACTGCAAGCATACAAGTGTCACTGCCAGGCCTCAGCATCCCAATGGGAGCAGAGCAGCCAGTGCTCTTCTTTTGGTCCCATTTGTGAAAACGACGGCAAGTGGTGTGCTCCCTGCCTGTGGGGGCACAGGTTCCTTGTCTTACTGTCCCCAGTATTCTGCAGATGCAATGAATTTGCCTTTTAATTCCTCCGTATTTACCATGGTTTAGAATTTAACTTAGGCAAACACAATTCATGGGTCTTGCACATTTTCATCTCCAGAAGGTGCTGCAGGTGAACATAGCATTGTCTAAACAGCCTTTTTTTTCTTTGCAATTGGGAAACATACATTTGAGAATTGAGCACATGAGTTTTCCTCTTCCTTCCAAGAACCTGCAGTCTGTTTAGAATGACAGAATTAAGAACAAAACCAAAATGGAGCCAGAGGAAGAGCTGCTGCTGCACTGTAGCCCCAGAGACTCAGCGCAGGGGCTGCAGCTGATGGAGCTGCATGTGCTGGGTCCTGACTCTATTTTCACATGGGTGTCAATGAAAACAGCCCAGCAGAGCTTGTTCAGAAATGGTAACTGATAACCACTAATAAATCCACCCATTACTAGATGAGAAAAAGAGCCTAAACTGTAATTGTTAGTTGTTCAGTGTGTGCTGCCACTGCCCTTTCCTCTCCCTGGCCACTGTGACATCATCTTATTTTTTCCTTTTGTGACTGGGTAGTTAACTTGCACTTCGAGCTGGGCTGAGGCAAGTCTAGCAGTCCATACAGCTTTCCTAGAGAAGATGTTCCAAGATTATCTTGTTGATTGGAAAAATGATTACAACACTGGTTGGGCGACAGGGGAAACAAGTAAAAAAAAGTCTCTACTTCAAGAGCTACAGCAGCCAGAGATTACAAGCAGCAGGCACAGAAGCAGTGGACATAGAGCCTGGAGATGATAATGATGCCATGCTACATTAGTGCTGCATTAGCAGATAAGACAACGGGGCAGCATGCTTGACAGTATTTCTCAGTTCAGTTGAGATCTCTTTTTTGTTATTAAATGGTGGAAAATGAATAGATAGCCCATCTCAAAAGAGTAGGGGACACAGCAATGACGTCAGACAGACAAAATGAGCTTTCTGTTCTGCCTGAATTTGCAAAGATGCGTACTATGAGCATATTCCAGGGTTGTTTGTTTTTTTTTAAGCTCCTCACAATAGTACATTTTTATTTATTGTCAGCTGTGTGATGGCTGTGGGGAAAGAAGTGGGACAATTGCAAGCTGTATATACTTCACTGTAATAGTAGCTGAAAGCACGTGCTGCAGCCATTCAATCACCATTTTAATAACTTTAACAGTTTTAGTAGCCGAGACTAATTTTTGTTGAAGGAATATTGAAGTATTCCAGGGATGGGTCAATACTCCCCACTCCTTTTGTCTCACAAATAGGAGCTTTGCAATTGGCTCAACACTAGAGGCTTTTGCTGTTATCCTTCCCGTTAAGACATGCTGGAAGCTGTGTCTTGCTTTCAGGACAGATGAAATCAAATCTGAGTCAACTACACCCTGCAAAGAGCCCTCTGGCAGAACTGGAGATAGACAAGGATGTTGCATGCCCTGATCCCAAGGATGACTGTTGGCCCATATTCTGCATGGCTGTTCAGGCTCTGTGTGAGATACAATGACAAGGACTGAATGTCCTGTGTATTCTTATAGGCAGGTGACAACATTGAGAGACCAAAAGTGCTCTTTTTCCCCAGTTTCATGATTTAGATCTTGGTAGAAACACTGAATTTAGTGTATCATCTGTCCCAGGCAGTGCCAAAGGCCTGACCCTGTGATGTCATTTGAGTGCTGGGAAAATGAAAGTGAGTGTTACCAACTAATGGGTGTCTGTGTGAATCCACACAACATCTTAAATTGCAGTATCTCTCAATCCATCCCAAAATCCATGTGCGTAGTGCAGAGCACTGCTTGCAGACTCAGCCTCTTGTAATTTTGGCAGTCCTAGGAAAGGATCAGATCCACACTGCTCTAGCCCTAGAGTGAATCATCTGCTTCCAGAAGCTACAACTGCCCATCTCAATGCTGTTCCCAGAGGAAACATCAGGTAAAGAAGGTGGTCTTTCTAACCCTTGCATCCAAAAAATGTGATTACTTGCTGATTTCTGGGTGTTACATAGGACAAATGTCACAAGGCAGGGTTGTGATGGCTTTCAAAGTCAGATTTAAATCTGTTTTCTGACTTATGTACTTTGATCTCTTCGAGAGGTTTGGAATGTACTTAAGTGGCCTCTGAACTGGAGGGACAGTCCAAACTATCCCTTTTTTGGCTTCTCAGAACTGCCAATGGATTGGTGCTTCTCATCCAAATGGTTTTTCCAGCCCTGCATTCCCCACTTTGGGTCAGAGCCCTTCACCATTGGCCTAGAACTGCCTTACAAGCTAGATTGCATCTTAGTAATTTGAATCTGTGCCCTTGTCTCATTTACAAGTTACTGCAGGGGGCTTTGGTTGTCTGTGTGTCAGCATCAGGATGCTGTAAGATCAAGGCTCCTGCCTTACACTGCCTGAATTCTGCTGCCTCTGCAGATTGGAACTAGCCTGGCGTTTTTCAGGCAGGAGAAAGGTAGTGCAGCTACTCCAGTGCTATCATAAAGCATCCGCATTTGCCTTATAGCAGCACCAAAGCGTCTGCACCAAGGGTTTGGAACTTTGCTCCTGAACAAATGCAGGATCCTGATGAAGTGATAAAGTGTTGGAACAAGTAAAAAATTGCTGTGGCTATTTCAAAGAGGCACAGCTCACTGTGCTGGGCCCTGTCCAGCACCTACCAAACACTGCTCAGTATTATGCATCACCTTCAAGGAGAAGAGGGAGAAAACACTGTGGCTAAACCGGAGACATGTCAGTCACTCCTGAAAGAAACAATGGTGATGGAAGTCAACTCATTTAATAGGGAATGAAGAAGCTTCCAATGCCCCCGTTGCCACCAGGAGTGAGTGAGTGAATGGGAGATGTGTGGGGCTGAGTTACTGGCTGGAGTTAAACCAGGGCAACAGACCAGGATGTCTGAATAGAGGGGGTGAGGCCCACCCAGACCCTGCCCTCCTGAATTGCATTTCTGGCCTAACCTGAAACAGAGCTGAGACCAGTCAGTCCCCTGCACTAGGCTGTTCCAGCCAAGAATTACCGCAGGAGAAGTGCTGGTGATGTCTGAGTCCTGTGGCTCAGCTCCATTCTGCTTGCAGCGTGTCCTCACACACCAGGGAACAGGCCTTCAGGGGGGAAAAGGGGACTCTGGCACCCCTTGACATGCAGGACTGCCCTGCAGAGATGTGCATCCCAAAGCACCATCAGCCCTGCTGGTGGAGCTAGCGGAAAGGATGCAGCCAGCCACACCTCTGTGGGGATCTGTCTGCATCCCTCCCCTCTGCCCTGGACCACTTTGCAGCTCCTGGTGGCAAATCCCCTCTGGAACCTGTGAGAACAAGCTGCCCTTCACACACTGGCATTTTGCTGCCAAAAATGGCTTAATCCTGGGCCTTTACTGAAGCTGAAGTCTAGGGAGATGCAGGATGCACTCTTACATCAGCAGTTTGGTAACAGGCAGGTCCTGCACCTTTGGTCCTGTCTTTTGGGTGCACTGAAATTCCTCTGACTGCCCTGCAGGGCAAGGTGCCTGTTTTACATCTGTTTTTTATTACAGAGCTGCTCTCCCCATGTCCAAGCCAGCATGGCTGAGGAGTTAGGCTGAAATTTTAGCATTGCTAACAACCCGTCAATGCAGTGAGAAACGTGCCTGTAGGCCAGCCCTGGGGAAGTGTCCATCTGGAATCCATTCCTCCTGCAGATCGAAATCACATGAAAGCCTATCCCTGGATATTTGGGAAGCTCTTCTGTAGGAAGAGGAGGCTTATAGGAATCCTAAGCATTCAAGACTTCTGGTCTGGTGTAGCTGTCAGTATCCCAAACATTCTGTCCATGAATTATGCTTTGGCTGGTGGAGGAGATGTAGAGGAGAATACCCTGTTGCAAAGGGAGCTTGCTCATCTTTGACCAGAAGTAGCCTCACTGCTTTGCAAGATGAAACAAAGCTGAAGCTTCCAGCAAGGGGCATATATATATATATAAGCACATAGACATATATATATATATATATACACACACGTATATGTGTCCCATATGCGGTTGGTCATGACTCACCAATTGATTATGCAGCGGAAGAGACTTGTACCAAAGAGCTGGCCTTTCCAAATCAAACATATATATCTTTCATTATTGTCACCCTGCTCAGGAAGTTAAGAATTGCAGAGTTGGGACTTGAGTCAAATTGTGACATTTTGAGTTACTGGCAAAGAATTTTCTTTTGGCTTCTGTAAATTTTATAATCTGAAGTTTGAGGTTGTCTTCTTCTACAAACACTGCTTGCATTAGAGGGTTATGTGCTGCACCACAGGGCCTGTATGGATTCTTACCTTGCCTGAGGGGGTGGTGAGTGCAAAAGATTCTACAGAGAATTTTTCCCTGCATATTCTAAGGACATATCCTCCAATAGGAATCATGAATGACTGCAGCCTTGCATTTGTATCACATATGCTATTAGTGCTCTTTTGCTCATCTTGGGCAGTGAAACTGGATTACTCATCCCTGATTTTATTAGCTGTTGGTTTCTCATTTTTGTGTTTTACTACAGCCCTACAAGCTTTGGAAAGCACTTATTCCAGGGAATGATATATTTTATATAACTTATAAGCTGAATATAAACTTCCTGAGAGGATCAGGCCTTTGCTAAAAGGAATTTGCACAGCCATAGGCACCAGAAGGTCATTACAATTTTATAGTTTTCAAATACTTTTGAGGTTGTGTGTTTACTCAGTCATGGGTCTTTCTGCATTTAAAAGCATCAGAACAAATTTCTGTTTCTTGTGGTGTGATGCAGAGACATCATGAGAAGCAGTTAGATGTAGGGTTGTAATCTGGTTCCCACCGAACTCCATGGAAAAAGCAATTTTCTGGAACAAGAGAGTATCTTCGGAGAAGAAAAGGAACTGCAAAACGTTACAAAGTCAGTTTTATTTCCTCATACTGTGCTTAGCCAGGCATTATTAGTAAATAAGATCTAGAGCACTTAAAAGAAGGATCCAATCACAAATTCAATTGGTCCATTAGCTGCATGTAATATTATTTACTTAAGTGGCCCTTCTGGACTACTTCATAACTCAGGTTTATAACCTTTTTTAAAAAAAGATCAATAGTACTGAGCATGTAGTGTGTGAACACAATGAAAGAGGCCATTTTCACAGTTATGGGCCATGATTTCCAGACCTGGAGTCCAGATTAGAATTGCAAAATGAGGAAAATACTGTCTCTGAAATACAAAAATGGAGAAATAGCCACAGAAGGAAAGAAAGAAAGAAGGAAGCAGTGAAGTAAGATGTATTGCAAAGGATCAGTTCTTTTATTGGGCTGATACAACTAGAAGGTGCAGGCGGGTTTTACAGCACATAAACCCTTCCACAGATCCGACAGAGAAGATACAGTGACATTTAAAGCCACACAAAGAGTTTTGCCAACATGTGTCAGAGTGAATCGCCAGTGGGAGGGAAAAACCAGCCGCTCTGTGCAGCTTGGCAGATGGGGTTGTTTTGTTCTCTGCTCTAATGTGTGATGTGAGTTGGCTGCTCGCACAGAGTCCCGTCAAGTGGGAAAGGTAACTCTTTTCTATTGATCTTGTGTTCAAGACCCGTGTTTGATTAGTTCCTCAGGTTGTCAGATGTTCCCATCAGCTGGGAGCCCTGAGTTCTTATAGCTAAATTCTATACCTGTCCAAGTCTCTGCTGCTCTCATTACAGAGGGAACTCAGCCATCAGGAGCAGCGGTACTTTTCCACCTCTGAGTCAGCATCATGAAAAGTCAGAGGATGATAAAAGCAAATAAAATCCAGGATGGTCCTATTTTATAATGAGCCCAGTGATACATGGATATAAACTGGCACTGGCTCCCTCCTGTACAGTTATCCCTTTTCATACAGGTCCTTCTGATTCCTATGAGACAGTGGCATGTGGGAGCATGTTGTGCATGTAAGGTGAAGTGGTTCAACTGCTAACAGATCCTAAAAAAATTTGTAGTGACAACTCATGGAGTTTTTAGTGGCAAAAGGCAGTGCTGTTGAGTGACTTTTTCCTGTCTGTCTTCATTAACCATCTCTCTAACTAATAGTTGCTACTCACTGCTTCTCCCCTTCTCTTCTTTTTCCTTGCTCCTTCCTCCCTGCTACTTGCCCATTGCTCAGGCTGCCCCCCTGGCCTTTGCCTGTGGTACCACATGTCTGTCCAGACACTGCAATTTTCATCATGTTCTCTCTCTAACAAGAAAATTAGAAAAGAAAGTTCATTTTTTCTCTTTCTGTTGTCGCTTCCCCCTTGGTGTTGAAGCGATCACTGGTTCACTTGGGCATGATACATGAGGGTGATGAGCTGATCATTTGGTATTGAGTTGTGCTGGAGAGTGGGACACTCACAAGGGTGTTTAGGCATGTATAAAGCCAATTCTTTATTTTCAGCCAAAGCCATTTTTTCCAATCCTTGATTTAAGTTATACCATTCCCTTGTGGTTGTAACACCTCCATCCCACAAGTCCAGTCCAGAAGCAGGCAGCAGGAGATTCCAACAAACCTGCCTGTGGCAGCTGTGATGCTCTTCACTCTTCAGAGTGAAAGAAGTGGCCCTGTTGGTGTAGGGGATAGATAGGTCTGAACTGAGTGTGAAAGATGCAGAGAAATCTTTGCAGTGATAGAAGAACCATTTTAAATTATTAGACAAAGTAATGTGGCCAGAAACCTTCCTTTCCCAAGCCAGAAAGCTGTTTCTGCCATGCATGGCTGCTCTTTAGGGGCTAAAACTCTGATTTCTGTGCCAGGCAACACAGAAGTGGTGTCAGGCTGAAGTGGCTTGGAGATTTGGACTTCTAGTCCAGGGGGAAGGACATCCCAGCTGGAGAGTGGTGATAGAGCCCAAATTGAGTGCTAAGTCCTCTTCCTGTATCTTTTGTAGTTTATTATGTTGTTCTCCTTTTTCTCTACACCTGTTAGTGTTGCAGGTATCACCATTGCATTAGGCAGGCATTGAATATTGTCTGAGGCATCTGCAATCAGGCATAGACTGGAAATACTTTCTTTGCCCCAAATATTAACTCAAGTAGCAGAAAATGCCTCTCTGTGAAGAGAATTCATATGGAAAACATGCATTTTCAGGCTGTCTGCACAGGTTCCAAAATTTTAATGTTTCTATTTTTGCTACCTTTCAAGAACATCATTGCTGCTTCTCTCTAGGCAGCACCTGTGTATTGCCTACCCCTTCTCTTCCCTGGATTTCCTCAGTATTTTTGTCATTTTTTAGTTGTTAAGCCTGAATCATGACCAGTCTTGGACAAACAAGTGGTCCAGGGTCTACCAACCTTATCTGCTTCACCAAGAGATGCTGCCGTTGGGAGACTGGTTGTGTTGAGAAGCAACGGCTAGAGCAGGGATTGTTGTGCTTGTTCATTCCATCCACAGGTTTGACTGATGCTCTAATAGACAATTTTGAAAGAGAATGACATCAGGTTTGGAAGATTCATCTGTAATTGTGCTGGATCTCTGACTGAGGGGCAGCTCAACAGCTAAAGGTTTTGCTAAAATCTTCCATTTAATCCAGGCAGACAGTTGGGGTTTTTTGAATTGTTTGTTTGTTTGTTTTGGGGTTGTTTGTGGTTTTGTTTGCTTTTTTTGTTTGCTTGTTTGTTTTTGATACTGCATGCTCTCCTTTCCAACCCCAGTCAGCAGCATGTGTTTGTTAGGCTATGCAGTGTTGCCCTGAGAAGAATTCAGGAAAATCATTCCGGAAAATTAATCATCAGTCTTTCCTGTTTGATTTTACTGCAGCTTCTTACGTGCTTGAAGTTTTTACAAAATACTTTCTTGGACTGGGGTTGTACTGGGAGATGAGATCCCACTGAGGAGTTAAGATATCTGAAGCTTTCTTTTCTGTCTACAAAAGAGTTGGAAAGGAAAGGGATTCAGTTCTGGCATGATGTTTCATAAGGTGACATTTGTTATAACTTATTGCAAATGTTACTCACCATCTACAAAATGTTCAATTAAACTGAAGAGCAGTGAAAAAATACACTTTAGTATCTGCACTTATCAGCAGAATCCCTCAGGTTTTTTGGAGCCAACATATTCCCCCTGGAGACTGCTGTCCTCTGTGACCAGTCCCACTGGTTGGCGTTCCCTGCTCCCATCAGCCAGATTGTCACAGTAGGACAAAATTTCCCTTCCCCTTTGGCTTTATCCTTACTTTCCCAAAGATCTCTTTGGCCCTTAGTTGTTAGGACACCTGTGCTTCATCTTTTTGTGCCCTGTCAGTATTTCAGTAGGAATTAGCTGGACCCCTCATGAATACCATTTTCAAAAACAGAATTTGAAAATGACCTGTCATCCTCGATCCTTTTGAAAATCAGAGTAGTTGGTTCTACATGTAGTTTATTGAAACTTGAAGCTTCTGAGTCACTGCGATGGTTCCTTAGTTCTAAAACCTTTAGTGCCATAATGTTTCCATAGAAAATAAGCCAATGTATTTATGGTTTCTATTCAGATTATAGTCCTTCTGCCTCAAATGCCTTTGTGCGTGTCTTGAGGTTGAAACATTGGATTCTATGATTCTGTATGTGCAGAGACACATGTGAACTGTGGGAGTAACTCTGGATATGTGACAAACAAACTTTTCTTACACTTGTAGGAAACTGGGATACTGAGTGAGCACATTTTCTAGGATGCCAAACTGGCTCTTACAGATCTCTGGCACCCCAGGAAGTTCGCAGATGCAACTTTGCTGTATGCTACAGCCACCCACTGTTTTGCAGTGTCAGCTGGGCTGGAGCTCAGATCCACCCACTCCCACCATAGCAGGCCCATTACTCTGGAGCTGAAGGCAAAATGCAAATGTGTGGGCTCTGTGGAACACGGCTTCCCTACGGCAGGAGGCGACGGTAACAAGAACCCATGGCCTCGTGCTCCCAATTCCCCATCAGAACCACAAGAACTTCCCTTTTTCCCTGGATAGGGCACTAAAGTGGAACAAAACTCTGTCTAATTTGCTGCAGGAAGCCATTGAGCTTTGTGCAAGGAGATGGAATAAGTAGTCCTATTAGTTATAGCTGCTGGTGTTCCCTGGTCCTGACTTGGTGTCCTTTATCAATGCCAAACAGAGCTAGACAAGCTTAGTTCCTTTTTCCTTACCTGTGAAAACCTGTTGAGCCCATGTTTCCTATTACTCTAGTCACATGTTAGGTTCTTAAGGAACCATAATTTGTTCAGTTTGCTGCACTTGTCCCAGGGCACAATTTACTTCTCGTTTTCCTAGACCTAAAAACAACATCACAGCCTTTGGAGAGCAAGGGTGGGGGCTTTGTACATCAGCCTGTCTTCAGGTCCTATTTATAAATGAGGAGAGTGAGAAAATATGTTTAAAAACACTCAAGCTTTAAAAATAAAACTGTGACCTAGTCAAAGAGTAAACATTAAGGAAAAATAAAAACCTATTTTAAGAGATGGAAGCAGAGAAGAAGCAGCAAAAATATTTAAAATGAATCTATTACTGTAAATAGGAGGGTGTAAATCAGCAGCTTCTATCACTGACAATTCAGAGATGCTGAGGACCTGCATCATCAGTGGAAAAGGAGGAACTGAAATATTGAGTGGGAAATAAAGCAAAGATGAGAAATCCACCTATTTGCACATGTGATAGGTTATCAAAAAACAACAAGATTGTGCTTCTGACCAGATGAAAGAAATCAATGGCACAGTGTTTAAGTGAGATTAAAAAATATGCTGAGTGTCTGCCATTCTGCATTCCTCTCCTGAGCAGTGGTGTCACCTTTATGCTCTCAGGAAGCCGTTTAATGTGGGGTTGCTCAAGGGCTGTTACGGTCTCCATGTTGAGAATAAAACATCTTAAAAAGGGATCGGAAGCTTTTACCACAATAGACCTTTGGAAGTTTGTCCCCTCTGTGTCTGTTCTGTCACTTATATGTGGTTCTTCTCCTGCACAGGTTGCCCTGTCACTATGAACAATGGCCCAGCTATACTACAAAAAGGTAAATTACTCACCATACAGAGACCGGATCCCACTCCAGATCGTGCGAGCAGAGGCAGAGCTGTCGGCGGAGGAGAAAGCCTACCTCAGTGCTGTGGAGAAGGGGGACTATGCCAGTGTGAAACATGCCTTGCAAGAGGCAGAGATCTACTACAACATCAACATTAACTGTATGGATCCTCTTGGTCGCAGTGCCCTTTTAATAGCCATAGAGAATGAAAATCTGGAGATCATGGAGCTGCTGTTGAGCCACAGTGTGTACGTGGGAGATGCGCTGCTGTACGCAATACGGAAAGAGGTGGTGGGAGCTGTGGAGCTGCTGCTGAATTACAGGAAGCCCAGTGGTGAAAAACAGGTTAGTTTGATGTTCCTGTTCAATTTTAAGCTATTATCCTGCATTAGGAATATGGTACTGCACAGAGAGGTGACGTTCAGCACTCATAGTCCTTGATGCAGGTCCATTGCTTTAAATGCCCAGAGCAGACGTGGGCAGTCCTATTTGGATGCTAATTTTCCAGTCTGAACAAACATTTTCTGTGTGAGTTAAACACTCAGCATTTTCTGTTTCCCTCAGTGTTCTTTCCAGCCCTACAGTGTTTGTGGCCACACTGATTTATAGGTTGATTTATAGATGAGTACTTCCTAAAGGAATTTGTGGCTTTTGAAATTGCATTACAATCTGTAAATATGAACTATTGCCACGCTGTTGTACTGATATTAAGTGGAATTGCTTTTTGTAAGTAAATCCTGAAAACCCACTTTTTTGATAAATAACTACAAGCAAGCAAAAGTCTGTAAGGTTTCAGTCCTTTCCTGTAGTGCAGATGTACCATTTTGGCCTCCCTCTCCAGGGAGCTCTAGGGCAGAAATTCTGAGGCAGAACATAACATTACAGCAAGAGCTAAGGTGCTGTACAGCTGAGCAATGAACAGCTGTGACCTGTCCTTAGCTACAAAGCCATTCCTAAGTTACATAAGATCTTTGAGAAAAAACATGAAGTCTGAAGCCTGTCATTTCAAGTGTGACATATCACACTACCCCAACTGTGTGTTCTGGTTTTCTTCTTGTCATTTGTAAGTGTTCCTGCCAATAACTGGAGTAAGTTAAGTACGTTACTGACCACTGACAATTTTTTGCATATTCACTGCTTTAGAAAGGAACATCCAAAACTTGGGTAATCCTTATATATCAATCTCCTTTTGAAAGCAACATATCCCTCTGTGTGTGAAAGCAGAAAATGATTAATACTGGTCAATCATAGAAGAAGACATTTTCAATGGATAGGTCCCTTAGTACGTAGTTTTTCAGTAATCATTTAATGTTGCTCCAAAGCAAAAAATAAGGATCAGACCTGACAGCATTCAAGAGTGCTCAGGTTAATATTTAGAAAAGCAGCATTCTGCATGCTGTATCAGTGTGATTCTAATGTGTGATTTAAAAATTAATCTCTTCTATCAGACCTAGAAATTGAAATGATAGTACTGGGTTTTAGTCCGACAAAATAGAAGTAGCAAAATATGGACCACATATGGAGAATGAGCCATTTTTGACTTGGTCTTCTAGCAATTTGAGCATCCTACAGCTCAACAGAAAGCAGAATAGAATAAAAGTTTTTTTCAGTGACAATGAGGAACTGCCAGTAATTATTGCTGGTTAATGACAAGTTTCTCCTGAAATGTCATGGAAAGCAAGTGATAGGATTCATGTGGTTTCCTGTAACATCTCTTGCATACCAAAACTTGTGCCTGCTCAAATTCATAGCCTTGCTGGGTTAACTGGGCAGAAATAAAGGTCCATGAAAGAGGTTGATTTATTGCAGCTGAAGTTCAGCTCCAGTGTCTCCAGCTCAGTGATCCATTTCATGGTAGGTCTGTTTCATTTTTTGTTATCTCAGTGCCAGTGTGCAGCTCTCCTTCTGTAGCTGGGATTGTATCTGCTGCAGGGTTTACAACTTGGAGAACATGTGTGGGGGAGAGAGCGGCAGTGCCAGTTTCAGCTTTATTTACAAGGTTCATTACAAGACCAGATTTCATCTGTATATTTTAAACTAGTACTGGCTTGATGCAAGATTCTATGTACAAACTAGGATTAACTTCCCTGGCTGGGTTTCAAGCTCTTTTGTAGACTGCAGGAAGTGTTTGGTGGTAGAGGGCTGCAGGACTGCCTTCCATTTCAGCAGTTTCACTGATTGTTCATGCAATGATGGTAATTAACATTTATTTCATGTATAGCGATATAACATTAGATGGAGAGAAGCACAAAACTAATATAGGAACACAAGTTCCTGATGCTAATTCCACAGCAGTATCAATATACATTCATTAATTATCTTTGCTGGACCCTTTCTCATAAAGTCCTTTGGGAATCCCATACCTAATTACTTTCACAAAAAGCAGCTGATAAATCAGATTAGCACAGCTTTGTTCTCATCAGCTACTTACATGTTCTAAAATGTATAGAAAACATGGGGATTTTGTTGAGTAGTAACAAAAATTCACACTTCATAGAAGGGTTTCTCTCTGGCTGAGAAATTTGTAAGATGGTGTCACAGCACTTCTTATATATCAGGTTTAGTATAATCTATTCATTAACTGTACACAGGGTTCATTTTCACTAAACAAACCTGAGTGAAGGCAGCTTCTTGGACCACACGTGGCAGACTGTTTCCCATCAGGGGCTGGTTGTCTTTGCTGTACTCCAGGCAAAGGTGCAGAAGCAGCACCGTCTAATTACTCTGTCTTAAATGTTCATTCATCTGAGTTTGGTGTCTGTGAAAACCTGTTAATTCCGTTCCCTGCTGTCTGCTTCAGAGCAGTTATTATTTACCCCTCTCCCAAAGTCTGGTTTCTCTGACTGCCAGGCATGAAGAGCTATTTGAGTCATCAGCTCACTTAATTGTTGTCTTTGCATCTCAAAAGCAGCTGAGTAGCATCATGCAGCATAATCCATTTCATGGGTGTGCATCTTCTCTCATTCCCACAGCCTTATCCTCATACCAGAGTCCTGATGGGGAAATGTTACAGGTTGTGTTATTCCAGCCTCTTGTGGGGTTACCGTGACTGTGTCTATTTAGCAGAAGATATGCCCAAAATTAGGAAAACCATAGCCCTTTACAGATGTGACCTGCAAAGCTGCAGGTTGTCTCACCTGCCACAGAGTATCTGCAAACTGATATGTCCTGGATGCTCCATACCTGTCTCTTGAGAGCTGCTCTGCTTTTCCCCGTGTGATGACCTTCTCAGGGAGCAGAAGTAAAAAAACCTTTCAAATATAAGAAGTGACCTTTGTTGTTCTCCTTATGCAAGAGAATCAGGGTCTCATTGATGATGTAAGGGACAGGGAGAAATGGATGAAGAGGTTGGATGGCAGAGGTGCTTGGATCCTGTTATTCAGAGAATTTTTATGAATCATTATTCTGTAAACCTTTGCTAGACTGCTGTTTAAGCACCATTTACTGAAAATGCCATGAGAATGGCAGGGGTAAATCATAGCCAGTAACTATAACAACACACAGCTCCCTCAGTGCAGCCGTGCGTGTGAGAGGTGTCTCAGGAGGGGAGGAAATTACTCTGTTTATATGTGGAGTGTGTGAGAGCGTGAACCACCTCCCTCCAAAGGCTGCTGCAGAGCACATGATAGAGTAGTGTGTTGAGCAGTGATGTGGTAAAGTAGATGTATTTCCTTTTAGGTTTATCTCCAAGCAAGGCTCATGGGCTATTTTAAGAACTTAAAATTTCTTCTCAAATCCATTCTGTCCGGTCTGGACAACTTATGGCCATGGTTCTGTGTACTGTACTATGAGTCTCCTGATAAAGATGAGGAGAAGACTTCACTAGTTACAACCAGAATAATGGCTAATACATTTACTGGTGTTTGAAAGACACTGTTGGCTGTGGGAGATTTTGGGGTCAATGAGAGAGTCGTCATGGTGCAAACACCTTATTTTGCTACCATGGGAAGACCATAGAGGTGTGCTGATGTGTTTCACTCCCAGCAAAGAGTAAAGCCCAGGCTTTGAATGACCTATCCATCTCTTCAGATTGGAACTATTGGAATTCCTCAAACATACCACACCACGCTCTGGGGTGCACTCTTACTTTTTTCTTTATGTCTGTGTGCAAGTGTGGTCCATAGTGGATGGAAGGTGCCTGTGAGAAGAAGTTGGGGTGTTGAGGCTGCCACAGCCCTGCCCACTCACCACAGCACAGGTGGGAGCTTCCGTGGCCTTGGCAGGATGTGGTCTGGACATGGCACAACACCAAGATAAATTCTCGGGGAAATAAAGGAAATTCAGTTATCTCCTCAAAATAGATTAAGTAACAAAAAAGTTATGTGATTTTTACAAGTTCACTTGTTATTTCCAAATGTTATGTAATTTAGTCCTCCAAACATTTTTTTTTAAACCACAGTTCACTTTGACCAGTCACTTTGTGTTGCTGATTGGTCACTTAAGTCATAGGGTAGTTTGTTTTTCTGCAAATAGATGACAGACATTTGGAAATCAATCAACGTATTCATCAACATTAAGACGAACAACAGAATAATATTCATGGTACCTAGAGGGTATGCAAGTGTTGCTCTTCCTGAAGGCATCGGTAGTATTTTCTAGGAAATGAAAGTGAGCCTAATCTGGTGCAATAGTTATTGTTTGATTTTCTGGACAGTTAAGAGGCTGATGTTGTACTGCATAGCAGCAGAGGAGTAATATATGTGTACTTGGCATGGCAATCCATACTCAGTGATGAGTGGCATGTTATTTTTAAATAAGAAAACAAATCACTGAATAACCACCAGAAAGAATTTTAGATGGAAACAGAAAAAATCAGCACGTGCAGATGCAGTGTTGGCTTTGGCCCAGGCTTAGTGAGTCAGGTGGCTCATCTCTTTGGGGGTGGGAAGTTAAAATGCAAAGTAGTCTCTGCATGGGACAGGTCCAATACATACCATGGCGAAACAAGACCTTAATACTATTCTGTAGGTACACATGGAAAACAGATATCTGGATGGGGCCCTATGGGGTTGGAATTAACAGGGAACTTGAAATTACTTCTTTTCTTTTTCTTTTTTTTTTTTTTTGATTCAGTACTGCTATGGGAGCAAGCAAATGTAAATATGAAGCCTGTTGGATGAATTCTCCTTCACAGTAAAATCTTGTGTCTCTCAACCTATTTGATCCTTGAGTTTCGTTGCATTTTTTTTTCTAAAAGTCCTCTGAAATTAGCATAAATTTTGCCTGTGCCTCCAGGTGAGGTCTTCTGGGGCATTTTCTTTGCAGCTGCATACAGTGAATTCTGTGAAGTGGACCCAGTTCTCCTCTGTGTGTCACAGCTCTCAGTTTGCACAGATTTTTTGCCTCATTTTTTGCCTTGCTACACAGCACATCAGACACGGTCTGTGCTGACTGCTGAGCCCTCCTTCCATTGTTTAAGGAGTTCTAATCAGTCATCTGAATTACTACACATTCATGGTGTAGCCATAAGCACCTTTGCAGGGTAGCTGTTTTCTTCACATCAGAGATGACATCGACTATTTACGTAAGGGGTGTATAAGCATCTCTCTGGTATCTGCCAAACTTAGCAACTTGCTCATGGCAGGTGGCTCCAAATTAATCTGGTTCACAAATTGGTCTACAAATGCAATTCCTCAATAAAAAGAAAAATAAAAGGGATCACAGCTTAGTTTATGGCTGTGATTCAGTTTGTTTTGATAGTCCAAAGGCCTTCTGAATCAATGAGACCTCAACAGATCTATATGTATTCCAAAAGAAGGAGCTTTACTAAAATAAACTCTGGAAGAATATGGTTGTGAAGAGGAAACTATAGAGAATAGAGGTCAAGTTTTCAGTCTCAGTTGCTAATCATCAGATACCTGCTGCTGGAAAGTTGATGCCACTTGATACTATTAGAGAACTTAAAATTGAACCTCAAAAATCCTCTTTCAGGTGAGCTGATGAGTGAAAATCCATCTTAATCTCCATGAAGATATCTCAGATCAATAGCCTAGAGACAGTCGTTCGTAAAACAGAAAGTAGAGGTTCCATTAAGCCATGTTATTCTTGCCCAGATCCAGTAACCTTCTTGATACAATGTGGTTTAGGTTAATTTTCCTACTCACCGGTTCTTGTCCTGCAGTCAGAATCCAGTGCAAAGTTTAACTCTTACCACCAAAAGCCCTTGGTTTCACAGACTTGCTGGTACTTACTAGATGTGCAAACTCATTGTCAGCCCTGTGCTACCACTGACTGGACTGTTTAAGTCAAAGGAAACCGTTCGGTTCTCAGGTATCTCATGATGTAAAATCTGCATTTTGCAGGCAATTGGACAGAAAAGAGTTTTAGAAGCAGCTGGCGTTCCTCATACTCTGGTTAAAGGGGATCTGTCTCACCTTTGAGCAAAGTGCAGGTGAGACTGATCAGGTCCTGCCTTGCAGGCCCTGGGGTTTGTAGCTGTGGGAAATGTTATCCTATCTCCTTCAGTAAAAGGTTTATGTTTCTTTTAGGGGGTGAAGGAGAGACTTGGGGACTTCCCAACTAAAATTCCTGATCCCTGCAGCACTGGCTCCTAATCTGTAAACTGAGGATGGATGTGGGGAGATCACTCATATAGAGAATGAACAAAGTCTTGCTTGTATGGTGGTAACAGATATTCTGGGTGCATGCACCGTCTTTTTCTGGAACCTTGCATGAAGTACGGAGTCATCCCAAAGTGGAAGTGTGTAACCCTTCTGCAATGTTAACCATTACATACCAGCAGTGTTCGTGTTCTTCCTGACTTTATGAAGATCAGCTAGTTCAGGGAGATGTTGCTGAAACCTAGGCATCTCTATCAAGGGTGTCCATAGGCAGGGCCTGTTCTGATTGAGGTCTGGCTGTCCAGCACTCTAACACAGAGTGTAACAGGCTGGTGGGTGTGACTCAGTACAGGTGCTGTGTCCTTTGGTATGGCTCAAGACAGCCATTTGCATGTTAATATGGCAGCTCCAAAGTGAAAAAGGAAGGCTGAATCTGGTTAGAAACACTGGTTGAGAGCAGTTTCTCAAGAAAAGCAGCAGTTGAGGAACAAAAGGCCACAAGTTCTCAGTTTTGGAGATATTTGAAAGGCACAATAAAGAAAAAAGATTGCATCTGAAGCAGAGGACTAGCTGTTACTGCTCCAAAGCATAATGGCTCCGTTAGCATCCAAGCTTTTCATTATTTTTATTGATGCAGTAATAATTCACAGCTATAGTTAACATGCCTTTGACATTGGCGGCTGCCTTCAAAATGAATTCCATCTAATTAAACTAAACCACAGAGAAGTCAAAGACCACTCCAGTTAATGACTGCATTTAACTGGGAATTTCTTTCCTCCTTCCCCACTGCCTTGTAGTCTAAATAGTCTTAAATTTAGGTGAACAAGGTGTGAGGCAAAACAAAGAACTGGGGGTGATACATCTCATGGACCTAATGAGTATCATCAAGGTTGAGGCTTGCAGGCTGCAGTGGCAGCTACCAGGCTTCTGGCAGTGGCAATAAGTCACTGGCTCCTTCTCCTAGGTCAGCCTAAAGTCTGTTATTACCTCCTAGGAGTGCTGGTGGGGTCAGACCAAGAACTGCCTTACAGCCTTCAGACCAAGAACTGCCTGTACAAACAGGTCGTGCTTGTAATTTAATGTACAGACACGTGGAGGAGCTGGGCATGTGCTGTTATACAAGATGCTTCCCAGAGAATTATCTTTACTCTGGAAGAGTAATCTTAGCCCTTGCCTGCATTGTGCAAACTGTACAGTGTATTTCAGTCATATACAATATGTTCAAGGGATTCAGCTGGATCGATGAACTATTGTAGGGGAAAAGAATCTTTTTTGTGTTTCTACACAAATAAACTTCTGGGCTCTCTATAGATCTGTTCATTAAGGGGTTCAGTTTCAAAGAAACATATTTTATTACTTACCCATCATCCATGAATGTGGCCTGCTGTACTCACATCCCTTTGCTCATAAGCCCCAATTATAGGATCACCTGTTTCCTGACATCGCACAACACGTGTGTTTGCCTCTGGCCTGTATGACTCCCCCAGCCCAGAAGTCTGACCTGGCTGTCTAGATTTACCAATACAGATGTTTGGGAGAGTCTTCCCGGGGCAATAGTTGCAAAACATTTTCCAGGAGAAGCTTCTATCTATGGGGAAATTGAATGTAACAAATTTCAGGCTCCTCTGAAACAAAGTCTAGGATCTTTAAAAATCTGTAAAGAACTGCAGGGCAGTTTGGCAGGAGACCCCCAATCCTTACCTGGCTGTTGAATAGATCTGTGCGTGGTTGGCAAAGCAGAATGTCACCTTTATGGCTTGTTTATCCCTGTGATGGGCAGTATTTTAGCGGCAACATTGGGGCGGAATATCAAAAAGGCATTGACTGAAAACAATATTCTCACTGCTTATGTCTGCATTGCTGCAGCGAGGGAATGCTGTAATCCAAGGCCTTTGCTCTGTCATTGCCTTGGGAGAACAGGTTGGAAAACTGCTCAAGCCTGCAAGAGGCTCAGGGCCACGTGCATCTTCGGTATTTAGTTCATGGCAGTGAGAGAGGGCTCGTGTGCTCCACTTACACACTCCTCAGGCAGACAGATGAGGAGGTAGCACCAGGCTCTGCAGTGTGAAGCGCATATCATCAGCTAGATTCTTTCAACTTTCAGCACTAGGAATAACAGAGGAAGTCACTGTCTTAGTGGGAATAAACAAAGATCACAAGTATGCAGATTTTATTCACATGCAGGACCCTGCCACCTGTCTAGATTGTCATTTTTTTGCTCTTGCAAACTCTGGAGTCTTTGTAAGCCACAGTGTCTTCTTGGTTAGTAAAACAATGCCAAAGCCACAACTTATTAGTCAAAATGGGGAACATTAACCCTCCTGGTTTGTGAGTATCAAGATGTTTATTGTGCAGTGTCCAGCAAGTGCAGTTCCTCTCTGTGATGCTGTTTTAGGAACAAATCTAATTTTCTTTATTTTTTTTTCAAAGAATATGGTCGAATAGGAACACAACCCAAGCAAAAAAACCCCTCCCTGTTAGCAACATATTACCTCACCTAAACTTAGTGAAACATCTCTCACCTGCATAAGGTAATAAATTGCAGGAAAAAGGGTGTTTTGTGCACAAAGGTGACATAAAAGGATATAGATAGCATGTTGAATAACCTATATTAGCACATCTTGTCCTTGTTACCACTAGGAATAGATAATACAGAGACCAGGTAAAATAAATTAAAAAGCTGGATAACTCTTCCTCACAGAAAAAAACCTGAAAAATATTAGAAAAATAGTAACCATAATAAAACAAAGATTACCTTGGAGATGGAGCCTACAGATTTCCAGATAACCATGGACTATCTTTGACCATGCTTCAGGTCAGGGGAAAGCTTATCCGTAAAATGAAAAAATATCTAAGGTGAAGCAATACTCCAAGGCCTTTAGAGTAGTTAAGAAATTTATAGGTCTGGATTAAGGAAGCTCTTTAACAAAATTAATTTCCAAACTTAAAAGCAACATTAAAAATAAAGACTAAACTCTAACAATTTTTACTCAAAACAGCTGCTCCTTTCACAGAATAGCTCTTAAAATGGGAAAGGAAAGGGGAGGGTGTGTGTGTGGGGGAAATGAACAAACAGCATTTTATGATTCCAAATGGGGGGAAAAATCAGCTTCAGGCATATATGACCTAGTCTGCCTATCCAATATTCAGGAAATAATTCAGTTTACTCCAATGTCAGCAGTACTGGACTTACAGGTGTGTTGGTATCAGAGGGTCTCAGTAAACAGCTCCAGGAAGCAGCCAGAGAATCTCTGCATTTTGGAAAGGCTGTGGTAGATCCATAACATGCTGTGAGCCAAGTGCTCATGTCACTTATGCCACTTCAGGAACTTCTTTACTGTCTGGATCTGTAACAGTCCTGAACTTTTGTCCCATGTTTGTTCTAACTGGAGAAATGTCATCATTCAGCAAGCCCCAGGCCATGCAAGTGTATGACAGAACAAAAATTCACTGGATAGTTGGTCACATCACAGAGATAATGAGACATAACATGCAAGTTGTGACTGCAATGAACTTCTCAAACATTCCTACATAGATGAGAAGTCATAACTAGGAGAGGGGGCGGCTGCTTGTGGCAAAACACTGGTCTGATTCCTCAAAACAGGAGAAGGTAGCCATTAGCCCATCTTCCTGCTGGATTCAGTAGTTCTTAACTGGAGCAAGACAGAAGAATTCAGGGCAAAGCAGACTTCAGGTTGCATTTCAGTTCAATACAAGAGGTTCAAACACCAGGTAACCTTAAAGCGTCCAGCTGTGACTTGAAGAATAAGCCACACTGACTGTACTCTTCCTTCATTTCATCATCAAGTGCCTCATCTCATCTCCTCGACCTGTATCTGAGAGTGGCTCAGAAGAGAGTGCTCTGCCTACAATAACTTGCCACAGGCCATTTAAATGTGTATTTGCAAAATCCTTTCCTTGTGAAGGCTTCTCTCCTTATTCCTCTTCTTTAATCCCCAGCAGAAGAGAAGTTATTATGTAGCATCAACCACAAATGGTGACATCCTTTGAAAATCTTTCTGGCTGTGTTTCATTTCCTGAACACATGGCTGAACACAAGCTCTGATGCAGTTCTGCCACTGTCACGTGCACTAGATTTCAGTTTAGCTCTGAAGACTAATCCCTTGAGTCTACCTCCATTTTTAAACACATGGATAAGAAGCCAAATTAAAACTGGAAGAATCTAGAGCAGATATATCAGTATTTTGCTTTTGTTTACTGGTTATAGAGAAAGCCATTTTGTTGTACAGGTATCACAAATTTAATTTTTCACGTTCTTTCAGTAGTAATGCATTATGTTAGTTAATGGTTATTAACAATTCCGTGATTCTCTATCATGCTATTTTTTATTCAAAGGTGCCTATTTTAGCGTGAATGTGTAACACCTGGTAACCTTGTTTCAGCATTTGGCTTGCTACAAGGCACTAAAAAGTGCTAATTTTCTCTGGTTTTCAGTATTAATCTGAAGGGCAGAAACTTTATTTGGCTTTACAGGCATGAAAGTCACTGAGGAGATTTTAGAACAGAAAGAGCCTTTTCTTCAGATGGATATTCTGTGACAGCTGTATTGAAGTCAGTGGAACACTTCAGTAATAGCAGAGCTTGCTCATAAGTACATCTACAACAATGTGTGCCTTATGCCAAAGTTGCAAAGCTTGTTCATAACCAGCACAAAAGCCCTTAAGTACGGTACTTTTTTAGATATCAGTTTGTGTGGTTCATTACATTTCATTTACCAAATTACATCGTTCCATGAATTGTGCTAGAGAAAAAGCCAACCTCCCTATGCTAATATAGATACTGTCATCTCTCTGATACAAGGCATCTCTCAAGGCATCTTTGATTAAGATACTCAGTTATTGAAACAGGCACCACTGTATCACCTAAAATGAATGCCTAAATTTATACAAGCACGTAACATTTTCCCAGAGACCCACATAAGGTTCCTTCCAGTACCTAAAGGGAGTTTACAAGAAACCTAGAGAGGGACTTTTCATAAGGGAAAGGCCTTAAACTGAAGGAGGGAAGGTTTAGATTAGATATTAGGAAGAAATTCTTTGCTACAAGGGTGGGGAGGCCCTGGCACAGGTTGCCCAGAGAAGCTGTGGCTGCCCCATCCCTGGAAGGGTCCAAGGACAGGTTGGACGGGGCTTGGAGCAACCTGGGCTAGCGGAAGGTGTCCTTGCTCATGGCAGGGGTGGAACAAGATGGGCTTTAAGGTCCCTTCTAACCCAAACCTTTCTGATAAAAAAATGAATGCCCATGGGGTTCTGTCAATTAAAGAATTTGTTCATGGGTTCAGGCAAGGAGCAGGATTCAACTGACCATGCCAGTCAAAAGACCCTTTTGCTGGCAACACTGCCTCAGTCTGTCTTGCTCTATAGAGCTGCAGTCAGTGGTACCACAGGACTATGATTCTGAACAAAACCACTGTCACTGCTAAAGCTCCGTCTGACCATCAAGCCTAAATTGATGTAGTACAAAATCTTTTTAGAATGACAAAAACTGGCTGTGCCTGTTACCACACTTGTGGATGGCACATGCACTTCCTTCATACAGCTGTACACAGAAAAGAAAGTAGAAATAGGAAATCCTTGATCAATAAGTTGCCCAAGCTTCCATTTCTGTGTTATATTTGTAGTTCTCCAGCGAAGCTTGCATGAGTTTGTTTTGGCAATTAAAAAATCTTCTGTAACTCACAGTTATCAAAAGGTATCCAAGCTGAAAATAATGAAAATTAATATATCTACATTTTATCATGGGTGTTTATTACACTGGTCCAGGTGAATTGATAGTTTATGAAATGAAGATGGCTTGAAAATGGGGCAATTCCACTTGTAACAAGCAACAGTATTATTAGATCAGTTATTTCCAGACAAAAGTGGTGGCATTCTCAATGCCAGAATAGGATGCATGTTTATCTGACCCAAGAAGTGACATGTTTATCTGTGTAATCCAATCCAAGAAGTTTACAATTAGAGATTAGCAAAACTAAGTAAACGATTTTGAGGTTAGGCTTTGCTTTTGTTTTAGATACTCTCTATTGCTTCAGATCTACAGCTGAGGTCCTGAAGCCTTCAGCAACTGGAAACTCAGCTGTGATGTTAACATTTTGTTTCACTTGGTTCACTGGCAGAGCCAGGGTTATATGGGGAGACTGCAGCTGAGAGCACCTGTAAATGCTGAGCAGAGACCTGAACATGAAGGAAGACTAATGTCTGTCAGGGTCACCAGACCATAATTGGGCACAGTCAATATAGAGGGGCAGAAAAGTGTAAGATGCAGACACAGAAAAGTGACCCCAAATAGTCATTAAACAGAGCCAGACTCTCCTCAGAGTTCAAGATTCTGCACTTGACTGCCGAGTTCCCTTTCTGCAGAATAGCTTTTTTCACCTAGTTGTCCCTTTATATATGCATTAATAGATGACAGATGCTATGGAAACACTGTAGATAGAGTGCTTTGAAGTCTTCTGGTGTTTGAACCAGTATTTTAGCTTCGATGGTTTATAAAGGGCAAAAGGTGCACTCACATTAGTCTATCAGTTTGGTTAAGAACAATGTTTTTGAAGTGAATCTCCTTAGCTTTCACATTTATGGCACCTTTGTTCACATTGCTGAGCAGTCTTGGAGCACGTACGTGAGCTATGTTGCTTTTATACACACTAAACCAGAGGACCTGCTCCAGGGAAGATACCAGACTAGATTAAGTTCAAAGTAAAACTCCTGAAAGACCTACAAGAAGGTCATCGTACCTTCAGTGCCAGCTTTTTTCCTTTTTCTCTCTATAGTTCTGTTCCTCTTACCCTGTGTTCATGACTAACCTCAGCAGAGATTCCTGCTCTTCCTATCCAGACCTCCCTTCCAGCAGTGCACTCTTTTCTGGAAAACTTGTTTTTCCATTCAGAGGAGACCTCAGCTATACTGAACAGTGCTTTTCTGTGAGCTAATCCTTCATTTTCTTCTCTTTTAATGAATTAAGCTTGTTTCTTCACCCTCCTTTTATAAATAAAGGGGATTTTTTGCTCTCTGCAGCATCATTCAGAGAAGCAGTGGTACAGTTGTAAACAGCCTACTTTTATGAGGATTAAATCTAGGAAGTGTTCAGTCACTTGTTGTTAATGGTAGTGTTAATTTCTCAAGTGAACATTACCAAGATGAAATACAGATGAGGCACTTGCTCCTATGCCAGCAGTGGCAATAAGATTCTGAAGGACTCAGCTTAACAGGTTATGTCAAGTGATGAGGTTAATGGAAAAAAGTTTTGTTATTCAGGTCACTTAATGAAAATAACCTTGGAAGAGCTTAGCAGAGCCCTTGGGGTAGAATAAATTATTCCTCTTCTTGCTTCCATCGCTGTAAGTTAACCCAAGACATAGAAGAAGCTGATCTAAACATGAGCTCAACCGGGCAGAGTAGCATTGGAGGAACATCAGTGATGACGATGTGTTGTTGTAATCTCTGCTGTCATTCCAGTGGTAGAATACAGCCTTTGAGCAAAGGCTAGCTTTGCACAGGCAGAGCTTTAAAACAAGACAGTTTATGATGCAGGTTTTGATAACAAGAAGACAACAAAAATACTTACCACAAATTTTTGGCCAATGCGTGGCCTTTGGGTCAGCCGGACAGAGTAAAGACACCACAGCAGCCATCAGTCACAATGTTCCTGTTTTGTGTGTCGCTGGTTTGCCTTGCTGCTCAGAAATAAGCTTCAGCTCCAGTAATTTGAGACCTTACACTGATCTGCTCTCAGATCCCAGGGAGCCTTTGTGTCTCTGCACCACCATGTCCCTCCTTATCCCTCAATTACAAATGCTGTAAGCTGCCCAGGAGCACATGCCTTTACCACAGCTCGAGCCTCCTGAAGCACTGCACCATTTTGGGGGTGAGGGCTGGTATGTGCCAGAATAAGGGAGGAGGGATCACTTGGTTTGATCCCAAATATTGCAGCAATAACTTTGAGTGCCCTAGATCCAGATTTAGAAAACCTCTGGAACAGACAGGATTAGCACTATCCCCACCTGTAATGTTACTACCTTCTCCTCAAGTGCCCATTTCATATTCCAAGCAACATGAATAACTCATCTGTGTAAAGCTGAAAATCCTTTTCACAGCCCTTGGTACAATAACTTAGATATAGAAAAACAAGATTAGATTTGACAGTAATAGGAGTGATAGAGGGGAAAAGTGTTCTTCCTTTGAGGCAGAGGCTCTGAATACAGCAACCAGTCACTGGTTGAAAAAGAAGGGGAAGAAAGATAAATGCAGTTATATTCAAGCATCAGAACTTTAAAAAAAAAAAAAAGCTTCTAAGAAAGAGAAAAAACCCCACACTTTTCTCTTGACATTTAACAAACTACCTAAACAAGCTAAACAAAGGAAAAGGAAGAGAGTTAAAGACCTTATAAAGAGAGCTGCTTTCAGCCATTTGTTACTAGATATCTTAAAATATATTTTTCCAGCCTTGCTAAGAGACACCAAGCCCTCTATGACCCACAGTAAATCCTCACTACTGTTTTCTTTACTTACCCCATGAGCCCTATTTATCCTCTCCCTCCTGCCTCTGTAGGGACCAGCCTGGGCAGCAAAGCCTCTCTACACCCATGTGCCTGTAGGCTGCCAGAGATTTAATTCCTCATGTGCCACATTTAGGGTAGCAAACTTATTCCCCAAAATCCCTCTAGCCACCCAGTGAGCCCTGCTCCAGTAAGTAGCCCTACAACTCCATGTGTTGACCACCTTTGGGACCGTGCTGTGTGTCATGAACGGGGTCTGTCCCAGTGTTGCATCTGGGTCATGTAGAGGTTTATTGATGAACTTTTGCTCTTTTGTGCTATAGAGGCCTTTAACTCCCAGGGAACTGACATTCCATGGCTGGAGGTTCACTGTCTCATAATCAGCCTTGGGAAGGATGGAAGAAATATGGAAGGATGGAAGAAATCCTATGGAAGGATTTCTAATCGCTTACCTCATGATACTTTATCACTGCTTTACTTTAGGCTTTATACAGACTAATATTTTCTGTCATTATGACTCTTTGACAATAGTTGTCTCAAATGCCTTTGACATTTGCAAGGTGAAACAGACCTGCTGTTCACCAAAACCAGCATTCCTCCCTCAAGCAGCAGGATGCCAAGTGCCGGGGCAGTAGTGGTGGGCACACGGAGGTCAGTGTGTTTGAGTAGTGATTAACACACAGCAAAGAGAGCTGCCTGTGCTGCAAATGGAAACACTGTGTGCTTGGGATGTAAGAGCATTTCCATCTAATTTTGTGCTCTGCATACAGTAATAAGACACAACAGGGTGTGCATTAAGCTCGTCTTTTACGAAGTGCAATAGTAGCTGGAATGCACAGCCTGGAGTGGCTTATTTGTAGTGGACAATGGCTCATTAATTTTACATTTCATTTATTTCAAAACCATTTTAAAAAAAACCCAATGAATCTATTCTGAGGGCAGTTATGTAATGTATTGTTACACTGAAAAGAGCTTTGCCCAACTGCAGACCAGTGTTTGTTTTGTGCAGGACTTCCTACAAGCAGGTTCTTGGCCTGCCATTGCAGATATATCGTGCAAATAGTGATAGCTATGGAAATCTATTCAGTGCTCACTCTTTTCTAGACTTTCTTTTTGAACAATTACCTGTGCCTGTTGTCTTCCTTTCTTTTTTCCCTTCCTTTTTTTTTTTCTTTTGGTATATGAATCAATATCCATTTCAGATGAGGTTTACATATAAAGCATTTGAATAAGGATGGGACTGACTTTTGAGACTGGAATCTGAATGGTCACAGGTTCCTGATGGAACTGGCATGATTTGGGGGAAGATGGTTTTGCCAGAATAGCAGTGTGTGTGTGTGTGTGTGTGTGCATGGCTGTAGTAGGATTTAAAGAACAGAGGGGTGTTATAAAACCTCTGGTTTGTTATGATGTC
This sequence comes from Platyrinchus mystaceus, assembly GCA_035041135.1. Lineage (NCBI taxonomy): Eukaryota > Metazoa > Chordata > Aves > Passeriformes > Tyrannidae > Platyrinchus > Platyrinchus mystaceus. The sequence goes on along the minus strand of JAWWLV010000158.1, from coordinate 17,014,847 downwards.
ACTTCGAAAGTATGAAAGGGGGATATCTGATTTCTGCTGTTCCACATGAGATATGACTTCATCCCTTTATGGTTTATCCCTTCATACAGGTTCCAACCTTGATGATGGACACCCAGTTTTCAGAATTCACTCCAGATATCACACCAATAATGCTGGCGGCTCACACCAACAACTATGAAATCATCAAACTGCTTGTCCAAAGACGGGTAACAATTCCACGCCCACACCAGATCAGATGCAACTGTGTGGAATGTGTCTCCAGTTCGGAGGTGGACAGCCTGAGGCATTCCAGGTCAAGGCTGAACATCTACAAAGCCTTAGCCAGCCCTTCATTGATTGCCTTATCAAGTGAGGATCCCATTTTGACAGCCTTCCGACTGGGCTGGGAGCTGAAGGAGTTGAGCAAAGTGGAAAATGAATTCAAGGCTGAATATGAAGAACTTTCACAGCAATGCAAGCGTTTTGCTAAGGACCTTTTGGATCAAGCACGGAGTTCCCGAGAACTGGAGATCATTCTCAATCACAGAGATGATCAAAGTGAAGAGCTGGACCCCCAAAAATGTCATGATTTGGCAAAGCTAAAGGTAGCAATAAAGTATCACCAGAAAGAGGTAAGAGCCATCTAAATGTGATGTCTAAAATCTAAGTTGGGTAAAACAATTCATTACTCACTATTGGTTTATGCAGTATTTCTGGCTCTCAGGTGTGGTACTGCATGGAGCAGAGAACCCTGTGCACCTGGGTTGATCACAAACCAGGAGGCTCAGTGCACCTTGGTGACAACATGAATTTGATGACAGTTGAGGGCAACAGGACTGGGATTTGCTGGGCTACGGCTTCTACAGTAACAACCATTTCTGTTTCAAAGCTACTTAAACCCCATTTCATTGTAACCCATTCCCCTGCAAAGAACAGCCTTCAGACATTTCCAGGTCTGTCTCCAAAAGCGTTTCCCAGTTGATGCTTTTGTACAGGAACCCAAAGCTAGAAGGGGTTGCCTAGCTCATAAAGGTTGATTCCTCGGATTCCTCATTGACTGCAGGAAACAGTATAATACACAATTCACTTCCTGCAGCCACCAAACACTTGTAAGCACCCATTCTACACTAAGTCATAAGGGCCAGAGAAATGAGACCAGCTAAAGAGAGCCGAAGAGATCTGGAGCACTGCTACTATCTCAGGTCTCCATGTTACCTGCAGTTTTATTAGGTGAAAATGCCTGTGTGATGCTTGGAAGTGGATCACATCATGCAAATACTTCTTCACACTTGTGACACCTCAGGTTGATTCTTGCTCCTTGATCCATCTGTGTTTTAGGGACTGAGAAGCAGTTCCCAGAAATTCAAATTCCTGCCTGTAGTTCCAGAGAGGAAAGCCATACTTCATCTAAAAGACACAGAGCCTTTCAGAAGCCCTGCAAATCCAGAGATCTATAAGTGATTCAATTAAGGCCATTTTAAATAAACCCCAGAAGAATGCTGACAACAGTTTCATTAGTTGGCTTTGGATTTTCTTTCTCTTTCCAAACCCAGACATAATTTAGTAGATGATATATGACTGTTGGCCAGTGATATTCCAGGTTATCTGAAGGAGGAATTTAGTTGCTTGGTTGAGGAACTGAATTACAATGTCTCTTACATTCTTCTGTGTCTTGGAGGGTGATGTGGGTGGCAGAAGAACCTGCTACTTTTGTCTTTTCACTGTCTTCCCCACTTCGTTTTATGCACTGACCCAACATGATACAAAATGTTCCACTTCCCTGGATGGCTGCTCGTGTCTTCCAAAGTACAACAGTCAAGAAGTGAAAGTTGCAGATTTTCTTTCATCCCTTTTGTCTGTTGTGCTTCCTGAGTGCCAGTGCCTTGATGCAATGAGCTGGAGCCTGAACCTCAAGCTTCTGGGATTCAGTATTTGGCCACTTACTGCTCTTACTGGGCTAATCCAGTGAAGTGTCAGCAAGGCTCGCTGGTGTCAGGTCAGGCTGTGCTTTTTCCTCGGGCTGTGACAGCATTAGGTAACACCATAAGTGCTTTAGGGACACAAAAAATAGTGAAACGTTAGTCTGGAAGAGGGTAATACAGGTAATAGGGTCAATGTTCATTGAATCTAAGAAGGACCAGAAAGACTACTTCTGCTTTTTTACTGACCTGACAGCCACAGATGCTGCACTCACGTGCACCCTTCAGCAGCCAGGCTACCCCTGGCACTGCTGATCCTGATGTCATGAGACTGTTGACCTCCAAGAGTAAATCTGTGGCCACCCGTATCTCGTATTCACATTCAGCAAGTGCAAGTCTAAAAGACTTCACTGTATTTGAAATGTGGCGCTGAACAATCCTGAAGATATTTTATTTTAGAGTAACAAATTTTTAATCTTGCTTGACAGTTTTTATCCTTTTTTTAAGGCATATTTGACTGAATTCCAAGCATATGGACAAATTCCATGTTTTGTGACATATTCATGACAGTTCCAGCCTATAAATGATAGCAAATATGCTCTGTGTTGCCAGCTAAAGTCAGTGCTCTTTCCAGGTAGAATACTGGTGGGCTGTGGCAGAATGAATGAGTTTGGGAAACCAAGAACTGAACTCTGTCATCCTACCTAGTTATTCACAAAAACCTGATGCATGCTGTAGGATGGTTGTGCTTTTCTTATCATGAAAATCAGGCCATCTTATCATGATAATTAGTGTAATACAAAACCTCAAGCAAGATAAAAACATCCTGCCAGATTCTGAAAAAATTAGTAGGAACATTTGCCAGGGAGATGCTGAGAAATGTTTTTTAATCATGATTGAAGAGTATGAGACTGAGAGAATTTTTGTGGGGACGGGTAGGAAAATAGAAGTGATTTTGGTTTCATGAAAGACAGTTCTGCAGAGAGAAACAGCAGACTTTTAAAAGCAGATCATCTTGTTCCACTGAAGCTTTCTGTCTTAACATTAAATGGGATTGGATTGGATGGAGAAGCTTTTTATATCTTAACATTGACAAAAATAAAAGTCAAATCTCTGGTTGTCTAAGACAAGAATCCAAAATTGACTTTGGTTATTTTCTAGGGTGTCAATTGTTATTGCAGGTGTCTGTTCTTTCTATTCAGCATAAAGAATGCATAATTTCACAATGTTTTTAGAATAATTGGTAGACAAATTTCTTGCAGCGTTTTTCTTTTTGAGTGAAGTAAACCTCAAATTTCTCCCCAAAATATAAAATTATTCCATTTCAGCTTACTTGGGCAGATAAGTTCAAGTTCAAGACTCTTTTCAAAGAAATTAAGTGGAAATGGGTAAAGAGATCATTGCCTTTGGATGGAGGAGCAGGACTGTGTAAATCACTTTGCACCAGTGTAAGTGATCTGGGAACTCAAGAATGCTCTTTACCAGACACATTATTCAGTGCTGTTCTCTCTGAGGCATTTTAAGTGAACCCACCAGGCCTTTCCCCCCAACCCCCATTGCACTCCCATGCTAGAGAGTAGGTGCCTGTTTGTTCCAGGTACAGAAGAGTAACAGCATTCAAATTTCCAGTGCGGGTTGATGACCCCAGCAGTGAGCATCCAGGACTGAAAACAATCCCAATGGGAAAAGCTAGACATCTATGGTCACACCTTGGAACAGGCTGGCTAGGGAAATGGTGAAGTCATCATCTCTGGAAGTGTTCACAAGGTGTGAGGATGTGTCACCTGGGGACATGGTTCAGTGGTGAACATGATGGTCCTGGGTTAATGGTTGGACTCAATGATCTCAGAGGTCTTCTCCAACCTTCACAAGTCTATGGTTGTATGAATTATTCTATGATGTCTTGCTCCAAACTGTGCCCTTGGAGGAAGGCTTTTTAAAGCTAAATAGGTGCTAACTATGCACATGAATAGGCAGTAAATTTTTTAGCAGAGTATAATCTGATTGAGTACCTAAATCCTGTTGGAGATTAGACATTTACCTTGCTGAGGCATTTGCTGAATTAGCTGCATCTTTTGGCACTTAGCTATTAGAGAAAAACCTGACCTTGTCCTTTAAGGTTTAGCAAACAATTAGCAATCAGCCCTGCCACAGACAAACGTCCTTGTGAGTCTTGTAAACATTCATGGGGCAAAGTTTATCCTTTAACCTGGCCCTGAGTGCCTCAGTCTTCCCAGGGAGCAACGTGGGCAAGGGCTGGATTAGCAAAGGCAACCACTTCAGTTCTGTTCTTCCTTCAGAACAGACCAGCCTCATCCCAAGGGCTCCACCTCCGTCTGTATCCCCAGGTACATCCCATTGCCAGTACATTTCTGCCTCATGACACAGGTACAGATTTCTCGTTACAATGGTAGAAAAACCTCTTATTCTATTTTTTTTCGCCAAAAAACCCCAGGAGGTACAAGTTTTGATTATTCCCAGCCGTTAAACATGGTTAATATTTTACAAACTGACAAATGTGTTGCTATTTGGAGGAGGGCCAAAACAATGGAGAATAAATTTCTTGCTTTTCATGTTTGTTTTTAGTAAGCCCATAAATCCTAGAGGGTAAATTACTGTTTAGACAGATGGAAAAAACTCAATTATACAGGAAAGATTAAAATGTGCCCTAAGGTAACTTTGTAGTATATTTTATGGCAGCAAATGGTAAAAAACATGCTGTGAAATGTTCAGAAGCTCCTTCTCACTTCTTATCTTAAGTGTAGAATGGCTGTGTCCTCGGGTTCAATGTGCAAAAGGCCTTGATCGTTTCTCCGGAAGGTAGGAAGGACTTAATAGTTGTGATCCCTGTTTGCATGATAGTCACAAAATATTAGAAAAAGTGATGACAGCACTAGTACACTGAGAAACATGACTAATTGGATCCAGCACAGACATGTCCGTTTTCTCACTCCACTGTTAAATCATTTTCGAAGGATCCCAGTAATTCTGGTCTAAGAGACCAGCAGGTTTTTCCTAAATGCTCTGTAGTATATAGCATTTGTCTTTGTATTATTACTTTTCAAATTCTTTTATTCATGACTAATTTTGGAAGGAGAAAGATGCCGAGGACTTAATATGAAAAGACACAGTTCAGCTGTTGAGGATCAGTCTTGACTATGCTCTTCTGGCACCAAATTAGCTCTGCCTTTGTTAATTTCTTAGCATTTCTAAGAAAAGATGGGGAAAAGTCATCTCTTAGGATCTTGCCAGTCACTTAAGGCACAGTTGTATATATGGTGTATATCATTGTATTAGAGAATCAGAGCATAGGCAGCATGCAAATAGCATTTTTATGTCCTTTTTTTTTTACATTGTCAATAATGTAGAACAACCATAGTGTAGCAGTGAAAGAGGTCGAGAAGGGCAGATTTCTCTTTATATTTAACATTCTGCTGTGCTACAAGAATAGCAATATACATTCAGCTTATTCCTGTTCTCTATCACAGGTCATTCACATCTTCAAAATGAAGTGAAACATCACAGTAGTGGGGTTTTAATGGATTTTTCTGCTGCTGGTACTGGCAAATAGCTGTGCAGGTTTAGTTCATGTGTCTGTAAAAAATGCACACAGTACAAGACACTCAGAAAAAAAATTCTTTTGCCTATGATTATATTGCTTAGCACTTACATGGAATTAGATCAAAGGAGTGCACAAATTCCCTCTCAGAAATCTTAACTGTAGTCTCTCCTCATCACTGTGCTCTAATCAACGTCAGGAAAGGAGAGAAATAGAATTGTTTGCTTTCCCAATTTAAAAACAGTGCTCTTTGCTGTTTTCTCTTCAGGATGAAGCTTCAACAGTTTTAGTCCTTTTTTTTTTTTTTTCCAGGACATTTACATAGACAAGTACCTCTTGAGATGCAGTACTGGAGTAAATGAATAATCATTCCTGCCATGCCGCATATTTTTCCGCTGTGTCTTGACTCCTGTCAACTGTGTGGCTGCAGTCAGAAGCACAGCATCACTCTCCAGGGAGTATGCATAAACCTGGAAAATTTCTAAGGGCACTTCAGTTAGTGTATAAAAAGAGCTTATAAAAATATCAGAGATGCATGAAAAAATCAAATGCAAGATCTGTGAAAATCAAAGCTCATGTCCTGCACCTTTTTACCCATTTTGAAAGCCATTCAGGTACCCTGACGGCCACAGATCTTTCTTTGCTTGTAGGCATAGCTAAGTTATTCTACTATGGGGTTTTCTGTTTTCTTGCTATACTGCCTGGAGGAATAACAATACAGGGCCGAATATTTGTATTGTGCTCTTTAAAGGCGTAGTGAAAAGCCTTCCTTGAGCATGCACAGCATATACAGGCTTTTACTTTCAGTTTTCTAGAAGGAAATTGTGCCAGGTTGGGAAAAGATCTTTATTAGGACTAAATGGGGGAAGCAGAGCTGCTCCTTGTGGAAGCTTTTTTTAATTTCTAGTGAATCTGGAACACCCACATCCCTTGGGGTGTTCGATGGTGAGGACGGTGTGGTTACACTATGTCTGGGTCTGTTCGACACACAAACCTGAATGTAAGTTTAGGGATTTCTGAAGCGCTGAATGTCCAACTGTGACCTTTCATTTTCCGACATCATCCATTCCATACAACAATCCAGCATTGTTGCATGCAGCAAAGTTTCCACCTGGTGTGTGAACAATGGCCTGTGCTAAATGACGCTCTTTTTTGTGAAGCTCCATCCCAGCAGGCTTCCATGCACGTGGTGCCAGCTGAGCTGTTATCAGCAGTCTCAGAGGCAGCACTTCGGCATGGCAGGTGGGCAGATTTGTCTGTGTTTGCACCCTTAAAAGAGTCATTCCTGCTGACTGCTGGTGGGGCATGTCTAAGAGTCCCTACTCTATGGGCTTGTGCAGTTGCCAGATCTGTTTGTTCAGTTTTGGAAATTATCATGGAAATTTAACCTCTGCAGCTGTTACAAAAATTAGGACAAGAGTCATTTAACTTCTCTCCAAACTTGGAATAAGAAATAATATTCAGAGAACTGGTGGTTCACCAGTGTGACAAAGTGGACTTGAATGTTTATTTGAGGAAACGGTATTATTTGGTATATTATTCATGTAACACCAGTATGTTCTAACGTGATGAAGGTTAGCCACATATTGCAGCTGTCAGAGAACAGAACTGCAGAACACTCTCTTTTGACAGCAAAATCATCTCTGACTAATCTTGTCATGTGCAAATTTGAAGAAAAAACCTTGGTCAAGGACAAGGACTCTGCTTGTGTTAGTGTGATGTGTAGCAGGCAGTAAATGCCAGGATCATTCTTTCAGTCATTTTCGGTGCCTTGTGCCTCTGACTTAATGATCTCCCGGACAAAGACAGGAAATATGTTGAAAGCTAAATGGGTTGCACTGTTTTAACAACACTCAAGAATGATTTAGTGAGTTTGTCAGTTCCCTGAACTTCACGTTCCCCATCAGTCTTCTTGTCAGCAAGAGAAGAGGCTTGGGAAGCCAAAGCCAAAGTACAGGACATGATTGATGGGCTTTCTACAGACTAAAAACTGGAGAGTAGTGACACCTTCTATATGGTATCAGCCAAGTTTTCAGTCTTCCCACATCTGAAGGTCTGGAGTGTATTTGGATTCAGCTTTATGTCACTGAGGAAGAGTATATCATGTTATTTCATACTTCACTTTGAATGACACACTGAAATAATAAACTCTGTAGAAAAACCATTGCTGTGGATCCTTTCATTTAGGTACAGAAGTGATCATTGGTATTTACCCAATTTCTGTGAATTTCAACTTCACTTCTGTGGTTTAGAGAAGTGAGTTATGAAACTCTCTACAGAAAAGAGCTGAGATTCCAAACTCTTGCACCTCCTATGTAGACATCAGATCCATCATTATCCAGACGAGGTGACTGAGAGAACAGTTACCTCCTAAGTCTTCGTTGCAGGAGAAGTGAGATGAATAGATGGGTTAATCGTAACATCCCCCCAAACTGAGATCTTGTGCAGACTGACATTTAAAAGTTGTGACTGCAGTTTTTGTTCTTATTCTTTACAAACCCCAGCTGGCTGAGTAAACATCCTCCAGCAAAGCATAACATCCTCACCCCACAGCAGCGATGTTACTCAGGAGCAGAGGTGGCCTTTAGAGGTTCCTAAGAATGTGAGAAGTGTTTGTACTGTGCCAACTTGTTCATTCATGGATATTGGAGTAAATTTACTCATTCAAGAGAAGGTAAAAAGAAGAAAGAAAAAACCCCCAAAATTACAGTTTCAGCATAGATGTGTGTCAGGTCAGAGAGGAAGCAGAGGGAAAATATTCTTAGAGCTTTTTATTAACAGTAATTGGGTGAAGTAGGTAATGTATTTAAAAATACTTGTGAATGAGTTTTAAAGTTTTCATGTTTGCTTTACTTATCACTTACTTAATGTAAATGTTAGAAATTCACTAGGGAGAATAAACCCAGCCTTTTATTTAAAAGTCAATACCTTCCCCACTTCAGGTAAAGCCCCTGAGAGCTCCCAGTATTCATTTCCAGGATCTGTAACTGCTGAAGTGCTGCCTGCAAGAGGACTTGGGAAATGCTAAAATATTTGTCTCTAAATGGCTTTTAGCCTGAGTGTTTTTCCAGTGCTTCTGAGAATGTGTCTGATATCTCCTGTTTAGCTCTTGGAACCCAGGTGTGTGTTGGGAATTAACTAACTCTCACTGAGGTGTATTGCTCGTTTTCAGAGCCTGCTTGTACTGCAGCAGTCTGCCTTTGGAAACCCAGCCTAGATCTATTTAATCTTTGTAACAGAACCATGTCCTGGGATGTTTGCTGGAGTACATCCCCCAGGAATTTATTTATCAATGTTGGGCTCTTGCTCAGGGTCTGACCCAGAGGAACCCTCTTCTGGTGGGGTGTTTGCTGCAGGAGCACCGTTCAGCACCTCGACTTTATTCATGGCCGAATTTAATGCTCTTAAATCCTGCTGACACCAGCCATAAATACAAACCTACAGCTAAGCACATGGTTAAGCACTCTGAGTAGAGATGAATTTCATTTCAAACTTAAAGACTTTATAATTGCTTCTTCTATGGGTAGGCATCCAGGATTTGCAAGCATCTGCCTTTGTCCTAGGATATGTGGGACTTCTTTTACTTAAATAATTCAAGCAAATCCAACATGAATGTGTTAAAACAGTGAATTTTGATGGAACTGTGGCAGGCTTTGAGAGGTTATTCAGTGTTTCCTTTTGCCAGCATTCACACCACTGCTGAATTTGCAATTGCTGCTGCTTAAGCTGAGTTCATGTCTGCTATCATCAGAGGGATGTGTTATGAAGACCTTTAGTTAAGATTCGTATGTCATCGTAATTTAACATATTTTAAGAACAGATTAGACAAAGTTCCCTCTAATTGGAGGCCATATGTTCATCTGTGGAGGATCATGTTCATCTGGAGTTTGTTTTATTCACCAGCTGAGGGTTTGAGCAGTTTGGGTAGCACCAGGTTTTCTTGAAGGACTCAGTCCAGCTCAGCTATGTGATCTCCTTAATGGCAGGAATGCTGCCATTTGAATTTGCATCAGTGCTTCACTGCTGGTACTAACAGGCATGTGAGCAGCAGCTGTGTTTTTGATACGATATTCATTCTGAAAAAAAAAAAAAATCTCTTGGAAGTATCTGATGAAGAATTGAGTTGTAGTCCCAAGTTATACAGCCTCCCCTCCAACTACTTTGTCTCATTTCTTCCTTTTTTTTTTCCTGTTGCAGAAAGTACTTAATTAACATGATGAACAACCATTAGGTGTTTACCCTCTGCAGCTCACACTTCTGCAGCAGAATGTAAATAACTTTGCAGTCATTAACAAGGTTGAACTTTAAAAAGAAATATGCTACAAAAGAGGATTTTCTTATTCATCTCAGCATTTGCAACACTGCAAACTTGAGGAGACTGGTGTTTCTTATCTAGAATATCTGGTCTCACAGGACTCACTGGCTCTCTGCAGCATGCATCAAATTAGGTCACACACAGATTCTCTCTCCTGTCTAGAGATAATTCAGAAATGGGGCTCTTTGAGTATTGCCCACTGGAATTTCCTTTAAGAGCAATCAAACCAATACAACCTCTGCATTTCTGTCCTTCCTCAGAAGATCTTGTCCTTGGTATAAAAGGAGGCAGAAGGGTTTGTCTGGCCTTGGAAGTGTATTATGCTACTTGGTTCTTAGCAGGAGCATCCACAGGATTTGGGAGTGCAGGAAGAAGATGGATTTTGAAAGTCCAGTTCTTTGCGTGACATTTCACGTTCCTGAAGTCAGAGTAAAGATGATCACCTCATTGAATGGTGTGATCCATTGTACCAAGTGTTACAGACTGCTTGGGCTGTTGGACAGTGTGTATTAAGCTTTTGGGTTAAGACATTAAATTGATTGATAAACCCAAGTCTGTGATAGGACTGACAGCATAGGAGTTTTAAGTATCTTCATAGGAGGAAAGAAATTTTAGCCAATTAATTCTGAAAATTCAAATACAAAGGCTCCATTCTGCCCAGTCTATCCACAGCTGAGTTGGTGTGTGTGGGGTGGACACCCCGGGTGTGCTGCCTGAGTGGGTCACCCCTGCCAGTGACGTGGGATGGAGATGAGGGGCACAGACTTGTTGCTCCCACCCTGCCTGGCCACACTGTGCTCCCAGCACTGGGGGAGATGTGCGTCTTTAGAGACATCTCCCTTCAATCTGCCAGAGAGGAAGGTGCAAGACAGCACCTCTGTGGGATGGGACAGGGCTTCCAGTTGAGTGGAGAATGGCAGTGGTGTTTATCCTTTTCATGAGAGTCTTGGGGTCACGGGAAATCTACATTCATTGCAGATCTAACTAAAATACACACCTATGCTACCACATCAGACACTGCAGTTGGCTGATTGTCACACAGACTGCAAAATCTACCTCAGTTTGTGTGAAAATCTGCCTTTCCAAAGCCAAAATCTCTTTAATTGTTGAGGGCAATAGCATATAATAATACCCCCAGACCAAGTAACCTTGCAGGTATTCAGCTGCTGTGTTTGACTTGCTCTGGGGTACAGTGAATCTGACCTATTCAAACAAGGGTCAGAAGGGAACTAAAGTTAATTTCATGGCTCCCATGCCATGTTTGGCTCTCAGTGGTAACCTCCCTGGGAGCTGGTGTAGCTGACTGATAGAAGAACTCTGTCCTGCTTATTAACACAGGGCTCAGCAGTTACAAATTAGTGGTTATTCATCTATGAAGAGCATTCACTCTCACCAACCGCAGCAAGAGTACAGACAAGAACTCCAACAAACTCCAAACAGAAAAGGCTGTTGGCAGCCCGCAGGATAATCAGAATAAAGGCAGAGAGATATGGTGCTTGGCCCCTGTGAAGTCTATCAGGGAGCTATTTCAGTTGCTTCCTGAGGCATTCATATCTCAGCCCATCTGTGTCTGATCCTAAATTACTTATGACTATGAGAGATCAGGGATTTCCCCATAGATAAGGGGAGGGAGGTGGAACATAATTTCTGTGTTTGATATTTATATTAATGGCAGAGCAGGCAGAAAGCATTTAATTCCCAGTAAGAATTTAGGTGACTTAAAAATATCAGTAAAGATTAGTTATTAAGAAAAAGACACTCCATCGAGCAGCTGCTTTTTTCCCTTACAAATTTTCTCCTTGGTATAGGATTAGGTGGCAATGAGTATGATGAACACTGAAAATGAAGTTCTCTAATAGCATGATCCAGCTGCAAGCCAAATGTTACACAAAGACCCTGGCAAGACAGGAGGAAAGAGAGAACATAAAAGACTTTGTACTACAGTAGTCTCTACCCTCAGAGTGCTTCACAGCTATGACTGGACTTGCTGATCTCACTTCTTGGAAAGGCAAAGATACTTATCCCCGTTTTCAGAGGCTAGGAGACAAAGCATCTTGCTCACAGGTAGTACGGTGGTGGTGTACTCATAAGAAGGACTCAGAGTTGCATCTTGTCTCCCAGTTACTCAGTGAACTGTGTCTTCAGCTAGGGACAGGTTCTGCTCAGCAGGTCATAGAGAAGGAGATAGCTTTTGGGGTTACCTCCTCTGGAAATGCATCTGCAGACTTGCCTACAAGTGGGGACCACCCTGGACAATGTTGTGCCAGCAATACCATGGTCTTCATAGCATCCATTGTGATTTAATCCCAACTGCCAGCTCAGCCCCACACAGCTGCTCTCTCCCCTACAGTGGGATGAGGGAGACAATCAGAAAAGTGCTAAAACTCATTGGTTCAGATAAAAACAGGTTAATAGATGAAGCAAAAGCCAAGCACGCAAGCAAAGCCAAACAAGGAATTCATTCACCACTTCCCATGGCAGGCAGGTGCTCAGCCATCCCCAGGGCTCTGTAACACGTAACAGTGATTTGGGGAGACAAATGCCACCACTCCAAACATCTCCCCCCTTCCTCCTTCTCCCCCAGTTTTATATGCTCAGCATGAAGCCATATAGTCAGGGCTGTCCCCGGGTTCAGTTGGAGTCAGCTGTCTGGGCTGTGTCCTCGCCTTCCTTGGGCAGCCCCAAGGAAACTCACTGGTGGGGTGGTAGGAGGGGCAGAAAAGGCCTTGGCTCCGTGCAAGTGCTGCTCAGCAGTAACAAAAACATCCCCACCCTGTCTCCAGCACAAATCCAAAATACAGCCCCACACCAGCCACTGTGAAGAAAATTAACTCTTACCGCAGCACAAACAAGGAGAGCATCAAATGTTTAGTTCCTACGGTAGCTGAATTGAGTATAAATGCCACCTTTTGGAGGCATTTCTTTTCTTTAATTCAGCTGTCAGCACATTCTGCATCATGTTTGTGGGATGGTGTCTTGTGCTGCCGTTTGTAATCGAGATTGGAGGCTCCTATAATGCAGCAATACTTGGAAAAAATGCTTGATACTGTGCTTGTTAAGCATTGGAGAAATAGTGTTTTATGGTCACATATTATCTTAAACAAATAGAGCTTCTGGTGCAGTGTGTCTGCCTCTCATTCTGGACCATCTACAAAACTGAACAATAAGCAGATTTTTAAATTATCAGAATCTCTGCTTTTCATTGTACAGAAACTTTAACTGATACCAAATCCTATCACACACAACACATTCATGTGAAATTATAAAAGGCTGTGATATGTACATGCACTATTTCTACCTCTGGCACATAAAAGGCTTTACAAAAAGGGGAGAAAATATATTTGGGCCCATACTTAAGTGGAAAATAAACTTTGACTTAGGAAAGGCCTCAGTCTAGTGTTGAAGATGTCAGCTTGCTTTTCCAAATCTCAGTTCTGCTGTTTGCACAGAAATTTCCTTAACTTTGTGAAGAAATTTGAAATGATGGATGATAACAGAAGTTCTGCAATATTATTAGGGTTTCAGGCTACTTCACACCTAGAAGGGCTGTAACTAAGCTTTTTCATGTTCTTGTATTTTATGTGCATTGATTTAGCACTATGAATCATAGACAACCTTTAATGAGTTGAACATTCAGTGGTTTAGTTTAGTAAATGAATTTGATGGTTTAGTCTAAGTAATAACACTTAGAAGGAAAGTTACCAAAAAGCAATCCATTCTTTAACCAGCACAGAAATGGCTTAGTTGACTTCTTCATTATAGTTCATAATTCCAGTGTTTCTGCAAACTGGAAATTTTGAGTTTTTCCAGCCAGCTGCACTGCTGGAGATTTAAGCAGCAATATTTACTGATTTTAATTCTGTGGTTAGTAAGTTGAACTAATACAAATTGGTAAAAGCTTACAGTGGTAAGTGCTTGGCCTCACCTTTAATAAAGACAGCATCTGGTGGTTTGTGACATTAGGGAGAGTCTCTTTCTGTGGTATGCTTAAATTTCCCGTGGGCCATTTTCAGTGAGGTTGGGACTGACTTGATTGGAAAATTTAATGGCTTTTTCCATTTCCATTCCCTTTTGCCAATCTGCTCTTTAAAGCTGCTCTTTCATGATGTGTGAATTTCTCTCCATTTGAAGAACTAACATCAGATACAACTGAGAAAGCAGATTTTAGAAATGAGCCATTAGGCAGAGAAGAGGCACTTTTAAGATGCTTGCAAGTTGCACAGCAACCAGAGGAACATATAGTCATTTGATTTCTCAAATGACTTTGACTTTGACTCAAGGGAAAAACAGTTTTGTTCTCCCCTTAGAGCTTTCTATCATATGTGATAAAGAGAAAATGTGTTTATAACATTTTCTTCCTAAAAAAAAAAATTAAAAGAAAAAGAGTTGTGCCTCATGTCAGAGAAGCAGCATTTGTAAATCAATGCAGAACATATCCAGTAACAGCTCCTGTTTGGGATCTTAAATGAGAAGATAAAGCAGTGTAACCTTCTGTTTCTTCTAGGTTTTAAACATAAAGCACTGACCGTTATAAAATCAGAGATAAAAACTCAACCAAACAGCCATCAATGCTTGATGTTTTTCTAGTTTCTGTAGAACTGTTTCTTTAACCTGCCCAAAGAAGCCGTGGCTGCCCCATCCCTGGAAGTGTCCAAGGCAAGGTTGGACAGGGCTTGGAGCAACCTGGGCTAGTGGAAGGTGTCCCTGCCCCTGGCAAGAGGGTGGGACGAGATGAACTTTAAGATCACTCCCAACCCAAACCATTCTGTGATTCTTTGATTTTATAGTCACTATCCCCAGGTGTGGAAATGCTACAATAACATTTTCTGATCATTACAAGGTCTTGACTTTTTCTGAAGACCCTGTCACCTATTGCCTACTTTCTGCTGCATGCATATGCAGGTTGATTCCAAATCACATGCTCTTCTGATATTCTCTTCCAAAGCCCTCTGGGACAGAGTGTCATACTTGTATGCTAGATGCAGAAGTCATCAGAAGTTTGTTGTTGTAATGACACATAAAAATCCAGCTTCATAAATGCCAGATTGTCCTCTTGAAGATCTTATTTTCAATGCTAATTTGGGTCATTCTATATATTTGAACTACCCAGTCCAAAAGTGGTCTGTTTCTAATATAAACATCTTGTTATAATATATAAAATATATTAACAAAAATACTTATACAAGTGAATGATTTTATCACACTGAGCAACTAATTTTTCCTTTTGCTTGACCTTGGTTTAGTAATTTTGAACATGGTGGTGACAGTGCTCTGTGGTGAATGAATTATTTAAAAAATATGAGTGTGTGCTAAAGCTTTTATTAAAATAATGCCTCTTTGAGTCTGTTCTCCTAGTGACTAAGAGCTACAGGAATGTCTAGGTATCTTTGGACATGACAAGAAGAGCCTTGTACCTGTCTCATAAATGCACATGGGATGGCTGACTTAGTATGAGTCACTGAGGGCAGTAGTAAAATATATGTTATATATGCTTCTTCCACAGGCAAAAAACCATACCAGTGTGGGGTGGCAAAACAGAAAGACTCTTGTATTCAGTAGCCCTTTTCTATCATAACATATTCTTTCACAGAGCTGGTTTAAATTGTAGTGTTGAAAGAGTGTTTTGCCTGATGAACTATTCCCTGAGGGCAGTGAAGTGTGGTGGCACTTCATCCCTCCAGAGATCCCTTTTAAATACAGATGGGCCAAGTTCACACAGAATCATAGAGTCCAACTCTTAAGTGAGTGGCCCATATGGGGATCAGACTGACAGCCTTGATGTTATCAGCACCATGCTCTAACCAGCTGAGCTAATCTCAAGGGTAGTAGAGTAGTGTCATCTTCAGGTTACTCACTGCTTTGAACCTCCTTCCTAAGAGGTCTCTCCTCCTTCATCAGTGCTGCTACAACTGTTGTTGTGTCCATTGGAAGTGTGATTCTGTCTGGTGTAGATATGTCCAATCATACATATAGTTATATTGCTCCAGGAGTATGTTTATCCATAACTCTATCCATGCTAAGATAATTTTTCTGTTTAATTACAGCACAGTGAGTATAACAAGCATCCTCAGAACAATGGCTGAGGTTTTCTTTGAATTTCCAGTGCCCAGTGAGAAAACTGAGTTTAGTTGATCAGAAATATAACTTCACTAAGACAGAGTAGAAATCAAATACGTAAAGAAAAACACAGTTGTCTCGGTCTTGCAGACATCTCTAGTTATCTCTGAGTCTGAAAAGCTTTGAAAACCACAGGGCTGTCCAGGTATAATTAGGAATATAAAGTCTTCTGGCATGGAGAAGAAATATCATGGCTTGAGCATGTCTGGTGTGGACTCACTGAGATGCAGTAAATCACCATCACAATGCTATTTTTTACAGAATGAAAGTAAACTGTCAAGTGTCACTTCTGGTGCTGTGATCAAAGATTTCTTTTGGCCTCTGCCTAATCTCCTGCGTTTCACAACTGCTCTCTTCCTGAATAGTGAGATTACAAATGTGCTGTCCTGCTTCCCAACAGATGTCACCTGGCTACACCTGACATTGCTGCCGGCTGTCTCGTGCCCAGCCAGCCCACACACACATATTGTGGCCTCCTTACACAGAGCCATGTGCAGCACCCCACACAGTTCTGGAGACATTCTCTCCCTCACACACACATACCCTCAGAGGTTTGCACCTTTTCCCTCCTGTCTCATCTTTTAGTCACTTCTTAAAGATGCTGACAGTGCTTTTTTTGAGGCAGTCGAAACCTGAAACATTCTGGAAAGAAACATACGCAAACACATGGGAAGAGAAACAGCTTGTAGTAATTTTCATTGTGTCACTTTTGCACAAGGTTTTTGTGTGGTGAGTGACTGATCTACATAAGGGTGCTTCAGATAGAAAAATAATACTTCTTCTGCAAGAAGAAATCTGAAATCTTATACAGAAAAATAAGAGCAAAATCTGCCTCCTTTCTTCCTTCTGTCTCCAAAATACGCTTCTCCACCCCATAGCTGGCCCTGAACGTATTATGAGGGTTTGTGTGGGCTCTAACACATATGTGAGGGGGAGTGCACGTGAAGCACCAACCAGTAATAGTCTTTCTCTCTTTTTCCCTCCTCAGTTTGTTGCTCAGCCAAACTGCCAGCAGCTACTAGCAACACTTTGGTACGATGGTTTTCCAGGATGGAGGCGGAAACACTGGGCAGTCAAACTCTTGACCTGTGTCACCATTGGACTGCTGTTTCCCATGCTATCCGTGGCGTATCTGATTGCACCGAAGAGCAGGCTGGGACTGTTCATTAAAAAGCCATTTATTAAGTTTATCTGCCACACCGGCTCTTACCTGACCTTCCTCTTCCTGCTCCTGCTGGCATCGCAGCACATCGTCAGGACTGACCTTCACATGCAGGGACCACCTCCCACCATCGTGGAGTGGATGATCCTGCCCTGGGTTCTAGGTAAATCCTAAACATGAAAAAGCTGAGCCACAGTTGCCTGACTCGCACCCATGGCAACTGTGTGGGGACTCATTCCTGATCTCAGCATCGTCAGCATGTGAAGAGATTTGGCAGCCAGCTCCAGAAACTGTGCAGAACAGCTGGGCTCCTTCTGGAACAACAGATCCTGCTGGCCTAGGGCTCTTCTGCTGTTCTATTGCCTCTGACTTTCCTTTAGACATGACCCTGAATAAACTGTGGCAGGTGCAGCTCTCTCCCTGTTTGCCCCATGCTCTGTGCAAGGAGCGGGTTAGGAATTAGCTTCTGGGTCACACACAGTGTCACCTCTCCTGCTGGTTCAGTTCTGCTGGCTGGTACAAAGCAGCAGGCAGTGCCCAGAGCCTGTCTCTGCTCCCTCCTGCTCCCTGACTGGCTCCCAACAGGCAGTGTGCAGGTACCAGCCCGGTTTATCCCTGGGCTTCCAGACTCCTAAATAAACTACAGGAAGGCAAAAAAGGGAAGATAAATCTCACTCTCTGCTTATAATCACTGTCCAAATCAACATCAAATGCTCTAATATAAGCAGGAGAAGGAGGGAGCCCTGATTATCAGAAGGTTAAACGTGAGGCTGTTATTCTAGTCTGGCTTGGGCAACCACAACTGGGAAGTGTCTGTGTCCTGAGGGCAGGATGTACAGGTGAGGTAGTGTGAAATGGAGGTGAGAAGAGATGAGATGAGAAGAGATGAGATGAGATGAGATGAGAGAAGAGCAGAAAATCATAGTTTGATATATTTTTGATGAGAGTATTTGCCCTTCCAAACTGAGTTCTAGCACAACAACAAGTGGAAACCTGTGGGCTCCAGCAGGAGCACAATCTCTCCTCTGATTCAGTGCCCATCCCCCTTGCTGTGCCATGAGCATGTGGCACCACTGTGAGCTGGGGTGTTACCAGGAGACCTGCTCAGTGCTGGGGTTCCCACTCCAGGACTTGCCATGGCTCCTGGGAGCTGCCAGAGCCTCAACTCTCCACTGACATTCGGTGACAAGAGACAACCACTGGGCAATGGTTTCCACACCTTTATAGCTCTCCTGCAGCCTCTCCTTTCCCATACCTGCTGGCTTCCCTCTCCTGGTAGTACCAGGACACAGCTCTTGGTTTCTGTGTGTCTCCCGGTTCTGTGCTAAACAGCCTCATCTGTTCCCTGTGCCAGACCTGATGCAAAACAAGAAAGGAAGCAGGATGTTCACAAATCACTTTGGGTAGTGACCCAGACCACTGTGCTCCTTGCACAGCTCTACCAACAGCCTCATTATCTCAGCAAACTGATTTATGACATTTGAATGCATGTGTTGGTAGAAACTTCAGAGGAAGCTGAGGAGGTTAAATGTCTTCCCTGAGCTTAGGTGATCTCTTCATTTTAAATTTGTAGTTAAAATTGAGGGAAATGGCAGGCATTTCAACAAAATTGATTTGCAGATGAAAGAAGGATAATCCATTAAAAAAAGCACTTCTTAAACCTGCCTCCTCTTCTTGAGTTCCTTTGTTTCAGATAAATACTGATATTGTAGGACTGTTTATTAAATGGAGAAATTAGAACAGTTTCACCAGATTAAAAGTCATTATTTATGAAATATTTTCCACTATAAAAGGAGAGAGAACAGACATGCACAGCATTGCTGTAACTATAGTAACCAGCAATGATTACTCACTATAAATACAGTGTATGAGTTCTTCAACAGGATCCTTTTCACTGATTTATTTTATTTTGTTGTTTTGTGTTCATACAAAGACATGGAGGCAGCTGTAATAAGATTACCTTATTGGCCTTGACATTGTGCTTTTCTGACTGTTGACCTGCTGGCTGGAATCTGAACAGCTCAGATTGATATTTGGGTGTGTGCAGCAGCTCATTTCAGCTTTATCTGCTGTTAGATTGAACTTTCAGCTCCTTGAAGTTGAGTTGCAAGTAGCATATCAGTGACCACTGCAGTATCTTGTGGTTAGGTAGGGACAGCAGTTTGAGAAACTATATTAGTAATGCACCTGGAGATGTATTTTTGGGTGATTTTATGTTTGGTTGGTTGTTTGTGTTTTTGGTTTTCTTTTGTTTGTTTTGTTTTGGAGGTTTGTGGGTTTTTTTGTTTTTTGGTTTTTTTCACACATGTTTCAGGTCTTCATTCAAGGATAATATTGGAAACTGGGTAATTCAAAAATACCTGGGCCTCTAAAGACATTCTCAGAAGCATGCAGGGGTTGAAGGAGCCTAGTTGCCATTTGCTTTTCAATGGGACTTAGGCTTTCAAAAATACTTAAACAGATCTACAATAAAGGACATACAAGTTAATTAAAATCAGAACTGTATGCCAGATGAGTCTAGCAGTCTGGTAATGAACTTCAGAAGCTTCTCCTCACTCCTCCAACTGCAAGGAGGTATAGTGAGCACTAGCAAGTGCCCGAAATTATTACCAGAAGGCATTTCAGAGTTGAGATGATGGGCTCTGGCTGTACCCTTGAGAACAAATCCTCACCTCCCAAAACCCCTAGCCATATCTGACATGAGATGAGTCACTGCCAAGGGATGCAGTGCCAGGCTGCAGTGCCCTTTTGCATGCTGAGTCTTACCTTTTCTAACAAATAATCCCTGTGGGCTTTCTGTTCATCAAGATGCATCAAGATGACTGAGCAGAGAGAATGAATTCACGTCTTCCTTCTTTGGTGTGATATTTCCAGGTCAGGGAGGAACTGTACTGGCATGGAGATGCTGGTACTACTGTTGCTAGAGAAAGTCAGAAAAAACTGCCTAAGAGAGGAATGAATTGCTTAGAGTGTCTATGAGAGTAGACAATCTATTGGAAACAGCACCTGATACAGTTGCTAAAATAGTTTATTCAGATAGAACAAATTTCAGCTGAGCCAATCCACTCATACTGGTTATAATAAACATATTTCAAGCAGTCTCCTCGTGTGTGTATCTGGAGCTCTGGATAGGAAACCAATGTCTTTTCATCTTTCTTTAGACTACATTCCCCATAGACTTGTAAAATGTCTCATAATCAGCAGCACTATACTTTGTAGAAGGCAGAAGGGATGAGACATTTTTTCCAAGCTGTTAATTCCCAGTTGTCTGGCAGTATATCAGATGTACACAGTGCTTTAATGGGAAATAATGCCTTGTCATGACAGTGAATTCTCTGCCTTTCTTTCCACAGGTTTTATCTGGGGAGAAATCAAGGAAATGTGGGATGGTGGATTCAATGAGTATGTACATGACTGGTGGAATCTGATGGATTTTGCAATGAACTCCCTCTATCTTGCAACCATCTCCCTTAAAATTGTTGCCTATGTCAAGGTACAGTAATCTGGAAGAGAGAATTTGTAACATGCTTGTGAGAACTGTAGTATGCAGGGTAAAAACTGTACAAATCAAAACTACAGATTAAAGAAAATAGCTGCTTTTCAAGCAGTCCAGTTTTGAAAATTCACCTGGAAGGCGTATTAATTTGGTTGGAGAATGAATGTCCCACTCATCCTGACTCTGATTAAGGAGATTGTTTGGGCATTGGGTAGAAATCTCCCCATTTTCTGTCTCTTTTGTAGCTACTCAATTGCCAAAGCTGTTTGTGTTCCATACTGACACTAGACCTCTTTCAACAATAGTGAATACAGACATAGTGAAAACATGATTTTTAAATAAAATGGAAAAACAAGAATAGGGTTATCCTAAAACATCTACAGGCAAGATTTATAATCTGTAGTCCTCCAGATCTGTAGATTACTAATCAGAAGTTTGTGAAAGGTCTACTGAGAAAAGCAAGATGGTTAGTAAGAGGCTTCCATCTGATAAAAAGGAGTCAATTTACTCTTCAATACATAAATTATTGGCAGGGAAATGACAAATGAGCAAGCTGGGGCTCGAACATCCTGTAGATTCTTCTCTGTCATGTTCCATTTGTGCTAGGAGTGCACATCAGAGCTCATCCTCAAAAGCACCTTCCACATTTATAAACTTCTGATGCTCCAAATTAGCATATGCATGCGGTTTGAAGCCAGAGGATGGCCTGAAGCACTTTCCTTCTGTCTCCCTTTTTCAAACATGAGACACAAATGGCCTCCTGTAAAATTCCTTATGCAATAGCCCTCTGGCTTCAGCTGAGCTTTGTGCTTGGCCTGATTCTTTTCTTGGTGTGAATCAGCAGTAGCTTCACTGCAGTCAGTGTAATTACTGTAATAACTGGAATCTGCTCCTTGGCTACTCATACCCTTTCTAGTTTTGCTGTGATACTGTGTTGGTTTTGCCCTGGGAGAAGGGCACTACTTCTTGTGGCCCAGCTCCTGGTAATCAGGACAAGCACTTCCTCAAAGCAGCCTTGTTTAGTCCTGCCCAGCAGGTATGCAGGCAGAGAAGGAAAGAGGAGAAAATTCCATAAAGCCCATTGACTCCAAAATGTAGACAGCCCTGCTATGGGGCCTTTGTAAAATCCTGAAGGTTGTGTCTTGGTGAGTCATATTTTCAAAGGGAAAAGCTTTAAGCTGGTGGTGCTCCCTGAAGAGGCAGCTCTGTAACAGCATCAAAGCAGGAACAGATTACGTCTTTTATTCTCCCAACTTGCTTCTTTTATTGAGAACCAGTGAGGAAATTACAGACTTGAAAGGTTGATCTTTAAACTGCAAACAAAACAAAACAAAAAAAATTGCTGGAAATTGTAAGATTCAGGAACAAATCTTAAAATGTTAACAGTCTTGTTCTTTCTCACTCACAAATTACCAGAGGAGCTGTGTATCCATGGATTTATACAGTAGCATAAAAAGATTTAAACCCACAGCCAAACCACAGGTACAAAGGATATACAGCTTTGTTTGTGTACTCTGTAAGAACTACAGAAACCTGCAGGTTAACTACAAAGACCTATATGCCAGCACACAGAGGAGGTTTGCAGGAATATGTCTATTTGAGTAGAGATCAGACCCTTTTGGATTAAACCTGGCTGATCTAAGGTCAGCAAGTGATGAGGCCCAATGTCAGACAATTCTGAGAGGTGCATGAAGTCTGCTATAGGATCAGTTCTGAAACAGATGGTCACAGAAGCTCCCTTCTGACCTATGTCACTGAGGGGTTACAGTATGCTCTGAAACATGAGGATTTATAACTTTGATAATGGCTTCAAAACGTTTTGCAATGCGACTTGTTATTTATAGAACAGCCCTGACCTGGAAAAGGTTGGGATGTATGCCAATATACCATATTCTAACACTTCTGAGCTCTTCAAAGGATTACACGGACATTTAACTTTCTGCCAAATATCAGAAAAACTAAATTGCATCCTGACATTAATGTTTTCCATCCTTGTTTTTGTGTGAAGCCTTTTTTTTTTCTTGATTTGTCTGGTTCCAAGACCTGGCTCTAATATTGTCCGATACCAATGAAATCTTCAGGCTAATTATAGGGTAGAAATACCTTCTTAATCAGTTTTCATTTGCTGCATTGAATTATCATGTAATGAGGAATGGTAAATGCCTGACATAATTTATTTGTACTATTCTGTGTACATCTCTGCTGTGTTTCATCTTCTGAATAGACACTAACCTAGGTAACTCCAGCCTTCCCAGATACCCAGCTTCATTAGATAACCCTAATGATACAGCAGATTTTTCTATTACCTATGAGGCCAGGCTGCTCTGAAGAGACTATTTTCCAAGGAAGGATTTACTGTCAGTTTATAAAGGGCCAAAATATGATCCTAACAAGTTGCTTTAAAAATAGGTGTGAGGTGCAGAAGACCTTTTCACATACCTTTATGTGCAGTCTGTGCTAAACCCTAGCAGGGAGCCCCTGGGCTGCTGTGTCCAGCCAACCTGCAGAAGAGAATTGGGAATAAAGCTGGAAATCTGCTGTCTAGGCTTCCTGATCCCAACCATCCACCCCCACTGCTGGATAACCACAAAAAGTTAACGTCTGCCTGTTTGTAAACATTTTAAGACCCATCTTAAATCAAGCTAACAGGCTCAGGCCACGATGTTCATGTAATAAAGAACAGTTTGGAAATGTCAGAAGCAATCCGAGGTCATGCTGAAATGCCTTTGTATCATGTCTCATCTCCTTCATACAGAGGATTAGTCTGAAATACCAACTTGCTTTTAGCTACATCATTGAAAAAATTGGGAGCATATATTGAACCTTCACATTTAAATAGAAAGTCCCTGAAATTTTGACTGTCAGTGTGATATTGACACTATTCTCTTTTAAAAGGTACAAAAATTACTTTAGGAGTCCTAAACACACTGGGTACACTATTAGCTGTATTATTCTAAGTACATTTTTGCCTGCCTGGTGTTAAATGAGCAGGAAAAAAACCTTTGACTTCAGTATCTGGTACCAGTGTAGTTAAACCAGAGCAGTTACATTTACAGAACCAGCTCTTTTGTGTTACCTACTTGCACCTGGAGGCACTTGGCTCAGAAAATGCTCCTACTTTTACAGTTACATTACAAACCCAGATAATGTTATAGTTGATGCACTCAGTGTTTCAGCTGTTTAAGACCTCTGCTTTAGCACTCTCCTAAAATTGCCATGACAAATTAACTAATAAGAAAATTAAAACGAAGAAAGCATCTTGGTTCTGGGCTGTTGGCACTTTTTTTTTTGAGATTACTGGGGAAGGAAAGCATCCAATAGCTCATTGCTTTCCTTCTTCCCTCCCTTCTTCATCCCTCGCATTGTTCCTAGAATGTGCAGTGTTTTGAAAGTTTAGGAGGAGAAAGAAAAAAAAAAATAATTGCAAGTTTCCATCTGGATCCTGCTAAAATCTGAACCCCTTTAAATGTTGAAAGAGAGGGAGATTAGGTGTGAACTCATGGACCTCACAAACCCACATACAGTGAGCTTAAAATTCAAAATTCAGAAAATTGTAAAAAGTCTCCAGTTTCTAAATTTAGGCTAAGAGCAGCCAACACATCTGAAGCCCAAATCTCACTGTGTCAGGGGGTCATAATCCAGAAGGCAGTTCATAAGAAGGCATCATTAAACCCAAGTCTCTGGCCTGATCAAGTCAGCTTCACTCCTGAATCCCAAATATTAGTCTGACAGTAGCTGAGCCATAAAAGTTTAGAAGTACTTCTTGTGTCACCAGTGCTGGTTGGGATTTACCCGTGAAGGGTTAGTTATCAGCAGGTGTGGCTTTTTGAGTTATCTCTGAGTAATTACAATATAATTCACTTTTCTTTCTTGTTCTTTCTTTCAGTATAATGGTTCTCGTCCAAGGGAGGAATGGGAAATGTGGCACCCCACCCTCATTGCAGAAGCCCTCTTTGCAATATCCAACATTTTAAGTTCCTTGCGTCTCATATCCCTTTTTACAGCAAATTCACACCTGGGACCCTTGCAGATTTCTCTGGGACGCATGCTGCTAGACATCCTTAAATTCCTTTTTATCTACTGTCTGGTGCTTCTGGCTTTTGCAAATGGACTGAACCAGCTTTATTTTTATTATGAGACCAGTGCCTCGGAGGAACCCAACAACTGCAAGGGGATCCGATGTGAGAAACAGAACAACGCCTTCTCCACGTAAGATATTCTTTCCTTTCTGGTTTTAAGACTGACTTCCACTGTCCCCTGCACTACCTGCTTTTGCCTGTTGTCTGTCACTGCACTGAAAGTGCCTTTATTTATTCATTTGCAAATACCAGGTGAGGGGTTCGACTCCGCAGGAAAGGTGTGAGTTAACTGGGGCAGAGGTTCTGCTGAGCTCTGCTGTGAGAAAGACTCTTACTTAGGTCTGGAAGTGGGAGACAGTCATTTTAATTCTGGACCAAAGAGTCTCCCTACATGATCCTGCAATGTAGACCTTATTATGACTATGTACAATTTCAGTGTGTTTGAGAAAGCAAGTATCCTTTTGCCATAGTAATTTTTTTGTCTAATTCTAGAGGAAAGGAGGCAAAGCTGAACAAAATGTAGAAAACAAGGGATAAACCTAATAAAGAAAGGTATTAATAAATAATGTGATACAGCAAAAACAATAATCTCACCTAGACCGTTTTTACATGTACATGATGTTGCAGGCGCCTCCGATTTCCTTGCAGTGGGGTGAGACTAAAATCCCAGCAAAACCCTTTTTGCTGGGAATGCTGGTACTTTACTGAGATGATGGCATGGAAATTGCTGTGAGGACAGCTGGCAGAGCTGAAAGAGATAGCACATGTTGAAAAATAACATGAATTGTCTTTCTGATGTATTTGTTTTAATTACTAATAGTAGAAATAATTATAATAATCAGCCCCCACCCAATTGTTCTTACTGCTTGCACAGTACTTAACTCACAATGGGAGGGGAAATAAATAAAGCACAGTCTAGAAAAAGGCCCATGCCCCACAAACAAGCAAAACAAAACTGTTGTCCACCACTTTATGCTAAATTAAACGAAACTTGTCAGGATGTCCAATAATTCTCCCCCTCCATCAGGCTTTGGGTTAAGAAAGGATTTGGGACATATTTGCACTGTTATCAAAAACAGATGATGGCTGAGGCCACATGACTCTGCTGGGAGAGGAAAGGCTCCAGCACTGTCCTGTGTGCTCCCTCTTTGAAGAAGTGTGGGATTTTCGTGCCTTCAAGAGTATCATGACCTTAGGACAGGTAGACCAGATGTGTGCCATTTTCCACTGCAGAGCAGGACCACCAAGGGCCTGATTAATTTTCTCATTAAACCCTTGTCTGTCTGGAGGAAGTGGATGAAACTGCACGGTGCTAATGAGAAACAGAATTAAACGTTTCAGTCTTTTTTTTCTGTTTAATTGCTTTGCATGACCCAGAAATACGTTCTGCTGCCCAAGCAAAGGAATTGAGTAACAAGTAATTTTCCTTGATCTATGTCCGTATGGATGCAGCAGAGGGAAGAAGGTTTGGAAAGCACAATGTGTGTTAAGGGGCAACTTCTACTTCAGAAAGGGTCAAACCCACAAAGTTCAGGACCAAATCCTTTCCCTGGCATTATGGTGAATAGATGCATTCAATTGAGCATTCTGTTTTGGACCTGTCACCATTGCAAACAAAAGTTGTTTTGCAGAATTCGTTGTATCAGATAAGTGGAAAACAACAGCAGGATTTGACTTGAAAAAACAACCATCCTCAAGTCTGTAAGGTGTAATGTCTTGGGAGCTAGAAATGATACAGAATTAGCAGAAAGTGTGCAGATCAGCTTAAATACAGACCACAATTTCTCCTACCCTAACATTCATTTAACTCCCCTGCCAAGGAGAACGTAGCACAGAAAGGAAATTGAGGGGGCTCAGCCTTTGTGGCAAAGGTTTGTGTGAAACAAAATCGCAGTAGGAGGGGATCCATTAGGAGTGAGGTCTCCTGGCAGGGGACAGAACACTCTGCAGGTACTTTTTGTTTGAGACTTGCTTAAGGAGTTTATTCAACGTGTTCTTGAAAGTTTAAATAGTCGTTATTAACACCCCCAGTACAAGCTAACATTTGGCTGTGAAGCGAATGCACAGCATGGGTTGAGTGACTGGGAATGAGCAGCTTGCAGATCCAAACATTGTTGAGCTGGGGGAAAGCAAACGTGGCTGGAGCCAGTTCAGCCAGAGCTGGTGGTACCCCAAGTTTGCTCATAGTTCATTCCTAATGAAGGAATAAATGTAAAAAGCTTTCAGTGAGTGCCCTTTGATTCCCACCAGCATTCCTAGGCAGTCACACAATAAGCTCTAATTTTGCCAGGGAAGGAAAGAGGATGCCCCTTGTGTGTGCACAGCTTGTGTCAAGTGTGACACCTATTTACTGGCTCATTATTTCCTATTACTCTCAAAGAGTGGGCTTAATATTTTCTTGTGGGGAAATTTTCTGCATTTCAAACACAGATCATGGAAAAGCAATATTCCTTTGTGACAGCAACAAGAGGAAGTCATGAATAATGTAAGGTTTTCTGCTTTGGCCCTGCCATCCCTCAGGAAGCAGAGTGCCTGCTGCTTAGGCAGAGGATTGGAAAATATGTTTATAGCTATAATGCTGGCAACTGAAGGGGGAAGAAGAGAGCGAGGAAGAGGAGGAAGGGGTTAAGGAAGTCACACCTTGTTGCCTGCTGTATCCTCACTGGGGCCATTTCCCCTGGAGTGCAGGTTCCTGTGGCAGAGGGGGGTACTTTGCTTTCTCTCAGCTGCCATGAAGAGTGGTTGAGCTTTGAGAATTCTCCTGTTTGCTTGAGATCCAAAATACACTCTCAATCACTATTTCCAAAAGTCCATTTCTTTTTTTAAAGCCGCTTCCTAAAGTAGTGTGAGTCCCACCTGAAACACGTACTGTAAAAAGAGATTGTGGATCTGACCTGTCATTAAACACTAAGGAAAGAGTAACTAAGCCTTGCTGCTGTGCAGAGCTGCAGGAACCAGCATATATCTTTTTCAAGGGGGACCACATGTCCACATGTAAATACATTGACCCCAGTCTGGGCCTGAATTATACATTATATGTATATATATATATATTATATATATATTAGTTAATATTATGCATCCAGAGCAATGCATTGATCACTTCTAGGACTGATTTCACTTTAATGGCAGGAACCTCTGTCTCCCATGAGCCTACAGCCCAGGCAGTATTTCTATTGCTAATAGTAAAAATATTATAAATATTTTAAAAGATAGCTAGCACTCCACTACTTTTAGTAGAGAAAAGTTTAGCATTCTTTGGTTAAGCCTTATTTTACCACCTCAGTTATTTTAATTTAATAAATGTGACAAACAGCCTGACGACTTTTGGAAGAAAGAAATTTGCTTTAAAGAGTGTTTATGATTTTGGCCGGTGAAAAACATAAGATACATCCACAATGTATAAAGAAACTAAATCCTCATATAAGGCATGGGGATACATGTGAACAGGTGCCTGGAAATGCTGGAAGAACAGATTCCTGGTATGTCAAGTAAAGTACGTGAATTTGTATTGATTTGTCTAGTGTTTTGAAAATATCTGCTGACCTCAGGCCAAAATGGAAACTCTTAAACGAGCATATAAATGTACTTTTGGATGATATAAATGTCATATTTTGGAAAGCCAAAAAAAAAATGCTCAAACACACCAATTATTTAGATTGTTGATTATGTATCTGATGTGTTGCAAAAGGTCACTTGTCTGTGGCTGAAGCAAAGAGAGACCTGGTATGATCTCATCGGCACAGTGAGGTCGGGTCTAGTTCATCTGTGGAAGGAAGACTCCAAAAGAAGAAAAAGCTCTTGAACTGAATTAATGTGATGTCATTACTGATCAGTGGTTGCAGGGAGCTGTGCTGCCCTGCAATGGGTAGGAGCTGCTGCACCAACCATTCAGAGTGACCAGTATTTTCAGGCACGTGCACTGCAAACAGACTGGGTCGTAACAGCTGGAGCAATTGCAAGCTCTCAGCCTATATTAGAGCAAAAGGTGCAAGTGGATGTGATTTCTCACGTCTCTTTCCTTGTGGTGCCT
>JAWWLV010000158.1:16954657-16986088 GCA_035041135.1 Platyrinchus mystaceus | reverse complement strand
TTGCAAGCTCTCAGCCTATATTAGAGCAAAAGGTGCAAGTGGATGTGATTTCTCACGTCTCTTTCCTTGTGGTGCCTTTGTTACGCACTGTTTAACTACTTCATGCTGGTCATGGGGATGGGTTCCCTGAACATTCATCCTGCAGACATATTAATGATGCAGGCAGTGATTAAGCAGGAGAGTTTATAGATAACAGCAGTATCACAGCATGGCAGTTTTAATTAGAGGGAATATATTGTGGCTGTTCTTTGCATGTGTTTAGAATGGGAAAGGGAGCCTTGGGTTCCTTAGGGCAGTTAGTCTGGTTGCATCTCACAAGGACACGGACAGGGCTTTGAACAAGTCACAAATGTTGTTGATGTGACACAACTCCCACACGCATTGGCCAGTGGGTTGCTGTGACTGGAGCACGGACTGTCCCCAGGGAGGATAAATGGTTGTACTGAGTGGCTGCTCTGTGATGTCTCCCAATATCTGTGTTCCCTGCCTGAAAACTGCCCGAACATGGAGTTGTTTTCCATTCCCCAGCATCAGGTAGCCAAGTAAAGATCTTTTTCTTTGCAGACTTTTTGAGACCCTCCAGTCACTCTTCTGGTCTGTGTTTGGTCTGCTGAATCTCTACGTCACCAACGTGAAAGCCAGGCACGAGTTCACAGAATTTGTTGGGGCCACTATGTTTGGGACCTACAACGTCATCTCCCTTGTTGTGCTGCTGAACATGCTCATAGCCATGATGAACAACTCCTACCAGCTCATTGCTGTGAGTTATCTCCTTTTGGTTCTTTTTGCTTTTGTTTTTTTCTGTGTGCCTCATTTGTTTGACTTACAGCAAGTGTGTACCTTCTGGGATGCTGGAGAATGCTGCCCCCAGTTTTTGACAGCAGGTAGTTGGGATTTCTGCTCACTAGCCTGAATCATGCTTGCGGAGGAGGTTTTGCTCTGTTTGTAATGCTTCTTAGCTGGAAAAGGCTCATGAGCTGTGATATGCCCCTGTCTCCTCCTGTAGAGTAACTTCACTGACCACCTTGTCATTAGTAGCTGATTTACACTGTGGTAGTGAGAGAATATAAAGGGAAACCTTCTCACTGCTTCCTGGTGCTGTGTTTTAACTTGAGAGGTGGGTGTTATACTACATTTTTTTATCCTATTACTATTTTCTCATGTGAAACTGTGTGTGTCAGGAGCCCAGTCCTGCAATTTCTTTTTCTGCAGTCTTCCCACCTGAAATTAGATCATGTCCATCTGTAACACCAGCCAGTCTCCTGACAGCTGACCCTGTAAACTCATATTCTGTGATTTCTGAGGAATATCAGTGCAGGATGGATCTGAGCTGAGGCAGCTCAGGGCTGCCAGTTGGCTGTAGAGCCAGTTTGAAACTTAACTTCCATTTGAATGTTCAAGACTGGTTTCTCTACTGTAATCTCATTCTGTGTACTCAAAAGTCAATCTGTACCCTGATGATTAAATTTGTCAACAGATTGAAAGCTAAAGCAGCATGGCTCTACATTTTAAGGCTCTTCAGGTCAGGAGCAGCATGTAAGGAAGTGAAATCTTGTGTGCACAGTACTTCAGGTAAACCACTTGACACTTGCTTTCCAGTTCTGACCCCTAACACGGACATAGTGAGGTGATGAGCTGTTACATCATCTGTGAACAGAAACAGGAGTTGGGAAAGTCGGGTTTGTCCTCATCTGGGCATTTGGAAGTACAGGCAGAGTAGAGGCTTGCTCCTCTGCTTTAGGTGACTCTTTTTTTTGTACTCTGGAAAATGGAGGATAAACCAGAGAAAAAACAGAAGCAGCACCAGCTGTCCTGCTATTTCCACTCCCAAATTCCTGGATAAGTCTCTGGGGAAATGTGTGGGTGAGCTCCTATCCTGGCTAAAGCACACAGAGTGGAGTACTGAGTTGTGCTTGAACAGGTTCCACAACTGTTGTTGATTATCTGCTGATTCAAGTGGCTCCTAAATTCACTTAGTCAAACTGAGCACAGACCATCAAATCGGTGATACTTTTGGACATCTGATCTTTTATCATATTAAAGAAAAACTTGGACTTTCCAGATGAGCAGAAAAGCAGTTTTATCACACAGACACTGCTGCTGTATCAGTCTGTTTCAATGCTTTAAGTGCTTTCTCTTTGTTCAGTGCTACTCCTCACATTCCAGGGAGACTGGAATGAGGGACAGAAAACAAAGAATCTCACGTTGGCCATTTTCTTCCATTTACCTTCCTTTATTGTCATCAAATATGCTTGTCACTAGGACAAAGCCCAAACCTAAGACTGACATAAGAATAGCAGTATTTGCTATTCACTGGGATACAAACCACTCATCACCTGAACAATTCGAGTGATGCAATGACACATTACAAACAACCCCCCATGAATTAGAGAGAGCCATCATAACAGTTAACTGAAGTTATTGGTCCAGAGAGGGCTGTTGTTATTAATGGTTTTGTATATGGAGCAGCTGGGAGCAGTGACTTGCTCCATCAAAGTCTGCACCTGAGAGACCTGGGGATAGAGGACTGGACTCAGCAGATAACTGAGGTATAATGCACAGTTCAGCGTGCAGCATGAGCCCCTGCTCAGGAGAATGATAGTGA
This sequence comes from Platyrinchus mystaceus, assembly GCA_035041135.1. Lineage (NCBI taxonomy): Eukaryota > Metazoa > Chordata > Aves > Passeriformes > Tyrannidae > Platyrinchus > Platyrinchus mystaceus. The sequence goes on along the minus strand of JAWWLV010000158.1, from coordinate 16,983,483 downwards.
AAATGCTGCAGGGTACTTCTTCATCACTTAAGCTGTCACACTGCAGTTGCTACCAAGAGCAGTGACGTTTCTTGGGAAGGCAAGAGGCAGTCACTTTCCATCTTTTCTCATGCAGTGCATGCAGCTGGGTTTTTGAAGCTAAATTCCTGCATGCATTCTCTCAGGGACAAATTTTCTTCATGTGTCTTCTAAGGGCAAACATCAATTAATCTTTTCCCTGAAGAAAACAAGTCATTAATAAATGTTGAGCTTTACAAATGTGGATCATTTTTTAACCTCCTGTGATGATGTTCACCCCTTTCTGAATCACAGCAGATTGGTTCCTAGACTGGGCATTTGTTCCTCCTGATGCTGATATTGCATGGAATATGCACAGAATTACAGCATTCCAGGGAGGGAGGAGGGGAAGAAGCCCTTGGGGTGGGGTGGAAGCCGCCTTCTCCAGTGCATCAGTAGGAAATCTTGTGCCATGTGCAGCACTCTGCAGAGATATAAAACAAGCTAGACGTGGAGGATGAGCTGAGAGTGCCTCTCTGCTTGCTGATTTCCCTGCAGTGGAGTGGTGAGGACACATTCATTAATTCTGCTTGCTAATGAGCCAGTGGCACTGCTGCAGTGCAAACTTTGTCCCCTCCTTTCTTCCAGGACAAATACACTAATGCGTTTGTAGCAGGTATTCTTCACGTTAGCTTTGCTCCATATATACATGAATTTCTGCTGTAAGGTTTGAGACGGGAGAATCTAAGTTGCTCTTCCTTGGCCCTTCGTTGTGTCTCCCCAGTATGGGGATTTGGGCTTGGTACTTAATTAGGCACTGCAGGCACAGAGCATGAAATCACAGGTATCTGTGGAAGACAGAGCAAGGCAGGCAAAGAATAAAACCTCTGTGCAGCTTTGAGTGATTCTTGACTCAGAGATGGAAGAATTTTTCTGCCATAATTTTGTTGGGTTTTTTTTCCTAAGTTGCTTCAGACTTCAATAAATACATATTTCTAGGGGTACCCTAAAGTAGTTTCAATATCGATTATTTTCATACAGCCAATTTTTCTCTTTTGCCAAACACTGTCAGGAGCTGGTTATGGCAGACACTGTCATTCATCAACAAAGTAAACAAAATCCAAATGCACTCCAAAATTTCCGTACGCTTTGCGCTGTTTCAGTCTGGGAAGATCTAAATGTTTTACACAACCTGCACAGAATGCAATGGGCTGCAATTCACTGCCAGGTCCCTCATCTCAGTACCTTCCCAGATGTGACAGAAATACCATCACCTGATGAAGAGGAGGAGTATGTCACCATGACGAGGACAATGGAATGATATGAGAGTAGCCAGGTGGCTCCATCATTTGTAAGTGGCAGAAAGTAACTGAGTGGGTGATGAGGACACTTTATGTGATGGGCTGTTTCTTATCAGAGTGCCACTTGGCTGCATCTGAGGTTTGCCAGTTTGTAACATTTTCAAAACAATGCAAAAGTGGGTGTTACTGGGGGTGCAGGTGCATTTTGGTCATTCTGGTGCCCTCAGGTGCAGGTACATTTCACAGGCAACTGGCAATCTACACGTATTTTCTGAAAGCATGCTCCTGATGGACACATCCGTGATATTCTGGGAAGCCACTCGAGAATTAGTCACTGGAACTGTGCCAACAGTTCTGACTCGGCAGCCACAGGAGCAATATCAATGGAAGAACAGCAACTAAGACCCAGGTACAGGAGGAAAACCACAGGACTGTGAGATGGTAATCAGAGCTCAGGTGAGTTGGAGTCCTCAGTGGTGCACAGCAGCACTGGCACTAGGCATCCCACTGACACATTAAAGGGAGATGTAAGCACTTGCCGCTTTCAGATGTTTTAGGGAAGTACAACAATACTTAATACCTCAGGGTATTCACCAACTCACCAAAGTGAGTCTGAGAAAAATTACATCTAACTCCTGTGCATGAAGGTGTCATAGCCTCTAGTGTGTAATACAGCGTGTGTGTGTGTGTGATGACTTCACTCTAGCAGTGGGTATTAGGTTATGAAATTATTTTGTATATTGTGTTTTGTATCCTCCTCTTGGTTTGTATGTCTGTTATTTCAAGCTAGTTCATGTCAGACAGCTGTTACTGCAAAAGACATCAGTCTTTTAAAAAAGATAACTTCTAAATGTATCTCTGTAAGTAGTGTATGACCAAACTGGAACTTAGTTGCCAGTATTTAGGTTGGAGGAATCAGGGCATTGGACACCAGGCTCAGGGTGCAGATTTAAACAATGGAATGAAATGTATGGATTAGCACATACAATGAAAGACAAGTGTGAAAATGAGAAGTATTTTGCATAGCAAAACAAAAGCTGTACAGCAAACAGAAATGGTATGTGCAGCTAAAAATAAGTGAAACCTTGACTGTAAGTGTAGGGATGTTGGACACGGAATTTTCTTGATTTTTGCAGAATAGGAGCTTAAAAATTAAGGCACAGAGGCATATAAAGATTTTTTCAGCTCCCTATTACATTGTTTCTTAAGTAACTTTGGATTTCCCCTATGTAGTAGTTTCAAACTTTTCTTTATCCAAAGCACACAAATTCCTCTAGTTTTCTGCACCAGGTGGTGCAGCATCTCAGCACTGTGGCAGTAATTGCTACTCAGTTTAATTCACAATGCCAGCAGAAATTCTCTTTCCCATTGTGATTTTTGACCCTTAGGACTGTCAAAAAAATGTTACACCTCCTCTGCTTGAACAACCTGCCCAGTTATTACTTGGTGGTTTTGCTAGGGAGGAATTTTATTAATCGATAAACTTAGCTAGAGATACACAGCTGGCCAGTCCCTGCATGTGGCAGGTTTTGGGGTGGTAAGTTGTCCCCATATAGAGGTAAGGCCAGCTCCTCAGTCTGGGCTCAAATCTAAGCTATTTTAAAGCATCAGGAAGTGCTCATCTCAGCCCCACTTCAGAACCATTAATTTTAATTTCTTAGAAATTGAAATGTTGTTGATTTTTAACTGTCATACAGCAGGAAATTAAATTATTCTCATGTTATGTTGCCAATACAAGCTGGGATTAATATCTCCTGAAGCTTTTTGTGGTATACAAAACAACTAGGTTCTTGAAGGAGGATTAAATGGCTCTTCCTTGGTTTGCCAGCTAAGTGAAGTATCCCTCTTTGACCCCAAGAGCCTCCTGGTGACCAACATATACACGTGCTGGTCGCTGCCCACATGCAGAACCCAGCGTGCAGGTAACACACTCAAACCTTTTCTTCATTCTGTAATTGCCCAGGTCTCAATTACTGTGCTAAAACTCATCCGTGTCATCAACAATAATTAATTGAAGTGGCAAATTCTCTTGCACTGACTTGGTGACATTTGGACAGGTTGATAGAGGACAAAAGGGGAATGGCCTTAAGCTGAAGGAGGGTAGACTGAGATTACATGTTAGGAAACACATCCCCGTGAGGGTGGGGAGGCCCTGGCTCAGGTTGCCCAGAGAAGCTGTGGCTGCCCCATCCCTGGAAGGGTCCAAGGACAGTTTGGATGGGGCTTGGAGCAACCTGGGCTAGTGGAAGGTGTCCCTGCCCATGATCTAGACGATCCCTAAGGTCCCTTTTAACCCAAACCATTCCAGGCTTCTATGATTTCTGTTATATTTCCACATGAAGTGTGATCCATGTGAAAAAATGCTGGACCCCTGCTTTCCAGTTCCCTCTTGGGTAGCTGTAGCACACCTTAAGAGGAGTGGGATTGATTCCCAGGACTGGCTGCTCTTTCTGGTGCTTGTGACTGGATGGGGGGACATAGGTTGCAGCAGTGGTGTGTTGGGATGCCACCATACAACGAGAAGCCTTGTGTGTGAAATTAGCCCTGGAGCCTTGCTCCAGACTGTCAGGCAGCTTAATTGCTCTTTGTTAGCAAGCTGAAGTATTCATTTGAAGGTGTAGAACTGTTTGTCTTTTTGCTGGCTTTAGCCTAATTACATATAACCCATGGGCTGGAATCAAGTTGTTAATATTCATCTGGTGTTTGCAGAGCCTCTAAATAGAAGCACTCGATGTGCTCTGGCTTCACATGCTGCATCTTTCTTCTGTAGTTAGAGCAAACAAAGCTAATTCTCCATCCCAGGGCCCAACCCTGCAACCCCTGCTCATACAAGTATTGTCATCAGGATCAGATGGTTAATCCTTTCTATTGCTTTTAATCTTTGAAACCCCAGATGTTTCTGCAACCCCATGTACCACCACGGCCAAACCACTCCGGCTCTTATTCAGAGCAGAATCATTACATTTAAGTAAAAAACCAAGATGAGCTTGCAATCCCTAGATGACCTCTGGCTGTTTTAAGATATCACAGGGAATTTGCTGAGGGGATTTGGGGTTTTTTTGGTGTAGTTAACACACCATTGCCCCACCTGACAGGTCAATAAGTCTCTGCCTGTTACGTGCAAAGCAGCGCAGCAAGGTTTGCTCTTGCTACATGATAGAAGTTGAAGTATCCAGATGGAACCGCAAAGGTTGCAGGCCCCTGCATTATCCCATCTTTTATTTAGGCCTGACAAGCTCAATTAGCATTATCTTGTGCTTCTGCATGGAGGGGACTCCAGTTAGAAAGGCAGAAGAGGAAAAGCGAAAGGTGAAGGAAGAATGTTACTGAGGAAAAAGCAGTGAAAAACTAAAAGAGGTTTATCCAGGAAGAGCTTTCCCCTGACATGGAGCATGGGAACAGCTATATTATTAAGAATTCTCTGAAAAGAGACTTCTTGGTTACCAGTGCTTCACAGATTTCGTTTTCAACACTCTAGCAAGTAAGTTGATGCTGGTGATACAGGGAAACAGTATATGCACAACCCCATCCAATTAAATGGGGAGTTGTCTAATAACCTGGATGCTGTGTTTGTGGTCCTGTCCTCTGCAGCCCTTCAGCTACAACCCCTGCTTATTCTGGGGAGAAAACAGAAGCTTCTCTCCTGAGTCAGTGCTATCTGCACAGCTCAGGGTTCACTTAGAGACTTGAGTGATCTCATACATTTATAATTCATCTGTTTCTTTTGGCTCAAGGACGTATTTAAATGATCAGGACATAGGATTTTTTCATTTTGAAGCAGTTTTTCAATTTTTGGCAGCTAAGCTCAGCCACTGCATTTATTGTGCAAGTAGGTTGACTTTCAGAGGTGTCAGGCACCTGCTTCTCCCTGTGGTGCTATGACCTTTACAGGCTCAGTAAAACACTTAATCCAGCACCACTCCTTCGCTGAGGAAAGGCACTTTATGACCAGTCCTAAAAGAGCAAAACACTAAAGCATTTGGTGCCTGAATACACATACAGAGTTATGTACAGTCATGCAGGGAGCAGGGAGGGGGGCTTGAACAACACCAGCCTTGGCTCCCAGCTGACTTTGATTCTGAGGAGAGACCATGAGGTGAAGCCTTGCACCTCCAAATCCCCCTGCAGAACCCACAGGCTCTTTCAGTGCAGTTTCACTGCATTTTGCTCTAGTCTTCACCAAGATAACATGAGTCACATGAGCTTTTAGGCTCTCCCCCTGAGTTTAAGCAAACGTGGTGGAGTGTCATGATTTGTCCTTTTCCTTTGAAATATACCTACGGCTCCTCAGCTTGAGAAGGCAAAGTCAAACTAAGTGCTTTGCACGTGGAGTGCAAGGTGGTAAATTTTGTTATGCTCCTTCTTTCCAGGGCAAGTTTGTGCCAGAGTATCACAATGGCTCTCAGTAAAGCTGTGTCCAGCAGAGAGAGCTTATTCATCTAGTAGAGCATCTAGCTGTGCCAAGATTCCCATCCTCCAGCATTATGTGGAGCGATATGATTGAGCACCCTAAAGCCATAAGGCTGAGAATAAGCTCAATTTCTAAGCTTTAGTTAAGACTACTGATTGCTCAGAGAGGAACATGCACTTTCTTAAGCCCAGCAGTATCTCCACTGTAATACGTACATGATAATTTTGCAACTATAAGCTTATAGACTCATAGAATTGTTTGGGTTTAAAAGAACCTTAAAGATCACCTGAAGCAGAGCAAACACCAATCAGTCCCCTGCACTAGGCTGCCCCAGCAGAAGTGCTGGTGATGCCACCCAGCCACCACTAGCACAGTTCAGTGGCTCAGCTCCACCCTACTCGCAGCGTGTCCTCACACACCAGGGAGCAGCCCTTCAGGGAGGGCAAGGGGAGCTCTGACAGATAGGGAAGTACCTCATGCTCCTTTGTATCTGGCTTCCACCAGTCCAGCAGTAAATTTCAAGACATTTCTTCTTCCTTGGAAGTCAAATCCTGAGCTGACTGGCTATGCAGAAAAACAAAAAATCAAAGATAATGTTCTGGAAATAGCCCAAGTAGAAAGGAGGCTAAATTCTTTGTCGTGGTACTAAATCATCAGCTCTCAAGCACTTTAAGGTTAGTTATGCCTTCTCAGCCCACCATTTCTCTAGGGGCATGTGTGAATTACTTGATTTTGACCCGGCTGGAGGTAGTTAATATGATGAGCACACATGCCCCTTATCTTTCTGACCTTCAGCATGAAGAGGGGCTCTTATCAGGCAGTGCTAAAAGGATGGCAGGAAGAACAAAGCCTGGGTGATATCTTTCTCATTGTTTTTCTGTCCTAGGCTTTTTAGAGAACTATTAGCATGACCTTCCTACTGCTCCAATTTATTTGACTATTAAAATAAAAACAGGGCTTTACTGGAATATGACTGCAGACACAAAAAGGTGTCAGTTCACATAATTTAACTGCACTAAAACCAGCACAATCCCCAGTTCTCTATGTTTTCTTTAATATTCCTTGGCCTTCTCATTAGCTATCATTTCCATCCAAGATACTGGTGGGAGATGAAATGTAATTGATTTTATATTTATATATATAAAAACACCACACACACACATATATATATATTATATATATATAACACCTAAGTACATTGTGGAATGCAGTGCACTGCTATAATAAAAGCTTCAATTATGAATATATTCCGCACATGGAAGATATAAATTGCAGAGATGCTAAAGCATGCATTTTCCAGATACGAACAAACTGATTCCCCAGGGCTGGGGGAATCACCCAACTCCCTCACAGTGTGGAGGCCTGTTCTGGGAAGGGATGGCCAGTACCACAGCTCTTCTGACAGGTGTGCTGTGCTGTCACTCAGGAGGGAATGCCCATGCTCTATGTGGAAGCCACTAGTGGTTTTCTTCTCCATTGCAATCAGAGACCACAATTTCCATTTCCATAATTTCTGAGCCTCATTGGCTCTGCTCCAAGGATGGAGTCCTTTTTCCATCTTACAATAAAATGCAGTTCCTGTGCTGTATGTCTTGTTGACACTCCCAAGTGGTGAACCTCAGACACTGCCAAATTAGGGACACTTTTCCAAACTTCCTGCATTACTGCATGTTCTTTCATGGGCTCTGCCAAGAGTGGGATCTTCCCCCAGCTTTCAAGTTTTTAAGGCTCACAGCCCCATTGATGACTTATCTGCTAGGTAAAAATTTAGATTTGTGGTTTTTTCGCCCTTGTGCTCTGTTTGCTTTCCTCACCTAAGAGCCTTGCTGCCTTCTGCCAGACAGGGATAGCTCTTGCCTGAATTCAAGTCTTTATCCTGGTCTAAGAATTCACTTTATCCCAGTGCTAGTATTTATTTGTGAGTATTTCTTCAGGACTTGCCTATGCTCCATAGACATCCTTTTCTTTTTCTGTGCTGCAGCTAAAAGCCCCCCTGCATCCTTCTTGGAGCTGCTGCCTTGAGAGCTGCTGTCCCTTTCCACCCACCTGCCTTTCCTGCTGGTGCACATACCAGCACTCCTTTGTTTTTTATGTGCTGGCTTGCCTCTGCCATGGGCTTCTTGTCCCCAGAGCATTGCCACAGTTCCTCTTCAGAGGGGGGTGTGGGGCCACTGCAGCTGCCCTTGTTGCTGCTGCTCAGGACTTTGCTTTGTCCAGTGCAGCCTGTGATTCTGTGCTAGTTGGTACTTTCATCACTTCTCTGGCTGTCTCATTCCCTAACTGTTCTAATTGCTTTTTTCTAATGCTAGATTGTCCTCCTTTAGAATTTTTCTTGTATAATTTTTGAGATTGATCCTATTAAGTTCTTACCATTCAGTATGTCATCTCCAGCATTGAAAGCAAAGTAATTTGTTGCCTGCTACAGCTGAATTACCTATGCATTAATTGCCTTTGTAACTCCCTGATTTTTTCATAGACTATTTCTTTCTATGATATATTTTTCTTTGAGAAATGTTAAGCATCATTTACGTCAAATAGCCTGCTTGGATTTTTTCTGCTTGCTCCTCTGAGTTTGTCACCAAACTCCCAAGCTCTGCTGATGTTATTACCAGTTTGCCCAACACATATTGCAAAATTAACAGCTTTGAAACTGCACAAGAGTTGTCTGTGTCAGGTTCTGTAAAGATTAACTTTCTCCTGACCCTCATTCTGCAGTGGTTTCTGTTCAAGACACACAAGGGCATCTTCCTTGTGCTAGCCTGCTTAACAGAGAGCAGTGATGTATTTTCTGTGCTGCTTCCTGCTCTGGGTTTAGCAAAGAGCAATAAAGAGGCACGTGAGAGAGAAATGCACAGTCTAATGACTTCTCCTACGTTTTACAGCACAGCTAATTACACAACAGAAAAAGCACCTTTGAAGTTCCTGTGCCTCTCAGGCAACCATCCTCCCTTACTCAGGTAAATGTTACATTTCTCCCTCCTTCCTAGAGGAAAGCACTACAGCTTGGGCACATCCTAGTCTTGTGGGGCTGCCAGTAGCTCTTCCTGAGATGGGACAGCAGCAGTCCTGCTGCAGAAATCACATCAGCTTCTGCCAGCACTCCCAGCAGAACTGGAAAGCTTCCCATTCCTCCTTCGAAGGCAGTCAGCCACAGCCAGACAGCCTGGTCCTGAGGGCATTGTCACAGCCATCTATTTCTGCATCTGACAGGCAGCAGCCCACTGACTGTTGTGTAATAAAACACAAGAAAGGCACGTGCAGCCCTTTTTGTGCCAGCTAGAACAACACTAGAGATCTTTATTTTCCAAGTGGGCAGAAGCCCTTGCATGTAGCTGAAGTAACTGATTATCTTGTGATTGTGTATCATGGAATCACAGAACGGTTTGGGTTGGAAGGAACCTTAAACATCATCTAGTCCAATGCCCCTGCTATGGGCAGGAACACCTTCCACTATCCCAGGATGCTTCAAGTGCTGTCCAAACTGCCCTTGGACACTTCCAGTGGTGGGCCAGCCACAGCTTCTCTGGGCAGCCTGTGCCAGGGCCTCCCCACCCTCACAGGGAAGGACTTCTTCCTGATATCTAATCTAACCCTGCCCTTCTGAGCTGAGACTCTGCACCCGCCTGATCCAGAGCAAACCACAGTGTGCCAGAGGTCAGGGAGCTGCCAGAATCCATTTCAGCCTGGCAACCTGGAGCTAACTGAAAGTCAGGGCTATCCCAGTGCTTCTAGGGATGCTAACTCAAGAGCCAGGATATTGGGCTCCCATGTCCCAAGGGGTTACCCACAGGCCAGCCCTCTGCTTCAGCATCTGTTTGCTGAGATAAAAGTCACAGTGATTTCCTCCACCAGCTTCCTAGCCACGAGGGAACTGAAATACTAAAGTTGTGGAGAGGTGAGGAACCCTGTGGCAGTGGTAAACCACCTCATACAGAGAGCTGACACCTTCTTCCATTGTTGGGTCTCAGGACCCACTGGGAATCTGGCTGTTATTTGGCAAAGATGATCTAACTTGTATTGCCCAACAAGCAGAGGGTGATGGAAATCTTTATAGAAAACATCTCATAAACTGTAAACAACACATTTTCTACACAGAGATAAAGATGGAGATTAATGCTTGAATTATCCTGGATAATTAGGGTAGCAGGTAATCACTTAAAATCTGGCACATCTGTGAATACCTCACTTTGACTGAATTAGAAGATGTTTGCAACTGCTACAGTAAGATGGCTTCAGTGATCCCACGGGGAAATCTTTGTGGGAGATTAATTCTCACTTCAAACGGCAGAGATTTGCAAGAGGATTATGTGTCCAGGATGACACATTCACATTGTTGTAGGAAGCAAGACATTTTTTTTCCTCACAGCGAAGCCAAGTGCTCATTTCTTTGAGTTCATGTATTCTTTGAGCTTGAGGGCTCGGCCCTCTACAGCAGAATGTTTGATAGCTGAAATGCTGAACAGTGCTTGAAAGAAAATGACAAGAACAAGGGCAAAAGAGAGGACAGTGAAATCCAAACTTGGGTTAAAATTCCTAAAGCAACAAGGTCACACTTGCAAAGCTACTGATGTGTTTCTTTAGCTTATTATAAATGTTACCAAAAAGATGTCCTCTAAGAACACTTGTCCTGTCCTCCCTGCTCAGCTTCAGGCAGCTCCCAAAAATGTACATCTTGCCTACTGTCCTGCAGTCACTGGGGAGACACCCCAAATCTGGAGCACATCTGGTGGACCCACATTCACAGCCAGTGCAGTGACTGTTGTACTGCCACTAGCTCATGAGTGCCTCAGGTTTGAATTAGGTATGGGATGGATGTTGAATCATGGTTCTCGTGGTATTCAGCACAGGGAGGACAGTTAGGGAAACTGTAGTTTTGTGTATAGATTTTACTACTTACTGCACTGAAGAGAGCTCTAACCAAGAAAATGGTGGTTTCCTGGCACACAAAGACATTCTCAGTAAAACTGAAGTGTTTCTTTGCTATACATTTCCAACAAAAACTGCTTCCAGGAGCTCTCATCTGATTTGCTCAAGTTCTCAAAACATCAATTGAGATGAATAATTGAGACAGGCTGAGTTTGTAAACCCTGGGGAATTCACAGCAACAGAACAAAGAAGGAAAGAAGAGATACTTAGAGCTTCATGCAGAGGGTCTGATCTGTCTTTTAAGAGAGGTTATAGTGCACTTGTTGACTGAGATAGCACAAGAAGAAATACAGGTGGGGTTGGAGCCAGCATCCACCAACCTCCTTACGGACAGATCAACAGGGGCTCGTTCAGACCAACACAAAATGTCCCTGAGGAGAAACTCCACGAAGTTTCAAAACATTCAGCCCCCGGTAAAGCCCATGTAGTCATATAGTCACAGAATGCTTTGGCTTGGAAGGGATCTTAGAGGTCATCTTGTTCTAACCTGCCATGGCAGGGACACTTTCCACTAGATCAGGTTGCTCCAAGCCCCGTCCAACCTGGCCTTGAACACTTCCAGGGATGAAGTGTCCCCTTCAGTTATTTTAAAATGAAAGAACATAAAGAAAACACCCTGTGCAGAAAAGCTTTTTAGCCCTTTTTTTCCTTCCTTTCCCAGAAACAAGTTTGCAATCCCCAAGCTAGAGGTTTGCCTTATTCTTCAGACAGCATCGACTACCAAATTACATCTTCACCAGGACATTCCCTTTCATAACGTGCTGGAGGAAATTGCTGCCAAGTCACCACACCTCATCCAACCCCACCACCAACACTGGACCTTTGATGGACCTTTGTAGAAGGGAAGGGTGGATTTATGACCTTCTCCAAACTACCTTCTCCCTTCTGAATCCTCAATAGGACATTCACACCTACTTCTGTATTGACAAAGAAGTTAAAATATATGTCTCTATCCATCATAACAGTCTTTGAACTCTCCTTGCCCTGAACTCCCTAGCTGTCAGTGCTGCCATGTGTTTGCAGTTCGTGCTTACTCACATCAGGGCTGTGTAACTCAACACTGGTCTCATGCAGTTGTTCCCCCCACAAAATACTTTTAGATGCTTGAACCAGCAACACACCTCTGGTTTGCAGTTTCAACATGCAGCCACCACTGGGTTATTCCTGGTAGTGAGCAGGGGAGGCTTAGGTTGGTTATCAGGAAAAATTTCTTCACTGAAATAGCTGTCCAGCCCTGGCACAGTGCTGTCCAGGGAAGTGGTGGAGTCCCCATCTCTGGAGGTATTTAAAAGATGTGTGAATGTGTCACCTGAAGACATGAGATAGTGGCAATGCTGGGTGGACTTGTGCAACTGGTCCATGGTTGGACTTGATGATCTTAGAGGGCTTTTCCATCCTAAATGATTCTGTGACCCTATATCCAAGTGGAGCACACAAAGCTGCAGCTCAGGCCCCTTCTCTGAGAGAGGTTTGATCTCCCCTCTCCCAGGTGCCCCTGAGCTCACCTGGCCTGCGATGCCTGTCATTCCTGTTCTGAAGGCTATTTCAGCTCAAGTTGCCCGGGCCAGGAAATGTTCAGGTAGAAAGATGGCCTTTATGTCTGAGCAGGGAGCAGCCAGCCCTGCTTCTGGAAGAGGCTAGGGCAGCTGTGCCTTTAACTCCGAGCAGTTATTAAGCAGAGTTGTCCTATGGGCTGGTTGTCCCTAACCCAGACTCTGGGAAGTATGTCCTGCTCACCCTGAGCTCTGCAGACCTGGTTACAGCCTGCAGGTAGAGACAAATGAAGAAAACATGAGCAGGAGTTGTTCTTTTGTTTTTATGGTGGCAGTTATTTCTACTGCTACAAATTGCATTTTTTACTACCCAGAACTTCATTTCCACCAGCATCAACTTCTAACACTTCACAGTGATGCTGCAGTTTCACTGTTTATGGAGTCTGATTGTGTAACAGGAAAAAAGGGCATGTCAGGCTGCCTCTCTGAGCCTACCTGTGGCCTGCAAACAGCCCTCTTGGTAAGCTGGCATGGGACAGTAGTGTTCTGGGCTGACTCAGACCATCTGCAGAGACTGATGTGCTCCTGGGCCACTGAGACAGTCCTTGAGAGCTGTGCATAATTTGAATGCACTACTAAAATAGAGTTCAGCTGCACCTCACTGTCGAAATGTGAGCATATTTTACCCGTGTCAGAGCACTGGAGTGTAGCCAGAAAGCCAGTGTAGTAATTTTTTGGGCATGATGTTCAGCCATATTTTATTCAACTCCCTGTCCTACACTTCACTGCTTGGCTCCGTGAGCTGCAGCCTAGCATCCCTCACTCAATGAGCTGCTTGTTCCACCCTTTTTGAAATCTCCTTGTAAAATTAAAAACCCCCATTGTCCTTTTCTCCCACCCTGCACTGTTACTTAGCCTGAATCATCATGGCTTTGGTTTAATCTCATGTCAGATACTGTTCATGTAAATGCCGAACAGCTAAAATGTCACAACCATCAGCATGAGATCTGTTCTGAATTGCTGCAGCATCGGAGTCCCAGCTGTAGGTAGCTGCCTCTGCCCTGATGTTCAGGGAATATGCAGTTTGTTACTGGGCAGAACAGCCTGTTGGCTCCATGGACTAGATTGCAGATAGCTTAATTTGGGGAGCCCCATTTTGAGGTCTGTAAGATCAGTGTCTTCCATATTCCTTTCCTGGGGACTGTATGGACCCTGTGCCTCTCTGTGCAGCTGTAAAATGATGCTGTTAACTTGCCACCTTCACTTTATTAGGGTGAAAAGCACTAGAGCAAGGAAGCTATCATGGTGATAATATAATGTAAAAAACCCACTAACCTAAGAGTAAAATGTCTCCCAGCTTCTGGAATGATAATGCAGAGACAAGATGTAAAATATGGCACACATAAAATGTGTCACTTTCTTATAAGAGCAGAATTAATGGATGCTATAAAAAGACAATCAAAAAACATCATGAAAGATCTTTTTCCAGGGAATAATATGGATTTAGACATGAGAAACAATGGTTTTTGATAATAAAAGTGCTAGCAAAAAGTAAACTAAGAAATGTGGTTTTGTGCTTCTTGGTGAACTTGAGTATTGGTGAACTTGTATTGTGTGAATAAGCACAACCTCTTAAGGACAAAGATAGGCTTTAGCATTTGAAATTCTCTTTGCTGGATGTTGCTGTCCTCTCATTTCTCAGTGGCTGGTATTTTTACACTCTAGCTACATTTCACACCAGTTTTTTAAGCACATCCCCAGCAAGGGAGATGGAAGAAGCAATACTGCTTTGCCTGCAGCTGGAGAAATCCTTTCTCCATGTCACCTCCTTGGCTGTGGGTATTTGCTCCAGGAAAACCTGCCTGAAGCTGTTGATGGTCTCTTTCCTTCCCTCATAGGACCACGCAGATATTGAATGGAAGTTCGCACGGACGAAGCTCTGGATGAGTTACTTCGATGAAGGTGCCACTCTGCCCCCTCCTTTTAACATTGTCCCTAGTCCTAAATCAGTCTGGTACCTTTGCAAGTGGATCCACAACCAGCTGTGCCCAGGTGATGACTCTGACAATGAACAGAAGAGGCATGAAAACCTCAAAACATTCACAGTAAGGAGCTCATGGGTTTGTACTTCATTTTTTGAGGGTGTTGTGCATGTTCAGGATCATGAGGGCTTCTGCTCTGCTGGGCCACCAGACAGCTGCTGGATCATAACTTGCTAAGAGCCATTAGGAGCTCTAAAGACTGGAGCAACGAGGTAACACACCTGTGTCTTTCTCTTTCCAGGAACGGCACGCTGACAACCTGATTCAGAACCAACATTACCAGGTAAACTCTTGAGCATACACAGTTTTAACTCGCTGTTTCTTTTTTCCTGCTCGTTTTCTAATACTTCAATTCTTGCTTGCTTCTAGAATACATTTTCATAAGTGTAGGTCCTCTAAGAGGATTTTGCTTATCACAGATCAAAACATTTCCTCATTGGAGGTGGATGGTTCAGTAAACCTCTCCTTGCCTTTCAGCCCCCTTGAGTAGTGGAAAACTTGCCAGGTATCAGTCTGGCTGCTGAAGTGAAGGTGACATCCCTGTTGGCAACAGGCTGACATGCCATTTCAATTCAAACTCTCTCTGTGCATTTTTACACTCCTGAATTGTTCCTCTCCTGCTGTTTTTTGTAAAGCATTCCTAACTCAAACAATGGTTGGGATTTTCTTTTGTTTTGGACAGCTCAGGAAGGAGAAATGGTTCCTTTGTTGAATCTTGCTGGTTTTGTTTATTCTCAGCCTGCCTGTCATCAGGGACTCATTAAAGTCAACCTACAAATGGATGAAACTTTATTAAAAACACTAGCTTCAGTCCTTGAATTCAGTGGGATGCTTTATGCCAGCATGCTGGAAGGAAAAAAAATTCTGCAGAATGTTATGTGGTACATTAGGCTCTACTGCCAAAAGACATTAGTAATTTGTCTTACTTAAGACATCCCCTACCTTTTGAAGAGTACTTTTATCAGAAGTTGATTGTTAACATCATTAGTCACCTTTGGCAACAGATATACAGTGCTTTCTGACTTCCCAGCACAGCTTATATGGGTAGCAACAGTGGGATCTCTTAAAAACCTCCCAGCAAAACCATCTTCATGCTTGGTGTTGCTCACACTTGTTATCCCTGTTTACGAAGTGGGGGAAATGAAGGGCAAGTTTATACATGGAACATACCCAGAGAGCCTTGGGGTAATGTTGGCTGGCACAGGTAAATGTTCAAGCTCAAAGTACCACTTTACCTCAGTAAAGCCATCAGGGAGGTACGTGAACAGAGCAAAATGGAGCTCATCCAGCCAAAAATATGGAGTGTGGCCAACATCCCAGGTAACTCCCAGGCGAGTGAGAGCCCTTGGAGAAGTCACCGAGGGTGTGATTCAGTCCCTCCAGTGCTGCCCACTGACACTGCAACTGCCTTAAAGGGAGTTTCTAACCTGCCTTTAGGAAAAACTGAAGCAGCTGGCAGATGTGGTTTGAGGTGAATGCCCATTGCACCGTGGGGTCCTGGCTGCTTTTCACGTCATTTTTTGCCAACATACCCTCCTTGGCTTTCAAATACTTTATAAACATCTTCAAATGCCAAATTTAGCCTGTCAGGATACACAGAATATACACACAAGACTGGTAATTGTAAAAACTTTCAGCAGCCGAGATTAAATGGCTTGAGCACATCAAAGAACATCAAGAATTTGTTCTCAACAATTTTGACATATACAAACCCCAGTACAAAACACCTGCTTAACCTGTAGCTAACAACTGAGCATCCAAGATGGAAGGTATGTATATCAACCTTTCCCAAGGTTTGCTCTGTTTGAAAGGAAGCATTCTGTTTCTAATGGTGGTTTTAGCCAGCAGAGTCAGGACAGCTGCTGTCAGTAAGAGCTCAAGGAAACACAGGAAGGGCAGTTTGGGCTGAGCCAGCCAGTTGAATCACTTGGATTGTTTCCTATTCCAGGAAGTGATAAGAAATCTTGTGAAAAGATATGTTGCAGCAATGATAAGGACTTCCAAAACCAATGAAGGTTTAACTGAAGAAAATTTCAAGGTAATTTATTATTCCTCAATAATAATTTATTATATTAATTTAAGTAGTCATTTGCAGTCTTTGCACTAAATTGTTAAGATGATTTGTAATGTGTGAAAATAGGACTATGACTGGAGCTGGGAATATATCTAATGGGCAGGTGGGGATTTTTTGAGCAGAGAGAATATTATTGTCTTCCCATATGATCACCTCCCAGATTTTAATATACACATTTCTGCATTTCAGCAGTCTTCTGTAACTGTCTTATTTGATTTTTTGGGGGATCAGGAGTGGGCAGAGGAGGTTAATCAATAAGATCAAGTCCCCCTAGCCTTTGGTGACAAAGACCTTGTGAGGTCTCCAATTCCCTGAATCACCAAAACATTATTGTTTGTGTATCACTGAATACATATGTGGTGTTCTTGTAAGTGTGATTTGATATCAGCCTGATATCAGGTCGATCAGCTCTCCCGAGGGAACGTGACCATTCATGTCAAATAAAGCTGCTGAGAGTAACTTGTTTCTCCTCATGCCCTAGGAGCTAAAACAGGACATCTCAAGTTTTCGCTATGAGGTTCTTGACCTCTTAGGAAATAGAAAGCCCCAGAGGAGGAGTTATTCCACCAGTAGCACAGAGGTGTCCCAGAAGGATGAAACAAATGAGGATGGTGCTGGGGAAAAATCCAGAGCCAAGAGCGTGTCTTTCAATGTAGCCAACAAAAAAAAGGACTTCAATGTATCTGCTCTAATTAAAACCATGTCTGGGATTGATATTGTGGAAGAGAAGCCAAAGAGCAATGGGATCAGTAAGCGCTCCTTTGTCCGAAACGGAAACAGAGTTCAGAGACTCTCCAGCTCCAAGAAGGAATCCTTCAAGAGACTGGGCCTGCTCTTCTCCAAGATGAATGGACATGTACCTGAACCCAACTCAGAACCCATGTACACTATTTCAGATGGAATTATTCAGCCACACTACATGTGGAAAGACATTAAATATTCTCAGATTGATAGAGAGAGAGAAGAGAATTGTTCCAAAAGTGAAATTAACCTCAATGAGGTGGCCTACAGTGGGAACACAAGACTTACAGGACAGAGCAAGGAATGTCCTGTGGTTTGTGCCAGCTCCCTTCACTGTGCTTCCAGTATTTGTTCCTCTAATTCCAAACTTATAGACTCATCAGAGGATGTGTTTGATTCATGGGGAGAGGCCTGTGACTTGTTTATAAACCAGTGGAAAGATGGACAGGAGGATCACGTTACCACTCGGCTCTAAGAAAAACTATCTTAACACTCACTGGAAAACCTACCCAAGAATTGGTAATTGTTTGCTCTCATCTGATTCAGCATTACTGTTCCCTTTCTGTCCACAGGTGAAAAAAAAGTTTAAACACACTCATGTTAGCCTATTTTATAACCATCTGCACATTTTTAAATTTATTTTTTTTACACTCGCTAATACTAAAGTAAAGGTTTCAACGTTTATAAGGTCACTATAAACCACAGGAATACCTTCAGATTTAGTTTTAGTCTTCAAACCCCACAGACTTCAGATGCACTGGTGGCTGAGGAAAGGATTTCTCCAGTGGTCCTGTCATCATTTGACCATAGGTGGGTTTCACTGCTATCCAACACCATTGGCTCTGCATCCTGCTCAGTTTTCCTCAACAGCACAACCAGCTGGTAAGCAGGAGGATGAGAATCACATTTAAAATCTTCTTTAAAAGGGTTTCAACTCATAGCTGGTTTTTTGTTTCCTTTAAGCAATATGACTTCTGGTTCTTTCGGTTGTGTGAGTTTTTTCAGGTCATTATATTAATATTATAAATTGTTATTCAATATGAGACCCCTTTGATCATCCAGCTGGAACATGTTATTATTTGCTTATTTGCCTAATTTCCCTTTTAGGGAGCAGAAAGACCTTCGAGTTAGGCTGACAGTGGGAATGAGCATCTGGCTTTACTACCAACTTCTGTGTGGATGAACTGACCCCAAACCAGCCGTAGCTGCTTGAAATACATGTAGTTTCTATTAGGCTGAACGAAAACCCAGCTCTAAGCCTTGCAGTTCCTTGTTTTGCAGTTCCTAATCTTATTTCCACCACTGCATTCACTTTTTGCTGGATCTCTGATGGATGTCAGGCTTCAGAGAGAAAACCATCCTCCTGGTATATGGCAAGTGCTGAGCAAGATCATCTTCCCTCGGCCTCTAAGCTGCATTTCTGAAAAGCAGCCTAAGTAGTAGTGGCTCAAACTGCATCAGCAGCGTGGAATGGCTCTGCAGCTCCTTTTCTAAGGTGCAGCAAAAAGGAGTGTGGCAGTAGGTAGTATCTTTTATTTCCCCAGTCGTGGTAGTGTCTGGACGGGGCTTACCACTGTCACTACTTTAGTTCTAAGGAGCATCAGAGCAGGGGGAAGACAACCTCATCAAGGGCAAAATGGTTGAATTCTTAACAGTGATTTTTGGTGGGGTTTTTTTATTTTATTTTTAAGAATGTGATACTTGAACTTTCTTCTGCAGTGTTGCTAAGAAACACCACCACCTGAGAGCTGTTATTAGTCAGCTGCTTTCTTGGAGGAACCAAGTCCTGACAAGGAGCTCAAGAATGGCTTTGTTCAAGTGCAAGTCTGTGTTCCCAGGAGAGGTTATGTGAGCTGCAGCATTTCCCAAGGGTGGCTGCCAAAAATCACCTCATCTGTGAACTGAGTTGTGAATTGCCTTTGGAAAAGCATAATGCCAGAAAATCTACACCTGCCATTGCAGGGGTCAGATTTTACCAGCAAGGGGCACTAGCAGCTCTTGTGGCAGCATGGAGGGTCAGGAGGAGAGGGATAAGGGATGCTGGGACACCTGCAGCTGGATACGCTGCCCTAGTTTTAAACCTGGCTCCCTCCTTTTGTGAAGGAAAACTATCTTGTTGGGTTTTTCCTTTGGGGACCTGTGCAGCTTCATATAACAGACCCAGTGGAGCACAGAAATCAGGCAGAAATGTGAATGATGCAGCCAGTTCCTGAAGCAGAGCTGCAGGTGCCAACACACTGGACTCATGGAAGTTTTCAATATAGACCTCAAAATACAATGCAGCCCTGGTGTCAAGAAAAATCAGCAACTAGGAGCAGAGACTCAAAAATATTTCTGTATTCCTAGAGTAAAATGATACCAGTCTTGTTAACTGCAGGCAGTGTAAAACCCAAAATATTTAAGTCTCTAGATGTGTTAGCTAAAGGCAGAGAGAAAGGCATCTTGTATCAACAGATTTCAGGCTTTCACACTAATTGCAGGGTTCGAGTTGTCTTTGAAAACTGCATCTCCTCTTCCTTCATGGAAGGCTGAGCAAAGTGACATTGGTGCTAACACAAGGAGACTTGCAAAATCCAAGAGTCAGGAACAGCTTGCTGATCATTCTGTGAGGAAATCCAGCACTCCTGTCTTAAGAGCAAATCCGTCAATGCAGGAGAGCTGCAGTGAGGACCCACCAAAAGTATTACAGCAGCTGACAATTAAAGCCCTACAGTTCAGTAAACCAAACTGAGCACATTTCTGTAAAGATGAACATTAGCAGGAGCTGCTGCAGGGGCGTGAAGCAAAGGGTTTGAATCCTTTGATGCCTCACCTAACCACCCTGCAGGTCTATGAAGTCTACTTGACATGGGGACAGCAAATATTTTTGGCATGTCCTGTATAAGGAGTAAGAATGAAAACAATTCGAGTACAGTTATGCAGATTATATCAACTGGGCTTGAGGCTGGGCCAGAAACAGGGTTTGTATCCTTGGACAGTGGAAAGTCTTAAGAACAAGCACGCTGCTACTGGTGATGATGATATTGTGTAGTTTAAATGCAGCACTGCATTAACTGGTACAGACAATAAAATGAAATATAATTAACTCTGCAGTGCTGCCCCCAAAAAGGTAAAAATCCCTTCCATGCAAACTGTGAGTCATGTTCTCCTGCTGTGTCCTGAAAGGGCAGGTGTCATGAGGGATAAAACTGTCTGCAGAACCCCCCTTGAAATGTTGTGCTAAAGGGGGAAGATACATCACATGGCTGCTCAGCTGGGGCTCCCCCCAGGGTTTGTTTCTTGACTCAGATCCTTCCTTGCTCCCAGCTATGAGCGAGTCTGAGCTGACTTTAACTTAACACAAATATTTGATTTGGCTGTGATTAATGCATGTGCCCAGGAGTTTGCAAAACTCTCAAATTGGTCCCCCAAAAGGCAGAATTCTCTGTGATTGCATCTATGCATCCCCATTGGTAGCAATAGACTTTATAGCAGCTGATGAATTATTATTTTGCTAAAACAGGAGCTTCAGGGGAGGGAAATTGAAGTATCTTCTGCAAAACACATTTGATTAAAAAAAAACAGCCCAGGTTTTGGTTAATTCACTTGCAGTTGCAGTATTTGAGATTTCACCAGCATTTCTCCATTTTCAATTGCTCAAAAAGAAAACATGTTTTAGTGAAAGTTTTTCTTTCCTTCAGAGAAATCAGTGAATAACCACTGTGTTGTCCCTGCGAGGAGCAGGGTAGGAGCCAAAGGGACATTGAGTTTCTCCTGTGAGGAGTTAAACTTTGCTTTGGTTTGGGTTCAAGATGCACAGCTGAGCTCCAACTGGTACACACTTGGCCTTTATTCTCTGGGCTTCAAGACTAATCCATAAACATATGCAAAGAATTTGGAATTAGGAATAATAGAGATCTCAACCACTTGCCCTTCCTTAGGTTTCTTGCTCTGGAAGTTGCATTTTTTCTCACCTCCCAGCCTGATGTCATTTTCATTGGCTTTTTAAAGCAGAACACCTGCAAATGGTCATGGAATCATGGAGCGGTTTGGGTTGGAAGGGACCTTAATGTTCTTCTTGTTCCAACTCCCCTGCCATGGGCATGGACACCTTTCACTAGGCCAGGTTGCTCTGAGCCCTTCCAACCTGGCCTTGAACATTTCCAGGGATGGGGATCATCACCAATTAAAAAGTTAACAAATACCATCCAGGGTTGAGAACATCAAGTAGGGTTGTGAGATGTTTGTACTCAGGTGAGAAAATTATATAAATTGTTCCAGAAACAAGAAATAACTGGCATATCTCTGCAGATTATTTGGATAACTGCATCTGTACATCACTGACTCACTGGTATATATGTAAATACTCGTGTATCTGTACCTGTGTCCCCACAGAGGAAGCGTGTGCAGTGGTCAGAGCCAGGAGGGAACGGGGTTAGCTGAGCTCTGCTCCCCTCTCTGCCACTGACTCTCACCCATGACCTTGGGCAAGTCACTTCGCCTCTCAAATGCCTCAGTTTCCCCATCTGTAAAATAGGGATAATAATACTTACCTACCTCGCAGGGGGGTTTAGTTCATTATTTATAAGCACTTTCAGATCTTCAAATTAAAGGCGCTATATACAGTAAGTAGTTAATATTTGTAGTGGTAGTACGTACTTTTATTTTCTTACAACTAATTCAGGTTAGGATTTAACTGTATGTCTGTTATGATAGTTTTCCATGTAGGGAACTAGCATGGTTTCCCATGAAGGGAATTTAGGGGGCTTCTGCAGTAGACAGCAGGAGCAGCATATCCTGGAAGCCTAAATTCTGACACCCTTGCTTTTGTTATTTCTCACCCTTAATGTCACCTTCCTGTATTTGTGTTTCATCCCTTTTCCGACAGTCCACGTAACATGATTTTTAGCAGAAACAGCCACTGTAAATATTAAAAATATTTAAATAAATATATGAATGTACAAATATAAACATAAACCCTTACCTTTTAAGGAGGTTAAAATTGGTTGGTGCAACAGACTTCTAAGCATGGGGAGGTTCCACAGGCCCAGCACTGATGCACATGCACACTAGGATACTGGAGCAGGGCTATAGGAAAATTTCACCACATCACCTTCTCTGTAGTAGTCACTTTTCAACCTATCACTGGCAAGGGCAGCAAGTCACATGGGTGTTAGAGGAGGGCAAAGGGAGGCTGTCACTGGAGCAGGATGGCTCTGCTGCATGTTCTGCCCCAGGAGAGGGTAAAGGCTCCTGGACACTGACCTCAGGTAGCAGAGTGTGTCCAACGCAATGCTGTTGGAGGAACCATCCTGGACAGCAGGACACTGCCTCCTGCATCCCTACAAAGGGGCTTTTCCCCCAGATTTCTCTGTACAATTTATTTTCTTTAGTGCTTACTCAGGATAAAGGTCTGAGGTTTGAGCAGCAGGAGCTCCAAGATTTGACTGGCAGGGTAAGGGCACTATGAGCATTCTAAGCTCCATTCCGGGAATATGAGGAGTTGCAGGTATGTGCACTGGCTATCTGGACATTACTAATGGTGTAAGATATCTTACAAAGCAAAGATGGTGTAAGCAAGGATCTGACTTGCTGCTGGGTTTTTTGGCACCTGCTGCTCTTACACCATTGAGCGTATGTTCTGCTTCCCTGGGGACTTCTCAGCTTTGCTTTGGTTTTGCTATTTTTCTTTTCAAAAGGCCAAAATCCCGAAGAATAGCATGTTTCAGTTAACCAGGAAGAGGTTCAGTTTTGGTTTAATTCCTGGTTGAGTTCTCCTTCAACAAGTTAACTCGTGCTGTCCCTCAGACACGTGTGAGAAAGCTTTGCACAGGCTCAAAGGCTGATTTCCAGAGAAAAAGGAACCCCCTCCCACCTCTGTTGCAATTCCACACACAGAATGGCTAAAAATAAGCAAAACCACCTGAACCACCAGGGATGCCTAGAATTAATGAAAGTTGTTACTTAACTAAGAACTTTCTGGAGTTTTTTTTGGGGGGTGGATGGACTACAAGGACCTCTTCTTCCCAAGAGGGACTCTCGGGGCCCTCCAGCACTGTACCCCCAGCTGAGGCAGGTGAGATGGTGGTCACACCTTCCCAGGTGTGCTGCAAGCATCACACACTCTGATTCATGTAATGGTAAAATTAATTGGAATTAGTGAGGCTACAGTGGATAATAAATCCATTCACTGGAGAAGCATCTAAAATAAACTGTTCCCAGCTTGCAGTGAATGTGTAACTGGAAACAGCTATAAAGTCCCTCCCTTACTGGATTTTCCTGGAGGAGATGGGGACCACTCTGGGCTAGCCACATCAGCATATTTCCTACATATTTGTAATTTGATTAAATTTCATTTTCACACTTCTTTGCCCATTTCAGGCCATTTTTACAAACAAGTAATTTCTACATTACTCACATAACTGCCTCCACCCAGACCAACTCCTTTGATCCTTATCTTCCAAATGTTTGATAGTATTCTGTGCTTCATGGAAATACTTTTTACCTGCTCTGTTTTTTTAAGGTGTGCAAAGCAAAACAAACCCCCAGCCATAACAGCAGTAGAACCTCCTAACAGAGCTCACACCACTCGCAGTTTTAACAGCCAGACTGATCCTGCAGTTCCTTCCTTACAAACAGAACCATAGAATGGTTTGGGTTGGAAGGGACCTCTGGAGATCATCCAGTCCAACCATCCTGCCAAGGCAGGGCTATCTGACAGACCCTTCTCAATCAACACTCACAACTACAGATGCCAGTGCAGCCTGTTGCCCCCTGGCTACCACGTCCTCTGCCAGCATGGCTTATTTTACTTATTTGGTTTTTTTTTTACAATTTTCTTCTCCCATTCAAAGCATTTCCATATCATCAGTGACTCCTAAGCCAGAAGAGATGCTGTGCTTAGGGCTAAGATGTGATCCATCAAGGAGCTGGCCTTTTGGCACGTTAGCTAACAGAACACTGTGATACCTTTAACCAACAGAGCGAAATGCCTTTTGAACTATAAATAGTTGTTTTGCAGCAAGGGGGCACTTTTTGGTCTAGCTGTTCTTGGGGTATTGTACAGTTATTTAAAAAACTACTGAATGTGTTTATGAGGTCGGTCTGGGAACTAGAGGGCTAAGGATCTTTGAGAAGCAAAAGACAGTAGCAGATGCTTAACCACTCTATTTTCTATCTGGTGAGCCCTGGAGACCGGGCTGACTCTAAAAACAGTTTTTTAAGAAATCCAATTTTAAGATCAAATCTTCATTTCAAAAAAGCTACCACAAAAACAGCTTCGCACCACAGCATATTTTAAAATGCCATTTTACTTCATTGGCTAAAAAAGGTGAGGCTTTTTTTTTTCCCCTTCTCCTTCTTCTTTAGTTTTGGTCAAAAACTCAATGGCCTTTTCCAGGCAAATGAGCTATTAGATGTAAGAATCTGTGTATGTAAAGACAGAGTGGTGACCTCAGCATTTGCCAGTTAAGTGGTAATAAGCCACCTCTGGAGACAAGGGGGAGAAAAGGGCAAGAGCAAAAAGCAAAAACAAATGCTTAGTTTTACTTACTTTTCTACTTGCATCTCTTCCATCTGTAGTGCAGAATCCATGTCATACCCTCGTATAACCTGTAAAAAATGAAACAATGTACATAATAGATAAAATTATTTATTTTATGTGTATTTTTAGCTTAACTGTAAACTGGAAAAAAAAGGCATTTAATTTTTTCCCAGAAATGTAAGCCTATTGAAAATCAAGGTGTTTCTACCTTTTCAAGATGTAACATTTCCAGCTGCCTATTGATAATAAACATTTATGAACAGCAACAGATCTGACATTTTATAGTTTTTTTTAAAAACATGCTCAGCATAGACTTCTCAAGGGCTCTCAGTGGTCAGAGGAGCACTTAAGGGCTCTCTATAGAGACTTTATTGGTATTTTCATTAAAAAAGGCATGACACAGTCCTGCTTATCTCCTGTGAAGTTGGTCACCCAAATTTGAGCAAGTGCTTATGGGCAAGAGCGAGACAACACCTAGCTGGGGAAAAAAACCGCAAACAATCCCAAAGTATTAATTATATCCTGGATACAACAGAAAATAGCAAACCACTATAAGTGTTGGTAAATAAAGTGCACTGCCTGAATGCAATTACTCCTGTACAAAGAAGTCTAAGTAAGTGTAATTTCATTTTAATTTCCTCCCCAAAGATATTCTTAGACCAGCAGAACTACATGGGCCACACTGGAATATACAGCAATGTAGCTAATAGTGTAAGAGAGTCATTAAGCAACAACTTCTAACTGTATTAACATAATTTGCTTGTGGAAAGCTGTCCTCCAAGCAAATCTCATTAAAGTACTGGAGATACATTTCAAAAGGTTTCTGTCAACAACCAGAGTCTTTTGGTCAAGCCTCCAGTGAAACAAGAGTTTCCTCAAGTTAAACAATGGCAATATCCCTTTCCTTGGAACGCAGAAGATTCCTGCACAAAGCAGACAATGTTAACACACAGAGAAACAAACACTGGCCACAGCAAAAGCTGCAGCAGAACCCAGGACCACAGTGATCTATGGCTACAGCATTTTAAATACCCACACAAAGACTAAAGGCCACTACCCTTCTTTTTTTAATCGAGAAGAACTTTCTGAAGTTGGATGTGCACACTCCCACTCGCATCAGAATGCCTGCAAGTTCAAAGTTAAGGCACTGTGAATCCACAATTGTGCTTCCTATTCCAGAAACAGGGACTGAACTTCACATGAAAATGCCTTCCCCCTGCTCTGTGTCCCCACAGAGACAGACAGATGTGCTGCAGCAGAAAACACCAGAGCTGACCGGGGATGTGGGAGACAGTGACTGAGCACTGGAACAGATTGCCCAGAGAGACTGTGGAGTCTCTCTCACTGGAGATTCCACAACCCTCTGGATGCAATCCTGTGCAATATGCTCTAGGATGACCCTGCCTGAGCAGGGAGGTGGGACCAGATAACCCACTGTGGTCCCTTCCATCCTGACCCGTTCTCTGAAGAAGCTTTGCAGTGTATTTCATCTCCTCTTACTTGACTTGCACTTCCTGAAAAGTTATACAAATCACACATTCACATAATGATTACAAACATCAGAATAAACATTTTTTTGCTTTCAACTGTGATAAATATTAACAAAGTACCAAAAAAGAGTCAAAACCCACAGGTTTACATTTGACTGGAAAATGCAAATAGGGAGGGTAGGGAACAGGAAAAATAGAGGAGGGGGTAGAGGGAGTTAGATGGTCCATTAATTTCATCATTAGAGAATATTCCACTTTCTCTTAAAAGACCTTTTTTTTTCTCTAACACAAAAAAGTCAAGCAGTTATCCCAGTCACACTTACCTGGGGTAAAACCCAGCACCCCAAAGCTAGTGGCAAAATGTTCACCTCCTCCAGGGAAGGCAAGATTTACCATCTGCAATAAAAGTATTGCCATAAACTGAGCCTAACACATAAAAACACCCTGTCACGCCTCAGGCATCTGTTCCTTGTGCTGCAGATCACCCCACTTGCAGAGAGGAGTAGGCTGCAATCAGTGCCTGGTACGTGCTCCGAGCCTGTGGCTTGTGCTGGCTGGGCTATTTCCTATGTGCTGCAACTCACATTCAGCTGACCGTGATATCTGGCAAGCAGCAGTGACTTGATCTTGAGTAGGAGCTCCTAGATACAGGCCTGCCCTGCAAAAATTAATTTCTGATCTTATTTCAAAGCTATAAAGTCCTGGTTCAACAGTTTTATTTTCCTCGTGAAAAAAGCAGTTACTTGGAAGTCTGGCTCTGGATTTGTATGTTGAATATCTTCTATATATAATGCAGTCTTTGATGGTGTAATTTTATAAAATAAAAAGGTATCTAGCAGCACTGCAGAGAGAAATGGAAGCTAAGAGTGTAAAAAAGCCCAACTGAGCTAGAAAAACAACTTGCTGGAGAAATTGGTTTGGTTATGTGAGCAAGGGGAAAACAGCACACAAGTGATAATCCAGTGGGCAAATGCTGCTGGCAGGCAGAATCAGCGTGATCTTTCTCTACAGTATTTATAATCATTATCTTCAATAACAGATGGATTTTGTAATTCAAGAGACATCAGAAAGCCTGCCCAACAGCAGTAGTGCAGTGGCTGTTAAGGCAGGACTTGCACTGCTCTGGCTGGCAGGGCAGGAGCAGGGGGGCACATACAGGCAGGCAGCACTCACAGCCTAACTGCAACAGGGCACAGGCTGGGAATGGCCTTTGGTGAAAGAGCAGCACCTCTGCCAAAATATCAGGCTTTTAACTTACCGTGTGGTGAGTCGTGTTCAGACAACACCGGCACTCCGCTGTCTGGCGTCACAGAGGCGAATTCAGTCACGCTGGTCTGCTCCTTCTGAGGGCAGCAAGACTTGCAGCACTGAAATACTTTAAACCACAAGAAACTCACCCCCCAGAGCATACGTACTGCTTTTTTTATCCTGTGGATTCAGAAGAATCCCAGAATCACTGAAGTTGGAAAAACCTCCAAGACCATCGAGTCCAACCTGTGCCCAATCCCCACCTTGTCACCCAGACCAGAGCACTGAGTGCCACATCCTCAGACACCTCCAGGGATGGGGACTCCACCACCTCCCTGGGCAGCGCATTCCAATGTTTAACAACCCTTTCTGTGAAGAAACTCCTCCTGCTGTCCAACCTGAACCTTCCCTGGCCCAGCTCGAGGTCACATTCTCTCGTCCTGTTGCTAAGGAAAAAGTTTGGCTCTGAGGTTGCTTTTAACAGCCATGAAGCGAGAAGTGCTCACAATCTGAGGAGAGCACTCCATGGCACTGCCAGTTCATGGAGCCTTACTGCACAGCCTTCAGGTGTTAATTAATTTGAGTCCATCTTTCATCTAGAAAAACTCAGTGAAGTAAAGGAGGTGGCAAGCATGACTAACGCAAATTTAGCTGCATGATTCTCCTGTCTCCCTTTTCAAGGCTGAAAAGGCAACTGCAAAAAATAAAGAAAAATGGGAAAAAAACCACCACACATTCCAGGATCAAATCTTTGCTTTAAACATTTATTATTAGGCAACATGTTTCAAGAATCCCAATAAAGAATGAAAACAAAAATATAAAAACACTGATGTGAAGGAAAAAGATTGTTCCGAGTAGAAATCAATACTCATGGATTTTTTCATCCTTCTAATTAAAGGTAAAATATGGTTATGGCTTTAAGCTATGTCCCAATACCCTGATTCACAGCAATTCTGCTGGGCATGAAAAACCCAGAACATTGGTCTGGTACCAAACTGTAACAGCAACAATCAAATGTGTGCCAAACTAAACAGGTCTGGAAGATGACCAGGCTGACAGTGGATTCCCTACAAAAAAAAAAAAAAAAGACCCTGATACTGCATCTTGGGACCCACAGAGCACACAGACAAACAACACCCCCCCAGAAAAAGGAGGAAAAAAATCACTTCTCAAACCAACCCCCAGAATGTGGTGTAATTTTGATGTGGAATATCTTACAGACTCTGAAAGGGCTGATGAGCCACTGGAACACTCAACCCTAAAACTAGGAGTATTGTTAGCAGAGGGATGCTGCAGCCAGAGCTGGCAAGCTCTAGCTGAGGAAATGGCTGAAGAACAAAGCAGGTGAACTGTGTTTTAGGTAGAACTGTGGGGGTTTTGGCAGCTGGTTCAGTTAAGTGATGCAGAGCTACTGTATTGCAACCCAGTTCTGGAAAACAGAATTGAAATAAAACACTCCGGCATTCACCTTAATTTCTGTACCATTCTAAGCTCTTTTGTAGTTAATAAAAAGATGGCATTTCCTGATTTAGGGAGAGCAGTCATCAACCAGTTCCAGGACACACTGCTAACTGTTCCCCA
>JAWWLV010000158.1:16921174-16954557 GCA_035041135.1 Platyrinchus mystaceus | reverse complement strand
CAAATCTTTAATGTGATAACCATTTGTGTAGAAAAAAGCAGGGCTATCTCAGCGGAAGAAAGGAGGCATTATTCATAGCTAAAGCTTGAAAGTGGAAGATATTCCCTTTAATGCTTGACAGCAATTGTTTGAGATACGACAGATAGCACCTGTGACTGTGGTGGAAACACACCATGACTCCAGCATGGACACTGTACTTAAGTCTGTGCTGCTTTAAAGTTCATGAAATGCATGCTGTGGTATCTTCTCCCGAAATGTCCATGCAAGTCAAGTGCTCCTCCAGACACAGAAATACAAAGGCCACCAATTACTCTATAAATAATTTTGTGTACATGTTTTGTTTTAAAAACAGCAGCTCATAATCAAATTAGCTATTCAGGGGTAATTCTCATCATGCTTTGATTTTTTTACCTGGCTGCTCCTCATCTTGAAAAGCCATTATTAAAATTGCCAAGTTAAATGTACAGCAATTAGAAATCAGAGGAGACAAACCAAAAGCTGAGCTTGCAACCCTCCAACTAAAGGGTTACATTATCTTCTCTAAAGGAAAGGCAGGGAGCAGGAGAAAGTCTCAGGAGTTACATGGAAACAGTGTCAACTCCAAAAGTGCTGCATGAATTCAAGACAAAGCTGTAAGGAGTCACTTGTCCCGTTTTTTACTTAAAAGGGATACTGAAGGAAATATAATTCTTTCCCCTCCTGGTTCTGCAGTTAATCCCCTTTTCACCCCCACTTAGCTATGCACAAAGGAAAATTTTTTTAAAAAAGTCAGGATGGGCCCAGACAGCTCATTTAAGTTTTGTGAAATGGCAATTGTGCCACTGTCTGAAGCCACTGACTTCATCTTATCCAGGGTAGGCTATGTTTGGATTTAGAAGATTCAAATGCTGAGGTCATGTGAAAGTTAAGGCGACTTTTAAGAGTTTTTGCTGTTCTTCAGGGCCTCTGGCACTGAGCCAACACAACCTGCACTTGTGCCCTTGTTTGTTAAGCCAGGACAGGGCTGCACATTTTTATATCCTTCGTTCATAACTTACTGGTAAGGTCAGAAAAGCAGCGTCATTCTCTCCCTCACTTCCATAGCAAGTTATGGTTTCTTCTGGCCCTTGAGGCTCCTCACCATTCCCTGCTATAAATCCAAACTGACACTCCTTATTCTCACACTGCAGCTGATGGCTATGGCTGTATGAGCTTCAAGAACCAGAAAGGGCGTTAAGAATCAGCACTATCTGCAGCTCCTGCTCTTTTCAGACAGTCTCTCATACTCACTTTATAATCACCTAAGAGGACCTGCAGGAGAAGCTGTCGTAACTCTGACAACATCTCTTTCCTGGACAGGGGTAGAATGCCATTTGAAGGCCAACTACATTGTGCCTGTTTGTAAATCAGGCAGATCCCATAAGTTTAAAGGGGAAACATTGCAATTACCAGGAATTACGCCACTCTCATGCTGAAAGCTTTTGCTGCCTTTTCATAGAGGGCTGGAGCAGCCTTATCCCACAGAACTACATTTCTTCGGTCCAGGCTGTGGGATAACTAATTGTCAGGAATATTACCTGCCAATGATAAATGACCACTCATTTTCAAGTGTTCAATGCTTTTATTTTGTGCTGTCAGTGCAACTTAACACCAAAGACTATCACCGTAAGTGCAACAGCTTTCACAAAACAAATCTTACAGATATACAATATACAGATCAAAACACTATTCTTGCATTTCCAGTCATGAAATCTATGCAGTATGAAGGCAGACAGAAGAAATACAACTATTATAAATATGTGACCACTAGTGGCAAAGCAGCTTTGTTCTGCAAAATCTGAGAAAGCCAACTTAAACATTTTTACCCTCTAGTGACTCTATCCCCAATTTTTATCTGTAGTTGTAGTGGCAGCCTATTTCAGTGCTTCAACAAGAGCCAGGTGTTCAAGTGTTCAGTGCAACCTCTCAGAGATATGTGCCTTTAGTGACAGCGTGTTTTTCCACATACTTTATGTAGCCACATTCAGGTTGTGTTCTCTGCATTATAGTTTGTGTATACTTTTTTCCTATGCTTCCCTAATCAACTAAAACAAGGTCTTGTCAACCAGTAGCATAAACCTAAAGAGAAACATGAAATATGAATGCAGCTTGATCAACTGACTCAGCCCCGTAAGACAAGATAACATTCGTAAAACTATATTAACAATAGCTGACAAACAAGAAACGAGAAACCAAGAATGAGTTTCCAGCTCCCAGATTTACATTCCTTGAGGCATGTCATGAGGTACAGGGTTAGGTGGGGCAATATAGCTGATTTGGTGTGGTGGTCCTGAAGTTACAGCGCTGGCCATCTGTGGTGAATTTCCATGTGCAGGATTTACTGGATGCCAGGTACTAACATAGTGATAGGCCGGTACCACAGTGTCAAACGCAGGCACAGACTGCTGGCTGAAGGGGTCCGACACAACTGGGTAATACACTGGCCCATAGGATAGGGGTGGAGGCTCTGCATTTTGAAAGTTACCTTAAAAAACAGAACAAAATGCACATACACACACTTTAACCATATTCATGGCCTTTTTATGCTGTCTTTCATTGCTATGAACACAGCAATACTCAAATACTAACCATTTGCTGGTGCTTCCAAGGGGACCTGGACTTCAGTTTGCCATGCTTCAGTGAAGACCTGAGGTACTGACTGATCTAAGACAGGAGCTGGCTCAGCATATGCTGGATAAACTTCTACTGAAGATGGAGGCAGCACTGGCTGTACATACACCATGGAAGGCAAATAGCTCTGATGGCAATACTTGGAGGAAAGGAAAAAAACCCACAAGGTCAGGCATATAGCCACATACTCTCCTCCTCCAAATCGCTACTAGTTCAGATCTAAAGTTAGGAAAAAGTGCATTTTTTACCTGCCTAGCCCCTTGAAACACCAAACAAATAAATAATAATAAAAAAATACCACCTACCAGAAAAGATATTGCAATACCCACAGCAACGGCCAGCTCAGTTCCATACTGTTGCTCTGTCAGAAATATTTACAGAGAAAGAACATTCCCACCTACTGACTTGGTCATATTAAAAAAAGATTTTTTATTTTTCTTCAATTGAGAAAGTTCACATTACTTCTTTTACTTCCCTGAGCAGCAGACTGACACTGCATATGACTACTGGCAGAGAAACAATTCTTCATCAGAGCAAGAGTTTCCAGAACACAAAGAAATGGTGCTAACCAGGCTGAACACAGCTGTACAAGTCCCAGAAGACTCAAACCACACATCTCTAAGTGGTCTTTGATGTCTTGTCTAAGTACACAAAGTTTCTTAAGAATGGCTCAGGTTCTCTGCTTTATCTTCACTGAAAGAACAATATTTATTCACCATCCCCTGCAAAAAGAGAAGCAAACCCAAAAAACCACCACCACAACCCAGAGTAAAATAACTTAATATACATACAGTGCGCTTCACATTGAGTTACAACTTCACTTCCTGAGCCACACTTTGATCTCCACCAAGCAAGCCAGTATGTATTAACAGTCAGGAGCACAGGATGCACATTTAGCACACTTAGAAGTCTTCAACAGATTACTATATTTGTCAAGAAAACCAGCAGTTTTTACTATACTCATTTTAAAAGCACTTACTTGCAATCCCAGATTAAAATAATACCGCAAGACCTTTGTATCTGAAATGAAAGGATATGACATTAAAGAGCAGAGGAATATAAACCAAGAAGCTAAAGCAATTTACACACATTAAGAACGTTTTACTTTAAGCTACTCTTACTCAATGAATAAGAGTATCTTAGAACTACTTTTTTAAGTTTCAAGGGTAAACAGTGTATCTTGAATAGAAGTAGCTTATCTTTTTAACTTAATCCAGTTAGATGTTTGTGCAATAGTAGAGCATTTGTCTGACCAACTTATTATTTAACTTCAATGACTATATTAGCTTTCATTTTGGTTTACTCATCTTGATTACTCAAGTGGTAACTGTCAATGTTGTTACAAGTCTCCACTGTCTAAGCAACTAGGACTTTTGCAAATCTGGCTTCCCGTTAATCTTGAGGTTTTAAAGGAAAAAGTATTTTCTCAAATAGAAATCAGATGAGTCCCAAAATTAAGCTGACCACTAAAGGCCCTCGCTCCCTCACTACAGAAATGAGAAAGGGTTTGGAAGCATGCAGACAGGCAGATGCAGCCTTCTCATACACCTCTCAGTGACAATTCACCAGAGTTGTTAGATTCACATTTTTCACACTGCCCACAATTTGCAAATACCCTCACTGGGCTGGCACAGGAGACAACAGGCCAGCTCCACAGAGACTCAGCTTCACACTGCTGCTGCCCACTGCTAGTCTGGCTCTGCCACCACCTCCACCTTTAGAGCTTTGTTGAGCCATGGCCACAGAGACATGTTTGTGTGGACAATGGGGACCACACAGGCAATGACCCTAAGACCCTCCCACCTAGTTTTGGGGTCTCCCCAGTTGTTATATCAAGTGAGAAAATGGAGGTAGAGAAGTAGGAATAAGAACATGTTCCTTCCTTCCTCTTCCTCACATGATACTCAGTTCCCTTCTTTCTTGCATATAGTCTTTTACTTCTGTCTTTCATGTACTGAATCATTTGTCCCCAGGCAAGTACATGAAATGCTGAGAAACAATACCAGATGTGTGGAGGAACTCTGAAACCACTTTCCAAGCACAGCACAACAGGGTTTTGAACTTGGAAACATATTTCCTACTGTCAAAAAACAGTGAAGGAGTTTTAGAGTTGACCATTGAAAGGAAAAAAAGGGAGCAGGTGTTTAATCCCATGATGCAGTTCTGGAACTATGCACGAGAAAAACTGATTTCTTAGACTGCAATACAGCTTTGTTCTAGAGGCTCAGGAAGAGCAAGTCACCTATTCCACAGCACAAACTTTCCTTTAGCACAGCTGGGAGCTGAAAGGGAGAGCAGGGAGACAACTCAAAAGGAGCAAACCGCTAAGGGCTTCAACTCAGCAACACCTCAGAGTTACCATATATCCTCTCCTCACCTAGACCAGGGCCTTAGCTCACAGTGCTTCCCTATCCACCCATGCCCCATCCATTCCCAGCCCTGCTCCTCTATGGTACTGCATGTTGTATTTTGCTGCAGGAAGGCACAGTGTCAGCAATGCAAACGCCAGTCTTAAAATGCGTGAGGATTTGTTCCTCTGTCATTGCTGCCAATTTTCAATTCTTTTAATGTTCAGCATATCTGATCAGGGCAACAATCCACAGAGCTATTTTAGGAAGTGCCCACAGATCCATCCTTTTGTCAGCTTACTTAGTCCTGGAAGTGTTGGTGATCTGGCTATAACATTAACCACAGT
This sequence comes from Platyrinchus mystaceus, assembly GCA_035041135.1. Lineage (NCBI taxonomy): Eukaryota > Metazoa > Chordata > Aves > Passeriformes > Tyrannidae > Platyrinchus > Platyrinchus mystaceus. The sequence goes on along the minus strand of JAWWLV010000158.1, from coordinate 16,949,213 downwards.
CACTAAAACATTAAAAATAACCCAAAGGCTGACACAAATGCCAACTTTTTAGTATCTAGCTGAAACTGCATCTACATTTGGAACAAGTTGGTAGTTGTTTTTTTTTTTTTTTTTTAAATCCAATTTTATTCTTTGATTGTTTATGCAAATCTATGCAAAGCAGGCATAGGAGCAGAATGAAATAGCTGCTTCATAGCAGCGATAACAGCACCAAGGAAGAGCTGGGAGACTGAAGTGACAAACTGATATTGGAAATACTGTCTGTGGAATGCTGGAACAGAAGCCAGTACAGTAGGAGACCAGTCTTCATTTACATTCCTATTTTAGATGTCCAGAAATCAAGTAAGTCTTCAGTAAAACACTACAACCTTATGAAGCAATAGCTAAGCCAAAAAAAGTTATTTGTATGAAAATACAAAGACCACATTGACGGCTGATAAAAAGCTCATCTCATGACAAAGTTTTTACTCTGCTGATGGGAAGCTCTGGCCAATCCTGAACACTGCTGCAGTCTCTGGAATATACTTATATCAGGCAGTCTTCTATCAACAGCTTCTTCAAATACAAGGGACCAGGCAAGAGTAGAACACCTAAGGTCATTGTTAATAAACATGCTTTATAAGTCCTAAGTGCCATTAAAACAAGATCCAAGAGACTATGAAAACTGGAACAAATGGAGATATAACAAGTAATGCTAAGGTACGCAGCAGGTTTTCTTCCCAGGTCCAGGACTTCAGTCTGTTGACAAGTCATGGTCCCACATCTATACCAGGCCTGCAGGTATCTTCAGCAAAGCACGTAGAACTCTAGATCAAGTCACTCACATACTTTACCCTATGATACCCCAAAGCTGCTGGATTTCTTAATCCAAAGGCCATTCAGATTATCATATAGCAGTCTAACAACATAAATGCTACATGCAATTAATCAGCAACCTTAAGATCCTTATTCTAGAATCTATGCCAAGGACATGGCCAAAATTATGCAGAGTGACTCAGCTGAACAGCTACAGGTGGGGTCTGAAGAGGTTATTAATCCACATCCACTCCAGCTTCTTGTCAGTACACTTAACACCCAGTTCTCCCAAGTGCTGAAAGCATCAGTTAAGGGCATTCACCTAGAGCTGAAAAGCATGAACTCTGATGTTGTAGGATCAGCTAGAGTGATGGTAGCACAGCAGGGAAGTGGAAAACAATATTCAAGATTAACAAATCTGGGAATTGAGAGCGCAGGCAAGACAGCAGAGTAACTGTAGAGCACAGCAGCAGAACCTGTGAAAGCAGCAGGCTTGGTCTCTGCACACTCATTGCTTAGTGGCTGAAATGTACCTTAAACACTGTCCTAACTGATGACAGTATGTGACAAGGCTACACATGCAAGGAACAAGATGACCCTACACTTAAACCCTGGTTTGTTATACCACAGAATGACATCTTGGAGCACGACAAAAATAGCCCACTGAACTGTGCAACAGCATGACTTTATAAATACAATTATTTTAATCAGTTATGAGAAAAGTAATTACTGTGACACAAATCACTATGTTACAGGCCAAGCACCCTCTCCCTGACATTCATTTATTTAGGGTGCCATCTCAAGCTGCAGTAATCACACATTTGAGTTAGATACAAACTTTCTATTCAAAACTGGGAATTAAAATGTTTTAGCATAAGCATCTGTAATATTATTTTTCACTCCCTGCGAGCTGCAAAGAGCTATTTCTTCACACTACTAGTATTCTGTTAAGCTTCCAAGAAGAACATAAGTCAGAAGTGCTGAAGAGCAGCAGGAGTAAAAGCACAAAATACCATCATTACCTCGAGGCAGATCACTGCCACTGGGATCACAAGAGTAAGCTGGAAGAACAGCACCAGCTTCTCCCACCTCACTCACTGGAGGAAGAAGAGCTGAGTAAGTTGGGAATGGCACTGAAGAAACTGCTACAATTGGAAGGAAACAAATGTCACAAAGAAAGTCAACTTTGCCACAGTATGCCAAATGAACAGGGTGCTCAGTTACACAATTAAGCATTCACTTCATCACACCACAGTGCCCCTCAATTCAGGCTCTAACAAAATTCTCTTTCGTAATCACTTTAAAAGATGTCCAGAAGAAATTTTAAAACCAGATGGGAAGGTTCCAATCTCTGAAGCCTTAATTGTATGTCTATCTGCAAGCTTCATATCCCAGTTAAGAAAAACTGTCTTTTTCAATCATTTCTCCATATTAGAAGGCAGGCCAGACTTCTCTTACATAACTGTCTGCCCTAGAACAACAGAGAACAGATTAATCACTTCAGATCATCAGAAGTGTGACAATAAGCCCACAAAAACAAGGCAAGGTTCAAGACATGTCAGGCCAAAAATATTTTGGACAACCTACTGTTAAATATTCATTAGGTATGAAGAAATAACATATAAGCAGGTTTGGAACCAGTGAGTAGACAGCTTTGAGAGCTGTGCTGACTAAACTCCCAAGCAGACTAGAAAAGAAAAGGTTAAGAAAAGTGAGACAGAATTGAGCAGAATAGAAGGTGGGGGTTTTCTGGATACTAAATGAAGAGTTACAGAAGACATGAAAAGTCCTCTTTGCAAGAAGAGAAAAAGAATTTTTTAACAGACATTTCCAGGATGTTAAAGCAAATACATCTAAGCAGATACATCTAAGGGGGCAAGTGCACTGTGTGACTAACCACAAATCTGATCTCCCTGCACAGAGATAAGTGAGCACAGAAGTAACCAAGGGTCACAAAAACGAACTGGACACTTGTGTGAATCCCGAAACATCACAGCCAGTGGCTCTTCCGGAAGAGACAGTAAAGCCTCTGGACAGTATCTCAACTCAAGGGTGTTGCCATGAACTTCTGTCTTCTAAAAAGAACTTCCTAGCAAAACACCTGGCTAAAGGTGGCAATCAGAAACCTCCAATTCCTATGCAAATCTGGGGGCAACTGCCCCTCCAAAATAAAAAGTCAGCAGTCAAGTTACAACAACTAAGTCATTTTAAACAAAAGTGACATTGCTTTTTTTAAAACTTTTAACATTTGTTTTGGATGGGGGAGGGGAGGGAGGGCAAAATGTAACTGGAAACTTAGAAATCCAAGTCCATGGGTGCAGTCTGTACACTTTACCTGGCCTCCCCACAGAGAAGGGAGATACCATGACAGGTTGAACTGCTGTTTGTGGGGGAGTTGCTGTGGTGACACTGGCTGGAGTGGAGGCAGCAGAACTTGAAGAGAGGCCTGTAGCTGGAACAGTATAAACATCTGTGGAGGCTGAAACTCCTGCAGAGTTCACCAACACCTGGAAAAGAGTCAGAGTATTCAGCAGACTACTTCTTCAGCTGGCTTTGACAAAGACTACAGAAATACCACATACTTCAAAAATTCTCACTTTATATAAATCATTTTGGAAATCCACGCTGTAAAGGCAGCTAACTATCCAAATTCTCTAAAAATTGGCTTGAAAATACCAGTTTAGAGTTACAGACACTTGCAAGGCATCTTCATGCTCTTCTCTTTTGCTTGTTTTTGTTGCAGGGAATTGTAATCTTTGCTGCAAGATGCTGTAGGGGACCCCCACAAACTGACACACTCCAAACAGAGTGGTTACCTTTCCACAGGGCTACCAAGATAAAGTACCAGATACTACCTTCTGGGGATAGCTGTAGGAAGCCCCTTCATCCTGAGGTGACACTGAGACAGGCCCTTCTTCCTGAAGGGATTCCAAAACAAAGCATCGTCCATTTAAGTGGCAAAGAAGCCATGAGGCACACACCCCACACCCCTATTTTTTTTTTTAATTTATTTATGGACTATACACTCACACAGATCACCTTTCATAGCTCAAGTAAAAGCACTTTTATTCTGACATGCACAAGACTGCTTTCACATCCACAGCAGAGCAGCAGGTGACTAAAGATTTAGTTTCAGATTAAAAAAATAAAATTCCAATGTCAGTTCTATCACAGATGAGATCTCTTCAGTCCCACAGTGGAGGACCAAGATTAGCTGGAATACAACTTGAAAGGCAGCATGATAAAAGGAAGTGCTGTCTGGAGTAGAAAAAGAAAAGTAAACAGCACTCAAATACACATTTTCTCTTCCACAGAGGGAAAGATGAAAAATCATTCATGTATCCAGTGCAATTCAAACTCGACTGCTGATAAAAACCTCGCTATTTAGGGAGAAAAGGAGGGGGAATGTATAAATGAAACCAACATGCCTTTCTAAGAAGTCTCTGACCTACTATGTTAAGCCTGCATCCAAGGACATTTCCTATGAACAATACTACACACCTCAAAGATCTCAAATCTGAACAGACTGTGACCAAAGCTTACCAAGTTTGCTGTAGGTTCTGTTGAACTAAATACTGTTGCAGTTTCACAGTCAGGATCTGGAGAGCATAGGCAAAATTAATTGAAAATAATTCTTCAGAAATGTATAAAAATGTCTTAATGAGTATATTACATTCACCAAATATTCCATCAGCAAAGACTAAACTTTTACTTACCTGGAGGTGCATAGATATATTCTTCATGAAATTTTCCTAAAAAGGAGACAGAACAGGAAGCTTTGATTCAGGGAGAGGGGAAGAGAAAAAAAAAAGCTTGGAGTTACAATTACATTTTAGAGCCTCCATTACTAACATGTTTTCAGTATCATCTTGCTTTGTGCAGAAACAGTAAATAAACACTGAAGATACTTGGTGGAAGAACAAATGGTGTTCTCAAGGTTGACGTTACTAAATTTACACCATGCATTTTTAAGCAGCAACTTAGCTTGCTACAAACCTACATGAGGGTGCTGGCCTAGCAAGCTTAAACAGAAGAGACACATTTGTATCAGACAACAAAGAAATATAATGTGTTCCCACACATATTCAGAGCTCACAATAAAGAGATCTCTAGGAGATATAAGGACCCCCCCTCTTTACAATCAAAAGCACATTGAAAAATTTCTAAATCTGTTTTTTTTTGCCTACTAATCCCTTAAGAACTCACTATTTTCAGTTATTTCTTCCTCCTCCTCTGAGGAATTCACGGTCTGCTTGTTAGGTGAAACAGAGTTCTGGTTTCTCCTTGCTACCCAAAATCCTGCTGGACTGTGGACAGTGGGAGCAGGACTACTCTGGCTCTGAAAAGCAAACTCAGAAGCATGCATTTAGAAATAATTTAAAGCCTTTCCATGCTCTACACAGATGCACACACAGACACAGTAGTAACAGGCTGGCAGACCAAGCTTTCTGCAACCAAAGCTTACCAGAAGTATTATCTGTGTGTCCATTCCTATACACTTGATTGCAACAAAACAGTTGCAGCCACATTTCTTTCCTTTATCTTTTGTTCTGCCTAGCATATGTAGGGCAATTTTTTATTTGAAGACCTGCCAGTGTTCTATGCCATGCAGTCAAGTTGCTTCCTCCCAGAACTTTGTCAGCTCTAACGAAGCTGAAAAGGAGGGAGCAGACCCCAGATAACAGCCAAGACTGCCACCTCCAACATATGCTACTGCATTCCTCATTCTGGAGTATCTGATCTACCAACAGCAGATCAGTTCATCCAAATGCTCCAATTACCATGGACAAAGTTTAACTTCAGTCACCACCAGTGAAACCCATGGGTTACTGCTGGCACAGACACCACTGTCTGCACTAAGCTGACCCACACATGCAAGCCTGACTGTTTCAGAGAGCAGTACACAAAGTTCTCCCACAGGACTCCAACATTTGACATGCCTTTGTCTCTGCACTGAAGTCAGTACCCAGCTACACCACAATTGAAAAGATAATAGTTCTCTGAAGCAGGACTATAGGATTGAGATGCTCGAGTAAAAGAACTTGATTCACTCTTCTGTGATGGCTAAGGTGACACTCAAAATTCTCCTCAGAAGACATAAGGGATTAATAAAGTGTTTAGAGAGGCTTGAAAGGTTTCCCAAGTTGAAGCAGAGGTTGTAAGTCAGAAGATTATCCCATCAGGCCTCTAGTAGGATGGCAGAGTTCTCTGTGAGATACATCTTTCCCCAGAAAATGTCATATTCCTTTACTAAACAAGACAGAGAAAAAGCTTTGGCCATGAAAACCTATTCATTAGGAGCTGGAGGTACATGGTCTAGCAATTGGGAGGAAAAGCCAGTAACCTATACCGATTTCATATGGAAAAAAAGAAACTGCAGGATAATCTGTCCTTATTCCTTGGCACTCTTGGAGAAAAATCAGAGCAAAGATTAAAAATCCAGTGCATGAGGGCAAAGAAAAAATGAGTGCTGCTGAAGCAGCCCTGAGCATATTCCCTCTCCCTCATTTAAATACATTTGTTAAGTTCACTGCTTTAATGCAGTTAAAAAAAATTCAAACCTACCAGCTTTTGTTTGTTTCTAAAAGATCTGCTTTCCTATTCAGATACCTGTGTATCAGTTGGTTTTTCTCTGTGTGTTTTGTTTTTTTTTTTTTGATAGAACACACAGCTTTGGACTAGACTTGGACTACAAATAAAAGAAAAAGATGTATTTTAAAGTTTAAGAATACACTCTGCCACTTTATCTACAAATCAGCAGAAAGACTGTTTCACAAGAAGTCTAGATTCATAATTTTCTATAGCAGGATACACAGTTGCAGGAACAACACACTAATCCACAACTACCCAACTACAAATTCACAGCAACAATCCAGGCTATCACCATACAGTTGCTGAGTCTCATTACTCAAACATTAAATTACAGAGTGGCAAATAAGTGAAAAGCTTTCTCCTACAATATTTAGAGTGAGACAGACATCCACAGGAGGAAGAGATTTTGTTTTCAAGCAGCAATGGAAAGGAGAAACATGACTTTATGTTTATGAAAATATACTAAGAAGAAAACAAGTGCTGCTGGTGAGGGTACAGAGAAAGAAGGGGAATATTTAGAAAAACTGAGGTTTTAAGCAGATTTTACAGGATCTCAACAAATTTTAGTCTTCCATGCTCAAAGAGACAGTCACTGCTAAGCCTTATTCCAAGAAGAAAACCCCAAAGCTGCTGCATATTTAGGTAAAGAAGTGCTGTGCATTTGTACAGTTTTTCCCTCCTCCTCTCTCTCTGAGAGGTTACAGCTTACCCTTTGTTCACAACTTACTGGCAAGGTTGGAAAAGCAGCGTCATTCTCTCCTTCAATTCCATAGAAAGTTATGGTTTCTTCTGGACCTTGAGGCTCCTCTCCATTCCCTGCTATAAACCCAAACTGACATTCCTTTTTCTCACACTGCAGCTGACGGCGGCTACGGCTGTACGAGCTTCAGAAACAAGAAGGAGGTTAAGAATCACCACTATCTGCATTTTCACCACTGTTCTGGTGCTCATTTTTAACTATTTTGGGTGGGTTTTTTTGAAGAGCCACAAGAACCCCTTTGTGCCACTAACAGCCAGTTCAGCCCTTCATGTCCCACCATGCTCCCCAATGCTTGGCTGAGCAATGTTTGGTAAAAGAGGTTTATGGTCACTTAGCAGGACCTGCAGGAGAAGCTGTCATAGCTCTGATAACATCTCTTTCCTGGACTGGGGCAGAATGCTATTTGAGGGTCAACTACATTGTGCCTGTTTATAGGTTGGGCAGATCCCCTGAATTTAAAGGGGGAAAGGAGCAACTACCAGGAAGTGCCTCTCAAGTGGAACTCAGCTGTGGTTTTACCTATTAAGCAGCACAAACTCTCTCCTAACTAGTCTGCAGCAAGAATGAATTGAAAAGAACTGCTCACAGTTTTTCAAGACCTCATACCTCAGCATCCCAAATCCACGGTGATGTCTCTGAGGGTTCTGATGATGATAGGCTTTGTAAGCTGCCATGTTTGCACCATCCTGTGAGCAGTGAACTGGAGGAGAGCGCCCCAAAGGCACGCTGTGCTGCAGCCGGGGTGGAAGAAGTGGCTGACTCCTGCTGTAAGCCACAGTCATAAAGACTTCCTTTCCACGAACTTTCTTAAGCATTCTCTTTCGTGTTTTCATACCCATTTCTGCAGTTTTCATTGAGGACAGAAGAGACAGATTTACACCTTAAACCTGAGCTATATTCTCTTTATGATTTGAGAAGACCTAGTATTTGGACACATGGAAAAGAAAGAGCCAGTAGCCTATCAGAGAAAAAGGGCATCATAGCTATGCAAAGTTCAGGCCCTTCTTTTGAAGGCTCAAGCAGGTATTCTACATTATGAGAATACAAACATCTCACATGAAGTACCCTCCCACCTTCAGCTGATCAAACCAGTACTCTCAGTATTTAAAATCTCTTTATGAAGGCTGAACTTATTTAATAAAAATAAGAAAACCACAACAACTCCTCCAAATTAAACAATTACAATCCATACTTAATTGGCCGGGGAAGCCCTAAGTCCCTCCATGCATCTCTGCTAGTGTCAAATCAGACAAGCTTTCTGATTCACTGATTAAGTCTTTATATAAGGTCCTCAAGTAGCAAATTTGTTTTCAGTAATTTTGAGCAATAACCAATTTGCTCTGTGTTTCAATGGATTTGCTCTTTTGCAAAGGCAAATTCATCTCTGTCTGAAAGATAAACCCCTGCAGTGATCAAGTTTTGTATCACAGGTTGAATTAAGTCACTTCCAATATCCAAAGACTGTCACCAGTGTCTCCCCTACTCCCCCCAGCTCCAATACTTCTCAAAACCTTGTACAAACCTATTCCTGAAAAGTGTCCACCCGTTATTTTCTGACAGGCTCCTCCCCTTCGGTTGTGAGCCATATTCCAAGCAAGGACAGGAGCCACTTGAGTCACTGGCTTTAGGTTTGCCAAAGGTACTGTATGTCTATACAGAGAACACACCCATGTTAGCAGTGCCCCAAGGATACACCGTGCACAACTGCACAGCTACATAAACTGAAGCAACACCAAGGCAGAAGAAAATAGAATAGCTTGTGAAAATAAATAATCCCTCTGACACCAAGCACACATTACTGATACTTGTTTAATAGAAAGAGGCAACCTAGGCCTTAGTCTCAACCCTATTTACTTCCTGGGCCAAGGGTGAATGATTAAACAGCAAGGGGGAGAAAGGGATTAGACTCACTGAAGTGCCGATTATTTACTTGTTTGGGTATAACATAAAGACTCCAACCAACAGCAGAGGGTAATTTGCTATCTGTGAATAAAGCCCAAACTGCAAAGATCACTTTCACTTTCCAGTGAGGGAAGAGCAGCAAGATTTCACAGAAAGCATTATAACAATGATTTTGGTCATCAGAAATTCAAGAGGAAAAAATTTCCTGTAACATTGTCTTTGAAGAGTGATAGCCAGTAAGGAAGCAATACCTTACTTTTTATTTAAAAGCCCAAGTTCTCTTTTCCAAGCATCTTAACAATCCCCCTTCAAGCATCTGTGAACACAGAAACTCAACTAGAAAGAGGTCAAACTTGAAGTAATCACCAGATTGCTTACTTTTCTGCCAGCTCCTCAACGAAAACAGTCAATGTGTTGCCATCCTGTCCAACCTCCTGGATATGAGCATTGTAATACCTCTCTCCCGGCTCCAGACGGACCTGCAGAGAGAACAAGGGAAGCTCTAAAAAAACCCAAACTGCATCAGAATATTGTCTACAAACCACTAACAGCAAAGGCTGCTCCCAGGCAATCCTGTGTTACTGAGTTGGCCCAGGGGTCTCAAATACTTCTTCAAAATTACAGGCAAAATAAAGAACACTGTACTACCTTCAGGAAGGAAGGAAAAAGGAAATAAAATCAGTCTGGTGAGTGACAAGAAAGGCAGGATACCTGCTTCCTAACTTATTTTTATACACTGTGCCAAGCAGATAAGTACCAAGGAAGACCACTACTTAAGAACTTGAGAACAGAAGATAAAATAGGAAATTGGAAAGAAAAGCTCTGCTCAGCAAGAAACAAGTCACTAAGTAAATCATAAGCACCACTTTAAACAGTGATTAAAAAAAAAAATAAGCCCTGACTACATACAACATCAGAATACAAAGAAAACTGACCTTCCTTTCAGCATCTCCTGGCCATATCATGCTACTCTTCCCTATTTTATACAAATATTTTGCTAAATCACTGTTGAGAAAGAGACAACTATCCAGAATTGTTGTTGATACCCAGAAAAAAAAAAAATCTAAAGACAACTACCTGAAAAGCACCCCCTGTGCATTTTGAGCTCTCTGCCTGCACACACAGAATGCATACAACTGGTTCACAATGAATTTCTTGCTTTTTCTTCACACTACCCGAAGTTTAAAGGCAGATTTTAGAAAAAAATTACATTAAAAATAAAGTCAAATTAATTGCTACGTGGAAGAGAATGAGAGAAGCCTTGGAAAATTCTATGAAATAAAATGGTTTACCATATTCCATTTAAAGCAGTTTTAAGAGTTTATTATAACTGAGTCTCCTTTGAGTACTAACCTGACACTTGTCTCCTAAATAGTACTGTCTCCCAGCAAACACCATGTATTCAGTTTTTTGAAGCTCTAAAAATAAATGAAGAAATAAATAAAAAGAAAAAAGCCTTTAAAACTACCGTTCTTTCTTCTTGTATTCTACAAGTACTACACAACAGCATCCAACCATAATTAATAGGCCAATTGAGTAAATATTTCCTATGTATATCTGAAAACATTACCTGTAGTAATAGTGAAGTAACTGCAGATGTTCTAAACCAGACCATACCCAGGATAAGTCACAGACCAATAATAACCAGATAATGCAGTAAGTAGCACTACTACTACAATGCTACAATGTCTTTGTGGTGATACAGAGTTAATCTGCATTTAATACAAACGCTAGGATTAAGAATTTTGGACGTATCTTGTTTTGCCAAAGTCCTGGTGGCACTTGGCAAAAATGAAACGTCATCCAAGAAAAGCTAACATTGCCTAAAGTCTTCTTGCTCCTAGATTTCACTGGGTTTTTCTCAATTCCTTGCCTGGATTCTCTACACATCAGTGTTCTACAATGATAATTGGTTACTATCTCTGTTCCAAGAATTTTAATGACCCACATTACTGCTTATGCAGTTTTAAAATGCTGGAGTTCTTCATTATGCAAAGCACATCAGGTCAGACATCAAACATCACTTAAAAACTTATCTTTCTTGGTAACTTCTTGCTTTACAGATCAGCCACAAAGCAGCCAACCTATCCCAACCCACAAAGATCATGCAATCTCCCCAGAGTGTAAAAGTCCAGGATGGCTGGGAAACAGGAGAAAAACTCATCTCATTTGACAGATCTCAATGTTAAATTTGAGATCTTCGTTATACAATTCTGAGGCCAAAATCGTGCTATAAAAAGAAGCCTTTACACACACGTTGTAACTAAAAACTCCCAAATTTGGCTGTTTTCCAATACAACAGAATGGCAACAGGGAGTTGTGTACTTTGCTTTGAGTCCTCCTATTTCCTGTATACAGCCAGTAAGCAGCAGAAGGCAGATTTTTAGCAACCTCGTACCATTATACAGTATCAAAAGCAGTGTATTTTGTACTTTGAATTGCAGGCAAGAAACCAGCTACTAACAAGAACATGTCCCACTTACAACTATCAGCTGGGTTCATCTATATCCTTCACATTTCTGTTGTGAACAAACAGGTGACACAGGACTCAGGTTCTTAACACTAAGTCTAGTGCAGGAAGTGTTTTTTGGCTTTCCCCTTTTCAAAGATACCTTTTCTGCTGTCCAGCCAAACATCAAACTCCACATTTCGATAGATGGCAGAGTCCAGTGCCTTTAGCACTTTATAAGGCACAGGCATCTTTGGAGGATTTTCTGAAGGCTAAAGGAGTTGAAACAACATTAACAAGTGCATTTCATGCGTTCAGCACAACCTATCAGCATCTGTGGATCATTTAAGTGTACAGATGCTACTTTCCAAAATTTTCACTTCCACTGTATCTCCCTAAAAACTAAAACTCAGGAATATGAAAACACATTTACGTATTCAGGTGCTGAACAAACATTTTGGAAAGTAGAAACAGGCTCAAGAGTAACATTTGGCATGTTTTTTACTCAAAAAGAATCAAAGAAGCTAACCAGACCAACCAAGCCATGACTTCAGAAATTGGTGGGAATTTCAGTTATTATATCTGAAAACACGTTTTTGTAGAGTTTCTAAAACTTTCTAAACAGATTTATACTATGGTCAAGAGAAAAGTGAACCAGTTTAAACCATTTCTGGGGAAAAACAAACAAAAGACCAGGAAACATCTGCTAAGTTCCATCTTTCAGTGGAAATGAAAATTAGCTAGGGAAGAACTCGAGAATTTCAGAAAGAAAAAGGCTTATCCAATTTAATAGAAACCCAAGAACAAAACCAAAAGACAAGGAGATGCAAGAAAATAAACTTTCAAAATTTACTTTCAAAAATCCATATTTGGAAAGTCAAAAGGGGGTTTAGCCCAAGCAAGGGTAACAACATACAACAGAAAAAAACAAAAACAAACTGTAAGGATTTCTTCTCTAACTGACAAACCTTTTCCTCTTCAATGCCTTGTTTGAATTTAGCTTCCTCTGGATTGTCAGTATCATTGCCTTCCCACTCGTCCACCCTAAGTAATTGAAAATAAGATTACAAAAGATACAACATATGATTTCTAGCCAGGATTAAAATGAACCAACTGCTCATACAACCTGAAAAAGCACCATGGTGCCATCAAGTGGTAGATTTTGCCTTAAACGCTAGTGATGTGCAGTGCAGTACAGCATAATCCTTTTCCAGGTTTTAAGAGCAAAACCTTTACTTGTTCAAACATCCACTCCTAATGAGGTCACTGCTTGTGTTAGGAAAGAATGAAGGTGATCCCACTGAGTGACTGAATTCTTGCACCGTCAAGTACAAGACACTCTGTTCTAGGTCCCATCAAACCAATGTTATCTGCAAGCATTCTGTATAGGTCAGAGGCAGCTCTCTAGCCTTTCAGAGCTGTAGAGGCTTAGAGGAGTAATAAGTGTTTCACTAAAAAAACAAAAAATAACAAAAAAGCTTTAATGAAATAAGGAACAATTTTCATTACAAATAAGCTATCATTTTACAGATTAAGATACAACTATAACATAGCCTGCAGCAGAAGACATTCAATCAGGTGACACTTCCCAGCTCCAAGGAACGCACACGATATACTCTTCCACGACATGCTTGAGTGTGTGTTTGTGTCAGGACACAGCAAAAAAAGGAGTTAATATTCCATAAAAATTCAAAGCAATTTGGAAAAGTTGTCCTCTGCAAGAGTTTTAAATTTTTTTGCTTCCCTGTTACCAGACCCCCTTCCCAAAATACTACCTCTTTTCTGATGGATTTCTGGATACTTTTTCATGAAGACAACCGAAGTTTGCATCCTCACTTCCTACACGACCACTGTTTCTGTTCTTCTTGGATCCACTTCGAAACACCTCAACTGCAGACCTTAATTCTTCCTCATCCATACCAAACACATCTTTGTACAGGATCTCATATAATAGAGCTGATCAACAAAAAGCTCAATAATATGAGATTCATAAGAACTGCTGCAATTTTCAAGGTAAGCATATCTTCAGATACATCTGCTGTTCAAAGCACTAGTTACATTAAATTTAATTAAGAAGAGGATCGTAAAGTAATTCAGGTGGGAAGAAGGGACCTCTGGAAGTCATTTGGTCCGACACCCCACTTAACAGATAGAAAAATGGGTGTATGTTATATTAACACACAGTAAGTGAGCTTCCACCTCTCTCCTCCCCACCCCTGAAAGCTGAAACAAACCCTGCCTATAAACAAATGAAAACATATAATTCTCTTCCATAGAAAAATGATTTCAAGTTTACCCTGGCAAACAGCAGCATTTTCCTGAAATTGTTTTGTATACACAGAGTCATAGTGGCCGTTGCCAGAATAACACAGTAAAATCTGGGAAAGAAAGAAAGAAAAAGAAAGGCTTTAAGGCTGGAATTACATAAACCCAAATTCTTTCTACCTGATCTCCTAGTTCCAGACTACATTATTCTTTCATTCTATAGATGATACCAACTCACCAAGCAAACAATAAATATTCTCAATATTAATATGAAAAAGCTGTAGAATCAGCTTAAAACTGAATCCTAGGTAAAGTCTCTAAATAAGTTTGTCCATCATACAAATATCACCAATTTGTACATCCTGCTGTATTAAACATGAAATATGAGTTTGTTTCAAACTTCCTTCCAAGACCATCAACTGCTCAAGAGGTGAAACAAATACAAGCCATTTAATGCGGTACCCCTGAGACACACTGTCCAAGTGTCAAAGGCACATTTCATCCTTCTCTATGCTAGGGGCAAGAAGAGCATTTATTTCTCTAGCCCTCAAAGTCTTACTTTTAATAAACACTACCATGCTGCTTTTTGAAGGGATGCATGCAGATTTCTGCAGCAGATGCACTGGCACACCACGTAAATGTGTGCCATCAAACCCCACCCTGGCACGCAGCCATAGCCAACTGCAACCAGCAGAAGCTGTCAGGCAGCTCCCAGCACACTGCCAGCAAGGATGCTTCCCAGAAAGCCACAGGAGCTGGGATGCCAGGGCTCTTAATTCTGTGAGCACTGCCAACAGCAGCTCTCCTCTCACGGTGAGGATGAGCAACACCAGAAGGAGCTGCTGCCTGTTAAGTACAATCTAATGACAGGCAGCTGCCAACACTTAATGAGAGCTCTGGTTTCGTAAAGCCTGGGAGGACAAACACACATTTAGACCATACTGCTTGATTTTTAAACTCAGCTCATTTTGGAATTAAGCTACACAGGAAACTACAAAAAAAAAGAAGTGTGTGTAAACAAAGTCAGCAATACTAATCAGCAGCAATCAACAGCTGCTGCAGCACAGATTCAGAGCAGACTGGCCACTTTGGCAAATTAACAGCCCACACTGAAATCACACCACAGCAACTTAACTGGCATCAGGCCTGAACTAACCACGTAACTGTGCAGGCACATCTGCATGGCTGCAGAAAACAAGAGGGCTCAGAAGGAAGGCAATACATAGTATTTCTCCTTTACATTCCTTTCTTCTGCCCCCAGCAGTAATTCTGCTGTAGACAAGCTCTTTCAATAGCTCCCATCCTAACTGGCATCAATTTATATGTCATAGAAATCAGCTTTAATAGATCAATCCAATCCCATTAACTTCTCCTTTTCAAGAAAAAAACCTGCACACCTCATCTGACTTCGGGAAGCGGCACCAGGGGTGGGGAGAACACCTTCTCTTTGCCAATATGAGAAATTTATCTTGTTGTAACTCAACACATTTCATTCTATGCTGCCAGGTTATTCAAATTTGCCCTGGGAAGTGTTTTTAGACAAAGATTTCAGAAACATGAAAGAATATTCTGGAGTTGTGGTATTACCTCTTCCTGTCGAAATCAAAATTTTAAAGGGGAGTAACAAAACAGAAATGGCAGGGAACAGCATACAAATCCATCCCTCAGACAGGAAGCAAAGCTACTATGACTGAGTTAACTGGTGTGCAAATCCTGTGCTGCTTCTGTGAGCTGAAGTCAACGCTGAGGTTTTGTTCAAATATGCAACTGACAAACATAGTTTCAAGAGCTCAATTCCAATGGCAAGATTTTACAACTAAGCAGGACTGAAGGTAATTAGATATCAGGGGTAGGAGGAAATTGCCCTCACTTCTACTCACCTTGTCTTCAAAGTCATTGTCTGTAGCATATGTGGGTGGCTTTCCAGGGTACCGATACAGAATGAAGTCTCGTCTACATAAGCAGAGAAAAACAAGACTTACAAGAGCTAACTTTCAGTAGAACCATGTTATGAAGAAGTTTGCAGGGAGCTGTTTAGAGAATCCAAATGGTTTACAGAAAAATCATGTGAAGTACTTTTCCTGATAAGTGAATGCTACCATAAAGCAATGGCCAGATGAGCGAACACCACCCATCTTGAGAGGAAAAAGGAAAATTATCTGTGACTGTCGGTGGCATTTACTCACAGATGAAATCAGGGACTTGTGCTTGCAGAAGGGTGCTCAGACATTGAGGCAATTTATTTTTTTAGAATTTACAATTTACAAGACAATCACTAAGGGAATTAGTCCCCCTGCAAAAGGACTAGAACCCCACTACAGAGAACTAGTAACTCGTGCCAACTTCAGTTTGTTCCTGTAGTACTGGGGTACAACAAGCCTGCAAAGGGAGGATTCTTATTGCTATCACTGGAGAGCCAGACTGTTTGTTACAAGATAGCAGCATTTTTAGCAAACCAGCAGCACCTGTGCAGGCTTTAATTTAACTCTGAAATAAGTATCAGGGTTGATGCACCAGGTAGGGCAAGTACTCCTCACTACTGGTGCTTTCAAGAAGACTTACACGAGTTTTAGTCATGCTTTTAACGACCACAGTGTTTCCACTACAGACAGCTCCTTGTTTTTCCCCATTTTGTATCCTTCAGCCGGTAGAGAGCTTAACATCAGCAAAAAAATAACAAACAAGCATCACTGGAAAGTGACCCTCCCCCTAAACCCGCAGGGGCTGTGATGGCACCATTTACATGTTAAGTAACTCTTAGGGAAGCATTTCTCACCACGTGGCACACAGCTGCATTTCAGTGACAAACAATTAGAAGGTTCTGGGGCCAGAACCCCCACACCATCAAGTCCAAAATAAGAAAAGATAAGAAACGGATACTTACTTGTACATCACCGATAAAGCACTGATTTCCAACTGGCCAGCACTTTCCTATGCAAGATTATAAGATTACATAAAATAGCAGAGGCATCTTCAACAAGTCTATTCCAGCTCTCCACGGTATTAAAACCCCTATCCAAAGTCATCGGTTTGTTAAAAAAATCAATGCACTGGAAGTTGAGATATTAGGATTTGGGGGAGAGTGTGGTGCGGTGAAAGGGGTCTCTGTAAGATGGGATAGCCACAATTACCAAAATGAGTAAAATGGAACAGTTCTGGCATCAGCTCTTAAACACATCACTCGAGATAGATTTGTTTTGAAATTTTTGAAATTAAACCCACATTTTTTTCAGACTGCTGCATTGACCGAGATTACTGGTTAAAGACTAAAGAAATAAAACTTTGAACTTGAGTATTTGAACCTGGGGATAAAGGAAGAAGCAGGGGATTGCAAACCTTGATAAACATTTAATGTGAAGCATACTTCTCTAAGAAAAAAGAAAATACATGGAGAATTGCAATTTTGAGTAAGCTTTTATTGTCCAGCCTACAGATTGCTTTACAGCCATACAAATTCCCCACTAAAAGTGGTACTGTACAAACAGTTTATTAATGTTTACTATTACTCATGTAAATGAGACCCCAGGATTGGGGTCCATCTAAAAAACTCCAAAAATTCAAATAACCACATTTTAAACTGTCACCTTATTACCTTCCTGTTCTAGTCTCCACAAAATATTAGTCTCTTGATAAGTATTAGATCAGTTCTTACCTTTGGATCTCTTAGTCGTTCTAGGTATTTCTCAAACGAGCCTTCCACATACTTTCAACAAAGAATAAAACAAATATAAAAACACAGCAGTTGGAAAGCAAAGTTCAACCTGAACACTATATATCAGCTACTAACTGTTGTATGGAAGGGGGCAGGGCAAGGGACATAAACACCAAATTTAGGACTAGTGTGCCAATTCCTATCAGTTTGGGGATCTGAAGGGCTCTGGCCTAACCAGGGGTAGGATTTTAGCTCTTCCCTGCCTTAAATCATGGGAATGATTTGGGGTACCAATGTGGAAACACCAAGAGATTCTAAAAAAAATTAGGAGCACAAGTCAGTGACCCATACTCCGTGGCTCATCTCCCTCCTGGTTTAGATTATATACTTACATATGATTACTGGGGAAAAAAACAACCAAACAAAACCCCAAAACACAACCCCCAAAAAACACACCAACACTATACACACAGCTGAACCCACACAAACTGCCACAGACAAAACCAAGCAAAAAACCCACCCCAAAACCCCATGATTTCATGCAATGATTTGACACATACTGGAATTTTCCACCATCTTCTGATATTTGTTTCTTACTCTGAAGTCCTACATATTTCCTACCTATTCATTTCTGCAATGGCTACTCCACAGAGATTATACACAAATAACTCTCACCTGTTACTTGGGTTTTAATAACTTGTTGTGTGATTTCAACTCAAATAACATAAGGAAGCAGTCACCCCGTTTCTCTTCTCTTACATACAAGCCTGGCAAGGCACAGCATGTTCGTGTGGGCGTGTTTAGTGCAGAACCACACACCCCCTCCCACAGCTCTGCCTAACTACGCGTGCAGAGCTGCCTAACTTACCGATTCAAACTGGGATTGGTGCTGCCTCATAAAGGAGACACAAGCTCTCCTAACTTCCAAATGATGAATTTGAGATGAAAACACCTGGAAGAAATAAAGGTTACAAAGGAATGAAGGAGAAAATTTCAGAGCTTATTTTACGCTTCACGCTGGACTTATTTTACCCGTAGTTTGCCAAGACCAACAGCACGACAAAAAGGAGGCAGTGCGGAGGGTCGCGGACACGTGAGGGCTGAGGGCGGTCTAAGCGCCCGGTGCCTCATCGCTCCCATCCTCAACACACATGCTCACCCATCCACAGCCACACTCCCATCCATCCCCCACCCGCGGCACCTCACTGTGAGCACCCGGGGGGTCTCCGGGAGCACCCCCAGCCCAGCCCCGGTGCCGCTCGGCCTGAGGCGCCCAGGCTCCCCCCAGCCTGGGCGGTTGCCCACTTGCTCCGAGACGGCTCTGAAGAGGCAAGAGGCGTCCTTGGCCGTCATCTTGCGGTAGAGCCCCAGGCTGCCCAGGTACTCGTCCATGGCCACCTCGCTGAAGGACTTCTGCCCGAAGTACTTCTTCCAGCCCTTCTGCATCTTCCCGGCTGAGGCGGACGCGAGCTCAGCGCGAGGCGCTCCGCGCGCGGCCGCCGCTAATGAGGGGCCGCTAATGAAGCGGCCGCGCCCACCTGCGGGACCCCCCCGGCACCGGCACCGGCTCCTCGGGCCTTTCCCTGCTCCCGGGGATCCCGCGGCAGCTGCCCCCGCCCAGGCCACTTTAAGCTATCCCGCTCTCCCGCCCCGCTCCAGCCCCCGCCGTGGGTGCGCGGCCGTCCCCTCCCCGACCCACCTCGGGAAGGTGCCGAGCCGACTCCTGCAGCTCCATCGCTCCACATCCCTGACTGCGTAACCAGTGGGAACATCAGCCCGGCTGGTTATTCGGAATTCCCCGTGACATCCCTGCACGCTCCCGGGCTGGAGGCAAGTTGCTGGCAGTAAATTTGAAGTAACAGCTCTATAAAAATCGTTAAGGACATGAAAATCTTAGTTGTTCCTAATGAAGTACTTGGGGTAAACTTCGGGGATTGGCAAAAGTGACAACTGTACAGCTTGATTATTCCACTTGATTAGGAGAATGCCTCTATGTACATTTAACTTCCTAATAAAAACTGCACTTAAAACATAAGTTTCTTTTTGTTGTTTTAAACAACAACAGCAAAAAAATCCCAAACAAATAAAGTACTTGCAGGATGAGCAATTAGCACTCGTTAGCACTACAATTCCAGACCTTTACAAACCTAAGAGCCTGCATGAACATTTGTAAATTCTTTGGTTTTAAAAACATTTACCAAAACAAAACAATGTAGCATCAACATAGTTGACCATTTCCATGGTTTAACGGGAAACTGGAATCAGCCTCAGACTCACAGAATGGTTTGGGTTGGAAGGGACCTTGAAGATCACGTTATTCCACACCCTGCCATGGGCAGGGACACCTTCCACTAGACCAGGTTGCTGCAAGCCCTGTCCAACCCGGCCTCGGACACTTCCAGGGATGGGGCAGCCACAACTTCTCTGGGCAACCTGTGCCAGGGCCTCTCTCACCCTCACAGGGAAGAATTCCTTCCCAATATCTAATCTAAATAGGAAATATCAGGCTTTACAGAAGCCCAAACTAAGTCACTATGGGATAACACCGTGTGAATGGAGTGATTGAATTGCCAAACCCATTCCTCTCCTATGTTTTACTTTAGCAGTAAATCACCCAAACACAGGTCAGCTGGTGGGCAGATCAGCAGCAGGTTTGCAGTTCTTGACTTTTCTCACCCAGATTCACCACATGCCTCTTTCTCTTTTAAAAGGCTTAAATCTCTCCCTTTGGAGTTCTCTTTACAGTATTTCTGTAAACACATGAAGAAGGCTTCTGCTTATTTGCAGAACATCATCACAGGAACATCAACGAAACCAACTTAATTCCACCTGTCCTTAGCATATACGGTCAAGAGGCTATTATGGATACACCATGCCCCCTAAGAAGTAGTTTAGCTTGTCCTCATCACTAGAATTACCATCCCAGTGGAGACCTTCTGACATAAATATGTCAGTCCATGAAACTAGACGGTTCGTACTCTTCCTCTCCTGGTTGGCTCTGTGCTCTTTGAAGCATAAAGGTGGATGACTTTGGCACTAAATTAGAAACCATCTAATGCCAGTTAATATTAACAGACATCTTCTTTGAGGGTTTGCCCAAGCTGGTGGATCTTAAGTATGGAAGACCTCACTACGAGAGGAGAAAAGGGTTTTTTTCCTGACATTTTTATTCTTTTGTATTTTTTATTGAAACCCAACAACTTTATCCAAGAACAAAGCAAACTTTTCTGGCTGTCCAGGAGGAAAAGGTTTCAAAGTTGACAAGTCCATCAACTGCAGTGTCTCCACAAGAGTGCTGTAAAAACAGATAAAACCAGAAATTAAAAAAAAAAGAAATCCATCCCAAAGGGAATTTTTTTATACATACAATTTTTTTTCTAGTTGTATGTACATAATCCTTCAGCATGGAAACCAAAATGAAAGGAAGAGACCTCACAGAGCAGCAGGCCCCAACCAGAACTGGCTCTTAAGGCAGCACTGCTGAGAACATACTTCAATCAGCTTTCACAACCTCAGCTCCTTTAAGCTTCTGTGGTTGCAATGCTGGGAGACTTAACAACATCCAAGGATCTTCTCCATGAACCACACCAGGAAATTCATCCTCCTTGAACACATTGCACAGTTCTCCACCAATCCCACAGCCAGAAAGAACTGCTACATCAATCTGTTACTTGCTATTATCAAGCTGCAGATAAGGCTCAAACACTTGGCACTGCCCAACAAAAAGAAATAAAAACTCCTTCCTGTCTCCATAGCTGACAGAAGCACCAAGATAACAAGTTTTAAGAAACTTGCTCAACATAAATGAATGCCACACCTGGTCTGTTAAGAAAGCTCTTCTGAAACATATGAAATTCTATTTGCAGGGCAAAAGAACGAGACTAAAAATTGGGAGTTGTGTTTCCTCTGCCTTCAATTTAGAAGTCACCTGTTATTTTTAGAGTGCAGTCTATCATAAGAGAAAACAGTAGATACAGTCCAAACAGGAGAGGAAATGGAACAAACAGGACTCAGGATGAATACAAACTATCAAAAGGAGCTGTCTTTTTTGGTGGAGAGGTGATTTTTTTTTCTGTGTTGTTTGCTCGGTGGTTTGTTTTGGGAATTTTTTTTGTTTGGTTGTTTTATTTTTTCCCCTGAAATGACAGGCAGTAGATCTGTGAAACTCCTTGTCAGAGAATATATTGGATTCAGAAAGTTTGGCTAAAAGGGCAGCCTCAATTAGTAACTGAAAAACAGAGGTATTGAAGGTACTAACCAGACAGCATCTGATTTAGGAATCCCCCTGAATCAAACTGATGGTCTAGGCTGTATTATTTCTAGACTTCAAAAAAGAATCCCACAAATAGTGAGAAAGAACAGAGAAAGAGAGTAGCTGTTGGGTGCCTCTAGGATCCTACTTGACTGTTCCAAATTCAATCACTTCTATTTAGTTTAGATTTTTCCTCTTTTAGTCTGAATACATGTGTCCTCAAAGGAAAAGAAAATTAATTCAAGTGGCCACAGTCAAAAGGCTTGGTAAGTCTAGTAAATTAGTACCTAGTCTGTCCACTCTGGAAAATCTAATGTACAAACAAATGGAGGTTACAAAGAAGGATGTTCATTTCTTTGGTACATTCTCAATTCTGCAGTAACACAGTCAATGTGCTGAGCACTTGCCCAGCCAGGACAGCCACAGCAGCTGCATACCTGCAGTTACAGCAGAGGACATACCCATCTCTGTGGAGCTGTTTGGCCAGTTCAAGCTGATGGTTGTTCATCAGCTTGTCATTTATTACTACTATTAGTGGTTTTCCTTTTTCTAGAGTCTCCAGACAGCTACCTGCACCTACAAGAGAAACAGAAAACACAGTGAGAGATGAAATATCCTACTTGCTCCTGAATCAGGGGAGATTCTTGGAGGTGGATATTTAACCACCCACCTCTAACTGCAGACCTCAACATTCACAGTCAGCCCACCCCCGAGCTGAAGAGCCACAGACTTCATCCCACGGACCCCCACCCTTGATCCAGGAGCACAGGCCCGGCAGGACATTGGCGCTGTACCTGCGTGGCTGATGACCAGGTCGGCGCTCCGCAGGTCCTCTGCCAGCGAGTCCTTGAAGCGGAACGCTTCCACCTCCGGGGCCGCGCTGCTGCCGGGCAGCGGCGACGGCAGCGCTCCCCGACCCACCTGCAGCACCACCTTCTGGTACCCGCGGCTCTGCAGCACCTGCGGCGGGACGGGGAGGGATGAGGGGACGGATGACGGGTGGAAGCGGGGGGAGAGGGCGATGACGCGGGAGGGGAGGGAGGGAAGGGATGAGAGGACGGATGACGGGGGGGGGAGGGAGGAGAGGGAGATGACGGGGGGGGAAGGGATGAGGGGACAGATGACCGCGGGGAGGGAGGGAGGAGAGGGAGATGACGGGGGAGAGGAGGGGGCGGGGAGGATGACGTGGGATGACAGGGAGTGAAAACGGGGGCGGATGAGCGGCGGGATAACCCGGCTGGATGGACGGGGTGTGCTCAGCTCGGGCGCCGGGCCCTGATCTAGGTGTTACCCCGGCCCGGGTACCGCTGCCCCCTCCCCTTCCCCCGCCAACTCTTCACGCCACTCCCCACGGCCACCCCTGAACGGCTCCCGCCCTCCGCCACCCCCGGCAACCCCTGCCGGGACAGGGGCGGGCGGGGCCGGTCCCACCACGCAGGCGCCCAGCCGCCAGACGGGGGTGGCGCGGGCCGGAGCCGCTCTTTCCGCCGCCTCACCTGCAGCGCCGGCGGGGAGCGGGCGACTGCGATTAGCTCGTCGAAGCTGGTGGTGCCCACGGTGACGAAAACGGACTTCATGGCCGCCGAGCCGCGGGTCGGGGCTGGGACCGCGGGACCGCCAGAGGGCGCCGCGCGCCCGGCTCGGCGCTGCCCGAAATGGCGGCCGCGCTGAGGGAGCTGGGCGGGCTCGGCCGTGAGGGAACCCCCGCCCCCTCACGGCAGTTTCTCCTCACGGTCCCTGTTCTTTTCTCCTCGTCCCGCCCCCGCCTCCCTGGCGAGCGGAGAACGGGCAGGTGCTACGGGGGCTGTGGGATTTACCCCCAGGGTGCCAGATCAGCAGGGACGACTCCCCCTCTGAGGAGCCCGCGCTCCGGCAGCGTTTAGCGGGGTAGCCACAAGCGTCGCAGGTTTTCAGACTTTCAAGGAGGGGAGGTTAGGAACTCAAATCTGGAAAAGGGATTCAGAAAGTTTTGCGCTCCACGTGTTACTTCAGCACTCGGGGCACAGGATGGACAGCCTGGCTGGGTGTGTGCAGAACTGCCATTCCCAGAGCAGGGCCACAGCCACCTTCCCTGTACAGACTGACCTGGGATACATATGGGGTTACCCAGGCTGGCCCACACCTCCCACAACACTTCTGGAAGTAACACTTAAGTTTCCCCTAAAAAATCTGAACATTAAATGTCACAGTCTTGCCCACTGAAGGCTAAGACTTGGTCCCTCAGCAGCTGCGAAAACGAGCAGTTTTGTCTCTTAATTTCAAGTGTAACACGATGGACAATACTGTCACCAAAAACTGAAAATTTCTGGGGAGAAATTAAACCCTCCAACATTACCTTTTAAGTGTTAATGATCCAGGTCAGTGTCCTCTGCAGCATGGACTCCCAGCATCATAATGTATATGGGCTAGAAATAAAAGTATTCACAAATAATACTGCAGTGTCTTGGAGTTTTCACTGGAGGATACATTCCACTTGCATGTTGAATTAGGCTTGTTGGGGTGATTTTAAGCTAAAGAGAAAAGGGAAAACCGTCCATTATAGGGCTCACTTTCAAGCTAATACCTATTGTTTTAATTAGAAGTTGTGTAGGGAATAAGCAGAATTTTGCCCATGAGTGTACTGTTCTCTGGTCCGTGAGAATTACAGATCATTCTCAGGATGAGGTCCTTGGAGCTGATCCCGTACAGTTTTAAGGCAGATAGAGGTCATGTATCCAGGCTTGATGCTATGCCTTGTGTCATTGCTCCCCCTGCTCTGTGTTCCTACAAGATACTCATACAACCCACAATGATCCAGCTCAGAGAACTGATCTGACAGCGATTTGTCTGCAGTTGGATCAGTTCCCTAACTAAAACACAAGGGAGGAAGCAGGATTGTGGTACCTTGGATTTAGACTGGTTTAAATGCTTAAAGCCCTTCACAACCACTGATAGCTGCAACCATTTTCTGTGAGCCATGAGGATCAGGCTGAGTTCCCATTGCCTTTGGGACAAACGCAGTGGGAACCGGGCCCTGCTTGGGCTGGACAGTCCCTCTTTGCAGTGCCCATTGTTTCTCTCCAAACTGTGCGTGTGGGATGTTAGCAGGGACATTCCAGAAATCCGGGCTCAATCTGACATCATTAGTCCAGGACCCTGGGGAGAGGCAAGGAAAGGGCTGAAAGGGAAGCTTTCTCCCATCTCTGCTTTATATGACATAATTTCTATTCTGATATTTTCTTCCCGTGGCTGTCAGACAGCGTTGAACTTGACCCAATGTCTTTGCCATGAAGCAATTAATATTCTGTTTCTGTCCCTTAGCAAAGGGATATAATTGCCAGGCAGCACCCACAGTTACATGTTGACACTTCTGGCATAATTAGTAAAATAAATTAACTTTTCTGAATGTAATGAGCTTTGATATTGAAGAAATGATTCATGTCTAAGATCAAAAGGAACTGTCTTCTGAAGCAGAAGACATTTGTGTCCCATGTCCCCCCAGGGCCTTACATTTCTGTCATCACAGGCAAGACCTTTGGTTTCTCTGAACCTGAAATTTTATTTTTGTTTTGTGAGGCAGTGACTTGGTGAGGATTCAGGTAAAATCTTCATTGATTCTGAGACTGGTATTACGCAAGGTACTGCTGGGATATATTGGTCCCTTACTGTTTTCTGTTTATGAACCACCTACCCCAAGGTGCTAATTAGCTAGAAGAGCTGTATATACACAGAGTACTGTTTTGTTCCTCAATAAAAGTACATTTGTGGTTGATATGACTTGGCTTAATTGTGAACATCCCATATTTTTGAAACCAGCAAGGTAATAGCAAAAATTTGTGAGAGTGGTATTTTTAATATAAAAACTAATTACAAGTATTCGGTTAGTTCTTAATAACCCCTATCCTCATTAATTATTTTTTGATACAACAAACCCATTTAAATATTTTTATTTATTTTCCACAAAATCAGGCCACATATTGCTTGAGAATAAGATCTGTACTTGGGGGTTGGTACCTGTGTTCTGTGATTGTAATGAGCTGTTTTCTTGCCCTAGATGCTGTGCAGGCTGGAAAAATCCTTTTATGTGCCTTACTTTGACATATGAAATATGATTTGTGCCATTCCAAGTGTCTCTTTCCTGACTTCAGGGGTGCCTGAACAAGGAATATGAGGCAAGCATGGCTGCCTGTAATCTGTTGCTTCTGAGACTAAGCAATGCAGATGCCACTGATCTTAAATGTTCTGTGGGGTGTTTTATTTTTCTCAGAGAAAGGAGTTTCATGTCAGACTTGGATAAAGTCTCGAGGATACTTGTGGGTGCTAGCTAATAATGATATATCAGTTTTAAATCAAACCCTGTGCTTCAGAAGTGGCTGCAATAGGAAGATTCAGCATGATCTCCATGGGTTTATGTAACAGAAATGAACACCAGTTACAGTGCATTTTTTTCACTGGGACTTAGCCCATCATTTTGTCTAATTATGGTATGAATCTCCCAATGGAGAAAACCCTTCTTCTCTAGAGAATTAATTCCCTCTAGAAATGCTAAAAATCTTAAAGAACTTAATGCATTTCACCATAGAGAGCCTGTGCCAGCCACTTACCATGGCAAAATAGAAACAAAACAAAACCCCAGAAAAATAGGAAGGACTACCCTGGGAGACAAAGAAGGAATGTGAGGTAGTTTGTATAAATTCCTCTCATAATTTATCTAGGCTTGTACTAAATATAATGACTGATCTATGCCTAAACATTACGGGCCATTGACTGCTGATGGATTTATTGACATACATTCAAGGAATAATGTTGGACTAGAAAGACTTGGGAAGAAAATGGCTGAAAACATCTTCTATTGCGTTCCTAAGAAATTCTGAGACAATGAGACAGTAGTTTCTGTCACCAGGTGTGTTACAGCACAAAATGGTTTGCCTGTGATTGAAAAGGGGAAAACCTCTGATTTCCTCACTCCCAGTTCTTTTCCTCAGACCAAGTTCCAGCATTGATTTGATTGGATCTCTGCAAAACTGAGACAGTTCATTAAGCTGCTGAGCTCTGCTGAGGGTTTTTCAAAAGGCTGCTCAATGACAAAAGAAGTCAACAGAGAGAAGAGCTGCAAAGGCTTCTTCAGCACAGCAAAGGATGGTGTTAAATGGGAATGGCAAAGAAGCAGGCTATGGTCACTCAGGGGTGAAATAACCCCACATGCACATAGCACTTCTTTTGCCTGATGTTCTCTTATGAGTTTAAAACCAGCAATATTAAATAAAAAGGCAGTGTTTAATATCAAAATTGCCTAAAACATGCCTTCCCCAGCTGACTGGTGACATTGAGTCCAAACTCTAATTCAATGGAATGACATACACTTTCATACTTTATAAGACTGAATGAAAGATATTTCAGACTCACTTACAAGAAAGAATAAACAGCCTTCCCTAGAGGAAGACTGTGTTTATTTGCAGATAAGTCTACTAAAAAAAAAAACCAAAACAAGTTATGATTACTGCTGAAAGATGATACCTTGGGAATTGAAAACCTGGTATAGCTGGATCTAATCACCTGAGAGGCAGCAGCTCTCATGGCTTCCTGGCTGTAGAGAGGTTTGTTTGTCATGTTTGTCTTTCCTTGAAGGAAACAACTGACAATTTATACACCCAGAAAGACAAAATCTCTGTTAAACAGACAAAACCTTGCAATTAGCAGGTTTTCCTGCCTCAGTAACACTGAAGTCAGACCATGTACTAACAGTCTAGGAAAAGCTAGTTTGTACCTCCTTATTTACCTTTAAATTGCATGTAGAGATTTTATTTAGATAATTCTTTGCTATCAGTTTCTTGTGTTCTTTTGTGAGTAGTTGACACAGTGATATACAAAGGGAAATGAAAGGAGCAGCACGTGGAACATGCCCAGAGGCAAACAGGGTACAGCCAAGCTGCCTTTGCTGTACCTGTCAGTGGAAGGAAATGCTTGTTGAAGGAGACTTTTCAAAGCAGATTCTGCCTGTATGCATTCAAAAGTCTTTGGCTGGCAGTGCAGCCCTGACTCTTGCGTTTGGTTTGGCTGTTGCTGGTTTCTCAGAGTCTGTTGCCTGCTGTGAGAGGCCACATTGCTGTAGAGTGAGAAATAAGAAATAACTGGCCTCTGCAATCACATTATCCATTCCCATCTGATCCAGGCCTGTTCTATCCCTGTAAAGGTGTGTGCAGCTAATTGTGGTGAACCGTGTGGCAAACGATGTTAAAATCTAAGCACTGTACCACAAAGGTGGGGACCCCTGGTGGTCTAGCGGTTAAGATGCTGGTCTCTCAGCGCCAAGGCTGCAGGTTTGAATCCCGGTCCTGCTTCAGGGTCCCCCGGGCAGATGGAGCTCGTCAGCCCCTAAGGCCATCCATCTAA
>JAWWLV010000158.1:16902479-16921074 GCA_035041135.1 Platyrinchus mystaceus | reverse complement strand
TTTTTTATATATTAATCTCTCAGTCATGGAGACTTATTTCTTGCCCAGCTACAGAGCCTCATCCAAAGCTCGCTGTAGTCTCTAGAACACTTCCACAGGCCACAGCCTCTGATGGTCCAATATATCCAAGGCCTTCCATGACAAGGAGAAGACCAGCACTGTTCCTGAATTGTCACCTCTGAAAATAAGGATGCACCAGGATGTTTCACATCACAGCAGGGAACTAATTGTGTTAGACACAGAGGCTCCTTTTCTCAGCCTCAGAAGACCCACGTTTGTATCTCTTGTTCTCCTGTTTGTGCAGGTAACTGAGGGTGCAAATCAGGCAGCTGGATGACCTGCTATTGCCTTTTTTTAGTCGCCTCTTCATGCCAGCAGAGACAAGGTGGCTCTCAGTCAGCTGCGGATTAACCACTAACCCATCACACAATGTGTGCACAGCTTTACAAGCAGCAGTGGTTAGCTGGCCATTTTGGAAGAAAACTTCTACATGTTCCTATTATTTCCACTGCCAAAGCTTTTCCAAACCAGCCTTTTGTTATAGCTTATTTCTTGCTGCAGAAGCTTATTGCTCCATGCTTGCTCTCTTGTTGCAGCTCCAGTCCCTCTTGGCTGCTCTTTGTTTGCCCCGTTGTTACTTGATGCTACAGTTTGGACTTGTTTCTCACCAGTGCACCAATGAGACTCTTCAACAGTCAGGCCTTTATATCTATTCAATGCAGAGTCCATTCTACCAGTGCAGCCCTTGGAGCATTTGCATCCAAAATGCCAGCACACTGAGTCAAATCTGCTGCTACACAAGAGAATCTGCACAAACTAAGCCTTGATTTTACTTTTTTTCCCCAGGCCAGCTGGCTGTGGAAAGTTTTGTTCTTTGTAACTCTAAATACTTGTGTTGTTTTTAATTGAATTTGACTGTAGCTCACTTAAGCGTCTGTGGCTTTTCCTTAGGAATGATACCACCGTCCCATCTAGCTCCTGTGGAGCAGCAACTGGAAAACCTACTTTATGACAAACTATAATTTAAGAGTCAGAAATGTCTGATGTAGCCAGAAATGCAATTTTGGAGGGGAAACTTACCCGGTTATTTAAATGCTTCTGTCATTTAGAGTAAACCACTCTGTAACTGCAAAGGTCACAACATCCCCAAGAGCTACTTTTATTTTGTATTGTTTTACTCGTCTCTAGCATGGAGTTAGTGACCTGTGTGCATTCAGCCCCACAGAAAGGCTGTCCCCTCATACACATGTCCCTGACCTGGCTTGGTTCAGTTTGTGGCATTAAAGAACCCCTGACAAACCTAGAGGCTGTGGCAATAGTCAAGTCTCTGTATGGATTCCTTGCAAATGCAGTCTTTTCTAATGGTTTTGATAATTACATGTCATTTTTGCAGCCTGACTAAACAATTCTGATACTTCCTTGCTCTGATGCCTTGTGTCATCATTATCTAATACTAAAGGTGCCTAAGCAGTTATCTCACACTCACCATTTTATATTTTTACCATATACCTAAGCCAAGATTTTGAAACAATTTAATATAAAAATTATGAGGAGGGAAAAAAGTAACTCATTGCAGTTCAGGCAGAAATGACAAACCTCAGGGATTTCTTCCAGTCTCACTGGGTCATATCTTGATTCGAGCTTCATTTCATGTGTCCAATCTGCCTCATCAGCCAGAATGTGGAACTGGAGCAGCATCACCTCTCTCCTGTGTTTCCAGCTCTGATCTCCCACCTGGCACTTCACCAATGCTGCTCTCTGTTGCCCTGTGTTGTCTCAGCACTCTCTACTTATTCTCCCATAAAAATAGTGTATTGTGCTGATTGCAGAAATGTACGTGACTGTTGCCTTTTCCCTGTGTCATTGTACCAGATTCTAATTGATACCTGCAAGAGAGACAATATCCAAGCTTAGGGAGAAACTAAACTCTGTGGCACTCTGCAGGTGAAGACCTTGGCCCCAGAGTGGGAACATTCCTACTGCCCCAGTGCAGCAACCACCTCTGTTCACAAGTGTCTTAATTCAGCCACCGGCCAGGTTTTGACAAGCTCACATATTGAATACTGGAGTCTGCTCTGGCCAGGCTAAAGCTTCCTACCTTGCCTGTCAAATGGAAAGTTAAACCAGTAGCGAATGCTGATTAACGTAAAGGAGATTGCAGGTAGTACCTGACTGAGTGTGGGTGTTGGTGGTGTGATGGTGTCACCAGCAGGACCACACTGCAGCAGCTGCTCAGTATTGTCTTGCATTGCTTCTCTGGACAGAAACGTGGAAAATGAACACAGTAAATATAAATAGCCTCAAGTGTTTTATTGTTTCTATCAGGCTACATTGCATTAGTAAAAGTAAAGGGGGCTGTTGAGCTGGATTCTCAGCATATGCCCACTGGCTTTGCTCTTAGTATAAAGCAGTTTGAGCACAGTCCTCTCAGGGGGATCCATAGTGGTGTGTGTGCTGACAGCAGCTCCCAGGGGTGTTGTGCCCCAGGCAGGGCCATGCCTCTGGGATCACTGGGGCAGCAGATATTCAAATAGCCACTGCTGCACCATTCAGTGGGACCCAGAGCACATCTTGTGCCTGCCAGATGGTGCAGAGCAGGTCCTCACCTTGCCCTCACCATACTCTCATCTACTTCAGCTGTCTCCTTTCAGTGCTGTATCCCCTGGTCATGGCATGCCAGTAATGCTGTTGTCAGGTCACAGGGACTCTGACTGGTGTCATTTGGGCACCGTGCCTCAATATTTGAACTCTTTCCTGAGCAGCCTAACTAGCTCTGTGCTGCTAACAGGGCTAGACTTCACATGAGAGACAGGAGGCTGCATCCTCAGCTACATCAATTTCCAGTTAAGTGGACTTACAACAACTGGGCATGATGCTTTAAGTTTTTATCCTCTTTCCTCCTTTCAGCTGGGAGGAAGATGCTGAACTCTAAGTGGAGAGCTGTAAAAGAATTACTTGTGGGTAGCACCCATGTAATTGATGGCACAGTGGTAGAGGATGCTATTTCTGATAGCACTCAAAACAAACAAATTCCCGAAGCACAACACATGCATGTCTTGAACTTGCAGAAATCCATTAACAGGGCTGGTATGGGAGTTGTCTGGCTGTCACATTTTGGGTTATGTTTGCAAGAAACCTGTTAGAAAAATAGATCCTTCTTGACAATGGAATATCCTCAAAGCAAGATTTTGAGATGCTGTAAACGGGAAGGTCTGAGGTGCTATTTGCAGAGGAAGAACTGATATAAGTCTGGAACCCTCTATTAAATACAGTTCAGATTTATTGACTTACACTGGCTGATAATCTGTTCCTGAAGCTGCTATTAAAACCACAGTAATGTAGTTCATATGGCTTTCCCTTGTCCTTCCTAACAGTGCTACTTCTGCCCCTTGCTTAAGTGCTAACAGTTTAAAAATGCATTTGGAAAGGGTGTTCAGAGGATTTTGAACATGATAGTGTTAATAGGAGTATTGTTCTGCCAGTCTCAGAAATTATCCAATTTCCTCTTAGGGCAAATCTGCCATTTTATCCACTTAGGCACCAGACGACTACCTCGCGAAACAACCTTTACCATTTCTTCTTGGGAACTAATACCTAGCATCTCTGGCAGCTCCCGACAGGAGATTCAGTATTTGTTCTCTTCATCACTGCAGAGGAAAAACAAAATGTGCAGAAGAAAAACCTCTCCTAATTTGTCCATCATGAGCAGCTCAGAATAATTTCTAAGCAGCTACATCCTTGTAGCACACTTCCCTCAGCAGAAGGGGAGGTGAGTGCAGTCAGGCTGCCCGGGACTGACCCGTGCAGCATCTCCGTGGAGATGGAATCACACATCTCCTCAGCAGCCTGCCAGAGCCGGCAGCAATGATGTAACCGAGCTCCCAGCACGTCCTTTGTTCAAGGAATTGCTTCAGCTAGGTGGAAAAGCTGAGCCGCTTGGGCTGTGGCAGACGAGCTGCATTTCACAGGAAAAGAGCTGGGAGAAATGACTTCTCCTGTCTGCCTTAGAAGGGAAATTTTCCTCAGAGGTGCTTTCCTAATTATCTTGTTTTCATTCTGTTTGTGCCTTTGGCACATGGCGGAGCTGGACTGTGAGCCATCCAAGCTCCTTCTGTCCAGAGCATTCCCTCTCCCAGGACACAGCCCCTTTGCTGCACCGGCGGGGGGTAAGACAAGCACCTTTTGAGATCCTTCTTTGGCTCATTAATTTACAGGGCGTTTACAACGATGCACTAAACTAAGCAGACAGACTGGACCAGCGAGGCAATATCAGGTATCAAATGTCATCAGAGAATCTGTAAGCAGAGCCAGACTTTATCAATCCAACCATTTGTCCTTGTGGGTCCCTTCCAACTCTAAATATTCTGTGTGTGTGTGTGTGATTCTGTGTCTGTTTACTCTGCAGAAGACAAAAGAGACTTTCGATTCCAGGTTTCCTCCACTCCTATGGAGATAATTTACAGACTCCTTCTTTTACTCATGGGGAAGGATCTGCTTCAGGTGGCACTTGGCTTCTCTGCTGTGCAGAGGCTATTGGCAAGCGCATGTCATGGTGGCAAGTGACAGGTGAACTGAACCTGGTCAGAGGCAGGTGAGGTAGAAATCCACTTAATGTGCTGAAAGCAAAATAGGAAAATGGTGGACTAGACAGGATGATGGCACTGTATTGAACTTCCAAATGTGAATATTCATGCACCAAAGGCTCCATGTGCCTGCCCCAGAGCTAGCTCTCACCTGTAGCATCAAGTGCTGCAAATTGAGGGCATGGCCACAGTTTGATTGTAAACTTGACATACTTGTAACCTACCAAGAGATTCAATCCTATTAGTGGAGGTACCGGTTTACTGCAGCTGGCCATAGAATCCCTGATTTTCTGTCTTCCTTTGCAGCCTGTACTGACTTGTTGATGTAAATAACTGAACAAAGCCTGGGGCTGCAGGCAACATGGTCTGCGAAGAGCTCTGGTGGTGTGAGGTCCCCAGAGCTACAGCAAATCAGAATTGAAGCAAATACAGGACTCTTCTGCCTTGCTGTGGTAGAATTGCTCTGCAGACAGCCTTGGTCACACAGGCCATTTCCAAGATGCTGCACCAATTCATACTAGTATGGTTGGCTGACAGGTCAGCAACAACAGCTTCCACATGTGGCTATGAAGGGAGACAGGTAGGAAAGGCACATTTTTACACACCCCAGTGGGCAGAGAAGTAAAACATATGTCTGCACAGGTGAATGAAAGGGTGCCTGGGGAATATGATGCCTCCTTATTGCAAAAAGAAAGAAAATTGTTGAAGGTTTAATGCTCAGATGATCTAAATCCAGCATGGCCAGTGCATGTGTGCTAAACTGGAAAAGTTCATCTTGGTTAGCGCAAGAGGGGCATCAGTGGGGGCCAAAAGTTTATTTATAAGAGGTATTCAGTTTGATTATTATTTCAGCCATATCAAACAGGTCACATGCATTTGCTTGCCACAGCAGATCTCAAGTCTGAAGGGACTGAGGTAAAGTGAGCACTTGCTCTGCCAGTGGTTTGCTCACTGTGGAGAAAGGAGAGTAAGCAGAACCATTTGTTTGACATTTGTGTCTATGGATCTGTGCTGCTCTAAGAATCATCACAGGATGAATCATAACAGAAATACCAGGTCTTGGAAGTTAGAAAAAAACCAAAAAATCTGTAGGAGGCAAATATCCAGTGCCTTATTCACCTAGCTTAGTGAATTTGGCCAGATTCTCCTCCTTCTTATTCCAGTATTTATATAAAATTGGACTGAAAATTAAGATCAGACACAATTTGGCCCTTGAACATCAGTGATACAGTTCAGTTATACGAGAGAACCAATATTTATCTCATGGGGAAATGCTATAACAACTCCTCTTGCTTTCTATCCCTCTATCCCTCTATCCCTCTTTTTCTCCTTAGAATAAGAAAGAGTTTGGATATTTAAGTATATAAGTTACCAGTGCATGGGGTTTGGATGCTTTTTTTTTTTTTTTTTTTATCTCTTCAGAAGGAAAAAATACTGCGGGGAGTTGTAAGTGATGTACTAACTTAATGTAAATTAGTCTTGTTTATTTGCCTGATGTTATGGAATAAAAAGAAAGTGGAAAAGGAGCCAAGTCATTTTCTTTTAGTCTGCAGGAGAGAAGTTCGGTGCATCTGGAAGGCAACAGTGTGGAGACAGAGTATTTGTAATTGGACTGGCATATGGCAATAGAAGTGTTATGGAAATCTGTGTCATAATAAGGGTGGTGTCAGATTGGGCTCAAAGTCAGTAATCACAGGAGCCAAATGGATGAATTTAAGTTCAAAGTTTAGAATTGTTGTGATTACTGTGGCTATTCTGGGTTCCTTTTTCAG
This sequence comes from Platyrinchus mystaceus, assembly GCA_035041135.1. Taxonomy (NCBI): domain Eukaryota; kingdom Metazoa; phylum Chordata; class Aves; order Passeriformes; family Tyrannidae; genus Platyrinchus; species Platyrinchus mystaceus. The sequence goes on along the minus strand of JAWWLV010000158.1, from coordinate 16,914,719 downwards.
ATGGTCCCAGCAGGCAGCATGAAAGATTAAAAGTTTTAACGTAAGGACACTGATAGAGAAAGACACTCTCTCCTGCAGGACTTTTGAGTGGGAAGTTCAGGGAATACTGATGAAATGGAGAAGTACTTGCAATCCAGTTCAACAGAGGACACCCTTTAAATTTTCCAGCCCTCAAAAACTGTGGGGTAACTTTCATAAGCAGATTTGCACCTCAAGAAAATAGGATTACTTTGGCTGAGTGTACCTTTAAATTTGGGGGGAAAAGAGCACCTTCCAAAACAAGCAATTAGTCAAGCATAAGATTACTTTAGGCTTTAGATTACTTTAGGCTTTACTTTATATTACCTCATGCTTGGTTAAGTTATTCAAGTGTGAATGAGACCAAAATCCAGGGAAATCAAGAGAACAGTGTCAAAGAGATCTTGGTGTTGGATATGGGAGGTGTTGCTGCATCCTCAGGAAGCATGTTACTAGTGCAGCTCAGGGACATTACAAATGAACCATGTTTTATTGTCCTTATTTTATGGATAGAAAATGCTCACACTGGTCCTAAAAGTGGCCAAGAGCCCTTCTCTTGCTGATCTGTCTTTGCTTTACACCCTTAGTACTCTTGGCTTATTGAGGTCACCCAACAGGTAGGACAGCTAAGAGAGGACTTCAGCATTCCCCTTCCTCCTTCCGCAGCTGAGTGATCCTTTCCCACATCTTTCTCATTTCCCCACTAATGTAGCCTCATTCCCTACAGTACTTGGAAGGTTTATTTCAATTTTTCCTTGTCAATTAAACTCAACTCCCAACTGCATTTCCTTAACTGCTACACTGTGTGCAGTCCATACCTGTTCAAAATTGCTCTTCCTGGACAAAGCATGTAGGCAAACTTCATTTATCAAATTAAGGACTTTGGGGAGAGCACAATTAATCTTCACTTATCCCTGGAGAACCTCGAGGTGGAAGTGGGTCTGTAGGTGTGAACAGCTGATATAACTTGATTTTTTTCACAACCCTAAAGTGAACAAAGAAATCCTAGTGGAAGAGATGTGCATGGAGAGTATAAGATGAGAGAAGAGGGCAGCAAAGAGGCTGGTGACCTAAAGCTTGGAGTCATTTCTTGCCCCAAGAGGGACTGGGTAGGAGAGCCTCTTTATCATTAATCTGTCACAGTGTACAGAAGGGTTTGAAAGAGTGGGAGAAGGGAATCAGCTAAAATGGAGTCAATAGTGCTTTCTCAGCATCCTTTGCAAACATTGAAGCTTGCTGTTTATTATAGAAGAGTACTAAGAGATGCTTTTCAGGCTATTTTGCTGATTAGATAAATGGCCTTACCTGTTACTGGGAGCTCCTGGAATGCACAGGGAATGTCCTGACCCCCCTGGTCAAGTGTTCTGGCCACTGGAATGGTGGATGTCTGGTTCGTTCTCACCGAGGCACTGCCTGTCACCTGCAGGGGTGGTTAGAGGACACCTCAGCACAGTGTTTTCATCCTTGAGTTGTCATGATGAACCTCTGGAACCTGGTTTGGGTCAGTCCTCCTTAGTGCTGTGAAGATTAGAATGAAGCAGGGATGGTGGGGAACAAGCTGTGTTATGTTGCCTTTGGTAAGGGAGTGAAATGCTTTAATTTAACTATATTCAGTCATTTTGGTATCTGTGCTTTACAGGCCAAACAGCAAACTGGCTGAAGCCCACCCAAACAAGATTCTGGCTGTAGTAGGTCATGGAAGGGATCTCAACCTGTTCCCTGTGTGCTTGTCACAGGGAACAGGCTTTGTTCCTTGCTTTCCACACAAGGTTTGGTGTCTGTGCTATGCTGTCCCAGGGGACTTCTGTGGCCATCTGCTTCTGGTGAGCTGCGTCTCATGACTCTAATCCAGTCCTTTGGAACCTGTGAATTTGGTCTTTTTTCTCTGGTGTTCTGCCTAGGGAACATCAAGGAAGAAAAGAAAAATAAAATGCAAGGCTGTTGCTTGCTAGAACACTTCTTTCCTTTTTTTTTTTTTTCTTTCCTTTCTCCTCTGCTACATTGGAAGTGCAAATTTTGTTTTAAATTATTTTGATACATTCAAGGAGGTTTTATTCAATTGCTTTAAAACATAACATGGGTCATTGAAGCCACTGGCGGTTTCTGTGGACAGTGAATGATTTCCTTGTAGAAACTAATTTGACAGTGTAGGGCCTTAAATAACTGCTTTAACATCTTGTCCTTGAAGATCTGATGGTGAAACTGTGTTGTCATTTCTTCTGTGTGGGCTGAGAAACCCAGGAAGACAGAACTAAACTGGAAGCAGTACAGAAGAAGAATAGGAGTCTGGAAAGATCGTTCCCGCCGAGGAACAGGAGGAAATTGCACGAGTCACAAACGTGCACACAGGGCTACTTGCAATCATGGGTTATTAGGCACAATTGCAAAAGAAAAATGCTGGAGGAATTGGTACAAAAAGTGCAATAAAATATGCATCAACATGATGAAATATGTATTGGAACGAATACTAAGTGGGATGAGCATGATTCTCAACTGAGCGGGGGCTTCGGCACTGCTGGATCAGTGGCTGGACTCAATGATCTTAAAGGTCCTTTCCAACTCAAACCAATCCTTGATTCTGTCCTATGAAACAAATCAGGCAGGCTGTAATTTTTGCTTGTGGAGAAGCCCAGTGGAGAACTTCTGTGTTTCTTACTGCACAAGATACTCTGTCTGTATGTTGAGATTATGATTTAAAGAGGCATTTAGCACCTTTTGATCTCCCCTTCAAAAGGAGGGCAGGGAGGGAGCTGTCACAGCCTCCCAGGCAAGGACAAGGCGCTGATGAAGCCTCTGAGCTACAGGGATGTCTTGCCTGGAGGTGAAGTATGTCATGAGTGTACTCATGCTAAAGGTCTTTTCTGTGACAGTCTCCTACAAAAAGAAGGGAGGAGAGATGAAGTATTTTTTGTAACTCATTCCCATTCCAACACATTGAGAGAAAGAATGAGGCAAACCTTGAAAGGAGAAGCCTCAAGATCTGTTCTACCCTGACTTATGTCATCTTCAATTTTACTAAAGACATTAGAGGGCATAATGGAGGCAAGACATTGCAATTCTAGGAGGGAACTGCAACTGCAGTGCCAAGGTCTCTTATTACCAACTCCTCAGCATGATGTTAAGGCTTGTAAAAGTCTCCAGCACAGTGGCCATAGTGGTTCAGAGGACAGAGCTTTGAATACATCTCCAGCAAACTAAGGTTTCCAAGGTTTCTGTGGTTATGTTTCTTAGTAGCTGTTTATGATGTTGGCCATAATCCTATTGTAACTATTGCTATTAATCATATTACTATCATATTCCTGCAAAGCACCAGGGAAGGTTTTCCATAACAGATTAATCACTAATGAATTTGTAATCTGGCTTTGATCATTCATTCCTTTTGAATGCTGGTAGGTGGAGTTTACATGCCAAGATTTTCTGAATAATGAAGATGCTGCCTCTAAGGACCCTTTGGAATTAATTTTTTCAAATTTGGATCTGGTATGTAAGATGGGTTTCCATAGTTCTCAAGAAGAAGGGACTTTGGCAAATTATACAGATATGCAGGTCTCCACATGCTCCTACTGAAATCAAAAGGAAATTCTCTCTGCTTTAGGAGAAAGCTGGAGCAGATAGGTAGAAGTAATTTCAATCACAAAGGCAGATGGAGTGTTATCAGAGGAGTTTGAGCAAATGGCTCTTGAAAGGTTCAATCTCTGATCCTTCCACTCCATGGTTTACAGCACTGAGCCCTTTTGCAGTGTCAGCAGCATCTGATATCAAATATCCAGTGAATAATTATTGGTCAGCTTTAACACAGCAAAGTATAAATCTCATGTCTGGTGAGGCATAGATGTCAGAATACTGTCTGCACAATAGCCAAAGGCTGTGTAAATTGTAATTAAAAGCATTTAATTTAAGTTAATCTTCATTAGGAACATAATTATGACCGCACACAAATTGCTTCAATGTAATTGTCACAGTTGTAAATACCTAGTTGTATTAACCAGCTTTTCTTCGGTATAAACTGGCTGGGAGATTACCAACTCTTTCAGATCAAAAACAGAGGGTGTCTATTGGTGTATCTGTAGCACATGTGTTTGTGTAATTAGACCAAAGTCACCACCCTTGTTGCTGCAGAGTGGTACCAGCTCACACATCCCCCAGGTCTCCAAATAAGCTGCTGGGCAGAGATGAGAGTATACTGCCCTGGAAGTTAATTTATTTGTTAGAAATTGGTTTGGTCCTCCCCCTAGAAAAACCCTCAGTTTTCCAGGGGATGTTTTAGTCTACAGCAGGCGTCCTCAAACTACGGCCCAGGGGCCAGAACTGGCCCCCGAAGCTGCCGAACCCGGCCCGCGCCCGCCTTCCCTGCCGCAGTGACTTAATCCGCCCCTCGTTCTCCACCCGCCTCCAGGCGCGACCAGTCCGTGGGAAGTGAAACCGGCCCCCGCCTAAAAAGTTTGACGGCCCTTGGTCTACAGTGACACTGGCTTCAGCCTTGTCCCTGTCTTGTAGGTATATGGGAAAAGTGTGCCTTCCAAAAAGTTGTCCTTTTCTAACCTGATTAGCAGTGACCTTTTTATGTGGATTTGCTGTTCTGATGCCCACAGGAGAACTGCAGGTTGCAGGAGCTTGGAGCTATATGCTACCAGCAATGTTCCTCTGCTGGAGGCAGTCTGAAGTCTGCTGCTGGTCAAGTGGCACCAACCAAGAGATTACTGTAATTCTTTACTTCAGGTCCTTGGTTGCCATGGGGATTTAGGGCGGGGATCCAAAGCCTGTTGAAGTCAGTAGGGAATTTCCCCTCTGAGCTCTGTGGTATCGGAATCACATCTGCCATAGAGGAGTGGAGAATACAATACATGTTGGATTCTGCTGAGAGCAGCCTGACCTGAATCCAAAGTAGTTGAGAGTAGCTACTGCAAGAATTAGAAAAAGAATATTTTAGTCATCTTCTGCCTCAGGAAACAATGCACATAAGAAATCAAATAGCACTTGGGAGATAAGTAAAATATTCTTGTAAGTGGACATGAATGCTTGAAATGGACGTCCTAAGAACAGAGTTTAAAAGTAGAAGGATCTTCTAACTCTCTTCTAACTCAATGCTCTTCCCAAATAATCGCGCTGTTACTGCTAATTGGCATAAATCTTGTTCATAATATCCATAGCAGAGATTTGCACAGAATCCATTGCTAATCCTATAAACTGGTGAGTTTGATAAAGTGGGTTGCTCTGGGCATTGCTAATTTTATTTTCATGCTTTCATTTGCTATCATTCATTAACCCCCAAATGGAAATCTGGGCTGTGTACACAAACAAGAGAGCAATAGTCATCTTATTAGTGGCTATAACCGTGAGTGGGAAATTACAACAGAATGAATATATGCACAATTTAAATGGGATGCCTTGTGTGTTGGTATGATGCTACCTGCAGAAAAAAAAGGGCCAGGTTCTCACCAGCACATGACGTGCAAAATTAAATCTAATACAGGGAAATTCTGTATTGAATAGTATTTTTTTTCTACATAGCTTACAACTGTACCCCAGGCACCACAAGATGCAATACTGTTGCTCTTTGTATTTCATTGTCTTATTCATTTAAGAGTACATGTGTCACACTGTTTAAATTCTGTACCACACACGGTTACTAGAGCAGCTCTCAAGCACTGATTGCACTTAGAGGGCTCAAACCTGCCTGTGTGTCTCGCTGAGTGTTATACTCACCAGGGCAAGCTCAAAGACCGAATTCTGGCCTTACATCCCTCATTGGTGTTAGAGGAGATGGGAAATACTGAATAAGCAACCCAGGGCCTCTTTAGACCTGTCTCTTTAAGGCAGAATTGGAACTGGAGCACAATTGTAAAGCTTGCACTATCAATGCTTTATTTTCAGTTCAATGTAGGTGAGCTTGGCACCTTAAACAGGATTACAAAAACAGCTCAGGTCATAAGACAAGACTTCCCAGATTTCCATTTGCATCCCAAAGAGAGGAAAATTATGTTCAGGAAAAGACTGGAAACTTCATCTGCCAACCACTGGCCAAAGTTCTACACCTAGTAGCCAGAACAACATAGAAATGCACTTTTTGTTATGAGTCTGTATTATTGTGATATAATTCTTAGTTATTTGACCACCTGGTAGTCCTTAAATAATTGCGGACTGATACACTCTGGGTTTGCTCCCAGTGAAGGAAGTCTGGAAGCAAAACAGCATCTCACTAAATGAGGAGTAACCAGAAGAGTTTGGTTTGCAAACTGGAGAAGTTCCCACTGCTCTCCCAGTATCCCGTGTCTCCTGAGCAGCACCATCCTGTGCTTGAGAAGAGCCCTGTCCCAGACATGCTTTGTGTGCCCAAGCTCTCCTGAATAAAAGTGTGACATAATGCAACAGCCAGAGAATAAGTGGGTGGATCTACAGAACCAGATCAGATAACTAGGGAAAAGGGACAGCACAGTTCTCATTAAACTTTTTACATATAAATCAGCTTGGATAAGAGAATTTAATACTTGCCTTGGAATTACAAAGAAGTGAAAAGGAGTTGCAGAGAAAAATATACTGTTCATTATCTGTGGCTCATTTTCTAGGCAGCCAGTTTTCTTCTTTTATCCAAGAATGCTGCCTTGGAACTGAAACAAGACTATAGTGTGGATTATGTATTCTCTCGAGGAAAGAAACAAAATATTTAGCCTGGGCTAGAAGGGAAGAACAGTGTCAAGTTTTTAAAATTACTTCGGCATGTTTGAGTTCAAGACAGCAAAGCAAAATGCTTGTTAAATCGCTGTAGTGTGCAAGTATCATGGCTGATTTGATGTTCCAAGAATGGACTGCATCAGCATGCTAATTGTCAGGACATGATTCCTTAGCTCTTTTTAAAGCATGCTCGTGTGTTGCCTTATTTGGTTACTGATGTTTTACCGCCTCAGTGCAGAGGGGAAAATAAGAGAAAGAAAAAGGGCAGTTAGTTTAGTACAGTGACATTTTAGTGAACTCTAGCACTACATTCCTGATGGAAATAGATATTAGGGACTGAACAGTATTTCTTCAGAGACACCAGTGAAAATCCTGGTTTTGTTACAATCATCTCTCTCCACTTATTCCTGCTATCCCATGCTTCAGAAATGCTGTATTCCAGCAGCACTTGAACCTGAGTGGAGTTGCAGAGATTCAATGTTTCTTAAAAAAGCTCAGCCTGTGCTGGATGTTTATGAGAGTGCTGGAGCAAATTGAAAGCACACCACTGTGGGGAGAGAGATTGCCACGGGAGAGGCTGATACTGCTGGATTACCTGTCAGAAATGATCTGAGTCTCAGATGAAAGGGGAAGGCAGCAAAGGGAAGCTATAAAACATTTGAGGGGGAAAAACTAAAAATACAAAGTTTTAGAAGTGCTGTCAGTATAATCAAGGAGTAAAGTCCGATTGATGCTTTGTGTAATTCTTTTGGCTTCAGTAGATTTACATCAAGAGGCTCACGTGTCAATATGGATTTGGCACCTTTGTTTACATTTCTTTTCATAACCGTATGTTCAGTTCTTTATGCAATGTCTACATATGAGTTTGTCTACATATGAGTATGTCTACATATGTATGAGCAGCATTTCCACCATGAACAGACAGCAAACCTTGTTTCTGTCTGGGCATCCGCAACAAAATTAAAAAAAACCCTCAAAGCAAACAAAAAAAAGCCACAGCAAGAAACCAACCAAATAAAACACCTGCATCTTTTAATGGATGTTATGGTATCAGCTTTTCTTAACCTAACAGGGGTTATTTAACATCCTTATGTTTTAACTGTAGTTGCAAATTTATTGAGCTCCACAGTCACGAAGTGGACTCAGAATGCTTTGACCCAGGGTTGTGCATAAGTGAGATCAGAAGTTGACTCAAAATCTGCAAGGAATAAGAAATACATCTTTTTCTACAGGGGTGAGGATAAGCAGGAAGGGTCAGGGAAGGAAAGAATCTAAAATATGTACCACTGCAAAGGTGAAGACCTCTGCAAGGTGCTGCCTGTGCTTATTATTGCCTCACACCGCAGTGCCACTGAGAATGAACAGCTCAGCCCTGTTCTTCTCCATGTCCATGGCAGCAAAGAGAAGCCCTGCATGGGAGATGCCAGGCTTGTGTCCTTCACACCAGCAGAAAGGAGCCATTTATCATGGAAATGACAGTCAACTAGGGGTGAGGGCTAGGGAAGAGATAGAGAGTAAGGGATAGGTGAAGAGCTGATGAATTCATGCAGCAATAGAGAAGAGAGGAAAAGATCCAGATGCATTATTTCTGTGGTTCAAATAAGCAAAGCAGTACCCAATTATCCCAGAGACTACACAAAGGGAATGTCAGTGTGTGCAACCATCTGCAGCGGGCTGATCTGTGAGCTCACACCGTCACCTCTGCACCATTCCAGGAGTGGAATTTGCTGTTTCTTAGAGATTGGAAAAGAAATAGATAGAGTTCTGCTTGTAAGCCTCTGGCCACCTCCTGTTTCTATCATATATCTCTTGGGGCAATCTCGTAGCAATTAGTTTCTAATTGCTTCAGTAGTCTACAACTGATTTGATGAGAAATGCCATGCAAATGTAACGGTCCTTGCATGTTTCACAGAAGCAGAAATTAATTGCATTATAATTTTTAAAACTCGACTTCTTTGCACTCCCCTTCTTCCTTCCCATAATATTTTGTATTTCAAAAAGAAAGGTAAAATATTAAAAGGTAATAATTTTTTCCTCTAATCAGGTACTCCTCTGCCTCTGCTCAGTGGCACAGATTCACCCTGATGTGCTCTATGTTTATTGAAATGATGCAATTTGAATGGTTACTCCCCAAACGAGTGTGAACCCGGTAATGCCTCTCCCAGGTGCTGTTTAGTTGGGGTAAGAAGGTTTTAACCTCCTGCCTTTCAGAATCCCACTAGTAAATCAACTGCATCTTGGGATCATCTCTAAATGAAATTTGCTTGCTACCCAGCAGCAAGGAGACGTGATAGGATTATAAAACAAGACAATTTTTCACTGCAGAAATACTTGAACTCACTCTAGACAATTATGCTGCCTGCCATTTTACACATCATCTATTTCACTATTCCTGCATCAGTTATTCCATTAACATTACTGCATACTAAGCTAGAACCTGTCACTGGTCCTGTAGACATGGAAAGGATGAAATATATTTCAAAAAAAGGGAAAAAAAGAGGCATTTTCATGTGGAAGGCTTTGGGACATTTATTTCACCAGCTGTGCTGCATGTGCTGTACAAAGTATTTTTATCTCCCAGGCTGCTTAACATTGTTAATTTCTACTCTAATATGGTTTAGCTCAGGACATAATGCTGAATTTGTCATTACTCTGTTTGCTGTCAGCTGAATTGAAAAGACCTGCTAATTAGAAAAAAAAATTAATAGCTTTATTCAAAGATTAACAGAAATTAGGGTGAAAATAAAATTGTTCTGATAGGGAGGGGATATGCATTTGCTGTAAATTCGGGAAATCTCACAAAGCACAAAGAACAGGTTCAGAATTATAATTAAGGAAGAAATTTTAGGTCCCTGAAAGAACAGCTTGATGGCAATTGTTACTTTCCTTTAGATTTAATGTAGCATCTGTTACAATTTAATTTTTAAAGGCCACCATTTTTAATTCCCATTAATCTCCAGAATGAACAGTGTAATAATGATCCTGGCAAACATCGAAATTTAACAAGTCAAAATGCCTGTAGGAGCCTTTACAGAATATTTAAGGAATTGAGCAACAGCGCTGATGCTGTGAGCGAGAGGAAATGCAAATCCAGTGTTAATTAGATACAGAACCGGTTGCACCTTCTCATGTAATTCAAGAGTGAGGCTGATTTGGATCCATAGGCTGCATATGAGGTTACACTGTTGGAGGACAGGACAGTTTGTCCCTTCCCAGGTTTGGAGATGTGTATTAGGAAGGATTACTTGGAGGTTGAATACTTTATCCTTGTGTCTTTTTTCCATTAAGGTTGATAGCATGAAGTAAAAAGGTCAGCTCTTCAACATCTCCTTCAATGAGAAAGTGTGTAGGATTTTCCAGATGTTGTACAAAAGAGAGGGGCACCTGTACAAAATATGAGCTCACTGACACATCCAAGAAGTATCTTGAGACATGATGAAAATAGCAGAGATGTTTGAAAGGCTGTGTAGTTGGAGATCTTGACACTGAATAAAACCAGTGCAGGCTGAGATACAAATAAGCATAAGCTGAGTTGTCAGAATAGTCTTTTCTGGTCAGAAAAGGTTTTTAATTACAATGGAGTTAGAGTGCATCTTCCCTAGGAAAAAGCTCTGCTAATGAATTGCCATAGAATCCTAGAATGGTTTGGGTTGAAGGGACCTTAAAGCCCGTCCAGTCCTACACCCTGCCATAGGCAGGGACACCTTCCACTATCACAGGTTGCTCCAAGCCCTGTCCAACCTGGCCTTGGACACTTCCAGGGATGGGGCAGCCACAGCTTCTCTGGGCAACCTGTGCCAGGGTCTCCCCACCCTTATGACCAGTGGCAGTTCCCTCAACCTGCCCTCGTGTGCCCCAGCCCCTCACCTGAAGGATCAGGGCCTGCAGCCCACACATCAGTGTCTTTCCTGGGCTGGGGAGACCAGGATGGGACAGAGGGGTTTAAACACAGTTGCCAAGTACCAAATAAGGGAAATAGTGGAATAAGGAAAGCATTTTTGCTTTTACTTTCTTGGTTTATTGTGTTTGGGCTTTTTGCTTTTTCAATTTTTTATTTCCCACCCTTGGAAAGAAGGTTATGTAGGACAAACAAGGCCTGGCCACTATGGCTTTCAAAGTGAGATTTAAATTTGGTCTGTGACTTAGTCCTAATTAATATATGCTGTCTACTACAAACACCAAGGAAGACAAGGTTATCCAGAGTGAAATGTGTCAGTTGCTGCTGTGCTGGGAGAGACAAAGACAGTTCAAAACACGCTGCCTTCAAAGCCAGTGGTGACGTCTGAGTTGAACTGAAGTGTCCTCAAGCACTCCTGATCCACTAATAATAACAGCAAGTCTGACAAGGATTTTTCCCCGGCACTTATTTTGGAAGGATGTTACTGGTGTCAGCAGGACATCCAGGACAACCTTGAATAACTACATTTCTTAGAGGGAGGCTGCCTCAGTGAGTAAAACACATCCACGTGTCACAGGGAAACTAAATCTGTTCATATTTAATGTAAGTTCCCTTGTCGTTCCAGGTCACTATTGAAGACAGAGTTTCCTCTCTTATGTCTCTTTACACCACATCACAGAGGCTTTAGGAGCAAATCCTGCTATTTCATACAACTGTGTAATCTTCATTTTGCCAGAACTTTGTTCTGCTGGAAAGCACCGTGCAGTCATTCTGCCCTCTGCTTCCAGGACTACACGCTGGGAAGGAGTGAGGCTGAATGGGTGGGTTGCAAGACAGTGGACTTATCCCTGGAAAATGGAAATGCAGGAATAAATCAGTTTTGTCCCTGAGTGAGGGTTCATCTTTGGCCACTGCTGTACTGGGCTGAAGTCCATAACTGTATCCAGGTGGGTGAAAGTACAAAGGGATCCTTCTCTGGTACTGTCCTCTGAAACACTTGGGCTGAGAATTAAGTTCTTGATGCACTGGATCATGAAATAATTAACTGGAGGAAGTATTTTTATGTAATACTGTCTGATAAAAGACGGAGCCAGAGCCAGGAACACTTACAAGATGTTGAGGGGGGAAAGTCTCTCCCAGGGCACTGTTCTAGTGGGTAAGGAAAGCAGAGATGTTGTCTTAGACTTTAGAGGAGACAACATACACTGAGTGTGGGGATGGGAACAGTTAGCTACAGTTTTGCTTCCTTCCTTCCCCACCATCTTTCCCAGCTGAAAGTCAGCAGGCAGAGGAGTGGCTGAAGGGCCACTGGCTCTGACCTCCTCATGTACCATGTAGGTGCCGTGGTGTAGGGTGCAGAGAAAAGGTTTCCTTTGGGGGAAACAGGGACCGGGTATGAGACAAAGTCAGGATGTGGCTACTGGCCTCCTCCAGCCCCTCAGATCTCACTTACAAGCGGCACATGCTTGGTGTAACTTTTCAGCCTCCTATACCTGTTGGAGGGGACCCCTAGCGGTTAAGATGCTGCGCTCTCAGCGCCGAGGTCGCAGGTTCGATTCTCGGTCCTGCTTCAGGATCCCCCGGGCAGATGGAGCTCGTCAGCCCCTAAGGCCATCCATCTAAGAGAAGGTCACTCTAAACAAACCTACGTC
>JAWWLV010000158.1:16810041-16902379 GCA_035041135.1 Platyrinchus mystaceus | reverse complement strand
CACCTAAAAAATCCATTGCACAGGCTTGAAAGGTAAAAAGACCTTTCCCAGATCTTCGTTCGCGAAGACTGGCCACGAATACCTGTTGGCCAGGTAATGGCAATGTTCTTTCTGTGCTTCCTGAAGACAGATGATGTTGCTTGCAGGCACACACCAAACCACTCATTCCTGGTACAATGTGTTGGGTTTATGTTTTAATCAGGGTGAGGATCTAATTCCCAATGTCTCTCCATCACCGTCAGTACTTTGTTAAAGGTAGACTCTCACAAAGCTGAACAACAGCCTTTCTTTTTTATGAAGATATGCACAACAGGGTCAGCAACAGCTACAGGTTTTAGAAGCTTGTTGCTGGGAATCCCATTAACTGGAAATTCCAGCCCACTGGCTCTTCAGCCTCATCTTGAGTAGGTTGATAGGCTCCCTGTGTCCTTACTTTCAAGACCCCTGTTTCAAGTAGTGTTGCTTGACCTTGGCCATATGCTACTTCCAAAGTCTCTGATGTTCTTTGGTGGTCCAGAACTACTGTTTCCCCTCAAGAGTGATGAGGAGGGATGATTAGGATTCAGTTAAGTGCTACCTATTTTGGGGCTATTTATGCCCCCAAACACATAGCACATTTATCCTCACATAGCACATTTATCCTCAGCCTAATACCCTCATGAATGCAAAAGCGAGCCTTTCTTCTAGATAAAAAGAATCAGCAGCCTGAATATCTGTTTCATACTCCCTCCATATGTATAGGGAATGGGGATAACAAACTAACCTTTCTTCCAAAGGCTAATTGGATTTTGCACAGTTTGGAAGCACCACTAATTCATCAGATATATTAAAATTCAGCTTTAACATTCCTACTGGGTAGCTTGGCTATTGACCTTCCTCCCTCTTGCTTTTTATTCTCTTCTATTTCAAACTTACCCATTTCCAATACTTAAATAAACAGGCACCATTGTGCTGCAGTCCCTTGAGAGCAGCATTTCTTCATGCATGAAGCCTTACAAGCTGCTGGGAACACACAGGCATAAATATTTTTTATTCCACTTAAATAAGCATTACAAATGCTTATTCTAGAAACAATGCATATGGTTCAGGAGCTGGTGTCCCTACTCAGATTCAGTCACATTATAATCAAATAGTCCAAGTTGGCATAAAGCATTTAATGATCAACCTGCTTTGGTTTTCAGCCCAATTAAGAGGATCTGCATTTTTCATCAGTAAAAAGGTGTAAAAATCCCAACTTGCATTTAAGAAAACACTTGATCATCCTGACTTGCTCAGGACTTTCTCTTCTCAAGGTGAAAAAGGAAAAAAAAAATCTCAACAGGAGAGTGGAGGTTGATTGTTTCAATCAAACTGTAGGCTTAAATGTTCTCTAAAAGTTCAATAGTGGGCTTTAATGTTCTCTGTGAATACAAAAAAAAAAAAAGTTGAGGTCTCTGAATAGTGTTTTGAGGAATTAAAATCTCTCTGCATATTGAGAGGTGAGATTATGGGCCCTGAAACCCAAATGGTAGAGGTGACTTTTCCCACCTTTCATGATGGTCCACTGCAGACACAGAAGTGAAGGGACAGCACAGCCATGGTCCAGCCAGGTTTCCACTTGGATGTCTGGTGACCCAGAGGAGCAGAGATGGAAGAGCAGGTGACAGAATACCCTTATTGATGGGTAGCTCAGAGAAGGGCTCCTCAAAGTGGAATTGCACATCCCTGTGTAGCACAGGCTGGGCATGCAGGAATGCTCTGGATCCATTTTGGAATGTCGACATCTGAGCTTTTCATATTCATCTTCCTATTGCTTATAAATTTTAAGCAGTATTTTTTCATGAAAATGGATAAACAATTCTTTTTCTGTGAATGCAAATGTGGAATCTATTGAGTGGGTGTGTGCATACTTTAAAGAAATAATTGAATCCAAACATCTCTTATTTTTAAGTCCAAGAAACCAGAATCTAATATAATGTAAATCAATTCAGTCTCTGCTTTGGGCTTGCAGTCTTCAGACTGTTAAAAGGAAAAATTTATTAAGTGTTGTGCATTCCAATATCAACATACTTATTTTCCATCATATCCCCTTAACCCTTCTGTCTTCTGAAATCTTTTTCTTTCTGGATATGTGGTGAAGAGCTTAGTCCCCATGTTCATTAATTCCCATATTCACTCTGATGTGTGACCTTGCTGAGTCTTCCCGTGGACAGGTCTCTGTGTGTTGTGTTTCTGTACAGTGCTCTATTGATTGCAAACACTCAGCTGATACATCATAAAGCACAGTTGCCTTTGTGATTTAGGATTTTTGGCTTCTCAGACCTGAAATAAACATACCGCTGCCAATGTGACTTGGAGTACAGGTGTTGGAGTATAAATAAGTCCATCAGATTTCTGGTTTGAGTTAAAACAGAGTTTAAACAGATTTTAGATACATTCTCAGCTCAGTTAACCCTTGGTATCTGTCCAGCTGCTGGCTCAACTTCCTCAACTCCATCTAGCATCGTGTGCTGAGAGAGAAAGGACAGGAGCAGGCATCTAAGATACATTAATTGTCTTTAGCTAACAGATGGTTGGATGTGTTCAATTTTAAAGTATTTATCACAGCAACTTAGAAAAAAAATAAGAGCATGTCTTAAATCAGTCCTGTTCTTATCAGCTTTATATGTGTATGGCATGCAAATTGCCTTCTATGGTCTTTTCCAAAGCTACTTTTGAAGATAGTTTTCCCACTCTTCTGACCTCTGGAAGCCTACAAGTTGAAGAATTATGATGATTTAAGAATGGAAATGGATCTCTGTTTTCTTTGACGTTTTCAGAAACTTAGGGACTATAATGCTGCCGGTACCACTTCTAGTTCTGCTGTTTGAATTCTTAAAGGGGAGAGGTATTGCAGAGACAACAGCTCCCAGAGTTGTTAGGACTAAGGCAGAGAGCTAAAAAACAGGATATATTTTCTGAACTGATGAAGACATTTGTCTGAAAGGTGAAGAAGGCAGTTCAGTTCACCCTCTTGGGGATGCCCTTCTGCAGGTGGTGAAAGGGAACAAAAGGAGCTGGGTAATCCAAACATGCCTTCAAAGCACAGGAGGTTCTGCACTGGTGGGTGACTCAGACTAAGGCTTGAGTCTTCAGGTGTTTTATTTCTAATTATTTTCATTAGTTTATTTATTAACAAATTACAGTTTGTAAATACTGCTGATGCCTCCTGAAGGATGGTAGAAACAGCCAGTTACTCAAAGCTGTGCTGGTGTAGATCCTGTATCTTACTGCTCCTCTTCCAGGTGAGCTCAGAATATCACAGATATTTCAGCACACTATGAGCTCACATCCAGAGACATGTGTCAGCTGAGCTCCATTTTGTCAAAATCCTGGAATATGCTTAGTTCTACAAGTGCTGTATTAAAATGAAGAAGGCGGCTCAGCAGCTCTCACAAGACTGTACTTTCCTTTCTGCAATTAAAATTGCTGCAGCAGACACTAATGGACTGTCACTGCAGAAATCCCCTCTTGGAAATCTGAGCTATGTTGTCCTCTCAGGGAAGGTTTTTCTAATATAAGCAAAGAAGGATTTCATTTAACAAGGAAAGAAACCATGCTTAATGAAAACCTAAGGAATTGCAAACAGTTTTGTACTCCCTCAAATCTCTGTTAATCTCTACCAAATTCTATTTATTCCATGATATATATTATAAAGTTTTGTAAAAAGATCAAACCTTGGCACAAAGAAAAATGTTGCCATCAACTCTATTAGAAATAATGACTTAGTAAGAAATAAATTTGTGCCTCATCGACTGGAGTGTGAAGAAATAATTTCCTTCATTGGTATTGCTTAAGCTACAGGAACCGGAGAGCAAACATTTCATGCAGGATGATCCTTTCTAAATCAATATTGTCCTTTGAATCCTGAGTTTCAAATTAAATATTATACTCCTTTAAACAAAGGCCTGCTTGAAAATCAATGCTATTTATTTTGTCTACTATAGTGCTATACACAACTTTAGTTTTTGTTATAAATAAAAAAAGCTTGTGGACTTGAAAATAGAAAAAGGAAAAAATCTTCCTATTTCACTGATTTCTGGTGTCATTGCTAAGGGTGCATGATAACAGTCACCAAAAAAATCACCTTTTCCAGGTAGCAGAACTGGTCCTTGCACTAGCTGGCTACTATCAGGTTTTGTCTCGTGCTTTGATAAATTTATAGCTATAAGTAAAATGCAGCATTTTAAAATTATGATTTTCAGGTCATCATCTGTGGTAAATCTTTTGTTGATGTGAACTTTCTTTCACAGGGTTTTCATGGTGTTCCAGGTGAATTAACTGATACAATTAGAATAGTAGATTGGAGTAAGCTAAAGCAGAATATAGACTTTCAAAAATCCCATGCTGCCTGGGGGGAGACTTGTACCATTTTTATTTATTTATGAATAATAAATAGAAAACATCAGAGAAAAGACTTCTGATGAATGGAGAGAAGACTTATAACGTTATTCAGGAGTCACCAAAAACCTCTACAAAAATTAATGAAGGTAGAGATTTGGCCTTGCTCGTCAAGAACAACCCTTAAATATTCCATACTGACTAATAAGATCTCAAACCTGTTATCCCAGCAAAGCAGCCCATGGTCCCAGTTCTTGGTTTTATGACCTTCAGGGATGAGCACGTCTAAGTCCGTCTCCTGGTGGTTTTCATTTCCTGTGCACCCCTTAGTCAGTCTGGCTCTGCTGCTGTCAGGTCCAGCAGTTAAGTCACATGTTTTCACAAAGAAAGTTTACTCCAACGGCTTCCTGTGGACAACAGTCCATACAGGACGTGTTTCAGGGACATACAGTGATGATCAGGGATTGGGGTTTAATAAACAAGAGGTAAATAGAAAATACCACACACGTGGTGAACATATGCAACGCAGCTACCACTGCATAATACGTGCAGTTGTTTCTGAATTTTGCAATGTTTTGCACTATTCAAGGAAAGTGGGGTTGGGTTTTGGCTGTCTTTTCTACTATGTTGTGCTGAGTTCTTAATAGTGGAAGTTACAGCAGAAAGCAAAAGGGGAACAAATAAAGCAAATGCAGAAGTTATTGTTTCCTGGGTATTAGGAGCTCAACAAGTAGATTATCTAACTCATTAGCAGCCTCCAGTGCTCAACCAACCAGCTGTTGATGACTATAAAACACACCTGCTACCTGAAAGAACAGCAGCAAAATTAATTGCAAGTATCTCTGCTTGATATGCAATCATCTTCCTGTCCTTATGTGTGTTGGGAGTTTTCCATTATGTTTGGAGCCTTGATCTGAAGGTTTTTGTGATGGTCTGGACTTTCTTTTTGCTCGTGGTTGTTGTGGGGAGACAAGGACAAAATACACACTTCAACTTATGACCTGGAGACAACAAAAGCAAAGCAGCTGTGGGTTCTTCCTGATTTCATGTAAAAGGCTGGAAAATCTTTGAATCCTTGTGTTGTGATTCAGCTTTGCACCGTGTTTAACTGAGCAGTAGTTTCTGTACTGAAGGGTGAGCTAAGGAACCCATGAGGCTTTTCTGTGGCATAACTACAGTGCTTAGCATTCAGATGGGAACTTGTGTATTGAGCCAAACCCAATTATTTGCAAATGAATCAGTGCCCCACATCCTCAAGGGGAGGACTGTAATACCAAGTGCTGGTTTAAAATGTCGTCTTTTCTTTGGGAGAATTCCCTATGGAATAACTATTAACTATTTCCAATCTAATTTGAGACAAACAGAAATAGGAATTAATTGAAGTTAGCAAAGAGAATTTTAACTTTGATCAAAGCCATAGCAGATTTCAGCTTGCTCCATTTTGAAAGTCATGGCGATGTGAAAAGCAAGCTTTTCACTAATATTTGGCATTGTAATCAGTGCTGGCACTCGTAGGCAGTGCTTTAATTATACATTATATTAACCAGTGTGAAATACTAAGCCTTATTAAGATAGCCAAAAGCCTCCTTTATAGTTGATTTATTAGAGCTTGAAATTAACTTTTCATAGTCCAGCTCAAAGAGATTAGTAGATACAGAAATTCAGCTCTGCCCGCAGTAAGTTTCCCCAGTTCTCTCCAGCACTCTCTTCAGTCCCTTGCAGTGCATTCACCCTCTGTAGAGACCCCAGACATGGCAAAACACTGGGCATCAGCATCAGCTCTCACCCTCATACCTCCATTATAAATGTCAGTGCCCAATCTTGCGGTCGCTTGAAATTGTTTCCTGAAGAAATGGAACTTAAAAAAACCGCCTTAGGCTCTGCCTGGTGTTCAGATGTGTGACTGGTGTGTCGTACCAGGCTGGCTGATGCTGGAGGTGTTCCACTCTGGTGTGTTTCCAGATGAATATTTTTGCTCCTCCTGACACGATACTTGGTCATCCCAGTATATGGCTGGGATGTCAGGATATTGTTAAATATTGCTAAAACAAGTCCATCATCCATAGAGCAGTAGGGAGAACTGCAGATCTCTGCCAGCTGAATATGGGGATTAACTCCCAGCAGGATGGCATCTTACACTTTTCTCCTGCTGGAATGCTTCCCACAACCTGCCTGCATTTTCAGACTCCTGAACTCCCAGATATCAGTTCTCTGATTCAATCAGTGGATCTGAAGCTCCCACATCTTGTACTTTGCTTCTATTTGATGCTGCAAGGCAAGACACAGTCTGGAGCTTCAGATAGTGCAAGATATAATTTCCTTGTATTTAGGATGGCAAAAAAGGAGAGCAAGGCATTTAGAACCCCTGGCTGGCATGACTGTGTCTTGTGTTTACCTCAAAGAGTTTTCTACATCCTGTTCCTGTGGTGTCCCCAGAGAGGGGTTGTAGTTTTAGGTGGCTGAAAGCTACTGCTTTTCCTTTTCCCACTGAGATGTCCAAGGGCAAAGCTCCCACACTTGCAGCTGCTGCACCGTCCCCTCCCTGGCCTCTTGTGCCTTTTCCACCCAGTAACCACCTTCCCTACATCTTGGCCTTCTGTGGGATGAGCAGCTTTGCAGTGAGGGATGATACTTTATCATCCCATGTCTGGGTGGCAAAAGCAGGGAGAAGCTGGCACAACATCTGGAGTAAATCTGTGCATTTAAATGGTGCTTGTGTGGGAAAACTTTGAGTCAAACTTTGGGTCCCTCCATCAATAGCACAGATAAACCTCTTGACTTAAAAATTTATCATCAGGATTGCTTAGGAGAAGTCACATCTCTGCACCTGTACTGTGCCTGGTAGCTTTTTGCCTTCTCAATGGTTCTTGGAGCTTTTAGGCTCTGTTGGTACTAAGATGCTCCCCAGTATGGGCAGCGGTGTCATAGCCTTGCCTGTGGATGTGGCAGCGAGAGAACCTCTGCTTCTTATTTTAGAAGTAGCTGCGTCATTCATTAGGGTGATTAGTGCATTCTGTCAGCTCCTGATTGGATGGGAAATGTGCAAGGTAGTTGTTTGAGTTTGGTTTTTTAATTTTTAATTACACTGTTACACTTGACTTGCCCAGATGGGCACCAGCCTTATGGACAGTAGGACTAAATTAGCATGGGGTGGGGGGAAGAGCAGAGAGGCAGCTCGCTTCTGTTTAAATTAAAACTGAGCCTCATCAGAATGTTGCCAATTAAAAATAAAATGAATGACTTTGCTCTCTCTGTAGGTGACCTGTCTCCATGATTTCTTTGGGGATGATGATGTGTTTATCGCCTGTGGTCCAGAAAAATTCCGCTATGCACAGGATGACTTTTCTCTGGATGAAAGCGGTAACATCAAACGCATGCTGTGGTTTTATTTGATTTCCATTCAGTTGCTTGTATCAGATAATAATGCTGCATGCTTCTGTTCTGGTTTTTAAGACCCGGTACATGGAATTTAACATCCTTTTGTGATACTTATCCAGTCAGCAGATATTATAATCAGGCAAATACTGGCTGAGGTAGCCCAAGTCAGAATAAATTAACTCCTACTCCATTTGACATTTACTGCAAGTGTATCCTTTCAATTTTCTCCAGTTACAGTCAGAGAGATATATTTTTCCTGAGAACTAAACCCCCCTATGCAGACAAGTAAACATTAAAAAATGGGGAAAAGCAACAGTTAAAAAAAAAAATCACACTTCCACTGCTTTCTTCTGCTGATTCAAAAAGCAGGGCAAAAATTTCCTTTTGGAGGGAGACACAACTGTGACAACACCATTATTTGTCCCTGTTACAAGTGCAAGCACAGGTCTATAATAATGTGAGGCTCTATGATCAATTAAGCCATGAAATCTTTAATTTCACAGAATATACAGAGCTTGCTCGTAGGACTTACCACCCACCCCACCTGGCAACTGTACCCACCAAGAGCACATGCTGCCTGCAGGTGCCAGTGAGTGCAGCAAGAGGAAATTAATGTCATTTTGACCATTTAAACTCTAAAATGTGTCCTCCAAGCATTTAGGTTCATTTCCTAAAGTTTTAGGTATCCTGTATAAGGAACACAAGCCCCGTGCTGTCCAATCTGCTACAAACTGGCTTGCTGTTGAGGACCAAAGAGAACTTCTGCTGTATGCCAGGAAGTCAAGCAGCCTCTAACCTTCAAACATTATGTTTTTATGATACCTTTGCAAGCCTGATTTTATTTAACGTACTCCTGACCTGTGTACTCCAGATGAACCCATTTTGATGGTATTGGGTAATTAAAAGAAAGTTTTCCAAGGTTCAGCTGAGACTTTGTAGGCAGAGGATAAAGCCTGTGTCAGGCTGGGGAAGCAATCCGTAACCTGAGCTTCATATTTTTTTTAACTCTCAGCAGTTGAGTCAGCTCCAGCGGGAGTTCCACGCTGTAAAACAGTTTGGATGCAATCCTAGCAGAACAACTTGATGGAAAGCCCAGCTCTCTGCCTACACTCCTGATTACTACTCACTTTTCCATCTTGGATTTCTCTCACACAAATAAGCCAAGCTTGCTGTTGGGAAGGCACCAAGTACCTGCAGCTCCCAGAGGTATTTTGAGGGGAGCAGGGGTGCCCTGCACCTCTCAGGAAGCAGATGAGGAGTTGTTAGCAGCATTATACACCCATCATCCTTCCCTGTTATGAGTCAGATGCTGCAAGGAGAACTGCAGATCCTGAGGTTTTGCAGATAAATGTCACTTACTAAAATCTCCTCTGTCATGGGGAACTTTTCCTTGCCTGTTTGGATGACACGCACCAGGATTGCTGGTTAATATGTTCACTCTGGCAGGACATCAGGAAATAAAATGAGAAATAGCATAAGAGAGAATTATGTCATCTTTTTCCTCCTGACTGCCCACCACAGCTTCCACCCTCTAATCCCTGCTGCTGAGCACCTTCCAGATGACACTGCTCTGTCCAGTTTGTACCCACTGGTTTCAAGATCAGCCCATGGAAATGTTACACTCTGCTGATGTTTGGAGGCCTGTTTACACCAACTTCAGCACAGTCAGGTGTCCACCTTCAGAGCCTTTTTTCCAGATGTGCAAATGCTCAGTGATTGCTTTTGGTGTACTGACACTTGCCAAGGGCTGAGCTGGAGGAATTCCTCAGAGTCAGCCTTTTTGTGCTAGAAAATGCAAAGCTGGGTTTATTTTCAAGGAATTACTCCCTTGGGAAGAAAATAAATTTGGAAGTTCTTACAAGGAGGTAATATGAAACAATTTTACTTTTTATGTGTATTTTTTTAGTGAGTAGTTCAGGTGACTGAACACAGCTGCCTGACATCCTTTGAGTCCCCCTTGGCTTCTGGGATACTCATGTGATATATGATTGACAGATTCGGTGCCTATGGCCAGGCAAGCGAGTTGTGCTTCAGGATCTAAATGGTGCAGTGTTTTTTGTTAGTATGCAAGAGCCTTGAAAAATATAACTTCTGCAGTGACTGAAGAGGGTTTTTCCTCATGTTTTGTCTCGTCTGGGTAACACAGTGGCTGGATATTTCACAGTGTCTCATCAAACACTATATTCTTTAGTATCAAGGAGGGATAGTCTACCTTCCATGCATCTCCTCACCCTCGCAGCATCAATGCTCTTCATGTATAAAAAATTTGGGCTATATTAATGTTGGACCTCTACAAGCCGTTCTATGACATTGTATGTGAGAAGTCAAGTACTTCTGAAAAAAAACCAAAACAGCACACACACAAATTTTTCTATCCCTGATTTACAGTTTCCAAAATCATTTGTCAGGGGAGAAAATAAACTCATTGTAGATTTAATTATTGCCATGAAGTATCCCTGGAGCTCAAGGCATCCTCTCCTTATATTCTTGTGCTGCATGACCTGACAGCAAACTCTCTCGCAAACCATCCGGAAGGAGAAGAGACAGACTCTCGAGTGTCTGAGAATGAGGAAAGCCTGGGGAAAAATTTAAGGCAATTACATTTTCATAGATATACTGATACATAATTAAATAACTCATACATTTAGGTCAGACAGCTTGTTTTCAGTTGACCAATTATTTATCTGGTATGTGCTGCCTTAGTTGATTCCCATTGGGGAATCCAGTCAAGAAGGTCCTCAATGCAGACCATTCATGCAGAGCTGAGCTCAACTTTTCTTTTAGAAACTGTCTGTACGAGGAACATGTAATTCACATCTGTAAAAAATGCACATTTTCACATTTTGGTGAGGACAAGCTGTTGTAGGAGATGAGGTGAGACCTGTTAACATTTGACAAAAAGGAAATTCCCTTTTTATTGTCTTCTTCTTAACTGGGTTAAGTTAATAACTTGAGGGGTGGAAAGTTCTTTTTCTGTTAGCTCTCAATGTAAATAAACCCTGGTTTTGAAGATCTGGCATGCCTGAAATCCTGGGACACACAGGGGTTTGTTAGCATTTCAGTTCCTTTCTGCAGGACCCTGTAGATCATGTTTACATTTTCTCCTCTTCCTGGCGTATTTATTTTTCAAGAAAACACAGTTGGGGTTCTCATCTGCTCATGTCTTCAAGTACATAAATCTGCTGGGCTTGTTTATACAAACCTTTCTGAAAGGGATGAGTGGCCAGGACAGAGGATGCGTTTTGTAGAACCGTTTTGTCTTCTTTCCTTTCTGCATCTGAAAAGCTGCAGCTTGTTGAGACAGAAGAGGCTGATTCAGGCTGGGTGAAAGTCTCCTGGGGCAGATGTCCCATCTGCCACTTGGAGACTTTACATCATGCCATGAGCTGTTTCCTGGCTTCCTGCACAAGTTGCAGTCGCCATTCCTCCTACTAAACCTTCACGGAAGGGTTACAACAAATTACCTGGATTTTTTGGCCCGATTCCTCGCTCAGTGTTGACCATTTTCACTGTGCTCATGTGTCAGTGAGAACCATGGCAAGGGCGAGGGCAGAAAATGTTTGGTAGGACACAGGTTTGGAGACAGGCCCTGCTAGAGCCAGCCTGACACCTACACCTAGAGGAGCTGAGCTGTCCTCTTTTCCCTCTCCTTAAAAAGTCTCCTTTCTGCCCTAGAGAAAATATGCTGATGTCAGCTTTTCCCCTTGCCTTTGACACTTGCTCTTGGGAGACAAAAGCACTGAGCTGTTTCATACCTGCTCTCCACGGGCAGTGAGGGCAGCAGGGACGTAACCACGGTTGCTGTGTGTTTCCCCAGAGTGCCGGGTGATGAAGGGGAGCCCTGCAGCTGCCACGGGCAGTAAGTCCTCTCCCACCCCTCAGAAGAGCTCCGCAAAGAGCCCAGCGCCCATGCGCCGCAGCAAGTCTCCAGCCGATTCAGGTAACCATCAAGATGGTGAGTGACTGTTTCTTGGTGTCTGAATATCGACTGTGCTCAAGGGAAAGGCAGCTACTGTGCATGTTTGCATAGGAAATCCTGGTATTTTTTTGAAAACAAGGAGCTGGTGCTTCAGGGGCACTTAATAAATGTTGGAAAGGAATTCTCTGGTTGGTTAAGTGCAGTTGTGGCTTGAGGTCGTACCACCCACAGTCTCACAGACTCGTTCCCTAACAGCATTTTAAAAGAAGTTTCCATTTCACAGGCAGGAAATCAAGGCCCACAGTGCTCCCAGATGTTCCCTATAGATACAGATTGATTTAGAATAACCTCCTGTGCAAAGCTAATGGTAATTACTGTACAGGTCAGAAGTGGCTCCTTCTAATCATTATTTAAAGAAGATCAGTGATCTTGCAACTGGAGAACTGGTGATGAGTTTATTGATGTGATCCTGAAATGTTCACTCAGTAATAAAAGAGAGGGAACATGGGAATTTGCTGCCGAAGCTTGCACCACTTGAAAAGCCTCCCTTCTCCTTCAGTAGCCCCTGGACTGGTGGTGTGGCACACCTGGAGAGCTGCAGAGCCCATCAATTGAAGGTTGGGCTGCACATTGTACTGATTCCAGCAACGGATAGTTTTCAGAGTCGTGGAAAGTTCCTAAAGTCATGATGAATCTCTACTGTGTCACCTGCTTGCCTGTCCTGTTTCAAAAGAGAACCAGATATGGCCTTTCACTAAAATGGCCAAATCACAAAAAAAGGACACCAGGATTCCAGGAGGGCTTCATATCTTGAATTCAAGTGACCCATAGCACTAACATAGGTGATTTAAAAGAGAAATTACTTTTCACCCTCATGCTAACACACAACATATTGCACAGGAACACCACACAACAGCTGACCATCAGTAGATACTGGATTATTTGATATAAAATTCTCTTGACAGTAATCAGAAGGATTTGCCTCAGGAAGCAGTTCAAATTTTTAGGGTTTCTTGGTTTGTTCTTTAGCTACTTAAAGAGACAGTGTGAAATTGGTTGGCACTTGCCAAGACTCTGTAATTTTAAAAAAGCTATTTCTCTGTAAGGGGATTTTGCATTCATAAAGTTTTTCCTCAATATGCCAGTGTTGGTCGTTCTTAAACTCAGGCTTGCTATAGTCTAACAAGTTTTTATAATCCCAAATGCCTGGTAAAGTTGTGCGGGTACATTGAAGACATGGTGGAAATTATGTTGTCTATTTAAAAAATCCCAAACTAACATTCAGTGATCATGTATGAGTTGTGAAAAAGCATTTAAACCTTCTCCATAAGCATCAGGTACTAATTACCACCAGAACTAGACTTTATTGCATGAACATGTAATCTAATGTGAAATGGCAACTATTGTGTTCCTGATTTTAACTGATTGAGTGACTTACAGGAACAGAAGGGTGAGTCATCTGATGAGGTTTAATGAACACAGTCAGCAGAGCTTTTCAGAGGGAGATTAAAATAACCAGAAATGCTGAACAAGAGCCAGTTCCTCGAGTTAAGGCCAGTAATGAAGGACAAATCAGGTTTCTTTAATCCATCCAGATAAGGGTCTTTCGTACTTTCCTGTAATTTCAATACTGGAAGAAACGGCAGCCTGTCCTGTTTAATAAGAATGAAAAAAACTGAACTCTTTCAGCACTGGAAGATGGAAGACTTGTTTACTCAGGACAGACAGAAAAAAGAATGTAATTTAGTATTCTTGTCTTGAATTTGAAATAAATTAAGTGGATTTGCCCATCATTTAAGAATCAATATTTACATTTAGGTGGATTTTGAAGTTATCACATTAAAAAGGCAAGGAATGCTGAATGAAGCCTGATTAATAAAAGACTATCTGACTTTTTTTCCCCCACAGAATTCTCACCCATTTAATTTGTGAAACTGTTTACAAGTAGTTTTACTTCAAATACATATATATTTTTTTTTTTGCTATGTGTTTGCTCTCCTACTCATTCATACCTTTTATCTTTGCTGTGTTTCACTCTCCTATGGTGATATCAGATATATTGTCACATCAGAACCTTTAGTTTCCTTGGTTCTGTGTTGTTGTTTTCTGTTCTCTGCAGTTCTTTTCTAAGCAGGTTTCTATACCCTTTTTTCCCACCAAGGTCTCTAAGGCCTTTCTGACATATCTGGGCACTGATATCAATGCAGATTCAAAGGTAAAGCTCCATGCTGCTTGAGCGAAAGAATTCTGAACCCTCCTCATTACTGCAGTTACAGAAAAGGATGTTATTTTCTTCCATTTCTCATCCTATTTATTCCATGGAAAATGGTACATTATTTATTCAGCAGCAAAAATGAGAATGCAGTGGAGTTCCACGTGGACAGTGGTTGCATGCATTGCCTACAGAGGCAGCTGAGGCTTAAATCAAGTTTATACGAACTGTGATAAATTCTTTGGCTGTCTTGTTACAGTCCCGGTAGCAAACTACGTAAGTGGTCAGGTCCCATTCCAAAATAACATGGATTCATTTGGAATAACAGAGAACCCATAAACAAAATATTTTGTTAAAAAGCATCAGGACAAAAGGCCATGCACAGAAGTACAACAGCTTAGAGAGTTCCAGCTACCAGCTGCAGTGATCCAAGTTCACTGGCTGAATCTGTCCCTTCTGTCAGAGGGAATTTGCCTCCTGCCTAGATGTGTTGTGGCCTCTTCAGCTCCAAGGATACCCAAAAAGTAAGGTAGCTAATCCACAGGAACTTGTTAAACAGTCTTTTCTTGGTGTGGTACCTTCCTCTTATTTACCGTACAGTCATTTAAATGAACGAATGAATGAAAATGAATGAATGAATGAATGAAAATTGAATGAATGAAGAACAAAGAAATGTCTTGCTATTAAGCAGATGGCAACAGACCCCTGTCCTTATATTCCCAAGGGGAATTCTTTCTTCCTTCCCTTATTAATCCCCAACCTATATATATATTTATATGCATATATATATATATATACACCTTCTCAGCAATGCCAGTGTATTGCTGGTTTGACCCAGCTATTCCTTCAGACTTTGTGTTGATTGTTCCATCATGGGACTGTTTTCACCTCTTGGTTCAGTTTAACTGGAAGGCCCTGGATGCTTTGCCAGCAGTTCCAACTGGTCTTCCAATATATCCTTTACTTTCCAATCTCTTTGGTACTGGAGCTGTGATGCAGCCTTTCATCTATGTCCTGCACCCATCTCTCACATCATGTTCCTTCCAGCAAAGTGCATTGAGCAAAATACAGCAGGATTTTACTTCTCTCCTTTCAATAATGTATCCAAGTGCCTTACTCTGTCTCCCAAATGTTACCTAAGAAAACTGAACTAGTTTCTCATATATCAGGTGTGAATTGAGATTTGGAAGGGATTGGTGTCTCTGTCTGGCCTTAGGTGAGCTTGGGTTGTTGTATTTCAGTACAAACTGAACATGTAAGAAAGACACAGGCAAACTAGAGAAAACTCAGAAGAAATTTTCTCTACAAACTGCTTTGGGAGCAAAAGTTGAAGGAAATGGACTGATCCAGGTTAGAGAAAAGGAAAATTGAGAAGGGACAATGTAACACTCTCCAAATGCATTTGAAGTATTGAAAAGAGGATAAGGATCAATTTTCCTGTGTGCCTGTCAGGGATAGGACAGGACACTGGTTTAATCTTTAATAAGAGATATACAGATCAGATATTAGGAATACTTTTCAATTATAAGTAACTTAATTACTGCATCAGGTCTCTCAGGGAGCCTGTGAAGTCCCTGTCAGACTTTGTGCAGTTAAAAAATAAGATCTCTACCAGGGATGGCCCAAATACATTTGATCCCAATTTAGAGCACAAAATTGGGAGTTACAAAGCATCTATGGTATTTCTAGCCTCGATTTTTCTTTCTATGGAGTCGGCTTTGCTGAAAGACTTAGCTTAGAGCAGTGAAACCCACCCCTCTCCTCAGACGACAGAGGAAAGCTGTGCATAAGGAGGGAAGTCTCTGTGCTGCTGCTATGGTTCAAGAGATTTAAATGGAATAGGATCAGCATGAAGTTTGGCAAAATTTCTTTAACAGACTGCTCCAATAAGGAGTCAAACAGAGGAAAAGACAGAGCTGAAGCTCTGGGGAGAAATACAAGGGGGCAAATAATTATGTCATTTGCCATTATTTCTTTGTTATAAAAATGTATCTTACGATAACTCACATACCAAACAAGGGTTCAGTTTTATAACATGTGCTGTGATAGGAGAGTTAATGATTTTTTAAAACCAGTCCTTTGCAGGAGAGAGCCACAGGTACCTGAATTGAAATTTGAAAATGTCTTTGCCCGGTTTTGCCCTGATTTGACTCAAGGAGAATATGAACAGGGCTCTGAGGCACTGCTGCAGGACCTTTATTTCTCATTCCTCTAATGGGAAGGTTTGGATAGAGGGACAAAAGCATATTCACAAGGCAGCAGCAATTAGCAAAACAGACACAGAATGTCAGTCTGTCCTGCCTGCAGAGCTGGCTCCCTCGGGTCATTATATATGAATGTGTTAAAAAGGCAGCAGATGTCTTTGGGATTGCACACCAGAGAGAGCAGCTTGTTCTCTCGCTTGTGCTATGTATGTTCTGCTCACTGACGGTCCACAGTGCACATCCAGGGAGAGATCCCCTCATAAAACCCGGTAAGAAGAGGATACCAGCACTGCAGAGCTGAGTGCTTGGAAGTTCAGAGGTGCCTGAGCGAGGGATGCCTGTGCAATCTGAATTCTTCCACTCCTGAACAAACAGTACAATGGAGCCTTTATTTTTCCCATGGCTCCTTTGTCCTGGAGTGCAGGAGGGCTCAATAAACGAGCTGCTATTTCTACATTTGCTTTATGCTGTCCTCGTTCTGGTTGTTCCTTCTCTTTAACTTCTTGGTGACGCTTCAAAACCTGACCTGGAGACAAACCTATCCATGTATTTCATGGTTCTTTCTCTCACTCTTGTGGTGTATGAGCATGAGCTCCTCGAACTAGGAACTTATCTGCTGAATCCTGGGAACCCCAATCAAGCAAGGAGAAATCTTATTTTACAAATTTATAGAAATATATATCTCCATACTTTTTGAGCACTCCCTGTGATCCCTGGGCCCTGCTTTTTCCACTTCTGTTTGTTGATAAAAATGGGAGTTCAAAAGATGGACCTCACTAACTT
Organism: Platyrinchus mystaceus; assembly: GCA_035041135.1. Taxonomy (NCBI): domain Eukaryota; kingdom Metazoa; phylum Chordata; class Aves; order Passeriformes; family Tyrannidae; genus Platyrinchus; species Platyrinchus mystaceus. The sequence goes on along the minus strand of JAWWLV010000158.1, from coordinate 16,885,524 downwards.
CATTTACAGGTCTTGGTGCTCATCACCACTGGAAATTCAGATCCAGAGTCCCAATCACCCAGGCAAGCCTGAGCAACACTCACAGAACAGTTGCATATGGGAATTTTGGCTAAAAGGGGTCCTACAAGAAGGCTGAAGAGGGAATTCTGACAAGACCATGGAGTGATAGGACAAGGGGGAATGGCTTTGAGCTGAAGGAGGGTAGTTTTAGATATTAGAAAGATATTAGGGTGGTGAGACCCTGGCACAGGTTGCCCAGAGAAGCTGTGGCTGCCCCACCCTTGGAAGTGTTCAAGGCCAGGTTGGATGGGGCTTGGAGCAACCTGGGTTAGTGGAAGGTGTCCCTGCCCATGGCAGAGGGGTGGGATGAGATTCTGTGACCTGTGATCCTAAAATATCTATGGGAGAAGGAGACAGAGAATTCAGCTTATCTGGATCTTTCATAGCCATCTCAAACATGACATGTTTATCATCCCTCGTCCCTCTCATGTGCTGGACAAGCCTGACTTCTCTCAGGTACAAATTGCCTTGTGCACTGGAGGAGATAAGGAGCCTATGAAAACAATGTAGTGCACGTGTTCATGCAATTAAAGGATGTGTCATAGGGACAAAGGGCCTTTAAGGTAGATTAGGGTTGCAAAGCAATTACAATGACATAAATATGACATAAGACACAAACAATAACGTGGTGGAAAAAAACCCAAAGAATTCAAATAAAAACTGGTTATAAAGAATGGTTCCCAATAGCTGAGTGTAGGTGAGATCCTGAGCTATCCTAAATCATCAACAGATTTTAGTGGAACAGCAGCATTATACACCACCTGGGATCTGCTCTTTGCCTCTTGTTATTTTTTTGCATTTCAGTTCAAAAGAAATGCAGGCAAGTTTGCTTATGAACACTATTCTTCATTAGCAGACACAGAGAAAATTAAACTCAGCTTCTTAATTGTTGTTCCTGCTGCAAAATTGCGCTGTATTTGTAATGATATCCATCCATCTCATTCGATTTCTGATTTGGATGTCACATCTGTTTTTTCGTTGATGCTCATAAAATATTAATATCCCTGCTGTAGCACTTAAAAGTCTCATTGTATTAGGGAATTTCTATCCTTCCCTGCAGCAATTACATCCATTTGCTGCACACTGACTGTTTGCTGTTCTTCCGGTCTTCCTCTTTCGGGAAGGGAAATTTTGGTTCTTTGTAGAGTTGTTAGGTGGCATTTTTCATCTTAGGAAGATCAGTGACAATTAGAAATAAAAAGAGAGGCTTTTTAGGCATTGGAGAAGGATTCTAGCTAATACAGTTTGTATTACTAACTATTCTATCCCACATTTTCTTTAACAGGAAACACAAAGTCACTTGGTGAAATAAAACATAAAAGAGATCCAAGTTCTTCTTTACTCAATTGCCTTCATTATGTGGCATATAGTTAGAGAACTCTACTTTTTTTCCCCAGCAGCCTCGAGGGCAGCTCACTTTGCAGAACTGGAGCACAGTGAAGTGTCACAGCACGGTGCAGGGACCAGCGTGTAACAGTCTCTGGGTTTCCATAACTAGTTTTTTCCCCCTACCAATAAAGAATAGCCTGAGTGGAATGGGGAGGTGAAGGGTCACTCTCTTCCCTAATTATCTCTAAACCATTATTTTTACCACCTTTCAAGAAATATCCATTTCCTCAGTGAGGTGCATTTGCAATGGGAAAAAAAGCTGTCTGTGATGAATAGCCTCCTCTTCCCAATAGAGGAGGAAATGCATAGAAATGAAGACAGAGGATCCACATCACCATGAATCTGTCAAGTCTGAGCTGCTGTCCTGTGCTGGCAGCTCCTCCTTTGTCCTGAGGCTCAGATCACATGTTTCTCTATACTTATTTGAACTCACTTGTATGACCTCTGCATTTGGGCCAGTGATACTACAAACCTGAGCAACCCCCCCCCCCCACCGCTTCTTTCTCACAAGAAGGTAACAGAGAAGAGGAATCAGACTGTCTTGGGCTTTAAAGCAAGAGTTGTGCTGGGTTTGCTGTTCAAAATATGACACCCATATATAATCTTGCTGTATGATACTTTATGCACTTCTTCAGTCTCCTCCAGACACTCAAGTACTTGCTGTACTTGCTTATTTTTAAATACTCCATTTGCAGATTCAGCTACTATAATTGAAAGCCTAAGTCCCATGTGCTGAAGTCATCCCCCCTCCTCTGTGCATGCCTTTACAGTTAGAGAAATGGTATAGAGAGAGATACTGGGCACTCTGAGAGCAGGACAGCCAGCTTGGAGTATTACATGCTCCCTTTCTGTGCGAAACATCAACATAACTCAAAATCCTTTCCTTAAGGGCAGGGATTTGTATATTTATCTGGAGGGCTGGCAACACTACAGCCATTTAAGGAAATGACAAAATATTTGAGGTTTAGTTTTGTGGCTTATGCTGAATACATAAACATCTGGAGTAGGTTTTGGAAATGTCACTTTCTATAGACTTGATTGGGAGATGTAGTTTAATGCTAATAAGGTCTCCAGCTTGCTGCTGCTTGGATTGCAAAAAGAAAAGGCTAGAAAGGACAACATCCTTGGACACAGCCAGAATGAGTCTGAATTCCCTTCCCTTGAGTGAGGCTACTTGTGCTGATGGAGCTTTGATAATTGCCAGGTGTCACAATACCTGTTTCCTAAGGACATGCTTACACATAGTGAATTTGGTCATTCACAGGTCAGGTATCAACTCCAGGGATACCGATCCTCTTCTTACCAGGGGCTTAAACACAAAGACATTAGCTTACCCCAGTGAATATCAGTGGTAGGAAAAAAATCAATTTATCCTTATTCCGTTTTATTTCCCTTCATTTTTTCTGCATAATATGCTATTTACTTTGATTCCTTTTTAGTCCAATAAATGCATAATAGCTTGCCCTGACATAGACCCATGCCCTTCACTTTTGTCTAAAACCCAGGCCTGTGAAAGCCTTGATGAACAGTCATTCCAAAACCCATTTGTTTTAAATGAATAATATTTTTTTTAAATTGAGAATAATTATGTGTAGTATGTTGCGCTTTTTTTCAAAGCAACATGAACAAACAAATCAACCCAAAGGCCAAGATCTCTGCAAAGGATTTTTTCTGGATGTAATTCTTCTGTTCCTCCCTTGATAGACCATGTCCACTTCTCTGTGCAAGTAGCAGATGAAGAGCAGAGATGTGTCATGTCACCCTGTGTTTTCACCAAGGCTTCAGAAGGGCTCTTTGGTCATTTAATCCCACCCACAGCTATTACATCCAAGGCATTCCAGGCTGCTGTTTGTCCAATTTGTACTCATCTAACATTTCTTGTCTAGGATTCAGGATGTCTTCAGCCCCTGGTTTCCCCATGCTGTTAAACTGTTTGAGAACATGGAAATTGTCTTTCTGTTTTTGTGATGATGTGTATCTTGGATAAATTTGGTGAATGTTTGCTGTGTAAAATACTGCTCCTTCTATTTATTTTCTATTCCACTGTATTTTGCAGTCAATTACCCCAAGTAATTGAAAGCCTTGAGTTAGGTTAATAGCTACGGTATTTGTTTGGGTTTTTTCTCCTGCCTGACATGAATAAACTATAGTGTTTCTGTGTTAAATGTTTGGAGACCTTCCATCTCCCCAAAGGAGGAAGATCTTCCCCTTGCTTGTCTGATTTCTAGCTTCTGTCTTGTTTTCTGTCAGCAAACGGGACCTCAAGCAGTCAGCTGTCCACACCCAAATCCAAGCAGTCCCCGATCTCCACACCCACCAGCCCAGGGAGCCTCCGTAAGCACAAGGTATTATGTTTCTTATACCTTACTACATCTGTTTCTGCCTTAGTTCACTCAGACTTTTGTGACATTTAAGCCATGGCCATATTCTCTGGAAGCACAGCTTCTCATGTTGAAACAGTGGAGTTTGGCCCTTTACCTGAAAGGGTTGTCTCTTCGGACTCCGCAAGATGGTGAGCAACAAAGCATTGGCCTGTTTCCTCTGCTGGAGTTATTAATGTGTGCTGGAGAGCATCCAGATGGATCAGAAGAGAGAACTTCACCCTGAGCTTGTATCACTATTTGAACAACTTATTGATGGATATGGTTTCATATAAATCTTCCTCTCTTGAAAAGCCTCAGGTGTTGGCAAATCTGGTTCATTAAACAGCAGAAGCAATGCAAATGTTACTGAAGCTTTAAGACATCACTTTAATGATGCTCCTTAAGAATTTATTTTTTTAAATTATTTAAAGGCATGCTCTGTTTTACAGGATCCAGGTGATTTTTTACAGCTGGTGTGGTAATTGTGATCTGGAACAGTAGCTGGTTTTCCTGGTCACAAAGAGCGTGTCTAACAGGTAGCATGGCAGCCTAGTAAAGATCTGTAAACCTGTGCTGGCTCATAGATAATTCATGTATTGATTTATTTAAAAGGTACAGCAGCTGTCACAGCTTTTTCAGTTCCTGTTGTTCAGTGTCATTCTGTGCTGAGTTCAGACTTTCATTTCCATGGGCCTTTGCATTTCTGGAATAGACATAGTGCTGCTTCCACCAGCCTTCACTTGATAGGAACTTGGACATAAATGTAGGTGTGAGAGGAGGTCAAGGGAATGTCTCTTTAATTATCAGAATGCACATCTCATCCTGAGAGTGACTTTGAAAATATTGACTTGAAATTCTGGAAGAGTAATTTAAAAGTTCTGGTAGTGCTGAGGCTTTGCAGTCAGCAGCCACGTGGAATCTCCTGTGGGCTAAATTGCACGGGCTGCACTCATTTTGGTTAACAAAGGGATAGCTGAATTCAAATAAAATCTGTTTTCCTCAGGACTTCACTCTGACCTCAGCTGCTCAGTCTGGTTCTGAGGAAATGGACCAATTTTAACAAAATGTGTCCAGATTTATCATTAATTTACAACTGAGAACAGAAAATCTGGCCCATGGTCAGAATTCAACAATTGCTTGTGTATATTCAGCAGGACTAATGCTATAAACTGCATCCTTTGCTTCAGCAACAAGGACATAAAATGCTTTCCAAACACTATCCCATTTAGAACTTTGGAGATGAGGACTTGCTTCCTGGCAAAGACGAGTAAAACTCACCTTTTAAATGTTTTATGTGTTCTTTCAGCTGGCTGGTTTATGACCTTTTCCAACAAAGCCCCAGAACATTTGTAATAAAGGGTGACTGCTAAGGGCAAAGCCAATCCAGTATGATTTTCTCCACTAAGTTAAGCCAATCAGCAAACATGAACACAGCATTTTAGCTTACCAGAATATTCATGCATCATTGTCTTTCTCCCAGGAGCAATTTCCTGCTTATGATGAGATCACTTCTTTTTTTCCCGTTAAAGCTCAAATGATAAATGCTTAAGTTGAGTACACCACGAATTCCTATTTTACCTCTTCTTACATCAAGATTTCTGTGAATTTCCTTTTTGAGTATTTGGGGTTTAATTCATTTTGCTCACAGTTATTACCTGTGTGTGGGTCAGAGCCCAAACAGGTCCCAGGAGAGTGTTAGCCTTTGGCTGGTTTGTGTTCCTAATTCCATGCTGAACTTTGAGGAAGTGGAATAAGATGGTTATCCAAAAAATGGACCCTGGAAAAGCTTTACATTCAGCATGTGATCCAAATAATAACCTTGGGATTGTTTTCTTAACCTTTCTCATTGATCAGAAATTACTTAAAATAAGGAATAAATCAAGGAATGTGATTTTCCTAGAGATTTGTCCTGAAGGTAGCTGTCAGATTAAGGTAAGGCTCTTTACTGTGGACTTAGGTTCAAAGAGACCTGTTTAAAGCAAGGTCCTGCTCTTCCATGCATGTGCTAAAATGGACACACTGATCCAGAAACAATAAAACAATCACTTCTCAAACTTAGCCCCAAATAGACATCTTTCTTCTGTCACCAAGATGCTCTTGTTGCACTGTGTGAGCATCAAGTCTTGGTTTTAGCTGTGAGCTGCCTGCTCAGCCCAGTCCGGTACCCAGTGCATGAGTCTTCCACCCTGACCCTATGAACTGCACAGAGCTGGGCCACTCAGCTGCTCCCTTATGCGTGGCCAAAGGTGGAAACTCATTGTAAGAGTTAACATTTTCTTCTTTCTCCCTACAGGACTTGTATCTGCCTCTGTCTTTGGATGACTCTGATTCCCTCGGAGATTCCATGTAGAGCGACACGGAGCTAAATGTCCATATTGCAAGCATTGTCTAAGATACAGTGAAGTACTTCTGCCAAAATAAGCAGATAGGTGACTGGTGCTTTCAAATCAAAGGACACGTGGTTATATGTCTTTTTCTTTTTTTTTTCCTGTGATTTATCCTCTGTGCCACAAATCAATACCTGCCAGTCTATAGAGATAGAGGGATACCATTTGTCTAAGTTACAGGGATGCAAAATGGACATTGTGAAAAATTCGGGGCATTTCTGTGCATTTCCCATTTTCTTCTATTATTTCCTCTTCTGCTGCAGCTATGTAATTTTCCTAGTGATAGTAAAGTAGCTCCCTGGAAGTGTGCAAATGGATCCCTTGCTGACCAGTTTGCAAGCTCAAGTAGAGCAAATGATGTTCTCCACATGTCCAAACTGCCAGCATTTGCCAGCTCACTTGTTCCTCATTTACAGCCCAAATTTAGCACCTGCATACTAACTAGAATTGGTTTTATTTTGGAGGGCAGGAAGGGAACTGGCTTACTAGTTTGGTGCTTAATATGTCAGCAGAAGCTTGGCTGAGATTAGGAATGGTCATGTAAGATGCTAAGTACAATAATTCAAATTATTCAAATATTGGAATTTTTTAAAAAAAAGTTAAGCAAAAAAACATAAATCAGTTACCTGGAGTGGAACACCTTTCACAAACAATCCAAGGGTAGTGCTTGCTGGTAGGAAATGTTTATACCTCCCCTATGGTATCTCTCTATCTCTGTTTATAACAGTAATGCCTTGTGAACAGCCAACACTGAAAACACTGTGAGAATTTGTTTTCAGGTTTGACACCCTATAGGTCACTTTTTATAGCAAAAAATCAATACACTTTTTATAAAGGAAAACCTTGTATCTGTGTTTTGGGAGTAAGTATTCAAGCTCCTTCTTTTTTATAAAAGCTGGTAGTTTTCTTTTGTTTAAAAAACACGTTCAGAAAAAAAAAATTCAAAAAAAACAACCACAACTGCAGAACAATAATAACAGCAACTCAGTTAAGAAATCTTGTCATCACTGCCAAAACAGACACATGTAGGGGAAAACAAAAGGTCAATTCAAAATATTGAATGTTTTGATAGTTTTTGTAATGTTTAAGACTACGTATTTGGTTTTTTACACTTCACTATTCCTAACTATGGCCAGATTCTCTACTTATATAAGAAATTGAATTTTGTGGTGTTAAACCCCCCATATTTTAAGAAACTCTTTTATCTGAAAAAAAAACCCAACAACTTGCTGTATTTAGAGAAACCTTTTGCTTTTATTAATCAGTAGTGACTCCTACAGAATGCAAAGTTCATCTCTTCACACAGGCTGGTAGTTTTTACTACACTGAAGCTTTGTCACAGGCCAGCTGGCACTGCCTCCCTTCCTCGTGGAATAAGACTGATGAAACGATTATTACAGAACTTTACCTAAATGAAATCTGTGCAATCAAATCTTTCTTTGTTGCTCTATTTGCCTTTTTTTTTTTCGACCTAGACACCTGTTCCTATTGCCTTGCAACCCCTTGTGATTAGAATGAATTATACTGTTGTGATGTTTGATGCTACATGAATGCTGGGCTGTTCCCAAAGCCACTCCACATTTTGTTTGCTTGCATTGCTGGTATGAAACAATCTGTGCAGGCTTCAACTTTAGAGGCTCATGTGATCTTACATAGAATGCAACTTAAAAAAGAGATTTATCAGAGAGAGGTCAGGATTGGGAATTACCAAGGGGTCAGAGTTATCATGCACCAAATTTGCACCCAGTAGTCTTAGTGCGTGATCATTTACACCCCCACCAGAAATTATTTGTTCTCACTAATAACTTCATTTAATTTAATAACTCTCTGACTGCACAACTGCTAAATTATGGTTTTACCTATTGTAAATAGAATCCTGGAGTTAGTTTAAAGGCTAAGGGCTCATGTAGAAGGATGGTAGTGTGGACAAAGCATAGGTCCAGTAGTCAGGACACCTTTCAGCCCTTGGCATTGCTCAATTTAGTGTCTGAATGGGAGCAGGTCTCTTAGTAACCCTGTGCCTCAATCTGTCTGTCTGTCCCTGCAGGGACAACACTGTTCTACCTCACTGGGGGTTGTGAGGCCAAATGTTGGTTAACATTTGTAAAATGCTTTCAGATCCTCTAATAGAAGGTGCTGAAGTATTCTGGGTGCAGATTTGGTTATGGGTGCTAATTTTTGGCTGTTTAATCCTGTGAGTGCTACTGTAGACACTGGCCATGAGCAAACAGAACTTTTTAATCGTTAGGATGTCAAAGACCATGGTTACACTAACAGTATTATTCATCAGAGCTTTTGTGTTAGCAAAAGCTTTAGTGGGACAGATAATTTGATGTGCTTGTACCCTCTCCTCTGTTCTGTTGGTGGAAATCTCAGAGTCCCTCCCTGAGTCTCTGCCTTTCCAGGGACCTTGACTAGTAGCCATGGATTGGACTCCAGTCAAAGGTGCTGTTCACACACAGTGGCACAGGCCATTCCTGTCATAGTCATGCTTAGCATGTCCTGCCACCTTTCCTCAGCTGAACCAAGAGACCAGCCATGAAAAAATCACATCTAGGTCCTCTTGATGTTCAGTACAGGACACTCACTGTAGATCCACCTGTAAACCTAAATCTTTGCTCTCCTGAACTGCTTTTAGCAGCCTGAACTGCTGGAGCTGGTGGTAAGGAGTAGGAAAGGAGTCTGAGATGTGCTTTCATTCAGTATCCATGAGTGCAGTTTGTGTAAGATAAAGCGGGATCCTAAGGCATGAATGATCCTTTGGAGGGATGGTTGTTGAAGTAGCTGTTGAGAAGAGGTTCCTTTCCTTCCTGCCACAAGTAGTGTTTGGTTATTTGAGGATGCTTGTCCTGGTGGAGCATGCTAAAGAATCACTGAGGCCTTCTTACTAAGCTGCACCTAGTGACACCTCTAAAGCCTGATCCTGCAAGTTCTGCCTTGGGAGTGGAGGTTTGTTTGCAGGAGGATCATCCTGTGGTGGAGCTGAGCCTAAAAATTCCTTCAGGGAATTAGCGGGACCTTGAAAAGGCCTAAAAAAAAAAATTGTTCAGTGGGAAAAATAGCCATTCAAACCAGCAGAAACCACAAAGAAAACAGGGTATGAGGTCAAACTCCCAAGTTTTAATAAGCAATTTTCTAGGTAGAAATGCCTGAGCAGTAGAAGTCAGTGAGCATTTCCACTGTAGCATAGAGTTAAGTCTGTATTGATGCCAATATTGCATGAGTTCTTGTACAGAAATGCATGTGGAATGTTACATACATTCAAAACTAGTTATCTTTGGCGTTGTAGGATCCCTAACATAGATTTGAATACAAAGAGAAAGAGTGCACAGGCATCAGACCTTAGTTATTTAAATGTAAGGACAGCCCTTATTCAGGAAAGAACTTAAAGACATGCTGAAATTTTAGCACATGCTTTACTCCTGTTGATTTTTCTTGAGGTTAAGCTTAGATTTGGTCAGAAAGCTTTCCTGAACTGCAGTGAATTAGTAAGTACTTTCAATATACTATAGCAATTCCAGACCCTGTGAGATTCTGAAGCAGATTATAGTAATTCCACTGTATACTCCAGAGTTTACCTTTTATAATTTTTTCTACTTTTACAAGCACATAAAACTCCACAGGATATGAGGATTTGCCATATTAATTCTGCTATAAAAACCCTGTCTAATTTGCCTCATGAGGCTGCCTTTAGTGTTTTCAGAGACTAATTGAATCACTAAAACTATATTGTTTTAAAACAGTACAGTATTTAGAAACAAATTGGAGGGACTCTTAAAGTAGTAGGGCTTTGTTTCTTTGAAATCTGCCTTTATTCAGTATATTTTAGCAAATTTGCATACACACTAAAGATACCTGTTTCTGATACTCAGTCATTAGGAAGGAATTGGAGCAATCCTTCAAGCCTTGACTGATGTGTTTAGAATTCATACGTTCAGGTGATGATCTTGACTGTAGAAGATCAGGGCAATGCAACAAAATCTTCAGCCTTGGGATTTTTATCACTTGTAAAGCATTTATAATCCTGAAGCTTCTGAGTTAAAGCCTCATCTGTTATAAGATTTGGAGCTAGTTCAGTTCCACCAGCTAAACAGTCAGCCAAGACCCTACACCTTGTAGTAATTTTGCAAGAGCTTGGTAATGGGATTTTACCTTGGTTTACTCTGTGGTGGGACCTGGAAGTAGCTTTTGCCTACCATTGTCTGTTTTTCCTATATCTGCACATTATTTACAATCTTCTCAGGAGCTAGAAACACTAATTGTGTTACTTTCATAGGCAATAGAAAAAGAATTCTGCTTAGAAAACAACTTCCACATGTCTCTTTCATCCTTAGCTAGCACACATATATGCATGCAAAAAAATCACACACTCAGTCTAGCTGCTATTTCTCTCTCATTTGTTTGTTCAGTACTTTTGAAGGGAAAAAAGAGGAAGTAGAACCAAAAATTGTGGCAAACAGCAAAACAATATTACACCCAGGCATTTCCAATAGGAAATAATGGCATTAAAGTATTAGTATCTCCTTATCCATTTGGATACTGATGACATTTTCTAGGATGCCTTGTCTTTGCTTTTTCACGCCTTTGAGGTCGGCGTTGCTCTTCCCGTGGCTTCCTGGAACACCTTGTGGAGGTGCTGTGGAATGCCATGCTGAATCCCTACACAGACACTGTTCCAGAGTCAGCCATTCCTGGAAGTGGCATCCGCTCTGCAGGCGCAGTGTGGACTTTACAGTATGAGCACTGAGAGCACATGAGTGATTTTGTCATTGACTTCAGGGGTACCCCACAGCCATGCAAAGGTATCAGAGAGTTCTCTTACTATAGTAGAGGCAGAATCATTTTTAGAAAGAGGAATAAAATATAGACAAGTAAATTAGATATAAAATTAGTCTAGAAAGTGTCTCCTCAAGCTAAGACAATCCACAACCAGAGAAAAGCTATATAAAGGTGTGTTTGCCACACACAAGGTGCTGATCATGACCACAACAAACACCTTCTTTCACGTGGCAACTTAGACTCCAAGTTATTTTTCTGGTTGCTGATGGAAGCAGGCTGGGACAGTGTTTGGGACTGGTGAAGTTCTTTGTAGAAGCAAATGGATGGCACAAGATGAAGATCTTTTTCAGTGTATCTAAAGTGTCAGGTCAGTCCATGCAACAGGACAAGTGCTTCACACAGGATTCCTAGAAGAGATGCAGCTGAAACACCACCTTGGTGTAATGAGACCAAGAAGGTTAAGACTATAAGTGCCTTCTAATATGCTTTGGGCTTCAGAAGCAGAACAGTACCTGTGCCCAGCAAGGCCTTGGGGACAATGGCCTTGACAAAAGGGGACAGGGCAGACTTTGATTCTTGAGGTATTTAGCCCATCTTGCATTTATTCAACCAGCTCCAGGAAATTGCCGTCTCCAGAATCACAGATTTCTTCTGCCTGATGCCTCTGTCCCATCTGTATGAATCTGAGCAGGCCTCTCCACAGTATCTCAGGAAATGTTAAAGCTGAGTCTCGTGTCTCACAGAGCAGCTGCTCCTCACTGTGGAGTGAACTGGGCTGGGTTCTGCTACCTTGGTTATTGATTCTGCCATTCAGATATTCTTAACCCTCCTTCTTTCCTCCTGGCTTGAGAGTTGGTGTCTCATTCTGGGTGCCTCCAGGTGAAAGGCTGGGGCCAGTAATGTCTGTGGACCCCTCATTTTATTTTGTTTCCTCTGGAACAGATCTACAGTCAGTTGATATTTGTCTGCAGGTCTGAGGCCAAGCTGACAAAAAACCATGTTTTAATAGGGAGAGGGGAGGTGTACAGAGAACACAAGTAGGTGGATAGAAAGGCTTTTTCCAGCAATGCCATTGCACAGCTCTCTGATGGAATCCCAGCCGTAGAGCAGGGTCTGACTATTACATCTGCAGGTGAGAATGTGCAGCTGTGGGGTCATAGACCCTGTACATCCCTCAGGGCACTGTTTAGAGAAGGTTAAAAATACACCTATTTTTGGCCAACAGATGAGCTTTTGAGCAAATGAAAATCAAACCTGGTGGATTCAGCAGTGGGATTTCAGAGCCACTGGGATTTTAGAGCTGTTAGTCTTTGGCATAATTCTGGACAGATCACTTTTCCTTGTGCTATGGTGTGCCAGTGCATGAAGGGCTAATCATAACACTACTATTCGTAAGGTGCTTTGAGATAAGCTGATACAAAGAGCTTGCTTTTAATATTTATTCATTACTTAGCAAAGTCTGAGCACCTTATGGTCCATTGTCTTTGACAAATCTCTTGAGGAACTCTGTCTCCCAAAACTGCTGTAAAAATGCTTCATTATTTTAGTAATGGTGAAAGACAGATGCCTCATTTTTAGTTCTCCCCAAAAACCCATGGATGAGCCAGCAACATCCCTGAGAGCAAGGCCATATCCACATCCAGCAGCCCCTTTCTCTCATCTGGAGTTGCCACCTCTGGCCTGAATACAAGACCCCGCTACCCCTCTTTTTGTTACATGTACATGTAACTATCTGGAGCAATTCACGTTACCATTCAAAATATGGGCTTTGTGCTTGTAAACAATGAATAAGTCTAATTATTTCAGTGGCTTTCTATCAAGGAAACAGTGGGACTGTTGTTGAAACCCTTCTAGTTTAGAAAGTGTTCACGGCTAGATGGCTACGTGGGAGAGAGCTGCCTTTCAGTTGCCTTGCTTAGTGCACTTACTTAAACTCACCTGTTCTGGCTCTGGCTCTTTATCTCAGCGAACTGTAACTCAGGACTCTCGAGCCAGTTCAGATTTTCCCCTGGTCCAACAGTTTATCACTCAAACAATGAAAGAAGGAGTATGCTGAAAGGGAATTAACAAATCTTCACAGTAATTAGTCTGTCAGCAGAAAAAAGAAAGCTGGCATCATTAGGGAAAGATGCTGTGGTGTCCATTGTCAAGGGAGACAAAGGGAAAGGGCTTGTTTCTTAGGGGTATGGTGGGGGACATTTGTTAGGAGGTAGTTACTGAGTGATGGAATGAGCTTGAACTGAACAGAAAATCAAATGGCAGGGAAAGCATGAGGTGGAGCAGTGGCAAATCAGTGCCATTGATGTGTGGGAATAATGAAAGAAAAAAGCCAAGAAATTCTAGAGACAAACAAAAGGGAGGGGGGGATGGGCTGGGGCTAACTGAGGATCTACAGCTTTGTTTGGACAGAAGGGGCTCCTGGCTATTTGTTGAGCCCTTGCCCCTGCAGGTACCTAAGCCAGGGTTCAGGCTAATGTGCCACAGCAGTGTGTCCCACTGCCAAAGGCAGAAATAAGGTCACCCTTGGCTGCAGGCAGGAGAACTTGGCTTGAAGTTCCTCCCCTGCCCCTGTTTAACTCTCCTGCCAGCATGTGTCATCCCTCAAATGGAGAAGGAAGGTCCAGCCCTCTGCTGAATGACAGCATCAACCTGTCGTTTGGTTTTATTTAGGTTCTTCTGTATCAGATCAGATACAGAAATGATCAACATGCCCTGGCTTGGAGAGGACAGGCCTGGCACAGCAGGGAATTGCAGGGCATGTGCAGGAGAATAATGATGGCACCCCTGGGCCTGCTGTCCCTTCCCATGGAGCTCAACAAACTCTGGGAAAAGTAGTAACCCACTTGCACCAGGGTGAAAAGCCAAGACAGGCTACTGGAGGAAGTTTTCTTGATTTGCTGTGTGGGCAGAGGGGCTGATGATCATCCTGTCCAGGAAATGACCATCTGTATGTGAGAGCTGTAGCAGTTAATACAGCAATGGGAAGTCTGTGCTGGACAAGGGGGTCTGTGTTTAACACTGGTTTTCTCGTAAGATCTTTTCTTCTATATTCGTTTGAGTTCAGCGAATTTAATCCTAAAACACAAAATAACTAACGTATCTAAACACTTTTTTTTTTTTTTTTTGCTGTATGGTCTCAGATTTTTTTTTCCTTGCATAGAGATTGCACCTCTTTGTAAATTCTCAGATGCTCAATATAACACAAGTGAAACCCAACACACCTAACCCTCTGCTTCTTTAAACAGACAGAACTTCCTGTGTAATTAAGGGAGCTGAATCCGTTTGGTCCCAGGTTGGTCTCCTTTTTCAGAGATTGATTACCGTCGATAATTCTTGTGTGATTGATTACTTGAGTGCAGATTCAGTTTCCTGGGTGACAGCTGCAGCCTTTGCAGAGAAAACCTCACTGACCCCAGCTCTAAAGTGATCTCTTGTATGAACCTTGAATAGCAAGTTATAGGTGGGAGATATTTTGTATAGTATTATAGTTAATGATAAAGCTGAAAGAGTTTGTTGCAATATCTTAAAAGTTTTAGAATTGAAAATTAAACAAGGAACCTCAGCAAATCAGGGTCTCCTCCATATTTTCTGGTTCTAAAGCGTGTTGGCTTTCTCTCACTTTACTCTCGCTTCAGTCTACCAGTAGAAATACCCTGAGCCTGGCAGGGTTATGGAACTAGAAACAGCATTTTTATTTCTACCAGTATTTTTCTATTTTACTCTAGTCCCAGCTAGCACCAAGCAAAGTGGAGATTTATGGTTGGCTTGGTTTTTAGAGAAACGTATTACTGAAAGTCTTGAAATGAAAAGGAAGGTTAAGTTCATTTTAGGTGACTCATTTAAACTCAAGGCTGCTTTTGGTTTTTATCCAAGCTGATTCTTCCATCTCTATTTGCAACAGTTATATATAGGAAATCAAGATAAATTTGAGTCACATTTGAATAGTGGGGTTGTTGCAGAGCACAGTGATTCGTCTGGCACATGCAGAATGAAACACATTGTTGGCACTTGATCAGGGTGGACCTGAACCAAACCCTGGTTCTGAAACCCCAAGTTCTGGAAAACCCATGCACAGGGTCAAACTTGGGAAATATCTGCAATGGACCAGTAGACCCCGAGCTGGGGTCCAGGCCCAGTTCTTGAAATGACGAATTTTACCTTTAGAGAATCCCTGTGAAACATTTAGTGGGGTTTATTTTTGTTGTTTCTTGGGCTTTGAGGTTATGTTTGGGGAGTTCTTTGTTCTTTTTTTAATTCCAGCATAGCTGCTTTTCTCCATCTGTTTCCAACCATTGCAGAGCAGGGATGGATGGGCTTGTAATTCATTTCTCTTAGCAGGAGGCAGTTGAAATCTAGTGATAATTTGTCTCCCTCTCATGCTGACCACTGAATGGCTGCAGCACACAGATCTTTTTTTTTTTCCTTTTTCTTCCCCTCGCAGAAGAGCTTTTTCCAGATTTAGTGTGATGTCTAATGATGCGTCTGCTTAAAAAGAAGAATGTCTAGGGAATTAATTGCACTGCTAACTGGTGTTTATAGATATGGTGAAGCAAGTGTTGAATGTTAGAACAAGAAAGCCTGTGAGTTATAATTACATGCTGAATTCTGACATGTAAAATTGTTGTTAGTTTGCTTCTTATTTAAATGATGGGTGATCCAAGCAGCTTTATCACTGTGTACAGCTGCGATTATTAGTTAGAAGACACCCAGGGTCTTTTGGAAAGAGAAAACCTGTCTAGCCAAATCTCTTCTATTCTTTGATTTGACAACACATTCCCCCCCCCCCGACCCCCATGATAGTCTGGATTTTGTGACACTGTCTAGCCTGGAAGCATAGGAAAGGAGTATCAGCCTGCTGACTTTGCTGTTCCTAGCCTTTGCCTATTTTCTCAAACAGAAATCCTGTCCCAAACTAGGGTGAGCAGCTCCCATCACATCAGCCTGAGTTACTCACGCTCTCTTCTCTGGGAAGCAGGAACTGACTTTTTGCTCATGGCCCTGAAGCTCTTGGGCTGCACACCTGCCAACAGGTTGTGTTGAGGGAGGGAGAAATGCAGCTGAACCAGAACCTGCTCATAGATTACTGTCTGAGGTCATTCGTCAAGTTTGTATGATTTCATCATAAACAACAAAGCTGCAATATAATATAACTGAAAGGCCACAATGTATTTTCTATTGTCGTTCAATGGGTGGGGGTTGGAGGGGCAGCTGGGTTTAAAGTTTAGCTGGTATACTTTAAACTCTGTGTACATAACCTTGGAGGACACGGGGGGTGGTGAGGGTTTGGTTGTTACTTTGTTGGGATTGGTAAACTTCACTATGTTTTTGTTTAAATAATAAGGTATTTAATTAATGACATTGTACAAAGAGCTATTAATTTAAATGGTGTTTTTGTTCTCCTAAACCAGGTCTATTAACCTTTCTTTTTGGCAAGCCTGCAGCAAAGCTGATCACGTTAACTTTTGTACCTTGGGGGAGTGCATGGAAGGGGAAGGGAAATGCTTTTCTCTTCAGACAGATAATGTTGCCCATAGTTAACTTTCTGCTTGGATATATACCTTGAATTCCCTTTATGCTGAATTTTTATGTGAAGGTCTCTCAAAGGGACAGAACAAGCAGAGGTTATTCCAAAAGATCTCAACTGTATCATCTTGTAATATATTGCAGCTTTATGCCAATGATTCCTTGCTTACCTGTACACAGTCCATGCATGTTTTGAACTAATTTTGCATTCTCCATTTGTGGTGAGTTATTTAGCATTTTAACCACCTTTTGTGCCATTCAACTTGTACAGAAAACATTTTTATTGACGTTTTAAAGGGAGGGGAAGAAAATAAAAAGACCCCTTCTGCTCCCTAGTTGTAGGTAGAACTCAGTTACTTAGCAAACAGACGTAGATGAGTGGTTGTAGTGTTAGAAATGTTAGCTTGCTCGTGAACAAGCTCTTGAGAGTAAATGCATGGTCCTGTACCTCTCTTTTCTTAATTAGCTCTTCCTTTCCTCCTGGAAAGATTATCTCTCCCTCTCTCTTACTCTGTCTTTGTCTCTCTCGTGGTTGTAAAGTACAGATTTGGGCAGAAATAAAACGATACACGACGAGGTTTGAAAAGCAGTTCTCAACAGGTTCTCTCGGGGAACGTGTTTCCCACAGCGCCTTGCCTTGGCACGTTGATTAGACTCAACTTTCAAGGTAAAACAGGTGGAGATCAGCCATCCGTTGCCTCTTCTTGAACTGGGGAACAAGGCTAAACCTTTGGAATTTTGTGGCTCTGACGAGGTCTGGCTGATCCTTTGCAGCTGAGGCAAGAGGCACGTGGTGCATCAGCCGTGGCCTCCTCACCTGGTTGTGGCTGTACCTGGGACTCGTCCCACGGCCCCTGATTTGCGGAGTTTGCACATACTTTTTGATTTTCCTGGACACACAGCGCGAGGGGGTGGGGGGTGGAATACAGGGGTTATGTTGTTAGGAGCTCTGTAGACAACTCCTTCTCCACACTCCCAGGCTCTGAGTTGAGTACACAGGGCTTCTTGTTTGTTAGCTGTGGTTCTGTTGGCAATGGAGGACAGAAAACAGTCAAATTCTTGGAAAAGATGGGGTCACTCACAAAGATGGATTTTGTAAGAAATGGACTTAAAAAAACCCCACAAAGCCCTGCCACAAAACCACAAAGTGTACCTAGATCCACACATCTATTCCCCCATGCCTCTTCTCCCTTAACAGAATTTCCTTTTGTTAGAAGATTTGACTTTCTAGGAAAAAATTCCATTTTTGTGAGGTGTTGTGAACTGATTTTACTACTTGTAAGAACCATCCCAGGTCTGAGTATTCTTGTAATGCAATGCCATGCAGCAGAGAACCTGTCCACTTTATAGCTTTGCTCTCAATATTTGTTATTCATTGTTTTCTCATCTAAATGTACATTTGCAAGATGTGTGTAATGTCATTTTCAAAAAATAAAATTTGGTTTCAATATTTAGGCCGACAAAAACCTTTCTGATGCTTTTATTTGGCAAGTGTATGTTGACTATGACTTACGAATTATAGCAGTACTCATTCATTTTGATTCATCAATGTTCCCAAATCAGTCCCACTTGTATAAATACAGAAAAGAAAGTGACTGCAGAGGAAATTTGATGGCCCTGAATTAATTAAGACCCACATCTGCCTAACTGAAGCAGCCCAACCTGTATTAGACCCATCCTTTTTCCCAAAGGGATGAGCTTCCTGTGAGTCCCACTCTGGGATTCAGGGGGCAAGTAGGGGCAGCTCTTTCCCTAAATGAGCACTGCAGTTAAAACTGTGGATTCAAAGCAGCAGATCTGGCCCCCAACTGAACTCTGTTCTGGCACCCAGGGCCTGGGCAAGGCCTGTGCGGTCTCACATGGGCTTTGGGAAGTTTGGTGAGGCTTGAGAGCTGCACTGTGTTTGTCCTTCCTTCCCACACTGGCCTGAAAAAGGTCCAGGTTCTCCTTTCACAGCTACCCCATCAGAACCACAATGAAGAGAAAAGCATTCTCCCCTGAAAACCCTGAAAAATGATAATAAGGCTTAGACCTCCTCATTTCATTATACAGTACAAGCCACTTTGCTGTTTGTTTCTTCCTTGCATCTGCAGAATTAAAAGTGAGTATGGTGAGTCAGCTCTGGCCATCCCTGCTGTAGACTGGTCTGCTGTGAAAGAGCTTGGATCCTTCCCGATGTTTCACGCTCGGATGGAGCCCTTTCTCCTTTTTCCCCTGTGGCCATCACATGTCAGCCCAGAGAGGGCTGTCCTCTTTGCCCCCTGGTCCAGAGGAGATGCTGTGCCAACTGGCAAACAGCATCAGGGCTACCAACACATCGCCCCACTCGGCCAAGTGCTGGCACCCACTTGAGGTGATCACACCATGCTTGGCCAGGCCAGAGCAGCATAGACAGTGGAGTTCTGTTTGCAGTGAAAGACCACACTGAAAAAAATTCCAGTTCCCAGAATAAAAACAGTAGAAAGAAAACAGTCTCAGAACAGCCTTTATCCAAGTGTGCACAGACTGAAACTGAAGCAAATGTTATCAGAAAAGCAGAACGAGTGCTTTGGAAAGCACTCTGCCCGTGCCTTTATGCACCCCAAGAGCCAACAAAGCACACTGGTGTCTTTTCTAGGGGCTATGTGTTAGATGGGGTCAATAAAAAAGTTAGGAAGTAGTGCTTCTACCCATGCAAAAGGTTCTGAAAATGTCAGATTTAAAACCCTCAACCTGCTGTGTGCAGCTATTGCAGCAATTCCAGGGACTCCAGAGAGGGTTCAGAGGAAACCTAGATGGTGGTAGTGTGGCACCTGCAACCAGCACTGCAAAGCAGTGGAAATGATGCTGCTGTCTTAGCAGGAATCACACTGACACATATGAAATCACTACAGATTTGCTGTCATGTCAATGAAAGCAAAAATTCAGCTTCCACAGCCCAGCCTTCCTGCTACATACAGTATCCTGGGATATGTTGTTTCATCAGAGCAGCAAACTAGTGTTTGCTCCCTAAAGCTCCCAGTTGAAGTGTGGTGCCAGTTGCTTGGGCTGCAATGAAAGTTCTGGCCTGGTTGGAAACCCCTTGGCTGGTCCCTTGACCTGACGGCCATTTCTTGTGCTCAGCCATTGCTCGCTGTCCAATTGGGTTCCAATCAAAGAAAACACACTTTTTTCCTGTCAGGCTTGTCGGCTGCAAATGATCCAAGTGTTTTGTGGCTGCTGGCTGGAATTGCAGCTCAAAATATGGCAGCCAGACCCGTGTGGAACAAGACACTGACTGGGCTCTCTGGGCTTAGCTCCATGAAACACCAGACAGGGTTGTAGCTTCAACTCAAGGTTTATGCACTGATGCTTAATCTGATATTTTCTGTAAATAAAACAACTTTAAAAGTCAAGAAATCAGATAATTTATGTGGTTTCTTCTGCAGTCCAAGCTCTGCACCTTGTTCTCCACCTGCTCCCTCACCCCATCTCTCAAACACACTCTAACTTCAAAGGTACAGTTCTCCATGCAAATATCACCTTTATCATAAGGCAGGCCTTGCACACCTGCAAACAGATGTGACTCTTCAGATGTTCACTGTCAAAGATCCATAGTACAGCTATTTGGGTTTTTTTAAAGAATCAAATCAACAAGGTTTAATTTTACAGCCCACAAAGTATGTGAGAACAATGACTTGCGATTATAGGTACTCAGTCCTGTATTTGCAATCTGGTTACTATGAGTTATGATGACCTGGGCTCTGTATGGTGCATCAAACAACTGGACTCCTTGTGTTAAGTCTTTATAAGATTATCAACTGTTTCTGTGTGTAAGAGAGCAGGAGTAATGTTTTATGGATTATGACTCCAATTTCCATAAACACACCTTTGCCACTGAAAATTGCAGTCTGCATTCTTTACTCTCAAGTAGGTCTGCTGAATTTAAAAGTTCCCATCAATGTTTGACATAAATCAGTTGACCCTGAGATCTCAGAAACATTCCAGTTCCCAATGACTGTGAGTCTGCTGCTCCCTGACCTCCATGTATTAAATGATGCAAAGATTTTGTTTCCATTTATGTTGCTTCTCTGGGGTTACCTGGAGGGTAATGAGGCACTGAGTGCCCCACACTTCACTAATGTATCTGGGAGTGAAGAGCAGGAAAGATCTTGAAAAATATGTTTATCTTTGGATTGTATAAGCAGTGAACAGGAACACAGTCACAGTGATGTGAGCCTGGAACCGGCGGGACAATTGGAGCCTGCAAAGCCTCCAGGGAAGCACATCTCTGTGGAGAGACAGTGCTGGCCTGGCAGTGGCATCCCCTCCCTGCTCCTGTCCAAACTCTGGGCCACCAGCTCCAGCTGGGTTTCACTGCAGTGATTCACCATTGTGAAGAAGCCCCTTCTCCCAAGGACAGACAAGCACCTTCTCTCTCTCCTGCTTCAGCTAGGTCAGAGTCCACCAGCCAGGTCATAAGTGTGGTGCAGTAAATGTGAGACCAGGAAAGGATGCTAAATAAGACAAATCCACTGCTTCCTTGTGCTGGGAACTCATTTATTTTAATTACAGGTCTTCCCACAGTTGGTGCACCCAAACGAGTGATGGATTTGAGTTGTTCCTTCTGGTACCTGTGCTCCTGCCATGATGTGCACATGTGTCATCATCTAATTTAAGTGTTCAGAGTGTGCTTTTAGCACCCATGTACAGGCACAGGAAGTGCCATTGAGCTGGTTAAACCTGTGTTCTGCTAGTCACTGTGAGAGAGTGACAGTCAGGGAGTGACAGCCAGGACAGCAACTGGAGCTGAGGAGAGAAAGGTGATTTCCAAAGGTCCCTTGCAACATGTCAGTTCAGTGGCCCAGGCTGCCACTCACCACACTGAGGTTTCATAGCAGCTTGACTGCTTTAACTGGGATGTGGAGCCAACACATAGGAGGATTTTAGATCACTGGAAATGGTGTTCAGCCATCTGTGTTCAGATCCTGGGCTTCTTGAGCCCAAGGCAACAAATCAGGAGTTTGGCCACTCAGATGCTCCCTTTCACTGTCTGCCATCAAAACCTTGTGATTTCAAAAGCTTCTCTCAAAGCTTGTCACCACAGGCTGGCTGTGTGCTGCTCTCTAGACAGCACCCCAAGCAGTGTTTGTCCATCTTCTGAAGCAGAGATGTCCAAATGGATGCAAGAATTCACAACCATGGAGAGTTTCTCTGGAGAGCTACGAAAACATGTTAGCGGGAGAAACACTCCAGTGGCACCACTTAAATTGTATCAGTGCCTTATCGGTCCCATTAGGCTGAACTGCATCTTTAGCTGCCTTAAAAGCTTATTCATAAGCTTTTAATATTCTAGGAGATGTAACTAAGAGCCCACTGTCCTGGATTTTGGCTGGGACAGAGTTAATTTTCTTCCTGGTAGCAACAGCTACTGGTGCTGTGGTTTGGAACCAGTATGAGAATAATGTTCATAACACACTGATGTTTTCAATCATTGCTAAGTAGTGTTTATACTCAGTCTTTTCAGCTTCTCACACCCTGCCAGCGAGGAGGCTGGAGGGGCACAAGGAGCAGGGAGGGGACACAGGACAGATGACCCCAAGTGACCGAAGGGATATTCCAGACCATATGGAGTCATGCTTAGCATATAAACTGGGGAAAAGCTGTTTAGGGACTGTGTCTTGGGAACTGGCTGGGTACTGCATAGCGAGTGGTGAGCAATTGCACTTGTTTTGTTTTGAAAATTATTAGTATCATCATTATTATCATAAGTTATTTTCTTCCATTTCAAGCCCAATAAACTGCTTTTGTCTCAACCCATGAGTTTTCTCACTTTCTGCCTCCTGACTCTCTCCCCATCCCAGTGGGAAGGCAGTGAGTGAGTGGGGCTGAGTTGCCAGCTGGGGTTAAGCCAGGCCACCTGCAAACATCACACAGTGTGGCACAGCACAGGGATCTGAGCTGTGCAGCACTATGGCACTAGCTGAGGTCCTGAAAGCAGCACAGCTCCCTTGCTCACTGATGCGGCCTCTGTGCCTTTGGGACACAGGACAGCATCACTGTGAGACTGCCACATCTCTTGGAAGTGATCAGTAGAGCAATCAGAAAGACCTTCCTCCTACAGGTACTGTGATCTGCTCAGGTCTTCAATGGTTGGCAGAACAGGGGAACTCAATTGCTCTTTTAAAGAACAGGAGGGGATCAAGATGCCAACCTCTGACATGTATGGCCCCAGCTTTGCTGAAAAATAAGGCAGCAAAGCCAACCTAAGCTTGAATTAGCACAGTGCAGCATCCTGGCTGTAATAACCAGAAAAAATTCCCATTGAAGATGCACACACAGCCAAATCTGCCATCAGCCTGCTTTAGCATCAATGGCAATTCTTCCTGTACAGCCTAGAAAGGTGACTGGCACCTACAGCAGGATGCAGCAATAAACCCTTCATTTTAAATCAACAGATGACCAGCCTGGCCTCTGGAGAATGATGCATTTGTGCAACCAGGAAAGAAAATCTCAGGACGATGCTGTTCTGTCACAAATTGTCCATGCTTTAATTAAGAAGTCCTCATCAGGGAGGAAGATAACTATGAGATACATAAGGGGAGGAACACAATTGATCTATAATGAAATCAGCTCTCAAATGAGGTCGCCCACCCATGCACTGCCATGCACACACAGTGGGGAGATGAGCCAAGCACAGAGGGATGAGGCCAAGCTTTTGTAGGCTGAAAATGAATAGGCTGTGCTTTGAGTGGGGAGGGGACCGGAAAGGCGGGAAGGGACACGCAGTTACGTGCCGTAGAACTTGAGGACAAGGGCAAACGTGTCCTCCCGTGCCCTGCTCATAGCTCCCCCTAAAGGACAATTTCCTTATCCTAGTGTCTCATGACAAAGTCCCACAGAACAGGCTCCCAGGCACACACAGGCCAGCGCAGCTTCCCCTCGTGGCTTATCCCATTAAAAGAGAAACTAAAAACCACCTTTCTGTCCCCTTGACACAGATTTAGATACATAAAACCAAGCCTGCCCTTAATATCCTTAAATCTTTAAATCCAAATGACTCAAAATACTCTGCTGCTGGTCAGAAAAGTAGATCAGCTGTGACTTTTTAAATGTCAGCCACCAGCAGTAGGAAAAGAGTATTTAGAGCAGTAGGCTACAGCTCAGGAGACTTTCAATTCCTGATGCAGCCACAGGTTTCTGTGTCACCTGGGCAGTCACCTTGGGCCACAGACAAAACACAAGTTTTGTCAAGTGCCCAAAGTGGGCTTAGAATTTCTTTGGATTCCGGGTGCCAGCAGGATGAATAATCACTACTTCAAGCTCCATGTAAAGAGTTTAACCTGGGAAACTGGAATAGCTGCTAAGAGTTACATGTGGGAGAAATCACCACCACTTGAGAGCAGAGCTGGGACCTGAACTGCAAGAAGACAGATCTTCATTAAATGAAAAAAATGTCCTTGTATGATCAAGTGTCCAAGGTGAAACCTTCTGGGCTCCAAAGCAGACGTGGACTGTGGTGAGCATTGCTAGGGAACATGTCCCAACTGGGGAAACTAAAACTTGGTGCAGTGGGGTTCTCTCTAGGAGTGCGGTGCTGCGCCCACACTTACAGGCTTGGACAGCGTTCCTGCACCAGCAGCATCCCACAAACCATGAATGAGAGGGTAAACGTGACCCAAGCCCTGTTCAACTCCTCCTAACATTAAACAAGGCTTAGTTTAAGGCTGTATGAGAGGGGCAGCACTCCTGGAGGCCTTGGCTGCTCAGATGGAGAAAGGAAAACTGTTAAGCCCAAGTGCTTTTCTCATGACTCTGAGACAGGAACGGCTCTATCCAAATCCCACTGAGAAACAAGAGTGCTACAGGGAATGTTTTAAATATTAATGTTTACACAACACTTGGAATACAAATGGCAATTCAAAGAGAAGGGAACTCCTGTCTCTGTGGGCTCCTTGGGGAGTTTTTTTTCATGTGTTTTTCAGTGTGATTGACACCTGCCCACACAAACAGTGTGATGTCCCTTGTGCCCCCAAAACACCCATCCTGCTACCACTGCACAGGGCCCTTGCTGCCAGAGCAGCAGAGAAAAGCTGGGGAACAACTGGCCTCAGCCATGGGAACAAAGGGAAGAAGGATGACTGGCCCACAGGTGGGTGAGGGAGAGGAGCCAGCTCCTTGCCCGACCCCTTCCCCAGCACTGTGCCCTTTTCCCCTCTGAACGCTGTGTGAACAACATGCCCAGACCCAGGATGAGGGAACTCAAGGTCCCCACAATGGGGGCTCCCCCAGCCCCTCACAAGGCAGGCAATGACAGTGCCCAAGGAACCCCCACTAGGGAGAGGTGAGACCTCAGGGCTCAGTGCCAGAGCCTGGCTGTGCCCCAAGGATGCTGGGCGCTCACCGGCACATGGCAAGCAGGCAGATGGCATCAGGCCTGTCCTACACCTCCCTTGCCTTGTCTTGCTCTGCCTACCTACCCCAGCCCCACAGTTGATATCTCAGCCCCATAAGCTTTATTTCACTGCCAGCTCTGCTGTTTCAGCTCCAGCTCTGCATCTTCCTGACACTGCTGGGTGAAGCTGTTCTGGTTCTCACAGCAGTAGCTTGGTTGTGGCTCCAGCTCTAGGAAGTTTCAGCTCCAGCTCCACAGTAATTCCAGCTCCAACCCTAATAGTCACTCTCCAAGCCCCACAGGGGTTTCACCCCCACCCCTACCATCTTTATGTCTTCACCAGCTCTGCTGCCTCAGCTCCAGATTCCCAGCTTCCTACTGCCTCTGGCTAAAATCTGCTCCTGGATCTCACTGCACCCCTGGGGCTGTTGATAAAGCCATGAAACAGTCACTGTCACCACCCGAATATCTCTGTGAGCTGTCACACTCTTCCAAAGGGGGTCCCCACTTTGGGGGATAACAGGACCTGACTCCAACACCCCTCCCCTCCTGGGTCTCACCTCCCCATTTTCCCACAGCGCCCCCCCTGGCTGGCATCAGGGGCTGGGAATGGCCACTCAGCGCCTGGCTCCCCATCCCAAAAGGTGCCCTTGGGCTGGTTCTGAGCCCCAGGAACAGCCCTAAGACCTTCACTCCCATCTTGTGCTTGATACAGTTGGGTGAGCTGAAACCTCCTCAGGCAGCTCCTGCAGCCCCCAAGCTGCAGCTCTGTCCCCTTCCCCATGGGATTTATTTCAGCTCCACCTGGATTTTGGTCTGGCTCCAGTCCCAGGGGCTTTATGTTCACTCCTGCCCCACAGTGGGTGTTTCAGCCTCAGCCCTACAACCTTTATTTAATAAACATCATGTATCAAGTAAATAAAATAAAAAAATACAACAAAAATACAATAATATAAAAATATATTAATACAATGAAGTAAGAACAACATTAGAATAACATAATAATAATAGAATAAATAAAGCAATACTAGAAAACAAAAGCAGAATAAAATAAAAATAATAAAACAAACAAACAAAAACATTTATTGCCTTTTTTTAATTACTTTAAGCCCCAGTTCCCACGGGCCATATCCTGCCTCGCTTGCATTGCCTTGCCTATCCCTCCCTTGCCATGCCTTGCTTTGCCTTTCCTACACTCCCCTTGTTTTGTCTTGCTTACCACTCTCTTGCCTTGCTTTTCCTTTCCTACCGCTTCCTTACCTTGCCTCTCTTGCCTTTCCTACCTTTCCTGTGTCTTTCCCACCTTTCCTTTGTCTTTCCTACCTCTCCCTTGCCCTTCCCGCCTTTCCCTTCCCCTCCCTCGCCTTTCCCGCCCCTCCATCGCTGGGCGATGTCGCCATCTCGCGGCTTCGAGGGCCCGGCCCCGCTTTGGGGGGTCACAAACATCGGGAAATCCCGAGCCTGTTCCCTCGGGCTGCCTCCGTTCGAGAGCCGCGTTCCCCTTCCCCTCCTCAGCCTCCTCCCCCACCGTGGCCAGCCTGCCTGAAAAATAGCTCCGAACGCCCGCTCCAACCGCTGCTGCTCCAGGGAATCTGAGCGATGGCACTGCTGCCTTGTCTGTCCCTACAACAAATCGTTGTTGTCTCTGAGCTGAGCTGTAGAACTGGGCTCTTCTTTTTTTTCTTTTTCTTTTTTTTTTAATTATTTTATTTTATTTTTTCTTTTATTTATTTATTTATTTATTTTATTTATTTATTTATTTATTTATTTATTTATTTATTTATTTATTTATTTATTTATTTATTTCTCTAGGTTTAGAAATTTTTCTAATTGTGGTTAAGGTAGTTGGGGGATAAATCCTGCCCTGTACACTTCAGCTGCTCTGGCAGCTGTGGCCAGGGGTAAAGCACAGCCCCTTCTGTGCCCTATTACAGTCTTCCTTTAACTTAGTCCTGTGCTTGGACTGATCCCTTACTCCAAGCCCTCCTGTCATTTATGCTGTGGAAGAAAGCATGAAGGTACCTATGATCAAAATCCCAAGATGCAAGAGATGAATGATCCAGGTTCAAAATGCTGCTGTTGAGCAGAATCAGACCTCATCTGGATACACAACTCTGAAAGTTTTTGGTGAATCTTGGTTAGCTTTCAGATTCTGCCTCTTGGGCTCTTCTCTGTTCAAAATTGCTTAAATTAGAAAGAGTAGAGTAAACATGTAGGATTTAAGTAGAATCTCTGCTGGAAGCCACCTAATGTTTTATTAATAAATTGCCCCATGAAACTGAGTGAATAATAGATGAATGTAGCTCTGGTGGGACACAAGACCTGGCAGCAGACTGTGTGTACAAGGTGATGGGCAGATTGGAGGCATCTGTGATAAATAGTCATGAGTGGGGCAAAGCCACCTGGACACCTTGGAGTAATGACTCTCTGACAGGCATGAGAACAGCTATTGGAGCAAAGCAACCTGGACCTGACTGAACTGAGACCAAAAACCCGCTTGATATGAAGAAGAGCCTGTTATCACATCCTTCTTGTGAAGAGTGTTTTCACAAGAGTAGCTCTCTTGGATCAGGGCTGGGTGGGAAGAGAGGAGCAATTCTTGGTTCTAGATGGTTTGGATGCTGCAGGTTCTGAATGAACAAAATGGGGTACTTTGGACCACAGCCTGGTCAAATTCTGCTGCTACCACCCGCTTTGGGTGTTGTCCAGGTTTGCAATGCTCTTGCCTGCATTTGCCTTGTTCAGATTTCCAAGATATGGCAGCGCCAGTGGAGCTGAACCAGACGGAAATGGAAAATGTGCCACATTTATCACTTGAGATGAAGGGTCAAGTTGCTCCCACAGGAACAGCTTCTTGTCTGATCACTACAGGTCATTTATTCTATTCCCTGTTGCCCCATCCCTGGAAGTGTTCAAGGTCAGGTTGGATGGGGCTTGGAGCAACCTGGGATTGTGAAAGGTGTCTGCCCATGGCAGGGGTTTGGAACCAGAGGAGCTTTAAGTCCCTTCCAACCCAAACCATTCTGGGATTCTGGGATTCTTGCAGCCACAATTAATGCTGATTCCCACTAGCATCCTTTTTTCGGGACACCTCTATATCTCTTTAATAACTCTTCCCAAGTGCTGCCCATTGCCTGGGTGAGCCCTTGGCTGCTCTGTGTGTGCTGCTGTCAAACCTGGTGATGGCCCCACAGGAAAGCCGAGCCAGAGGGCACTGCCTGGGACAAAGAAGCCTTTCGGTCTCTTTGTCAGCCAGTAACAAGCTGCTGGGTTGCAGCACAGAGCTGGGTGCTCTCTGCAGCTGTGAGTGACTGCAGGGCTGGCACAGGCCGTGTGCTGCAGCCGGGGCTCTGCTGCTGGGGTGAGGAGTGGTGCCTGTGGCTGGACTCGAGGGTGGTTGGAGTTGCTGCTGGGTGCAGGGTTGTGCAGACAGCAAAGTGTCCCATGGATGGGAGGGCATGGATTTATGGAGGTATGGATGGGCTCTGAGCACAAGGTGCTGAACCTACAGATGTGGGGTATATAAGATGTAATGCCTTATGAAGAAACAAGTTCTGTTGTTTATCTGCTCTGTGGTGTGTCTTTACACACAGTCACAGCTCTGGGCGCTGCTCTGCCTGGTAAGGGTGGTTTGAAAAGCAGCAACTTCAGAGCAGTGGAGACTGTGGTGGGGCACTGCTCAGGGGATGTTCACAGGCTGCGCAAGAGAGCAGTGGGAAAATTGGGGACACTAGGAGATGCAGCAAAGCCATGGATGTAAACCAGCCTAGAGGAGTATGTGGTGATGATGATGATGTTCAGGACACCTCCAACAAGGAAGCTAAAGGCTGCAAGAATCATCCAGGATTTCAGGTGTCATGCTGTAAGGTTAAATTGTCCATAATAAGTGAGATCTCTTTTCACTGTCTGTGTGAGCATGTCTCTGAGTGCTGGGCCATAGACCCACTGAAATACAAGCTTTTTCTGCCATGGCTCTGCAGTGACAGCAGAGCTGTCTGGTTGCCATTAGTTGCCATTCCTGTGGCTCACCTTGCTGCCTGTCCAAAGGAATTCCTGCTTCTGACAAGACTTCCAGCAAGAGCTCCTCCTCAGCCCAGGCAAATCCCATACAATTCCTGGATTATATCACTCCTATCAAACAGTTCTCATGGTTTTATTCCACCTTGGATCAAAGCAAAGGCAGATACTGTGAGAACACATTTTATAAGCTGGGAATATTTATTATCAGCCTGCAGAGTGGAATTTTGTTGGACTCATGTGGGGTTTTTCATATTCTTCCCTCATCTGTGCAAATGAATCACAGCATGTGTGTAATATACAGGCAGGCATCAGTTTTTTATGATGATTTAAACTCCCGTCTACTTACTCAATCATGAATTGGAAACATGTGGCCTGAGTACATAGGACGTTTTTACTCATGAAATGTTAAAACTGTAGTGGCAGCTGCCAGGGCCTTTCACTCCAAATTTCAGTGTGCCTTCAAAAGGACTTGGGGTAAATGAGCAAAAAGTCCTGCAGTAAACTTTGCAGAAATTTGTGATACTACTTAATCATCTTCAGGGTATTTTGTGAATGCAACTCATCCCCTGAGATCCAAACTCCTCTAGGCAAATAGGAGATTTGCTCAATAGCAAAGTTCAGGAGAAAGAATGGACCTGTTTGTAAACTTATGACCAGTTATGCCAAAATGAAGATTAAATGGAGGAAGCAAATTGGGGGGAATATCTAAAACTACTGGTATAGATTAAATTCTGTAATGCATTTCAAAATGGTTCCTGTTCAAAAATTGGCCTACATTTACTAAAATATGAATAAAAGCCACATAATGGTAAAATAAGAGTGTTATTGTCCTCAAATGAGAAAAATTTCAAGTCAAATTAATCCAGATGTTTAGGATTTACCCAAAAGGAAATGGAAGCTGAGCAAAGAATGGAGAGGAGTTTGTTTTGGCAAAACCATTTCTTATTGAGAATTTCTTTGTGTCCTACATTTCATTTTGCCACAGCACAGAGAAATGTACCATTTTCTAGGCACGAAGCCCCTGCTGGGTTCTGCCGCATCTCCTGCCTCATCCAGCTGCATCCCATGAAAGCTATGTGGGACTCTTCTGGGTGGGTGTGTCGGGAGGGACAGAGGCAGAGGCATTGACACTGATGGCTTTACTCAAGTAAGGAACACTGTGCAGCCTAATAAGGAATGTAACTTTTTTTTTCGTGATGCTCATTAATCTGCTCTGTTTTCCCTACCAAAAAAAAAAACCCTCCTGCAGCTCTTGCCAAACAGCCTGGCTTCTTCTCCTCCTTTAAAAGTTCATTCACAGTTGCAGCTGCAGTCACAGCTAACAGGCAGCCTGTCTGTCAGGAGTACACAAGACTCTGCATTTTGGGTCCCTGTGACATCCCTGGAAGGGTCATCCTGACACCACCCCCGCCGGAGACGTGATCGTGGTACAGTCCAGAGAATTCCAGGTTAAGGCTTTGGGGGATCAGTGTTTGCAGGAGCCAGTTTGGAGTTTGATGTGCCCCGAGCAAGGTCTGACCGCATCCAGGTGAGTGCCAGGGGCAACCTGAAAACTGCCATTCACCGGATTTGCACCTTTATCACCAGGATGAAAAGTCTCTGTGTCTCCAGGAACGGGTGTTTCAGCCAGCACAGTGAGAAAATTATTTTCATTACTTTTTGATTTTGTTTAACGTACATTTCTTTCGGAAAGTCATCTCTCAACTCTGTACTAACTCTGAGCCAAGCTTTATTACAGGATTTATTGCCAAAGTATGGATGCTCTCCTTTCTTCTGGGATAACCAGGTTCACACTAGTCTTCTCTCTACGGGCATCATTAACAGTTATTCCAAATAGAGGGGCCAGACTGATAAAATGTGATTTGATCTCTGCTCTTATAATTCCATTTGCCATACTGTCTCTGATCTTCCAAAATACTGTCAGTCCTCGCTGTGGATTCTTTCATTGTGAAATTCAAATGGCAACTGTACTTTTTTTTGGTAGTTTTTTTTCTTGTGAAGGAGATTTTATACTGTGTCTAAAATAACTGATAAGAGGATATATAAAATAATGAAATAGTCTGATAAGCAGTTAACCATTAATTTGCAATCTTTTTAAAATTTTTTTTCTTAACTGACTTTTATGAAGAGGCAGAATGGAGAGATACTGGAATTCTGAAGAAAGCTCTTTCCTGTGGTTCTGGCACAAAAGCTTGGCTTGAACAAATTAAGTGACAATGCTGTTGGCATTTTCTTCAGAGCTTGTTATGTATAACTTGACTGGATTAATGGTAATTGTAACAATTGGCATCTACCATACTAAATTACTTAAAAAAAAAATAATTCAAAGTGTCTGATCTTCTGAGGCTGTAGTGGAAGGCACTGCAGGTAGGTTGCTTTGAAGCATGCAGTCACCTGTGCACTTTGGAAATTTCCGTCTGCCTTAAAAAGGTGTCCCATAGCCACTTTGTGTGTTCACTAAAGGGAAGGTTTGTATCAGTTTAGCTGAAGGATCAAGCTGTGCTAAGATTGGATTCTGTGCAATACACATAAGATTCTCTCTTTTCAGTAGAGAGAGAAAATGCAACATAAAATGAACAAGTGGCAATTGCTGTCCTGAAACAGAAACGACCACCCTGAGTTCTTGCTTCTGAGAGCTGTTGGAAAAGGGGCACACGGTCATGGGGCTGGTGCAGAGTTTTTTGGAAAAGCATTTTAATCTTGCTTGCCAGCTGCAGGTAGATATGCTGGTGTTGGTCTGTAGTGCCATGTGTTCATCCTGTACCATCACCCAGCTGCTCTTGGGGTCAGATACCCTCACGGTCCGGATGTGCAGAGGGTTTTGAACTTCTGAATGCTGGCCAAGACGTAGCAAGGGACTTAAACATCTGCACTGGTGACTGAGGCAAAACACCGGGGCCTTAAGGATGAGATAGAGTGTAAAAAAATTGTCTCAAGCTACTGCTTAATGTCTAAATTGTGAAGTGCATCATGTGCCTATAGCTTGTGGACTTTGTGTGCCCTTAACTTAGTACATGATCAGCAGAACAGAGTGGCTGTCAATTGTTTGGTGGCTGCCAAACAAGTTTGTGCCTCTGGCTGAGCCCCTCGGGGTCTTGGTGCAAGAGACCTTCCAGCAGTTTACTTGTCATGTGTGGACAGGACCAGGAGCCACACAAAACACAATTGTAAAAACCTAGTTTGGCTGAAGGCAGTGGGGCAGCAGGTGCTGCTTTTTGAGAGCAGAAGCCTCTGTCTGGGAGCACTGGCCAAGCAGTAACTGTGTGTTTGGTGTGGGCAGAGACCTGTGGGGCTCCCCTCTGGGAACCAGTGTGGGCAGGGGTGCATGGCAGGGGAAGATGAGCCTGGTCCTTGTGGCATTTAGTTGAATCGAAGGAAAGGAGCCAGGGGTTTTTATCTCTGTTTGCAATGATCTCTAAGAATTTGAGCATTTAGTGGAAGGTTTCACCTGGAAACCAATCAGGTGGAGGCAGAAGTCTGCTCTGCTAGTAACTCCACTCCTTTTTAAGTCTTTACCTTTGCCCAAGGGGAGAGAGAAAATGTCAAAAAGCTGTCTCACAGACAATAACATCAGGATAAACTCTCACAGGAAAGGCAAGGAGGGGAGAGAGGGAGTCAAGCCAATGTTTACCCTCTCTGAGTGTGTTCTGACAGGACTTTGAGTAGTTTTGACCGCTCAGCAGTGTAACACTGAGCAATCACATATGTGTTGATTTTGCTCAGTTCTCAAGCTGAAAAGAACCCACATGTCCCTGACCATCAGCCCTACAAATTTGGACTGCTTCTGCTCATGCCAGATGGAGTTGTTCACCCTTGGGCATAATCACCTGCAAGGGGAGCTTTTCTCAGCTGCTGTTTGCCCCGCCTGTCAGGTCCTGCACCCTCAGCTCCTGCCCCTGAAGGCTGGAAAAGCTGTGGAATGGGGGGCTGCAGCTCATGGATAGCCAGCACCTCACACCCCAAAGGGCTGCAGAGCATCAGCCACGACTCCTGTACTCCCATCCTGAAGGGTCAGAATGGGTTTACATTTTATCTCACCAGGAACTGGTGAGATAGACAGGTTGGGAGAGAGAACAAACTGTGAAAATCAATGGCAGGTTCCTGGTAGAGCTCTTGCTTCACTCCTGGGCTTAGGGAATGGAAGGCTTGGTCCTGAACCAGCACCCACCCTCTGCACTGTTTTGCATGGGCTTTAGAGTGTAATCTGCATTCTGCCTCACAGTTCAGGTGCTGGAGAAATTCCCTGGGTCCCAGTGAGACCCGAAAGAAAATCCTGGTTAAGCCCCATGGTGTTGCAACACAAGTGTTGTAATTAGTTGTATTGTAGAAAGCTTTGGTTTATAGCCAGATGATTCTGCCAGGCCTTGATGCCATCTCTGAAAGCAAACATCTTATGGCCAGTCCTGTTTCTCACGTCCAGTTACTCTCCCCCACATTCCTTCACAGAAGTGATAAGATATGGGCAGATACTCTCAGACAAAAATATGTGTTTGCCTCTCTCAATTTTAAGTGTAGCAAAACTGCACAGCAGAACAATGTTGGCACCTTCCTGTTTCTATAAAAAGGCAAATGCTTGTTTCTCCTTCCCGTAGCCAATTTTTGAGCTGAGCTAAAAGAGAAATCTTTACATGCCTACTAAAGTACTAAGTTACAAAGGCCATTAAACAGTCAAATTAACCCTATTTTGTTGAAAAATAAAAAAGAACTGGATGAAAGAAGGGCTAATGCTGCACAGTCATGGTATCCCCAGAGCACACAATAAAATCAGGGATAACACTGCCATCCAAAAAAACTGGGAAGCCTTGGAACCACAGTCATTAATACTGGACAGGGTGCTATTAAACTATCTTGTGCAGCAAATTTGATCCAAATTGAGTATGTTCTGACTAATGTAATTGCACATACACACAGCACTGATTTAATATTGACTGTATACTTTTTTACTGGCTCTTATGCAGAGGACGAGAGGACACTCAGTCCAGCATAAAGCTTCCCAGAGAAGTTAGTGTGTTGTTTAAAGAATCTGAATGAGTAAATTTCTCCAGAAGAGATGCAGCAGTAGCAGTGGAACAGCCAAGATCATGAAACCATAGAGCATGCGAAGTGGAAGCTTTCCAACAGCTTTAAGTTGCCCTGCACTCTTATTACAGATTTACAAAGTCACTGCTTTGTAAGGAGCTGTGATCATTCTGCACAGGAAGAGAGGGCAATAACCTTTTCCAGATGGAGCTCTGGAAGTGCTTTTAATTGGCAGTTTTACAGTTTTCTGGTTTTACAGAAAACCAATTCAGAGTAATTTAAAGCTTTAGGCTGCAGGGCTGCATTTTGAAGGCACTTACTGACTTGATTCCTCTGAAGTAAACTATGTGTTTGGAGAAAGAGATGTTTGGGAAAATACTAAACTATGTTTCCAAACAGTGAAATACTTGAGTCCTTGTTTTGCTCTCATAGTCCAAACAGTGGCTTTGAGGTTTGGGGAGAAGTCAGTTTTGAAGGAGCAGAGTTTAGAGCTGAAAGGCTTTTGTGTCCTGTCAAGATGGGCCCACAACTGCAGGTACAAAAGAGAAATTGAGAACCAGGTGTTGGTGGTTGTTATTACTGGTAAGGAGACTGCTTGCATGAAACAAAAGCAAGCTTGGTACCTACAAATGGGTAATAATCTTAAAACTGGGTGAAAACACAGAATCACAGAATGGTTTGGGTTGGAAGGGATCTTAAAGTTTCTCTAGTTCCAACCCCCTTTCATAGGCAGGGACACCTTCCACTGTCCCGTGTTGCTCCAAGCCCCATCCAACCTGGCCTTGGACACTTCCAGGGATGGGGCAGCCACAGCTTCTCTGGGCAACCTGTGCCAGGGCCTCCCCACCCTCACAGGGAAGAATTTGTTCTTAATATCCAATCTAAATCTCCTGTCATTCAACTTAAAACCACTCCTGCTTGTTGCCACTCTCTGCCTGTGTACAAAGTCTCTCTCCCTCTTTTTTGTAAGCTCCCTTTAGGTACTAAAAGGCTGCAATAATGTCTCCCCAGCCTCTTCTCTTCTCCTGCCTTAACCACCACAGCTCTCTCAGCCTGGGATGCCACCCCAGAGCGTGGCATATGCTCTGTATATCCTTTCTGGCATCCCTCCATGGTCTTCCCAGATGGGGACTCCTGAACCAGCAGGAATGTGGTCCTGAGGCTGGGGTGTGCCTGAACTTGTGCAGATTGATTTCAGGATCCACCTCTGGAAAAGCAGTTTAGCATTCAAAGCTGTGTCCAACTGTGACCTTAAATGCTGGCTGGAAATGCACTTTGTCCTCGTAGTCGTGGTGCTATGCATGGAAATTCCTTTGAGTTTTGCAGTTGGAACAGATAAGTGGGGTGTGTGATAAAATGTTAAGCATTACAACACACCAAACCTCCTCCTTGCAGAGGAGTTTCATCTGGCACTGAGGGTTCTCTGCAGCTGCTTGGCAGCGTTCGCCTCCGGGACTGAAAGTGCTGGGTTTGGTTAAGGCAAAACTAGTCCCACGGTTCCTGAACCCCTCTGGCTGGAATGGCAGTGGGAGGGATGCTTGGCACAGACACAGGCTTGCTATGGGGGAGCGCTCAGCTTAACAGCTGCAATAACTGCCCTCCCTGAGTTGTTATCCTGCCTGTCACTCAGTTACACAGAGTTAAAAACACGGGCTGAGAGGACATGACTTTTGTTCAGTTTTGTGTGCTTATTGCATGAATCCAGTGGAAGTGAGGGTGTAGTTATCCCTCACACGCCT
Organism: Platyrinchus mystaceus; assembly: GCA_035041135.1. Taxonomy (NCBI): domain Eukaryota; kingdom Metazoa; phylum Chordata; class Aves; order Passeriformes; family Tyrannidae; genus Platyrinchus; species Platyrinchus mystaceus. The sequence goes on along the minus strand of JAWWLV010000158.1, from coordinate 16,849,892 downwards.
GTCTGGACAGTAAGTCACTGTTGTTTGTTGTGGATCTTCTGTGTAGCAGCCGGGAAAGAGAAAATTTAAGAAAGGAAAATGTGAGCATAAAGAAAAGCTGTTAAATAACTGAAGTAACATTTGAATCTCATCTTAATGCTCTGGTGAGGACCTGGATTTCAAGTGAATGTCTCTTTAACTTATGACTGCTCATAAGGCCAGGAGCTCGTATTTGCTGCTGTGTTGAGTGTGATTTAGTCGTGCTCTGGTTGGCTCTGATGGGGGAAGCATCTCTGAGTATAAACTGTAAGTAAAAATGAAATTATTCCATGGTCAGGCTCAGGAGGGGACTCTGCACTGACTCAACTTCACTCTTCCACTGAAAACCTTTTTCCAATCAAAATAGGAAACTCACTGGAAAAACAGAGGGTCAGAGAAAGACTGTAAGGCTTACAGGTTAAAAACTGAGAGATGTGGGACCTCCTGTACTTCTGATACCACAAGTATCAGCTGTAGGAACCTTGGGGGCAGCTGTGGAGTTGCTGTTCCACCTGGAGACAAGCAGTGCTGGGGAGGTCAGCTCAGAGGCTGGAAAAGATTAAAAGCAAAACTGTAATTGTGTATAGTGAGGGAATAAACAAAAAATATAAGAATGGCTGATCTGTAGAACTCTTTGGGATTGTTTTTTTCCCTCTTCCTCTCCCTTCTGTCCCTCCCCTGCAGTGGTCCCTTTCTCTCTGCAGAGCAGTCAGAGTGTCCCTGAGCTGGGGTATGGTATTTTTAGGACTGTGTTTCTTAGCCCTCACTGCACTGTGCTCAGCTCATTCTGTATCACATGGCAGTGCAGGGAGCCCTGGACAGAGTGGCTGCCAAGCCCTGCACGGTGTTTTCTCAGTGCTGTGCTTTAGGAGTGCCAGCTGAACCAGGGTGAAGCTGCTGGGTGTGGAGCATGGGAAGCTGTGCTGCTGTGCACCGTGACTTGGAGGATGGAGGAGGGAGCGTGGATCTTATTTTGGGAGCTCCAGTGATCAACTGAGGGTCAAAAACTGGGAGCTGCTTCAAAAATAAATCTTGGAACGGGATTCTGTGCTTCTGTCTGCCTCAGGCCATGTGCTGGTAGGTGAACACCCCAGGAGAGGAGGGCTCAGCTGTAGTCCTCCATCCTCAGTGCTCAAACCATCAGGCTGTTGCATAGAAACTGCACCGACACTCCTGACTGTGGACTTTCCAACAAGAAAGAGATACTTTTGTTGTGATTGAAAAGGGCAGTTTTGGGTTCCTGCGAAAGTGGGTTCCTGCTGGTTTTCCAGATGGTGATGGGACTTCAGCTCCAGAGCTCAGTGTCTCCTGGGTGGATGGGAAGCAGCCAGGCTGGGCAGCCCCAGGAGCCTGAGCCCCTGAGACATACACTCCATTGTGTGCTCTGGATGGCACAGGGAGCGTGGAGAGGGGCAGGTTAGGAGCCTGGCAGGAGAAACCTCCTCCTTGCGAGTGTTCCCCTCGGTGAGCACTGCCCAGTGCAGCGCAGGGTGAGCAGACAGCAGCCTGATTTCATGGGCTGTGCTTTATCACCACATTCTGTGCAGTGCCACGACACTGCTGTTGTGTAATGGGGTGTTAATCCTGGAAGCACTCACGTTCCAGTCCGGCAGATAGTGAGAGAGAAAGGGCAGGGGAATGAGGTCATTAAAGACCTACCTCAATGAATTAGGCAGTGACAGCTGGAAACCTTGTCACCCAGGGGCTATTTTAAAAACAAATAGGCTTGGTTTGGACTGTTAGTTGGCTTGTGGGGAATTTTTAATAAGCAAGGATGCCAGTTATCATGAAATAATTTCTATCCCACCCAAATTAGTCAAACTACATTTTGTGGACCCTGAGCTATCTCTGTATAATTAACAAGTTGTTCTGCACTTGAATTTGAAAAACTGGTTTGTGAGGTGAAGCAAGTTTATTTGCCTTGTCTTGGGAGGCCACCTGCCAAGTGAGATGCCTTGTGACTTTTTTTTGGGGGGGGGAGATAATTAAAAAGAAAATAATAGAATCATGGAATGGCCAGGGTTAGTAGGGATCTTAAAGACCATCCACTTTCAATCCCTTCCATGGGCAAGGACACTTTCCACTAGATGCTCAAAGCCCCATCTAACCTGGCCTTGAACACTTTCAGGGATGGGGCAGCCACAGCTCCTCTGAGTAACCTGTGCCAGGACCTCATCAGCCTTACATGGAATAATTTCTTCCTAATATCTCATCTAAACCTATTATCTTTCAGTTTGAAGCCATTCCTCCTTGTCCTGTCACTCCATGCTCTTGTGGAATAGCCCTTAAGAAAAAGGGAATTTGCTAAAAATGCCATAACTTCAGTATAGTTTTAAGTGTAGTTTTGTTTTATCGAAGCTGGATTACACAGTCACTTCATGGTCCACTTCTGGAAGGGAGAGCCATGGCCTGGCTGAAGGAATAGGATTTTTTCCATTGATTCCAGCAGCATCAAGATTTGACTCAAAGTCATGACAGTCCTGATGTATGCAAAATTTATAGCTGGATTTTTGCCAGCTATAAGGCAAAGGATGGAGAAGGATCTGGCATTTGAAGATTTGGCTGGTTGAAATATCAAGAATAAACTGGTTTTTTTGTTCTATCACTTTGCTGTGTAAGATTCTGCTGGCAGAAATCCGGCCGTGCTTACACTTACGGGCAGATGGTGCAAGAATGGCAGAGAGGTAGAAGAGCACTCCTGAATACTCTCCTCATTCCTATTAGTGAAGGTACTAGAGCAACATTTCTCATCACTGAACTACCATTTGATTTACTGGGAGGGGAGAGGGGAGGTGTGAGTGGAGAGGGAGAAACAGGGAGAAAGAGAGGGTGTTGAAACCATCTCTGGACTACTCAGGCCACAGTAGCTTTCACTCAGAAGAACAAAGACAATGATAAAATTGACATTTCCAAGTGTTGCTCGTTACTCTTCTGTATTCCTCCTGTTGTGCTCACTTTCACACCTGCAAAGCCTTGGTTTAATTTTCTGCAAGTGTGTGGAATCTCATCCAATTCATGCTGCAAATGGCTTAAGCAGCACCAGCTGAGCACACTGCAGCTGGACACAGAGAGTGGGCTATCAGGATGATGTGCTGCCATGCTCCAGAGCAGTTGTGGTGGTTAATTCTTATGGTCTGACGTAGGACAACTTGCATTTGTCTTTATTGCTGTAGAGGACTGAAGGAAAGGAAGATAAATCTCCGACCTGTGTCCAGAAGGAAGAGAGAGGAATTGACACACAGGAGCTTCCAAACAGAGTAAGTTTAGATGCTTTCACCACTCCCTTTCTTGAAAGAGAGATAATATCCTTCATGTCCTCCAAACTTCAAACTATCCTGAATAATTTCTGTACTTTATTTCTCAATTGTAAAATGTTTTAAAGCAATTTATTTGAGCTCTGTGGCTGTCACCGTAAACTTGCCAGGTTAGGTAATCAGGACTCTGGGAATTAAGTCCTGAGAGCTGCTTTTTTGTTTGTTTGTTTTTGTTTGTTTGTTTGTTTTGTTTTTGTTTTGTTTGTTGGTTTTTTGTTTGTTTTTTGTTTCAGTGTTGTTGTGCTTTTTAAAATATTTTAAAGTCTCACCAATTATTTGCAAATATTTGCTACTTCTGGGAATTCAGTTCCCTGAAACGTAACACAAAGTTCAAAGACAATAATACCAGCCAAAATATTGTCACTTAAATTGAGATGGAGAACCATGGAAATCTGGTTTTGGGTTTTTTAGGTGTAAGAGTTGGAGTAGATAATTAGAGCTTTAGTGGCCAGCAAAAGAATGTAAGACAGAAGGATTGTACAGCCCTTCACTCATGGTGCAGACTGAGAGCCAAGCCCCACATTGTTACCTTACAAATCAGACAAAGAAAAGTGCTGGGTTTGTGCCTGGTCTGGGCTCTTTCCTGATAAGAATTCTGTTCAGACAAAAATATGATCCTTATATATAGGATCTTTTTTGGGTTTATAGTTTTCTAGTCCACTACTTTAAGGTAATCTAATTTATAATCTGGGTTGTTTTGTTTGAAACAAATCAGTAATCTCATTTAGAGCAAGTTATATGTGTTAATGAGTGGTATCATCCATGGACTTTAAGGAGCCTTTGTAATTTGCACAAGCCGATATTTGTCTTATCTAGACAGGGAGCTATGCCTTCATCAGTGCAACTCTTCAGAGATCAGAAGTACCACGAGCTGAAAGAGCAGTGTATCCAGCAGAGACAGCTCTTCGAAGATCCTGAGTTTCCAGCCTCAGATGGTTCCCTTTTCTATCAGTCAGCACCACCAAGGAAAGTTGAATGGAAGCGCCCAAAGGTAATTGATGAATGTTTTTTCACTCCTACTGTCTTCTCCAGTAGAGACACCTCCACCAAGAGGTGTCACCAAGAGCAAACCTTTGTTCTTTCGTGGACTTGACACCCTCTTCCTTGGCTGTGTTTCATTTTGATTCTGGTGAAACCCTAGCAGCAAATTTTACCCAGAGGGAGTGGAGAGTTTTCCTTTATTGATTGATATCATCTCTGATCTCTGCATGGCTATGCTGAAGTTACTGTGCATTTTGCCTTTGACTTGTGTAAAACCTCAATTACGGACCAGGGATTTTGTATTGCAAATGAACAGCTATTGTCTGTAAGCAAACAAAAACACCTGTGTCTATTTGCCACTTTTACTGGCATCTTAACAGGGAAGTGCTCCCACTGCTTCTGTGCCAGTCCAGGTCAGCATATCCCCACTCTTCTGCTTCCTCCACACCAGTGCAGAGGGACAGCAGTCTCTGCCTGTTGTGGGGGACATCGTGAAAGGGCTGATCAGAACTGTCCAGAAAGGCTCAGGCTGTGAGCAAGGATTTGTAAATGGCTGATTTTGCAGGCTTTTAGAACCTCATGCAGAGCTGAGGGACTCTCCTTTTTTTAGAACCAGCCCCACATCATTTAGATCAGAAGCAGTAACATAAAACACAAACCCCCTGAAATTTTCTGTGGGGAAGAACCTGCTTATTTGTGAGGGGGAAATAAGAAAGATCCCCCTCATTAGTGGACAATTTTCCTGCCCGTTGATATTAGCGTCAAAACACATCCTGCTCTTTTCCTGTGATTTCCCTGGAGTTTCTCTCCCTCTGCAGGGCTGAAGTGGGGCTGGGGGCAGCTCTGTCCTGCCAAGAGGCACGAGGAGTCTCTTGCCCCCCTGCTATCTCAGCTAGCCCTGGGATGTTCTCAGTCACCTGTCCTGCCGAACCCCTTTCTGAGGCAAACACTGGCTCTGTGTGGTGGTCCTGCTCAGCATGGGGTGAAAATACCCGGGAATGACAGTCACTCTGCTCAATGGATATTTTGTCTGTCCTATTTTTACTTAAACCCCGGGTTTGTCTCATTTTTTTCACTGACCTTGCAAAAGGTATGAAATCCCAAGGACATCTTTGTCAGAGTTAAACAAACTGCAGTGGTCCTCCAACCAGGGCAGGCAGGCATGTGGGGTAAGAGTGGATAAGCTTGCTTCAGAGATAAGCAGTGTTCTTTAGTTATTCATAAAGCAAAATAATAGTCTGATCCTACAGATTGAGCCTTATGTGCTTTACTGGTTCTCTTGCTTGACCTTCTGTTTTATAAGCCCCAGTTTTGCTTTCATCTGCATCTTCTCTTTATGAAAGGGCTGTAATTGCACCCTTATTTGCTGGAAAGACAGAGCTGGTTTGTGTTCAGTAAGACAGCACAGAAAGACACTGTGTGACAGGACTGCTGAACTGCTTCCCAAGAAACCCCTCTTGTGTCCAGGCCACAGAAGGGACACTGCTGTCTTTGATTAACTCACTGGTGCCAAAGGTCAGATACATGGCTGAAGGTGGAGAACCTGCCCGGTGTTCCTAGAAACACTGTGTGCCATTGGTCCCATTTTCCATTTTCTCACCAATTTTTCACTGCTTTCAGGTGTGTTTATCACCATGCAAGTGACAAGTCTGGGAAATAAGATATTGTGTGCTGTAATGATACAGCATGCAGGAATAAACAGAGCAAGTGTCTCCCCACTTCCCAAACTGGGAAGCATGGGATGAGCAGGTTGGTGGTTTATCCACGGCATTATGAGGGACTGGGATGGCAGAGAACACAGGAGCTCTGACCTCTTCACCTGCACCTTTACTGGAGGCAGCACCAGCTGTTGTTTGCTTCTAACTGGTGGAAAATGAGACATTGCCTCAGAAGCCGAAACATCCTCATGTTTACAAGTGCTGATTTGAAACTTCCTCTGCCTCTCTAGCTGTCTAAGAAGATTTTACCTTCCTTTGGCAGGTAGAGGAGGCTTGGGGCATGTCTGCCCCTGCCTGGACACTTGGTCTGGATTACTTTTACAGATTTTGCATTAATGTTCTTTATTCCACAGGATTTGTGGTCACAGCCCTCCAGAATGTTTAACAGTATCCCAGTCCTCATAAATTTTGTGGAATGAGCATCATGAAAAAGTTGGCTGTCAGGTGTAAGAACACCTGTGTTAAATGCCCCTCAGAGATAATGCTCTTCAATCATTTAATTCCTCTGTCTGTTCTGTAGCTGCGTTGCTGCAGTCTAAAATATGAGGTGACAGCAATGCTCTTGCTTAATCAAAATAAGGGTCCCTCCCCACCTCTCCTCCTCACCTCTCAAGCTTTGTAGAATCTAATTATTGTTCTTCTTGAAAATATTACTTATTCTGCAAAGATTGCTGTCATGTGCTTAAACAGCTGAAGTTTTGGCTTCTGGTCCCTTTTCTATGCCCAGAATTGTTCCCTTTTCTCTGGTGGTGGTGGTTATTGACTCCTGTTAAACTTAGATGAGCATAAGTTGCAAAGTTCTGTGTGCTGTGACATTTGTGTTTGTACTGGAAACACTGGTGTATGTGGAACATGCCTGAATCTGACAGGTGAGGAAATGTTTCAAAGAGTGGTGATGAGCTCTGCTGAGCTTTGAGGGAGCTCACACATCCTTTTATGTTCCTCAAGCATTGATGGGAATACAAAGGCAGTTTCAGGTTGCAGGTTGTGTGATCCAGGCACCAGTGTCTTGCAGCTTGCTTATTCATTGTGCTTCTCTGAGATGTTTTGTAGGAGAAAAGGGCTGTGAAAGGGCTTTGCACTAAGACAAAATAAGTCCTAACTGGCTTCTGTTGCTTATGTTTCTGTCACATCCTAGACCTTAACACCATGAATGTTGTCCTCCACAGACAGGCCAAGCAACCATAACTCTCAGTGGATGACCTTCGGACATGCACTCCCTGACTGCTTTGTACAGGGTTACCTGAGGATTGCAGGACTTCCTAGATTACACTGGTGATCATTTTAACAGGCACCTTTGTAAGCTGTAATTAGCTGTGATTACACACGAGTGCAACAGCAGAGAGGCTGTTTGCCATTGTTACAAATAGTTCTATGTGCCATTAAAAGCACATTTAGCTTGTGATCTTCAGCTACAGCTCATTATCTGTGGAAAAGTTTTAAGCCAGCTGTTTCTTTGCTAAACGTGCCTGTGTGTTTACGGTTGCAGGGCACCTTAATTTTTATAGAAGACCTTAAGCCTTGCAGACTCAAAAGTGGTACAAAAGGTCATAGGCAAAGTAGGCTCTGGCCTAAGTTTAAACCCTTCACCTTAAAGAAATAGGAAAGATATTAAGAGCTGAACTCTGAGAAGCAGTGTGCCCTGGAATATAATCAGAGAGATTGAAAGGAAGGTTTCTGTACACATTAATCGTGTTTTCCAGCTTAAAGTTGTCAAGGCAGAGACCATGTAATCCTCCAGATGTGATGCAAACTTCTGTTTGTGTGTTGTAAGTAGATGAGGGGGGAACAACAGGTAGATGGGAAACTGTCAGAACAAAATTCCTAAATGATGGCAAAATATTTTTTTCTTCCCTCAGTAGTTATGTACACGATGAACTTTGTACCCTGAACCTCCTACCAATGGAGTCTGGCACGGCTGCATGTTTGAGCTGAGTTGTTCCAGCATCCTTGTTGCTTGGTCCTGCTGAGCTGAGCTTCAGCCATCTGTCCCTCTCGTGCAGGTGTTGGTCTGCAGAGGAGGAGTACCTGCTTGCCAAGGGCTGGCTGCCATAACCCTGCAATGGAACTAAGGACAGGCTGCTCCTGGGGAGGAAGGTGTTAAATCCACCCCAGCTGTGGGAGCTCGGTTGTTGGCACAGCTCACATGCATGTGGCAGCACAAAAACATGCTCTTCACACCCGTTGCCTTAGCAACTGCACATTCAGATGGCAGGATTGGCAGTGGGATCCTGCAGAAGATGATGCAGTTGCAATTAAGTCGAATTGTTTTCATGTTGATTGTGGGAAACCAGTTGATGGAATTAATTTTGAGGGAAGGAGGGGGAGGGGTGATGGGTGCACATAAATGATATTACAATGAGCTGACACCCGTTTGAGATCCTGGTGTAGGCAAGTCTCCATCATGCTGTGCATTTCTTTAAAGGTAAAATCAGTGCTGGCACTTGGCTTCTGAACCTTGTTTGGTTTTTTTTTTTTTGAGAGACTAAAAATCTGCCTCAAGAGCTTTATTTGTTTAGCGAGAGTAGATCTAGTGGGGTAATCTTCTGTACATCTCAGCTGCCACTATTCTTGCATCTTGGTGATACCCAGACTGGAAGTGTAGGGTTTACAATGGCCCTGGGGAATTGGGCTACTGGGAGGAGGTGGCATGAAGTCGAGGGCAAAGTCTTTCAAATCCAAGTCAAAATAAGTCTTGGCCTTACTGTATGGCTGTAATTATGGGCCAGATGGATTAGCAATCTGCTTTTTTGTTGTCTTATTTGGTGGAATCAGTTGATTTGGACCATTTCCACAAGCAGTTGGAAATTTAATGTCATGTTCAAGAGGAGTGGTTTGCCACTTGGTTTTGCACTGGAGTGATGAGGCAGAGGTGGCCAGCTATGATTTGGTACATGAGATACATTACTTGAAATTCAAAACATTATAAAGTACTTAGCAGCACCCTGGTGTGTCCAAAGTATAAGTGTCTTCAGACCAACATTTCCCAGGCTTTTAAAAGTCCAGCAACACTTAACCAAAGGCAAGAACACTTGACCAATCATTGCTTGAAATGGTTCAGATAACTGGTTTTATTCGCTAACAGTTACAAGGTCCCAAGCTTTTCTCTAGTTGCAATTCAGAACTGATTTTCAAGCCAACTGAGTGCTGATGGCAAGTCTGGGCAGTAAAGCCCTTTGTCTGAGGGACTTGAATGATGTGAATGACCAGGTTAAGTATTGGGTGTTAAAAACATAAGGGAAAGTGCTGTTTTAGAGGTTTTTTCTGCTCCTGGAAAAAAGCATAAATATAAACCATCTGCCAATATTTTGAAGGGGATATTGAAATCTAAATGTAATCTAAATAACAGTGCTAATAAATCAAATACATGTAGTATGTACTGATCTACAGAGATGAAAAAAGTAACTGGAATCGATTGGAACCGTAGTTCTCATTCTACCAACTACGAACGTAAGTTCTCATAGAGAGGATCATGAAAATCTGTCATTGTTACTGCTACCCTAGTATGATCCTGTAATGATTTTTAAATTAATAATAGTCTTGGCTTCTCCAAGTAATTGATCTTTTTGAGGAGCAAATACATTTTGAAAAAGGGATGGGAGGAAGGGTGGCTTATTTTTTTTGGGGGGGGCAATACTGAGTAGCAACTTTCCCCCAATTGCACTAATAAAAATGAAACATTTCCTGAATTTTTTCTTGGAGACAAGGAAACATTTTCCAGCTGTAAAGGGCCTTCCCTTGTTGGTTTTGTAAGGTACTTAGAACAGCATGTTCTGATGGTGTCTGGCCAAGCAATTCACTGAAAACATCGTGGGCTTTGTTTTTGTTTCTTTCCTTCTCCCATTATTATTTTCTCCTAAGGTTTTGAGACTGTTTTTTTATGTTTATTTGGTTTTTTATTTGGTTGGTTTTTGTTTGTGTTTGTTTTGTTTTGGGGGGTTTTTGTTTTGGTTTTTTTTTTAATTGAGCTTGTTCTGAAAAGAAAATGCCTTCTCCCTTTGCAAGAGAACACACTTTGACATGTTCCTCTACTCCCTGGCTGCTCTCTGTTGCTGCTCTTCCATCTTCTTCCTTGCAGAAATAACAGAACCAAACTGTTCAGACAAACCATCCAAACTGCTGCTATTTGTGGTATTGCAACTGATGATCTGGACATTCTGAGGAGAGTCACGCTGGGCTTTTCTTGCCTTTCAGGACCTATTTTTAGGACTCTATCAGCATAAATGCCTTGCACAATAAACAAGTCTGAAGTGGTGAGGGTACCAGAGCATGTGAGTGTTTCTTGCTCTTCTTTTGCTGATTTGCTTTGAGGGAAAGGGGTTCTTCCCTGAGGAGGAAGGAGGTAAAAGACCGAATGAGTGACATCCTTTTGAGGCAGAAGAGTGCTCAGAGGGGGTGTTAATGGCTGTCATCGAGATCCTGTTGATGCTCTATCTGGGATGTGCTGTGGTGTGCTGCCTCAGAAACCGGGCAGAGGGAGCTGGTAGCCAAAGAGCAGAAGGATGGACCAGAACCAGCGTTACACCCTGGCAGGCGAAGGTAGTGAGAAAAATGAAAGTGTTTCATACAGTCCATTGGCCTTGGCCGAGAAAAGGTCAAGGTGGAGTTTTTTGGGGAGTGTGTTTGTGTGTTTCATAACTGGCAGTTTTGTTTTTTTTTTAAAACGTGGCCAGTCTTCGCAAACGAAGATTTGGGAAAGGTCTTTTTACCTTTCAAGCCTGCGCAATGGATTTTTTAGCTGGCTAAAAAAGGAAGAAACAAATAGGAGCATTTTTGCTCCATTAGCCATGTAAAACATGGTTGATAGCTCACAACATCTGAAAGCAGCCTCCTGAGGAAACAGGGAAACTCCTGAGGAGTCTCCTGTGTTTAAGGCTAACATTATTATTCATCTGTTCTTGTTAGCTGATCTTTCATGGAGCCAAAGCCAAGGGCCTTTACTGCCAGAGTAGAAAAAACAGCTGCCACAAGATTTCCCTTGTTGAATGTAATAAAAATACATAATAATTGCTTGAGGTGACATTATGTTGATCACAGTGAAAGAGGGTGGGAGACCATTGTGGGTCAAAGTGCCCAGACTGTGGCCATTGTGTTAATTCGTGTCCAACACAACTCTGATCCTTTCACACTGGCTGTGACATGCTCTGCTGCAAGCCCTGCCTCAGCTTCCAGCAGGTGTTCTGATACTGTCAGATAAACTGGAAAACGTGTGTTGACTTTGTCTGCACGTTTGGCCTGTTATTATTCCAAAGTAACCTTTGTCACCAAAACCTCGAAGTAATGATTAACAAGCTTGTCTCTGGAAATCTGTTATGCATTGGATCCTGCAAAAATCCTGTTAACAGCAAATATTTTGAATTTGATGGCATTTTGTTGAAGAGGATTGTAAAGGTGAAGCAATACAAACTTCACATCCAGTTATAAATTTCACCAATGTCAATTCTCAGCAAACTGAAATCTTGATTCATTTGCAGTATTATTTCTGTCTGTGACAAGACCAACTCAATTTCTAATACAAATATGAAGACTATATGATGGCAGGCATGGATGCATTTAGATGGATTTATGTACAGGGATGTACATCCATGACACCGGATCAGGACATGGGAAGCAGAATGGTGCAGTGCGAAGAAGGGTGAAGCAGTACTTTGGATTGCATTGCCACCCCAGAGCAAACCTGTGGCATTTTGAAGGCAGACAGAGTCCCAGAGTCCATGCTATAGAATTTGAGGCATGTTACCTTTCTAAGGGAAATTTAACTTTTTTTTTCCATGCTAAGAGTAGTGATAGGAAAATAGTAACATTCCAGATGGACAGTGCAGCCATCTGTTTTTCTAGAACATGGGCCCAAGAAGCATGGTGAAGTTACTGGACATAGCAGTCACCAGAGGGCTGTTGCAGATGTGTTGTAAAGCACTTTCTTTCCCAATTGTTTTGTTCCTGTAGGCAGGAAGTGAGCAGAGCTGTGTGTGGTGCCCTGAGGACTCTTCTCACATAGCCAAACAAACAAGTAGGGATCTCTTAACTCCTTTAATCCGTCCCGGCAGTTATTGCTGGCAGTGCCTGGAATTCAAGTCTTGGAGGGTTACCTACAGCTGTGTGACCCTTGTCCATGTCCCATTTTCCTAGACCAGAGCCTGCAGTTCAAATCAAGGCTGAGGTGAGTGCAGTGTGCTGTGGCTCAGTCATGCTCTAAATAAGAAGCCCCGAGAACTTTGAGGTATTTCATTCAGATGGGCTCCATTTCTGTGTTTGAGAAGATCCATCAGAAATAGGATCAGGAATTCTGCTTTGTTCTAGGATTTTGTGTCTCTCCTCATGTTTCTGCAGCGGGCTGGTGACTCCTGCCTCTGGCAACAAGCTTAACCCTGAAGAGACCTTGATTGTGCTTCTGGGTGTTAAGCAATTTGAAAAGTGGAAGGGTGGGAGAACTCGGTGCTCCAGAACTTGGAAGGGGACGTCCTCACTTTTTATGAGATGGGTGTTTAATTTAAGAAGTTCTATCGAGACTGAAAGAGATACTGTTTTGTTCTCCTAAGGATGTTGTTTTAAGAAGCATCCTTTTGTAAACAATAGGAATTCATGAACTTAGTTTAATTCACTTTCATTTCTCTTAGTCATATAGGCTGGTGCACCTCAATATCGTGGGTTTTGAGCTCTGGCCCCTTTCAAAGCCTTGGGATTTTCACTGTGCTCTGTTTATCACCTTGTCTTTCCCTCAGTGTGCTAAGGATGGGAGGCATCATGAAAACATTGCTTGGTAGTTTCCATCTCAGTTTCTGACTGGATAAAACGTTCCTCCCAAAATATTTTGTCCTTAATGTTTCCGGCTGGGGAAGTTGTGACATGTTTCTTCTGAAATTGCCAAGATGTTCTCAGAATGGAGCTGTTGCTCACCCTTATTTTATTAATGCCATAATTTCATTTCTATTTTGCCTGGAAAATCTTGTTAAGACGGAGCTTGCCCAGAAGAAGAGATGAGCAAGGAGCTATAAAACCTTCATCCGTCAGCAAATACCCACGTCCAACCTCTCCAGTGCAGTCTGGTGACTGTGTGGACCCCATATGACATCAAATTGATGGCTCAATCCCATATCTGATGTCATTTCAGAAAATTCTTTGTTCTTAGTTGTGCCCTTCTCTGTTGGCTGTGTCATGACAGGAAGGAAAAACTCCAGTGGTACCTGGCCAGCAACCCTGCCCCCCTGCTCCAGAAGCTTGTTGGGGAGCTGGGAGTTCAGTGTGTATCCTGTGCACAGCTGCATCCTTCCTCCCCTTGTCTCCCAGGTACCAGGGCATTGTGAGGCACGAGTTCCCACTTTTTAAGGTGATATCCTCAAGCACACTCGCCCTTCCACAAGTGTTGCATTTCTTTCAGTATGATGAAGCGGCAGTGTTTTGAAAGTGGCAATTTTCACAACAGTATTATTCACCCAAGTCTTCCAGGAATATAATTAAGAGCAAACATTTGTAAATGACATGCGTGCTTGCCAAGCAGACAGCTCTCCAGATGCCAGTATTTTGTTATCTTCCCTCTTGGCAGTCTTTCCAGTTTGTGTTTCCCTCTCCCGGATTGGATGGAGGCTTTCTTACGTTGTTGCGGCTTGTTTCCCCCAAAGAAAAAAAAATATTAAATGACCTCGATGTCATTTCTAGAACATAAACAGTACAATTCCAAGGCTCTGGATGTTTCTTTAAAGTTTGAAATGCCAGGTTTGATTTAGTTGGTTCCATCATCAGTAGATGAAAATTGGTTTCTCAGAGAATCAGCTCCTGTTTGCCCTGAGGCGAAGTGGTGATGGCAAGGATGACATGGTAAAATTTATTTTGAGGCTGTAAAACAAAAAGCTTGAGGATCACATCTTCAGCCAGCATAAGTCTTCTTACAGTAATTGTTAGTTCATTGATTCAGTCTTCTGAAAGAATTAAATGTCTGAGTTCTCTGAAGAAAAAATTACAGCCCAAACATGCCAGTTGCAAAGGAAATTAAGGTATTCTGTCAACACTTCACCAGGACTGGAAAGCACCCAAAAAATGCTGTCTGTCTAAAGAGCTTTATGCTTTTCTCATTTTATTTTCATATTTAAAGGGGTATTTGGAATGAATAAAGTCCTGGAATTCGAGGCTTTGTAAGCCATTCCATCTTAGAATCGCAGAGTAATTTGTTTGAATTTCACGCTGTGTCCCTGTGATCTAAATGTATGCTTCCTTCAAGATTAATTCTGTTTCAAGATTAAATAAGTATGTATGCTTTGTTGGCTAGAAAAAAGCTCTTAAAAATCCTTCACAGCCAAAAAAACCTTTAAGAACTGCTGTCTTGCCTGTATGTGGCATTGTTTCTAACTTAATCAGAAAGGCTAAAACATTTTGAATTTGCATCTCTTCCGATTTTCAGGAAATAAAATGTTCTTCCTCAGGAAAATATGCTTTCTATTAAGAGCAAATGTTACCTTCCAGATTTAATGCACTGAACTTTGGCCAGTGTTTTAGGGGCCAAAGGCCATCTTGACCCCCTCACGTGCCTCAGGAAATGGAATCTGCTCTTGGAGATATCCAGAAGCCATCTGAGCATTCACTGGGCAGCCTTCCTGCGCATGGGGGTTGGACAAGGTGGCTTCCAGAGGTCCCCTCCAAACTCAGCCATTCTGTTACCAGGGAGAGGAGAGTTGGGCCATGGGGTTTCAGTGAAGAGTCTCCTGGGATGGAGTCAGTGGGGGGTCTGGGACTCCCTTTTTGGGGTGGAAAATGGATGTCCATATAGTCCTCTTATTTTCACCCCCATTTTCTCACAGTGAAATTAAACCTGACAGGAGAGGAACCGTGCTGGAACTGGGGAGGTTCACCAGTTCTTAGAGGTGGAGAATTTGACTAACTGGAATTTGATGTCTAGTCAAGTTCATGTTTGAGTTATTCACACCTCTGAAACTTCTCTTCAGGAAAACAAGCAAACTGCTTCTCACAATAGACCTTGGGAGATTTCAGTCTTCTGAGATGATGATGTTCTCACAGCAATTCCTAAACATTCATAGAGCATCTCTATCTTTAAAGGAAATTTTGTGGTGCTTCGAACGTGTTGTAACAGGAACCGGAGGTCTGGATCCCTTCTGGCTTACCAGGAAAGTAGCTTCAATCCATAATTCCAAATCTAACGCTTTGTGTGGTCTGTAAAGAGTTGTGAGGCTGGCCACTGTGAATATTCCTCTGGCTGCCAGTAGTGATTGCAAAAGATGAGTGAGAGGTTGTTGGGATTCCCAGGATTTCCAAACTGGTACATCAGGAGGGTAATTTCTCAGTGATGGCACAGAATCATCTGTTGGCTATCACTTTCCTTTGTTCAGCCTCTGCTAACTTGATGATTTCCTATATAGACAGTTCTATGAGACTTTTTTTTTTTCTATGTGGATATGATCTTCTCCTTGAAGACAAGGAACCCCATATGAACCTTAATGAACTCCCATCCATGCTCATACTCACCCTGATACTTGTACCAACTTTCTTTGAACAGGTAAAGATGCAGGTCTGCTGGCAGTGAGTTTTGTGATAAAGTGATTCTGGGTCACATGTTTGCCACATTGCCTTCCTTGTTATCTGACAGTTGAGTAATATTATTGTCTTGGCCTGGCATCAGGCAGATGTGATGTTAGTGTTTAACAAAGGAATTTGCCTGAAATGAAGTAGTGAATTCAAATCAATATATCTACACCACATTGGGAAAATCACAAATAAGCTCGATAAATGCAGTGAAAGGGCTACATAAGGAACCAACATGATATAAATAAGGAAAAAAGTTTCTTCTTGTGTTTTTCCAAGCAAGAAGCCTCTTAAATGTCTGAGCAATTTAAAGACAGAGGTGAAACCGACTGTGCTTCCACTGGGATAAAATCATGATCAAGTAAACCTTCGGACTACCCTGTCAGGCTGACTCCTCCCAAGGAGGCAAAGGCTTTTCTCAATGTATCTGTCTGACTGAATTTGCTCTAGTCTTTGTTTTGGGTTGAAGCAGAAGAAAATCCTGGATCATGATAATGAAAACCTTGACAGTGAGAGACTGGAGTCACTTGCATTTGCCACCAAAGTAAGCAGAGATTCCTCCCAGACTGAACAGGCAGGAGGAACGGGTATCTCCAGCCTTGATGTTAAGCAGCCAAGTCATTTTGATCACAGTGAGGGGATGCTCTGTGATCTGCCAGTCTGATTAGTGTTGATGGAGGGCACTGAGCAATTAGCAACTGGTCATCAGGCTCTGTGCTCCTTTTGGCCTTTTTTCCCCCCAGAGGAAGCCCAGTTCCAGTCATGTTGTCTCCAGGTCTGTGTCCATCTGTTCCCCACTTCCCAAACAGTGCTTCAGCCAGTGGGGTAAATGGGTAGATGTCTCAGTGAAACTACACGTGCTATGGCAACAGGCAGTTGAGTGAGAGCTGGATACTGTGGGAAAAGGCTTATTCTTTATCAGATGTCAGAGTGCCCACAAGAGAGGGAGATACCAGCAAGCAAGCTTCCTAAACAGATCTGTAAGATGTGGAAGTAGTTCTCTTACTGGTTCCTTCTGAAACGCGTGGAGTCGATAACAGAATGTGGGGAAGAAAAGCAAAGGTGAGAACACAGTGAAAGATACAGGACTAGAAAGGAGAGTGCCTGGTTGAAGTGTGAATTAAAGTGAAGTCATGAATATAGTGGCAATACTGGGTATCATTTGGCATCTGCCAATCATCCTTAAAAAGTTTACCTTTTAGCACATAATATGGTTCCTTAAATTGTAAAATCTTCCTGAAGTTTTGACATAATTAGAAGGAATGGGTCTTATCCAAAAATTGTACTCATTTTAGTCCTCTAACAGCAATCTGTGCTAGCCAAAATAACCTACATGGAGTTAAGCATGTGCTTGATTGCTTGGCAGATATGACAACTGTGACTTTGCTTGAGAATCCTACTGTGGAAATCACTGTTGTGGGTTTTTCAGTTTCATCACTCAAAACTGAAGAAACTTATCTCATGTGCTGATAACTTTATTGCTAAACTAACATCTTTCCCAGATAAGGCTTTAAAAGATGTTTTAGAAATAGAAGCTGGTGTTTG
This sequence comes from Platyrinchus mystaceus, assembly GCA_035041135.1. Lineage (NCBI taxonomy): Eukaryota > Metazoa > Chordata > Aves > Passeriformes > Tyrannidae > Platyrinchus > Platyrinchus mystaceus. The sequence continues at coordinate 16,832,785 of JAWWLV010000158.1, read as the reverse complement.
TTTTCAAGATGTGTAAATAAAACCCTTTCTGGTAGTTTCTGTGAGTTTATGATTCTATGACCCACTGATTTGGCTGAATCATAAAAGTGCTTTTTATTCAGCAGTAAAGTGGATGCTGCTGTGTCACTTTTGATGCAAAAATTTTATAGCTTAGAATTTGAACTCTTAGACAAGCAGCATATTCCCTGAAGTGGGAAGGTGGTTGTTTGTTGAGACTGGATGCAGTAGATGCTAATGTCACTGTTCTTGCTGCAGCTCAAACCCAGTCTGGACAGGGAATGTCAGGAGTGAGCTGTAGCAGAAGGCTTGAGGAATAGCACCATGGGAAGGCTTTTCTGAAGCTTGTGTGAGTGATCTGATAAAGGTCTGATAGCATGAAAGCTCTGTGCTTCTCTTTGAGGTACTGGACATATCTCTGTTACTAAAAGACAAACACCCTGTTTTACACATTCTAAGGCTGAACTTTGCCAGAAAGGACGTCCAGACTAGAATTTAGGAGTGTGATATGTGTCATGTTGGGACAGAGACAGACTCTGACTTACGCAGGCTCAGCAAAGTTGTGTTGTGCTTGCTAGAACAAAATTTCTATTAAAAAAAAAATTCAAAATCCAAAATTTGATATAGCTCAAGTCATTTATTTGTTTAAGAAGCTTGTGTCTTATGTTCAGGGTTTTATATAATTTCACAGTTCCTCTTTTTATATTATGGAGCAAACACCTAGCCCAGGATGGCGTGGCATGGATCACAATTCCAGAAGTGTATCTGGAAGGTGTCACTGGCTACTCCTTGCACTGTTATCCCAGGCATTAATTTCTTTTTTTGCTTTAAGGAAATAAATGGAAGAACACCTCAAGGTGCTGTCTGAAAAAGACGAGAGAAGATGAGGAGGAGAGGATGAGGGATTTTTATTCTTAAGAAAGTGTCTGAGATGTATGCCATAACTAGCAGATACTGGAAACTAGGCTGAACCCAAACCCTGCTGGAAAAGGGAGGTGGAAAGGAATAACCTATTGCTAAAGGGGTTTATGCTCTTTAATGTGGTGGTTTAGACTTATGCTTTTTAACCTTTGAATTGCCACTGGGCAAGGAAGAAATACCTCCTTTCAAGTAAAATAAATCATCTCCCAGATTAACCTGAATTTTCACTCCAGACAATGTTTCTTAGAGGACTTGACTTCAGTTTTGCCACACAATTCCCAATGTAATAATAAAAACAAGAGGTGACTTTGCTGAAATCTGCTTAATAGTCTTTTTTTAAACAGCATATTCCCTTCCTCATAAAAGGCAGTGATGGAGAATTCCATCTGCATCAGTTGCCAGCCCCCTGAGACACAGCAAAAGGTCAGACTGGACAAGCCTAAGGAGGTCATGGCCACTGAGCCAAAGTGATGCTTGTTATCAGGCAAAGGAAACAGCTGCCTCCCCAGACAGAGCTGGGCAGTCAGGAGCATAGACTTGGGAACTGCTTATTCTGCACTGGTCCAGTGCTGAATATTTCAGTGCAGTGGAAAATTGTGTGTGAGTTATTCCAACCTCCTCTTCTGATTGTCTTTATTTACCGTCTTAGGAAACTAGTCCAAGAATTTGATAGAAAAACATGTTTTGAGGAAGCAATAAAAAATGTAGCTAAATAATGGGTGGTCTTTTAGTCTGATGAACTGTGAGTGGACTTAGAGCCCATGTCTGACCTCAGGCACGTTGGTGTGTGCCTGGAAATGATATCAGGGAGTCACTCTAAACTGACTGTCTTTGACCTTGGCCATCCCCTGTTACTTGCATTTAATGCAGAGACATTTCCCCTGCTTTGGTATGGTGTTTTTCCTCAGAAATAGAGTTAGATTGGCTTATACCACTTGTCTCTCAAAAGAACTGTACACTCAGTTTTTCTCTAAAATTCCTCTGACTTCTTTCCTTTACACTGGAGAAAAAAAAAGGCCAGTTGGTCTGAGATCTCTGGCCTGCTGACATCCCTGTTTGGAGCTAATTAGCCCTCTCAAATAAAGGGTTAGTGCACACATAGAGGCTCGTGTGCAGTGAGTATGATGTCTCTGAGGCTCTTCCCTGTGTGCTGTGTCTCCCCCTTCTGTCACTGTAATATTTAACAATGATTTTGATGTCATTTATGATTGATTTTATTAAATACAAAGGAACGTATTTGTAATGTCCTTATTCCTGCTGGTGGGCAGCATTTTACAAGAAAACTTTGGGTCAGTGACCCAAAAATGATGTCTTTTCTGATGGAAAAACAATTCCTTTTCCCCAGAAATTTAAATTTATACATTTGTAACCAATTAACACAATACTTTGATTAAATTTTTCTCCCCAACTTACATCACAATTGTTGTAGCTTTGGAACAGCAGAGAATGAAGTTTCCCAGAGGTTGGAATCGCTCTGGACTATTGTCTTTGTTTATATGATGAGTAGAGAGGCCTCTCTCCAGTGTTACAGCGCTATGTGGGTGGAAAGGTGATGTCTGTACATTGCCCTTTGAAAGAATTCGTGTTGGTTCCAGGGAGTTTAAACACTTTGCTGAGAGGACATGACTGCTGCCTGAGGTGAATCTTGCTCCGAGAGGAAGGAGGCAGGAGACAAAGGCTGTTGTCTCATAAGTTCAGTGAGAAAAAAAAACCCCAAGGCAGCTCTCCTCTAAAAGTGTTATGGATGTGCTTCAGTTCTGTAGAACGTTGGTTTAAAACATCACAACCTAAAACAGTGTGGCAAGAGACGGTTTGATGTTCTTGTTTGAGGGTTCTGGGAGAACAGAAAATCTTTCATTGTAGTCTTGAGCGATTCCTGGGATGTGGTGACAGAGGACTCAGGGCAGGGCTTCAGTAAACACTTTGTTATGAGGTTCAGGAAAAGGTCAGCCCCACGGCACATCATCTGAACCCTTGCCAGCCCCCGTCAGCGTTCTGGATGGGAGTGAGCTGTAGTGCTCCAAGGGTCAGGTGAAACCTAGATGCAGCCAAGATACACACCATGTTGCCCAGTGTTTGAGAGTTTTTCTTCCAAAACATTGATTTAGATCCTCCCCAGATACATAGGCATAGGCAGGGCAAGGCTGAAACCCATGGCCTTTGCTGAGTATTAGTCACCACTCGCCCCAAGCTGAAGATGGAAAAAAAAGAAGCACTATAAAAAATGTCTGCAATGCATCTGGTTTTGTAATGGGATTTACTGGAGAGGGAGGAGGGGGAAGAAGCATTTCTCAAGCCCCAAATAGCTGGGTTTTCTTTTATATAAGACTGGAATACACTGGCATACTGTTCCTCATGTTTATGTACAGCTCCATTTCTTTTTAAGCACTTTTTGGCATTATCTCGCTCTTGGGAATGGGTGTTGCTGGACAATAGGTATAAAGTTTGCAGAGGAATTACACTTCCTGAGCTCAGGGTGTACAGACAGAAACCTGAGGGCTAAACCTGCCTTTTGTGTTACACGGTGTTACAGCACTGACAGAAGTCCCTTCCTGATCTCAGCAGGGGATCACACTCGACCTCGGGTTTCTTTGGGTGGAAGTTTCTCTGAGAACTGTCCCCTGAGGGGTTACAGCTCTATCACAGGGCAAGATTTGAACTTAACACTTCTCTTTCTTTGCTCCATAGATAGACTTTTTTTCAGGCATAACAAGGTTAAGAAGGACTTTTTGCATGCACTGGAATATCTAGTGTGGTCAGGCTCAGTTATTTGGCTTCTTAGGGGTAACTGTAAATGCCTTGGCACACAGCCTGGTCTGGAGAGGGTTTCTGTAACCATGCCAGCACAGCTGGGCTTTATTATAGAATAGACAATCTTGTCTACCTCTTCAGCTACACAACCACGAGCTAAGTGCTGTCTTTGCTGCCTTCCTTTAGATGAGGTTGGTTCATAGTCGGCTGCAGCCAAAGCTGAATTTTTGCATCCATGTTCAGAAAGAAATGCCTTTCCCCTTGCTTCCCCCTACACTGACCTCACTCTCTACAGGAGTTGACTCAGGATGATATGAGGATGGGAGAAGAGAAGAAAATGGAAGCAATTCTCTGCTCTGACAGAATTCAGACTGCTATAAACAATATTAAGGAAATGGTGTACTGGGTTTAAGTAGATCAGTTTGATAGAATCATGGAGAGTGCCTGTCTCCATAGATCTTGTGTGCAAGCAAAGGTGGATTATTTTTCACATTAGGGCTGGGTTCTTTAAAAGGTACAGAAGAAAATAAGCTCTAAATGCTACTGAATCCTTTGAAAATCTTAGTTGCAAGCAGTATTTGCTATTTTTTCTTCTTCCCTTTCCCTGAATCTCTGTTTTTCTGGCTGAGCAAGCTGACAGACCTTAATCTGTTTAAAAATAATCTTTCCCTTTTCTCAGATCTCAGAGATCTCTCATAACGTTTTACAGTGCAGGTTCACTTAATGTCTGTGAAAACACACAGATAATTAGTTAACCCTTTAAATGTCTTTCTTCCTATTTATAACTGATATTGCATAATTTTTAGTTCATAGATATTGGTAAGACATATGGCAAAATATGCATCTTTAGAGCTAAGGGCAAGTCCTTTAACTAAATTTCTTTAAGATCTGAAGTAGCCACAGAAACGTGAAGTTAATGCTTACAGTTAATCAGATGTCTGCTGTATTTTCTGTGATGCTTCTGGTCTCAAAAAAAACTCCATGCTTTTTTTTCTTTTTCTTTTTTTTTTCTTTTTTCCTTTTTTCCCTTCCCCTTTCCCTTTTTTCTTTTTTTTTTCCTTTTCTGTTTATTTTCCTTTTAATTTATTTATTTATTTATTTTTATTTCCTCTTAAGGAATCATGACAGAGCATCACACAAGCCATTTCATAGCTCCTGTGACATGGGTCTTTGTTATCTTACATGGTTTGCAATGTCCTGCAATTTCCTCTGGGGAGACACATTGTAGCAAAAAGTTAAATTGCCATTTTCCATTTTTGTACTGCAGTCCAAACATTTTACTGTTTTAGTAAAATTCCTGATTGCAGTTTATCAGACCTAAGCAGATGACTGTTAGTCTGATGGTATGGATTGTGTTATAAGACTGTATTGTGTCAGATACCCTGATATATACCACCCTGATTTCCTTCCAGCCTACAGTGGGATAGATCTTATAGTATAGATAGAGAGCAGTAGATGTGATACAGTTTGATTTTCCTAAGACTTTTGCCAGTTTCTGATACATTTCTCTAAAGTATGAACATTTGGATTAATTTAAACTTTTGTAATGGTCAAATAAGTGACTTGGAGTAGTCTCAAACTGGCCTTGTGTCAATGGAGTCCTACAGGCATCTCCCTTAATCTGGTACTTATTATTACTTTCCTGAGGGGCTGGGGAAGCATGTATGGGAATACTGTAACACCGACTGGGATAGCATTGCAAGCCACTTGACAGGGTTGAGAATTCAAACACAGATTGGGAAAATAATGTGGAATAAATAAGGTAGAATTCAGCATCACTTCATCAATACACCCAAGTGCAGTGTTTTGGTATTAAGTGACTTCATGGCTCACTTAGAGAGAAAGAATGAATAGGCAGTAAGTTCATAGAACAAGATCACAGTCTGAACACAAGTTAAATATGTGAAGTTCAAGTGAAAAAGAGAAAAATGCCTCCCCCAGCTTCAGTAAGCAAGAGCATTGAGCTCTGCTCAGCACTGCAGTTGCCTCCCCTGGAACACAGGGCCTGGATTTGGGCACCACGTGCCACCAGTGACACCAAACTTGAAGAACCAGTTATTAAGACTAGAGAGAAGAGACTTGTTATAGGTTTGAGGAGCTGCTGTAGAAAGGAAAGGTAACTGAGCTCTCCATTCACAGAGGGCTTGTAGAGCAGCTCAGCAATGCACTTCTCTGCTGACTAGTGGAGGCTTTCCCTCATGGGCTGTGTGAAATACAGGTTAGAGAAGCTTCAGTCAAAAGTTGGTCAGGGATAGCCAATTTGGGCACTTGTTGGGACTGACTGACCTGTTCACTGTCTCTTCCATTTCTATTTTCTGTGATCCCATGCTGAGTTCTCATCTCCAGGCTGGTCAGTGTTCTCCCAGCCTGCTCGTTAACCAGTTCATTTACTTACTCCTTTACAAAGAGATGAACCATTTAAAATCATAAAAAGGGGGTTTGGGAGCCCCTGCATTCCTCACAGCATCTGTGGCTGAATAACAGTGAATGTCAGACATTTCAAGCCTACGCAGGACAGCAAAGATGGGAGGTGACACAAATAGACTTCTGAGATACAAAAGGAAGCCTGGTATGAAAATCAGAGTGTCAGGGTTTTCAACAGAACCATGAGGCCTTGCAAGCTCTTACCTCACTTTCAGACTCTGTACAGCCCAATTATAGTTCTGCAGATGGTGTTTATTTTATTGTGCACACACGCAAGGGGAGAAGAGCTCTGTATATTGGATGGTGGAATGCTCCCTGCAGGCATAAATAATACAACAACTGCTTTTATTATCAGTGCTGTATTAGAAATAGTGTGCTTGTTAGACGTTAATGATGTCTAATAAGATCCAGTAACTGCCTTTAAATTTTTCCTTGGAAATGTGAAGATATTTCTCTTTTTACAGCACAGATGTCACATGCTGATCCTGAGGAAAGGGTTTAGGGTTAAACCACTATGCTTGCAAAAGAGGTACTTCTGGTGGAACCCCGAGTCCAAGTGTTTTGGTAGCAAGAAAGAGAAGGTCCCCTGAAGTGCTTGAGCCACATCTCACATCAGCGTCTCTTCCTTGTAATTCCTCTGATAGTAATTGGCTTGGTCCTCAACAACCTTGAATTATCTCTGCTGGGAGCATTATTGGAAAAGGGATTTTTTGTTTTAATTATTAATTTTTTTTTACATGCTTGGGGCAACCAAAAATTCTTAAAGATCCTCACAAGGACTGCAGAATAATATATTGAAATAACACATTTCCAATTGTGTTGGGGGGATTGTGGCTTAGATAGCTAAAAGTATTCCTTAGAATTTGCTGTATTGCATAAGTGGTGAAAATCAAAAAGCCCAGAAGACAGCAAACAGCTGAAATTAGCTCTAGCTTGTGCCTGAATGTTATTGTGTGTCTCATCTGAGCCACACAGTGACTGTCATCATAGAAGCTGTTATAATGGCTGTAATTAATGACAAAAGGAACAGAACTGACGTAATTTTCTTATGCTGTTTTTTAGTCCCAGGAGTGCAGGGCTCTTAAGGAGTTTAATAAGGTTTATCAAGCAGGATTCTGAAGAATTTGGTGTCTCTGGTGGAAACAGGGAGGTGCTGTTTCTGAGTTCTGCTATTCCATGTTAGCTTTGGACCCCAGTAGTCAGCAAAGGCTAATTTCATCCATAAGTTTTGGCAGTTGGCACATGCTGCTCTGTTTTTTCTCTGAGGACTGTGTGAGAAGTGAGACACACTTCAATTGAAAAATGACAGTTTAATGTGGTTATTTTTAGAAGAAAAAGAAAAGGAAGAGAAGATAATTGTAGTACACAGCAGTGCCTAATTTCTTTCAAAACCAATTAAAGTTCTGGCTTCCTCTAGTGACAAAGAAGTTTGGACAATTTCAACCCTCATGGCTCCATTTATCACTTGTTTATTATTCTGACAAAATAACATTTAGAAAGGAAAAACCAACTAGAAATTATTAATGCCAGAGTTGCCTGGGAATGGGATACGAAACCTGAGTCTACCCCAGATCATGTGGAATGTGTGCTACCACTGTGAAGGCCAAGCAGTCAACTGATGTCAGTGCCTGCAACAGGCAACTGGGTTGATTTACATCAGCTGAAGTGTCAGCCTGAAGGTCCTGTTGCCATTCCACATCAGACCATCCAGGGGGACTGAATGGATCTGTCCACGATGCTGATGAGCATGGTCAATTTTCCTCATAGGCACAATTTTTTAATTCAGATTTTTATTAAGGTCTGTCCATAAGCTTTGAAATGCCTTTGTGGAGACATGTGTAAGAAATACTGACAGGATAACAGTGTCTTGTAATGATCAGTTACTTGTTTCCCAAAAGGCATTTGGAATTTTAACCATTATTTAATGAAAAAAGTCTCATGCCAAAAATATAATTTTCTTAAAGAGGATGGCAGCAGCTACATGAATTCCATGCCATGAGTTAACTCCAGGTGCCATCAGCTAAACCAGCCCAGGAAAACCAGCCTCCAGCTCAGCACTGAGGTGGTTCTTAACTCTGAAAATAAGCTCATCTGGTACTGATTTGTTACAGTCACATCAGAGGGAAGACTGAGAGGTCTTCATGTGCCTGTGGTCTGCAGCCAGACTTTGATTGCAGTCTTGGTATTTTGCGACCATCTATTATTACCAAAGGGCAGTAAGAATCCATGAGGTAAGGAGGGCAGCTCCTTCTTCTACTGCTCATAGCAAACTGGAAAGCCTGCAGTAAATCTGCAATCTCCTGCCATTTTGAGGTGTGAGGGAGTTATTTATTCTGCATTTCTAACACTTGGATATAAAATAATTTCCACAGTGCTGAAATTTAGAGTTATACTGTAAAAGCAGAATCTCCTACCACTGCCATCCTCTCAGCCAGTCAGGAAGAGCAATGACTGAGAGGAGAATGTCATGAGCAATCACTGTGTTGATACCAGCAGGTTCCATATCAGTTAAGGACACTCAGACTACCTGTTTGCTGAAGTGCTGTGTGGGTGGTTCTCCCGGCTATTGCGAGGCCACATATGTATCCATTCAGCAGAACACTGTCTCCAAAGATTTCTTAGTAACACAGTACTGCTGCAAAATACACCCGTGTGGCTTTCCCGTGCTCCATGATACTGGTGCTCCTTTTAGTGCCTTGATCTGCAGGCAAAGGGCAAGATAAGGAGAAGCAGGGAGACATCACAGGAAGACCCAGCTGTGCTTTGGTGGGAATCTGAATGTAAATAGAGATGGAGCCAGGAGAGCAATGGGAAAGAGGAGTGAGTGGTTCTAATAGGAGCCAGTTGAATGGGACTTACGAGACACAGAGAAGGAAAGGTGTGTTTCACAGACAGGTATTCTCTGCCTTCTTAGGTTCTGTGTGCTTAGGGTCATTGTAGTAATTCAGACTGTTGCTGAAGGAGGGTTTCCAGTATGTCAGCCAAGGGCACGGCAATGAAGCAAGTGCTCCAGGTGTCAGTAACATAATTTCCTGATGTTTTTCTTGATGGAAAGGACATTGTGATCATTTCTGGAGTGAAGTGTCCAGTAATCTCTGGTTTGTTCTGTCAGGACCTCTGCGAAGACCCCCATCTGTTTGTGAATGGAATCAGCTCCCATGACTTACACCAGGGCACCCTGGGGAACTGCTGGTTTGTGGCTGCCTGTTCCTGCCTGGCTCTGAGGAAACACCTCTGGCAGCAGGTAAGTAACAGAACTGCATGGTGCATGAAATAAAGCTAATAAACCTCGGCTGTTTCCCTGCCTATCAGCTAATGCTTTTCCCTCTAGGACTAACAAGTAGTGAATTTTGGTAGATTCAAATCTTCCCTTTCTTTAAAAGTTCATTTCTTTTATTATGAGATCTCCTCAGTCCCACTGAGCACCAAAGAACAGATATAACAAAGCTAGAGAGTGCAAGGGGTTCTTTTTATCTCTCTCTGCAGATCAATATGAATTTTACTTTCCTAAAAGATTCCTTGAAGTAGGACTGCATTTGGACTTTGTACTAAATTCACCCTCTTTTTCCACCGCTTCCTTTATTTACGGTCAACTGCTTGTGAAGCTGAACGCCAGCAGAGTGCATGCTCCAGGGTAGTCTGCCCTCAGAATAAATCTTTACAGAGTGCACTTGCTGAACGTTCCCTTCCATGGTTTCTCAGGTGATTCCAGACTTCAGCGAACAAGAATGGGACCCTAAAACCCCAGAGAAATATGCTGGGATTTTCCGTTTCCGCTTCTGGTGCTTTGGAGAATGGACAGAGGTGGTTGTTGATGATCTGCTGCCAACAATGGATGGGAGGTTGATTTACTGCCATTCCAATGTGAAAAATGAGTTCTGGAGCGCATTGCTGGAGAAAGCCTATGCGAAGTATGAGCTGGTTCATCGTCCTTGTAATCCTCAGTGTTGTCCCTTCTATCCAGCTGTTTGTTTTGTCTTTCAGTTCTATCAGACATTCCCAGGGTTTTAAGTTTGCTATTAGTAGAGAACCTAAAAAAGTTTGAAAACTCCTTCTTTAATCTGCATGGAGAGGGTGAATCATAAAAGAGTGCAATGCAGTCAACTTCAGCAGCCCAAAGCTTTAGGGATCCCAGCAACCAGGAAAGCTCTATCTGCAATCTGCTGGGGTTTTCTTGTTCTGTTTTGTTTTTGACTTGGTGAGACACAAATATATTACCTACATTCAATTTGAGCACTTGTAATAGCCCCTTGGTATCTGAGAATGTTCTGTGTTGCCTCCAGGTTGGCTGGATCCTATGAAGCCCTTGATGGAGGCAGTGCTGCAGATGCCATTGTGGATTTCACCGGAGCAGTGGCAGAATCTATTGATTTGGTACAGGGCAAATATGGAGAGATTATTTCTGAGCAGATGAAGCTGTTTGAAGACTTGATGAAAGTGCACAGAAGAGGCGGGTTGATCAGCTGCTCCATCGCGGTATGTGCAGAGAGCTGGCTTTTAGGAGTTAATTTCAATTAAAATCTTCTGGAATAAACATCATTATTAGTGTATTAAGTATGTCCTTCATTTGCATCTTTTTAAAAGCTTTGTATGGAGAAATCTACCAAGTTGGCAGTGCTGCCAGCCCACTACTCCCGGGCTCTGGGAGCCACTAAATACAATCAGAAAACTGCAAAGCTGCTTGTGCTGCCACTTTGCTGTGGGTCTGAAATGCTGTTCTTTCTCAATGGTCACAGTTGTGTACTGACCCGAGGTTAATCCACCTAGAATGCCCTAATTTACAGGCCAGATGGCAGCGTTCACTTCCTTTATTCCTTAGGGGGATCTGTTTAGAGAAAACAGTTCTGCTGACACCGAGCCACTGAGACTCCTTGACCTTAGTTGTGATGGTGCAGCCAGTGTAACAGGCTGGAGCTGAGCTGAAAGGCTGAGTTCCCCTGGTTATTCAGGCAGTACTGTTTGCTAATAACCTCCCCATTAGAATTAACCAGCAAAACTTGCCTACACTGGCTCATGTGAGGCAGGTAACTCAGGTGCCTAAGGAGGTCAAGACCCTGAAGCTTCCTTAGTACAGAGGGGATGGATTCTGTGGTAGCAGCTCCCAAAGAGTTTTATATACTTCACAAACCACAGGCAGACAAGGGCCCTGCACTGCCTCTTGCTCTAGGAGGGAAACCAGCAACAACTGGGCTTAACTCCTCTTCTAAGTCTGCAATGTCAGGCCATGACTGCGTAGTGCTGAAATTCTCACCTTGCCCAAAGCTGTTACCACACGTGGAGGACTAACAAACTGCCTGAATGTTTCCTGAAAGATTGCCTTTTAAATGATTTTTAAAGTACAGCCTGCAGGAAAGGGATCATTCTCTAGGAGCTGCAGGGTTGGCATTTAGGTGCACTTAGCATCCTCTCCCCATACTCCCTGCTTCCAGTTTAAGACTTTAGCTGAGGCTGATCTTTGTGGACCTGGTTAAATCACTTAAACACTTTGCTGTAGCTTCCACATCTGTGAAATGAAGATCATAGTGTTGTAGTACTTCACTAGTATTAAGTGCTTAACACTAGTCAAGTGCTACAGCAATAGTGTGGCATGAGTGCTAAATCCATGGTGAAGTGGTGGATCCCAAAGTGTTGATGCATTTAGAAAGTCTTGTGAGTACCGTGGTAGTCATGGAATTGTCTAGAACAACAGAAAATCAGCCGTGTTTGGAGGTGCTTGAGCACATTTGGCTGTCCCTGGCTGTGCTCTACTCTGTGCCAGTGCCACGGTACCAAAGAAGAACACATGGTACCTCCTGGGAGATAAATTTGAACAAAATCTTCAAGGTCTTTGGTTTTTGTTTGACCTTTTTCATAAGGTCTAAATTTTCATTTGAAAGACTTCCATTCGATTTGCTCAGACCAGCCTGGCTGACCAGACTTCCTGGTGTGAATTGTTGTAGTAAACATTGTTTCTGGAACGATAGCTTGCTCCCAAATGCTAAGGCAGTTTTGTTTCCTAACATGGATCTGATGAGGAGATAGGCTAAGTACAGGGAGCTGTATTTTTAAAAGCAATTAATTAGGCAGTTGTAACACTTTCACTTCATTCTGGCATTATGTGTTTGTCTGTCAAATTAAACACAAATGCTTCTAAACATTGATTACAGAGAGGCCATTCCTACGATTGTCTGCATTTGTCACTTTTTGATGTATTATACACACAGTGAAGCTTGCTAGGTATAGAATATTTAATGCTCAAGTGGCTTTATTGTTGTCTTACAAACATGTCACCCTTTTCCTTGGTTCACAAAATAGCCCTGAGCATCACCATTTAGAAATTTGAACAGACACTGGATGTTTAAATATCTCATCTAAATAAATAAATAAATAAATAAATGCATTTGTAATGAGGTGGGAAAGGCAGCCCAGCAGTAAGAAAAGCCTGGGGGGTAATAAAGGCAGCAGAAGTTACAGACTCCCATGCTGTCGAACTCTGTGTTTGCTTTTAGTTGTGAAAAATGCAAGTGAAAGCGTTACTCTGGAGAAAGCCCAAACCCATTGGAAATGTCAGCCAGTCTCCATGTAACACATGAGCTGATTCTTTAGGAGCTGTTGTTGGTGAAAGGCAAAGAAGGCTTGCTGAGACTCTCACAGTTGCCGGACCATCTGTCAGTTCCAGTTTGAAATAAATTTCTCATTTCCCATTTTTTTTTTTATTTCTTACCTTTAGGGACTGAACACTTTTGTATCAGTGCAACACTTGCCTTAGGACAAGGACCTTGTCTGTTTAGTCCGGTTAAATTTTGAAATGGGTAAAAATGTCTGAGAAAGTACTATGTGTATGCCATAACTCTGATAAGTCCTTGTTTATATGGAAATATTTATATATTTATAATAATTATTGCTGTATAATGATAAACTATAAGTAATATCTTTATATTTAAATATTTACATTAATAGCACCAAGAGTCCATAACTCTTGCTCTCTTTGTCACAGCAAAGGCTTGATTGATCATTAATTAGGTTATTACAAGTTTACACACAAGGATCTGCACTGAGTCAAATCTTCCTTCCTTGCTGTCCAAGGGCGTCTTCAGGCTCAATGGGTTATAGTCCAGTATAGGTGAGAGAATCTCTAGCTGTGACTCAGTGTGAGGATGCCCATGCTGGCTCCAGTGAGGGTGTGAAGAAGCTAGAGGCAGGACCATTTGGACTGTTCCTGGCTCAGAAGAAGGGTTACAACACTGGCACAGCTTTATTTTCTCCCCTTTATTCTCCACCTGGTCTATGTTGCTCAGAAGTAGCATTGTGCTGGCTTTGTGAAGGGCCAGTCCTTCAAAGCAACTCCAGCACCTTTATATGATACTGCTTTTCTGGGTTTAGATTAAGAGTTTTGGATTCATTAAATGAAATTGTCTTATTTTTTGGAACTTGACTATTTTTATGTATTCTTGGATCAGCTTCTGGTCAGACCCAGGTCATTCAGCAGGACAGTTTAATGCCTGATCACTGGTGGAAACTAGGCTGCTTACGTGAAGATTATGAGGAGCAAACCCAGCTCCTAAATAAACCTGCAGATCTGCCCGTTACCAAGTAAGAGAGGTACAGGACAGGTTTGACAAATGGATAGAAAGGTTTATTGCCCATGACCTCTATTTTTATCCACCAGCAGTAGTTATTCTGGGATATCAAATTGACTCCAACACAGAAACACAGCCATTGGACTCATGAGCTCAATTCTTAGGCCCTATGGAGTGTCCAGCTGAGGATACCACCAGACAGTCTGAGCAGAGTCATCAATACCCAGAAGAGTAATTTTGTAGAGATTACAAGTTTTTGGAAGTCTTGAACTCTTGAGACCAGGAAGAGACAAAATGGCTGTAGCAGGCAGGATTCCCCTAAGCTTTGGGCTTCTGCCTGCTAGGAATTGTCCAGCAGTATCCTGCACAACACCAGGCTAGTGAGCCACGAGTTATGAGTCCCAGTGCTGTTATTTTCCTGGACAGTCAAATCACTTGGGAAGGGAACGGAAAACAAGCCTTCCTTGTCTTGTCCCTTGAATTCACAGCTGCCAAATCCCTCAGTGATGTGAGTTCTATTTTTTAATTGTCTTTCTTCGTGCTCAAGGTGTCCTCTGGCCATGCCAGTGAAGTGGAGACAGAGATGGGGCTCGTTGTTGGCCACGCCTACTCGGTGACTGCAATTCGGAAGCTGCGCCTCGGAGAACGGCTCGTGTTCTCTTTTAAGACAGAAAAGCTGTTCATGATCAGGCTGAGGAATCCCTGGGGAAAAAAAGAATGGAATGGTGCTTGGAGTGACAAGTAAGTGCTGCAAATCCAGTGCCAAAGGAATGAAACTGTACTAGAGCCACTGGGGATGAGATATGTGGTCAAACACTGATCAGACACAGCCATCCTCAGTGACAGCTGAACCTCTGTGCCGTCTCCTCCCAGGCAGAGCATTCCCTGAGAAAATGAGCACAGGCTGGAGGAGCTTACGGCTTCCTGGACCTTAGTTTTCTGTATACATCATTGTTCTGGCACACTGGCACATGGGCTGAAAAATAGCCCACAATTAAGGAGATGAGTCGAGAACACAAGGTTTCTTCCCAGCTTCACCACTGAGTTTGTCTGTGACTCAGTTTCTTGTTTGTAATTGCCAGCTGCTGCAGATGCCATAAGTCTTTTATTCTTAGATAATTAAAGTGACTGGTGAAAAATGCTATAAAATTGCTACATTTGTGATTTCCTGAATTATTTTCTAATCAATTTTCATGTGGGCTTAGCAGTCCCCTTTACAAGCAACAGAAATAATCACTGGAGGGGATATATTTCATCACAGGTGATCTATACATGAAAAACGTTACAGTTCATATTAATTTCTTACATCCTTTACTTTAGCTAGCAAAAATCTATTACTTTCAAAGGGGTTGGTCCAGGTGAAGTGCAAAGAATGCACAGAAGAGCTACTGTCTTTTTTATTTTAAACCCTTGGGCTTCTCCACTGTGTCTTGGCACAGCTGCCACTCATGCCAGTGGAAACACTGAGGATTCTAAGGCTGGCCATGGCTTTTGGCCTCACAGAATTAAATTGGCAAGTTCCAAATAGGTTAAGAAAACGTCTGTTATAGTAAGCAGCTTCTCTTCCCTCCTGCCAACCACCTTCAACTTTATCCTCCTTTTGGAAAGGGATTGAGGAATTGTGGCTCTGTTTGTCTAATGTAACACATCAGGGAAGGGGCTCACACAGCCTGTTGTTGGATTGCAGATGCGTTTCGGGTCTGTGCTCCCCTGCAGTCAGTGGGAAGAGGCAGGTGCCTGCAGGGGCCAAGGCAGAGCACTGAGCTCATGCAGGCAATGAAGTGTCTGTGCAGTGCAGTGTTTCTCTGGAAACGGGACACTAGGCTCATGCTCCAGCAGTTTCTTCTCAAAGGCTCTCTGGGGAGATCTCAGGCCTGTTTCTAAGGTGATTAAAAGACAAGGAGAATACACTAGTCTAAGTGAAGCATCCAATATTCTCCTGAGGAGCAGAACCAGGTTTCATTTGAAGGGCCTTCAAGGAACGGAGTCAATCTCCTGTGACCTTCCAAACCAGCTGTTTAAGTGTTTAAGCACCCTAAAGGAGGGTTGTGACAGAGGAAATCAATAAGGTTCTGCTCTAGTTGTGCCAATTTCCCATTAATCTCTTCCCCTTTTAGTAGCTTTCAAATCAATTAATGGTTTAAAACTCCTCCTGCAAACCTCACATTTTCTTACTGAATATCGCCTGCCTTTTCAGTACTCCAACGTTACTTTCAAAACAAGGGGCCATGAGAGAGTTTTACTCCTAATTTTTTTCCAAGTGAGAGCATTTAATTTATTAACCATCTGTGTTATTCTCTTTTTTTTTCTTCCTTTTTTTTTCTTTTAGTTCTGAGGAGTGGAAGAAAGTCAGCGATTCAGAACGCAAGAGCTTAGGGCTCGTTCTGGAGAATGATGGAGAGTTCTGGTGAGTAGCAGAGATGTGAAGGGTTTGGAGACACTAGCTATATGGCAGTAATAAATCTGCCATTTAATAGCTTCAAAAACAATTTTCCCAAATGGATAAGATTATCCAGTCCTGGCACAAGCTCTGTTTCTTTTAAAGTCTCAAGGGACGAACAGAGAAGAATAGAAAAAGCAGATTTAAAATGAGTAGAACAAAATTAGTAGCTCTTAGTAAATATAAGTTTCAAATGCCCTCAAAATCTATTACCTATATTTAGGACATTCACTCGGAATCCAGACAACACATGTGCTGGTTTACATAACAAAATTCCAGGTATTGAACACAGAGTCAAACCTGTTAACTGACTGCTGTGCCTCTCTGTAGGATTTCCAGGTCAACCGTGGCTGAGGGATCTATAAATAGAATTGCAGCCAATGAATTTTGATATTTGTTGGTGTTTTTCAGCATGGGCACGAGGAGTGTTCATTATCTACCGAATATCTAGAACTCTATTAATTTTCACTTCCCTTAAAGCCTACATATCTAGTCCAGCAATGTCTTCAGTAGATTGTCTATATTGCATCAAGTGTGCTGGCAGTGCTTAGCATGAAAAGCCTTCTGCTGGCTTTGTCAGAACTGGCATCCTCAGAGTTTGGTTCTGGGCCATTAATAAGGCAAGGCATGATGGTAGTTCAGAGATCCCAAGCTGTTGGGGGAGGTGAATGTTTTTTAACTGCTCTGCAATCCAGCTTGTTGCTTCAGCAGGCACAGGCTGCAGCAGTGAGATGGTGCTACATAAAAGCTGTGTCCAAAGCACAGAGATTTGAGTTGTGCTGAGGGACAGATGTGATAATAAGGACTGTAATAATGAGGAGTGGATCATGCTTTGATTGCAGATGATCTCTTTTGCCTTTGCAAAATATATGTTATCAAATCCAGCCTGGCAGATACAACCTGTCCTTTAGGCTTAGGAGATGAAACAGAAGAGATCCAGATCTGACGAAACACTCTAAGTGATATTTCTCTAAATTAAGCTCTCAGACTGTGTGATCGTGGCTTCACAAGTCTTTCCGCATGCAGAGCTTTCCAGTGAATCAGTTTGTCCTCTGGACAGCTGAGCAATGCCTCCTCTTAAATTACTGGAAGATTTTGTGTGTTATTTTGGCTCTTTGCACGAGTACCACTGTTTATTTTTAAATAAGCCACTATTTTCCTGGTGTCCCATGGAACAGGATGACATTTGAGGACTGGTGTAAGAATTTCACAGATGTGGACATCTGCCGGATCGTGAATACCTCCTACTTCAGCATCCACAAGACCTGGGAGAAGAAAATGATGCACGGGGCTTGGACAAAAAATTCAGAGCCCCTGCTAAATCGCTCTGGTGGCTGCTTTGATAACAGAGACACCTTCCTTCAGAATCCCCAGGTGGGAACCCCTGTATTTTGAGAGGCATTGAAGTGTATCCGCTTGAGCTGAGGCTTCTGAACTATCTACCCTATTTAGGAGTTGGCAGTGAGTACTTGACAAAAAACCTGATTGCCAGAGTCTGTCCCCTGGGGTGTGTTGTGTTTCAGTGATTTCTGTGAAATCTCTCAGAAGAGTTGAGATATTTGTTTGGGACTGATCATGTTTGGGGCTGATGAGTCAAACATACCAGAATTGCTGACATCCTTCCTGGACTTCTTTTAGTTTCCCAGTTGTAGAAAGGCAACAAGTCTGATTTTCCAATGACAGAGCTTCATTCACTTAACACCCTTAAACAGCCTGAGGATTTGATCCACTATATTTAGTTAGTATTCCTTGGCACCAATCCAAGATTCTGAAAGTATCTGGTCTCTTATCCAAGCTCACCCTCTCATCAGCATTACAGAATTTTCCTTGTCTCATCCTACCTGGTAATTTCAAGCTATTCAGTTTATCCATTCATCCATTCCAACTCCATTTCTCACCTTCCTGCCCTTCTCCATGTGGTGTGTTTTCATCCCAGCACATGCAAATTCAGGCATAAAACTTCCATTACTGTCAATGAGAGCTATGTTAGTTATTACTTTGAAAATTGATCTTTCTCTCTAGATTAATTAAAGATGTTTTTGTATCTGCTTCTCTGCACTTTCAAGGGAGGTTTCTGCCTGCACCCCTCTGTTTTCATAGAAGGATACTGGGGAAGTGCAGCCTCTGCTGTTCAGATCAGGAGTGAATCTCAGACTCCCAGCTCATCCTGCCATGCAGATGCAGAAGCAGTTCTTCACTGCTCTGTCTTCTGTCAGTGCCTCATTCCCAGAGGTGTTCCCCTGTATGACTCTGGATGTATTTCAAGTGCTTGTCTGAGTCTCATTTGTAGGTGTTTAGCTGCCACAGAAAACAAAATATACATGTTGCAATTCAGTGCAGTGCCTGATGCAGTGGAAGTCCTTTGTATTCCAGTTTTCTCTGGGCTAGTTGATTAAAAGGTTTTTCATAGCAATGCTGGAACACAATTGTCTTATCTGCCATTTTAATTTACTGTGGCACACACCACCATAATCTAGAGATAATTTGCCTGTCCTCCCTGAGTGAAATGCCTGACACTGAGGCCTCCTGTGGAGTTTACCTGTACAGAGAGAGATCGTGACACTTCCAGTCCCTTTTGATAAGGGAACTTTAGCCAAATGTAAGTGTATTCCTACAGACACCTGCTGCCTTTTAGATCACTACTCATTAAGACAGCCAAAATGTCCTGAGAAGAAGGACACAGTTGCAGAGCTCTCATCAGACCAAGAGAGCTCTCTTGGTTCCTCTTGTTCCCCTCCTATACCTCCATTTGCCCTGGAACACTCTGGGCTACCTGATCAGGTAACATTGCATATGGTTCAACAGGGACAAGAATTAAAATGTGCCTTACGAGGTATTGCTGCATATTCCCCCTTGTCCTATCACTAGGATTACATTTTCACTGTCTTTGATACTTTTGGTTTAAAGATCGTCATTATTAGCATTACTTTTCAGCTGGGAATATCTGTTACATGAAGAACTCTCCTCCCATCCCCAAATATATTTCTATTTGCCTCACTAGATACATGTATTTCCTTGGTGATGGCTTTATCCTCAGTATCCTGAGGCACTTTAAGCAGCTCACTCTCTTCTCTCTTCTCCTAGTACATCTTTGATGTCAAGAAGACTGAGGACAAAGTGTTGGTCTCGTTACAACAGGAGGATCGCCGCAAATACAAGAAAGAAGGGAGAGGAGACAGTATCCCAATTGGCTTTGAAATATTCAAGGTAGGCAGCCACCTGCACTCCTGGTGCAGAGTTTGTTCAGTCCTGCTTCACCCTGGCCATGAGCTCTTTGGCAGATAGAGCCATTATTCTCATGGTGTCTGGCTCTCCACTCAACACGAGCTTTGCATGGGCGCTGCACTCAGTCAGCAGAGCTGACATTAGGCAGACTATTGGAACTAGGTTCAATTCAAACTCTATTTGAACTAAAGGAACACAAGTAATTTTCCCTTCTGTAAAAGAATTTTAAGTGCTTTTCCTACCCCAAGCTTTCAAGAGAAAGATAAAATGTATTAATGTTTGAAACATGGAGAAGGTTTTTTCTCTTTCCCATTGGAGGCTTCTGCCTCCATTTCATCAACAAATACAGCTAAGTGAATGAGGTTGAAAAGACTGCCATTTTCCTGTTGCCACTTAGAAAAAAGAACGTTTTCAAAAGCTGGAGTAGTGAGTAGGAAATCAATATATGGGAAAAGGAACCACAGGGATTCCAAACCAGCACTCTCAGGGCAAATTGATTAAAATGAAAATACCTACACTTGAGAGGGAAGGAAGCAAAGAAACAGCTTTTTTTTTCTGATTTTTTTACAGAGGATTTGGATAATCCTATCATCTACTGCTGCAGTTAGTGGGTCTACACTAAGTCTTTGGCTCTACTGTAAAAAAATGTCAGTTTTTAACAGTAAGTTAGAGCTGCTGACATCTGCATCACACCTATTCATTTTAAAATCACCTGTTAACCACACATATTGTAAAAATTGTCATTACAGAAAGTAGCATAATTTACCTTGCTTTGCTCATGCCTGCATATCTAATTTGGAGAGGTTTGGAAAAGAAAATCACACATTCAGAAAAGTATCTATCTTTACTTCTGTTCAATAATTTTTCTATTTCAGAAATGTTCTAACCCACCAGGCTCATTAACATGACTAAAGGCCTTGGGAAGAGAACTGCCAGAAAAGAATGTAGGGCTGCCTTTGCCCTCAAGAGCTAGCTTAAGAAATAGGTTTATATTTTAACCATTTCTGTGGCAGTCCCTTGAAGAGGAGGGGGGGGTACTTCAGGGGCACCCCTGCTACGAGTGAGGTCTTCTCTGGGTAGTGGTGGGTTTGTGCACAGAGGGCATCCTTTGGCACAGCCTAGACCACAGGACATAAACGTCACACCCCAGAGATTCACCCCTAGGCCCTCCACAAATGGCCTCCTCCCCTCAGCCTTCTTTTCAGTCCCCTGCAGGAGGCTTGCACACCTCGCTACAGTAGCAACGTTTTAAGGCAAACAAAAGAGTCCAATTCCTCCTGGGAACTGAGGTGCACATGGGGCCGTGTCTCTGCCACAGCTTCAGTGGGTAAAAAAACATGTGCCAACTGATTTGCCTTTATTGCACGTTGTGTTTTCCAGCCATGAAAGGCTGTGCGATGTGCCGGGAGAATCCTGCCTGTTAGCACTGCTATTCCTCCTTCCATTAATCCCTCTCCTGCCCCGTGGCTGTAGGTGGAGGATAACAGAAGCTATCGGCTGCACAAGCTCACTGTGCAGGAGAGAGTGGCCACATCTCTGTACATCAACACACGCACTGTCTTCTTGAAGAGGATCCTTCAGCAAGGCCGCTACGTCCTTATCCCAACCACGTACCATCCGGGCATCACCACGAAGTTTATCCTGAGGCTCTTCACTGATGTGCCATCAAAACTCAGGTAGGTTGCACCCACAGCTACAGGAGATCTTTCCTAGCCCTCACTGGCTGCACCTCCTTGGAAGTGGTTGCCTGGTTGTCCTCAAACACCTCTGACTCACTAATTCATATTGCTCCAGAACTAGGTCAGGACTTGAGATGATCAGGTCACCTCTGGGAGTCTCCAGATCACTGGGATTTGTACATGGTCAGGATGTTTTTAGTTAGGGATCTCATGGATAATTCAGTTTGGGTCTTTTGAAGTTTTAGTTTGGCTTTTGCAGTGGTCTCAGTTGTAGGTCAGAACACCAAGCACTGGAGTTCATGTTTACAGATGACATTGTTTGTTTCTGGGACCGTCTCCTTTGAAACCAGTGGTCACTGTGAGAGTAAAACCAGTGTTTTGTGAAACCAGGCCCACTGAATTTTTTTCTTGCTATGATACTATTTTTAATGGTTTAAAGGGTTTTTTTTTCACCCTTTTTGCTGTCATGTAAAACGTAACACAAATTTGCTTTACTTTGGTTTGTTCTATTTTTATTTCTTACATCTGTCCTTTCTCCACCACAGAATTCCAAAATGGCAGATGAGGAAAAAGTACGAATCTCATGTTCTAAAAATGCTAAATTTCCACAACAATTGATTGTTTACTTGACATTCTTCTACTTCAGTTGCTTTTCTCACGATTTTTCAGGGAGCTGAAGGCAGATAAGCCTAAAATGACATGTTGGAGTCTTCTTTGTGGCTATCCACGCAGAGTCACCCAAATCAAAGTTCACTCTGCAGAGGGTTTACAGAAGCAAGACAGATCAGGCGGTAAGTGGAAAGTGAGCCTGGAAGAGTGGAAGGGGCTTTTCAGTCCTTTAAAGATGATTTAGGTTGATACATAAGCAGTCAGAAATTATCCAAACAAACTGAGGATTTATGGGATTTTTTTTTCATTATGTAAAATCTACTCCAGAGAAGAGATCAGATGAATATGGGGATGCAAAACAGCAAGTGTTATGTGTCATTTCTGCTGGCCCAGATGGGCAGGAGTAGCCAGAGCCTCCTGAAGAGCTAATTGTGAGGATTAGTAAGAAATATTGCTTTCAGGGTTATGTCTTTTTTTTTTCTAAATGGAAAATATTTGGGGAGACAGCTGAATGGCACAGACTCACAAAGTGTGTTACAATTACCTCACAGTGTTATTCAGGGCTTTCAGAAAAAATTGTTATTCATCACCACAAGCTTAATAGCACTGCAGGGGGAACTTTATGGTTTTCAAACAGTCATTTTCAGCTGGTTAAACTAGAACAGGGAGAGGTTAAATCAGGGGTCCTCAAACTACGGCCCGCGGGCCGGATACGGCCCCAGAGGGTCGTCAATCTGGCCCGCTGGTATTTACAGAACAATTAGGTAACACAATGGACTAGCCGGGCGAGACCGCATTCCGAGTTAAATGGTCCTCAACACTTTGTCTGTGTGGGGAGTTTGGCTGTTGCCAAAGCTGGGGAGGGGAGGGGTTAAGAAGTTCCTTTTTTACTTTTTTTTCTCTTGTCTCCTGGGAGACGGGGGAGGAGTTTTTGGGCAGCGGCCGAAGGGATGGGGGGGAGTGCTTGGGGGCGGCCGGGCAGGAGCAGCAGCAGCAGCAGCTTCTTTTTCTTCCTTAGGAGAGAAACTGTTTTCGGGAGAGTTGTTTTTTTTTTCCTCCCTCCTCTGTTCCCGTTCCTTCTGGTCCTTGGCAGCAGTCCTTGTGCACATCAGAGGAGAGGGGAGTCTGCTCTGCACGTC
>JAWWLV010000158.1:16777155-16788842 GCA_035041135.1 Platyrinchus mystaceus | reverse complement strand
GTGCTCTGGGGCTTGGCCAGGTGTGGGCCAGTGGCTCAGGGAAAGGAGCTGAGCAAGGCAGGGACTCACAGAGGGAAAATCCATCACAAATGGACATCGACCCGTAATATGGATTTTTCTATGGAAAATATCCTGGGGTGGCATCAGCCATTAAATGCCTCTGTCCATACAAATGTCACAACACCAGGAACCTGATTCCCAGAAGTAGGGATAGGACAAGGGGAAATGGCTTCAAAGTGACAGAGAGCAGGGTCAGATGGGATATTGGGAAGGGATTTTTCCCTGGGAGGGTGGGGAGGCCCTGGCACAGGTACCCAGAGAAGCTGTGGCTGCCCCATCCCTGGGCCAGGTTGGACAGGGCTGGGAGTAACCTGGGATAATGGACCTCTGATGCTTTCTGGGGGCTGCACTGGGCTCCTGGCAGACTCTCACTCTCTAAAAAAGTCATCCAGGCTGAGGGAACAGATTCTCTCTGTGTGACTGAATTGTGGGATAGACATGGATGAGCAAATACAGATTTTCACTGCAAGGCAGAGCCAACCCAGTCCCCAGGTTTTCATCCTTGAATCTTCACTCCTCCAAAGCAAAGGTCAAAGTACTCTTGTCTTCATGCTGACCTGAACCTGGACTATTTTTGGAAGGGCTGAACATCTGAAGTGCCTGTTCAGTGACACAGCTGGAGATAAACAGAAAGTCCTAAGCCAGAGCAAATGTCGGATGATGAGGGGCCAATGTCAGGATTTAGTGGCTTTCTGCTTCTTTCTGCTCTGTTACAAATCACTGATGGCAGCAGCTCCCTGAGTGTGACACTGACTGACAGCTCACACCTTTCCCTGGCTGTGAGACAATGAGGTGACACCTCAGAGCATCCGAGGATGCTCAGGGTCCATGGTCCTGCAGGGTACCTGCTCAGTGCATCTGACAGTGGGTCTGAAATTCACCTTTTAAGGAACTTTTTGTTTGCAGCAAACCCCTCCTCCAAATTTCTCTGCCAAGCTCTGGTTCATGCCAGTGCCAGGGGCAGCTCCAGGCTCGCTCTGAAACCACCGTCCTGCCACAGCCCACCTGAGCGCAAAAGGACAGGACTTACAGGAATTGCACCAAATTGGAAGACAAATGATGAAGATTTCTCTTTTCTTCTATCACTCAGCAAAAAAACCTCTCTGAAAAAGCTCCTGCTGTGTTTAAGGAGCACTTGGGGAGCAGCTTTTGCAGTGCTGCACTTTGCCATGCCCCAAAATATTGTTAATTTTACTGTTTAGCAAGTAAGACAGGCGTGGGCTGTGCAGCCATTTGGATTCAATATCCACTTCCAGACCTCCTTAGCCCAGATTTCTCAACCAGCTGTGCAAGGATTTAGCATTTGCTGGCTGTAGGTGAGTTACCACAGGGTAACACAATCCTGGGAATGCTGAGGAGGAGCGATGCCTTTCCTGTGGCTGGGGAGAGTCCACAGCTGGGGTTGGGGTTGGTGCCTCCTCCTGCAGGGACACCATTTCCTTCAAGTTAAGGAAAAAAAGACCAAAAACCTTTTTTGTATATTTAAATCACACAAAATGCAACTGTAACTTGCATCAAAAGAGGGAAGGGATTATTCTGGAATGGCTTTTAAGTGTCCTGAGTGGATGCTACGGAGATTTTTCCTTGAATGTATGTTCTGAGAGGCCGAGTTCTCCTGCTCTTTGCTCCCCCTCTTGGCTCCCGAGCTGCTCTGCTGAATAGGAAGTGTTTTGGTTGTGTTTATTCACAGCCTCAGAAATGAGCAGCTGAGCCACACAGCTGAGGCAGAGGGGTTTCTTTGGGTGCACGGGTGGGTTTTAAATCCCATTCCCATCTGTAACAGAGGACAGGGCTGCTCAGGGCAGGGGTCACTTCCCACATTCTTTCTTTTCCCCAACTCTGTTCCTTTTTCACCACTTCCCTCTCCCCAGGTCCTTTTTCCTTTTCCTTCCTTTCCCCTCCCTCCTTTCCTTTCCCCACTTCTTTTCCTTTTTTTCCACTTCCTTTTCCTTCATTTCCCTCTCCTCACTTTCTCTCCTCTTTCCAAACTGCTTTCCCTTTTCCCGGTTTCACTTTCCCCATTTCCTTTTCCCCCTTTTTCCTTTCCCCATTCCCTTTCTTTCCCTTCCCACTTCCCTCTCTCCCCTTCCTTTCTTTTTCCCCATTTCCCTTTCCAGGGATCCCCCCCTGTTCAAGCAGGCAGGTTGTCCCAGCTGACCCCCGGGTGGTCCCTTCCATGATTCCGAGCCTGTCACGCTGTGCCCGAGGTCGGGATGTGCCCCCCCAGCTGCTCCCCATCCCCTCAGAGCTCCTGGAACTTGTTCCTGTGCCTGGAACTTGCTCCAGCACTTTGCCACGAGGTGGATTTAAGGTAAAGGAGATTTGGGGGATATTCAACTAAATCCTAAATCCACGTCAAAGTTCCTTCTTCTGCTAATCCAGCTTTATCTCTGGATCACGGCGCCTCAGAGCAGGACTCAGGTGTTTGTGAGCACCACGAGCTCAGTGATACCTCAGGTAAAAACAACGTGTCCAGAGTGACATATTTCATGGGACAACATTCCATAGAGACAATTCCCACAGGCCTCCCAGCCCAGTGTCACTTGTTCCCAGCTGCCCATCCCTGTGCTCCATCCCTTCGTTAATTGCCTTGGAAATTTGATAATTTCATCCAAAAAGAGAGTTGAGAAAAACCCAGGAAGAGCTCGGATTACTGAAAACTGGAAAAAATTAATCTTGATTAAAGCACTTCCCCTGGGAAAAAAAAGGATCTCCTGAACTTGGCCAAGGGCTGATTGCTCTGGAGTGGCTCTTTGGGAAGCACCGAGCTGGGATGAGGCCACTTGGTCCCAAACAGCTTCAGAAAAGGGAGGAAAAAATCCCTCTGGAGGTGTCATTGGAGGCCTCTTGGCTCTAACCCATTCAGGGGAAGTGCCAAAATAGGGATATTGCCCTCCCACAGCTATGATGGTCCCACCAGTCCCACGGGGTTCCTGGGAGGGAAAACAGGGAGGGGGCAGCAAAAGTGGGTTCATTCCTCTCTCGAATTAAATACTGTTCTTATTTCCATGGAGACCCCTTTGCCTGACACTTCCCAGAGCACACACAGTGTTGGCTCTTCCCAGTGACTCCACCACACCCAGGGCTTGACCTTTTGAGGGAGAAATTTTCCCTGATATCCAACTAAGCCTCCCCTGGCACAATGTGAGGAAACGGGCTGTTTGCTCCTGTCCTGTCACTTGTCACCTGGAAGAAGAGGCCACCACCCAACTAACTGGTGGTTGTAGAGATCCCAGAATCCCTGGGGTTGGAAAAGCCCTCCCAGACCATCGAATCCAACCTGTGGCCGATCCCCACCTTGTCCCCCAGCCCAGAGCACTGAGTTCCATGTCCAGATAACAAAGCCCATCCCTTCCTCACATCCATGACGTTGCTGATGGTTCACACTTGGTCCTCCTGACATCCCATCCCACCTTTGCACCTCCATCCCCCACCACTCCCACTGCATCCCAAAAGGACATCTTGGGGGGCTCTGCTTCCCCTGGACCTCATTATCCCCTTGACAGCAGCCAATATCTCCCTGCCCAGGAATGTATTTACTCACATCAGTAATTCACTTCCCAAATTGAATTATCTGCCTATGGAGATTGTGTGTTTTGATTGTGTGGCAGCACTTCTGAAACCAGCTTAGGATTGATAAAAGCCAGATGGGAAGCGGAAACAGTGCATTTCATGACTCTTTAAACGTTTAAGTTGGTTAACCCTTGTACTGCCCCAGGTCTGAAGTCGGGCTGGAGTGTGGAAGCAATTTGTTGGTGAGTTCTCAGGTTGCAAAGTGGGCTGGGAGTGCTCGCCAGGTTCTGTGCCAAGGGGGAAAAGAGTCTCTGCAAGGGCTCCTGGGAGGGAAAAGGGCTTGGGAGAGAGATGTGTCATCGTGGGAGTTGTTAGGATTCTAAGAGAATGGGGCAAAATCCCAACTGAAGGGTGTTTGGGACCACGGAAGGTTTCTGAGGGTGTGGGATGAGCAGTAAATCACCCAGGGAGCCCCAGCTGTAGGGATGCCAAAGCCCAGCCAGCACATGGACAGAAACTGAGAAGCCCAAGGTCTGTCCCTGCTGTTTGTCACCACGAGGAGAGTCACAGGCCATGGTTCCATCCTGACCCTGTGCCAGTGATGGCATCAGCACTGCTGAGAACCGTTTCATTTCAATTTAAAACTCACAGGTCTACTTATTAAACCACTTTGTGTATGGGATATTTTCTATATAGGAAAAAACCCCACAACCAACCAGAGAGAAAATTAATTTCCTTCACCCTGCTCAAGTTTCAGAGGAAATTCCACACTGCCACTCAAGAGCATCCACAAGAGCAAACAGAGAGGCAGAAATCCTTTCTTCCCAATCACGAAAATAACCCTGGTGTGGGGTGGCTGGGATGGGGGGCACAGCTCCCTAGGCAAACCCAAGAAGGACACCCTATATATATATTTTCTAAGTGCTAATCCCAAGGGAAATTACTTCAGAGCCCAGTAATGAGGGCTATGATGTAGCCAGTGTTCGACCATGCTGACTTTACAGTGCTGGAATTAATCCCTGTGCATTGCAGCTCGGTGAAATCACTCCCAGCCCGCAGTGGCTCCAGGGCTGACTTCATCCTTGCAGCCCCAGACACAGAGCCCTGGGAGCCGGGAGATCAGGGAGAGGACCGAGAGGCTGCTCCCTGTGCACCGATGGCTCTGTGTCCTCACGGGGATGTTGGATCTGTCTCGGGCACGATCACAGCTCCGCGAGGCTCATTCCGCTCGTCTGCTCCCCTGGCTGTGCTTCCCGCGGGGCTGCAGACAGGGGGATTTGCTGCTTCGCTCTCCCCTGATGAGATTATTCCCTTTTAACCCCTCTAAAAATCCGCGGTAATCTCCCCGTGGCCGCGGGTTGCTCGGGGGGCACAGCCAGGACGATGCTCTCAGCCGCGTCTCGGGTTTCCCTGGAAAGGGGGAGCCCAAAAAACAGGGGGTCCCGCAGCCG
Organism: Platyrinchus mystaceus; assembly: GCA_035041135.1. Classification (NCBI taxonomy): domain Eukaryota; kingdom Metazoa; phylum Chordata; class Aves; order Passeriformes; family Tyrannidae; genus Platyrinchus; species Platyrinchus mystaceus. The sequence goes on along the minus strand of JAWWLV010000158.1, from coordinate 16,783,818 downwards.
TGCCGGGAGCGGGGGGAGCATTCCATGGCAGAACAAAGGGAACAGAGCCTGGGAGAAGAGTTCTGTTCTCTTCCATCTTCTCAAGAGGATGATTTTCGAGTAGCAAAACGCGGTTAAAAGGCGGCGCTCAGCATCTAGCAATAAATAAAACATGAGCTCTTGGGTGGTGGGGCACCGATTGTGGGGCAGGCTGAGAGGCTGCACCGAGAATGATGAACCCGAACTAAAAGGCCTAAACTTCCCCCACCTTGTGGGCAAAATACAGAGAGTCACCCAAATGATGGGATTTTTGGCAAACGAGCAATTCTGGTAGAGGGGGGAGAGTTTCCATCCCCTCAGACACAAAGATGGCAAACGTTTCCTGGCACGTATTCCTACAGCCAGCCAGGCTGAGACCCCAGGAAAAAAAAGAAAGAGAAAAAAAAAAAAAAAACAACCAAAAAACCCACATTTATTTGCAACTTCATCATTTGAATTGACTACAATTGCAGTTCTAGTTTTGGGTCTGTTTCACTGTATATTTTGCTATTATTTACTAAATAACTGCGATATGAGGGTCTTTATATTTGCTAACTAAACAAAACAGAAACTGCAGAGGAAAATACAATCACAGAATCATTAAGGTTGGAAAAGACCTGTAGGATCACCAAGTCCGACCATCAACCCAACACCACCACCATATTTACCACCAAACTGTGTCCTCAAGTGCCACATCCACATGTTTTTTGGCCACTTCCAGGGGTGGTGACTTCCCTGGGCAGCCTGTTCCAGTGCTTGGCAAGCCTTTCCATGAAGAAATGTGTCAGGGAGCCCTACCAAGTTTAAAAATAGAGAAAGGAAATAGTTTCAAAACTATTTTCAGTCTTGAAAGGAAGATTAGATTTTGTAAACGGTTCTTCTAAATGCACCTTCCCCGTCCCAGCAATTGTAATTTGATTTTTCCCTCCACTGCCTCGCTGCAGTTGGGAGTACAGGGTGCCTAATGCAGGCATAATTTGCCATCTCGTGGCACGGTTGTGAATTGCCACAGTTCCGTTTTTTTGAGTCAGTTAAGGATTACATTTGTTTCTTTAGGAGAGGATTCCTGTTTGCCCTTTCACCACCCCACACAGGGAAAGCTCCCAGTGCTGGAGGCTGTTCTGTAGCAGGGAAGAATAACCCCAAGGGATCACTTACAGCTCTCCTCGCTCCTGCTTAGCATAGAAGTGCAAATTTAAAGCTTTTTTGCAAATACGTGTGGCTCAACAGAATTTTGCACAGTGTTGATACTGATGATAAGTAAATAATTGTCTTTGTATAAGTTAACACAACAGAACTGGGATCAGTGGACACATCCCTGCTGGATTCTCTGCTCTCCAGATGGGGCACAGTAATTACACACCACATCAGCCACTGCCTTTTCTCCTGCTGCTGACTGCTACTTCTTGGTTAGCTGATGGAGAAGAGGAGCAACATCATGTTGTATTGTATCCCTTTTAATTTTGTTTTGTTTTGTAATTTTTGGAAAAGGAAGGCCTGGCTGCTGGCAGTGAGATTTGCAGTGTCACCTCTGAACGAGCAAGGCTGGAGTAGCTGTGACAGTGTGAAAAATCCTGTGCTCCAGATGATGGGACAGTTTTAGCAGGAACAAAAAACTGATGTAGTATCAATATATGCTGACAAACTTAGACATTCCAGTTATAATTCCTCCTAACCCAAAAAATTTATACTCTGAATGGATCTTTGTTTGTTCTTAGTGTTGAACTGTTTGAGCCAATTTAAATGCACTTAGTAAGAATTTATAATTTATGTTTTGAGGTTATGCTGCAGAAATGGAATTGGGTTTGTTCCTTTTAAGGTTAAGGGGAGTGTTCCAGGGATTTCCTGGCTATCACAGAATATCCTGAGTTGGGAGGGACCCACGGGGAGCATCGAAGTCCAACTCCTGGCTAGTCTGAAGAGTTTTCGGTGTAACCATGCAATGAGACCACAAGAGGTCAACAGTGATCCATAATGGCCATTATCCCCTTATTTCTAGGCGTGAAATACATTATAATAAAAATACCTGGTCAGACTAGATTTTCTGGTTATTTTAGAGAGGATTTTCCCTTGTTTATAGAAATAGTGGTAACAGCATTGTTAACGATCTCTTTTTCTATATTTGAAGGATGATGATCTAATATTCTAGAACATTTATTCAGGGTTTGCTTTTAAACAAAAAAACCCAAGTTGTCAAAAAGTAAGTAAATTGTCTAGAAATTTGTGTTTTCCACACGACATGGATGTCTTTACTCATACAATAATAAAATAGGCCTACATTCACTGTGTGAAATTTGTCACCATATCCATTAACGTGCAAATTTATTTATGCATCCATATGGATATAAAAAAATATTTCACTGGCACGTTAAAGTGGCAGGTTGACTTCCTTCTTAAAAATTGTACCTGTTGTGTAGGGCTAAAACTTCCCAGCTGATCACCACATGACAGCTTTTATTGGAGCTATTTGTGTTGATATAAAGGCAGCACGAACACGTGCCCATCATTTACCCCATTGGCCCCCAAACTTCAGCCATTCGCTGTCTGAGCAGTTGGAGAGTGCAGTTTTTTCCTCACAACCCTTTTTTACCGTTCTGTGTCTCATATTCAGTTTCTCCTTTAAAAATGAGATGAGCTCAGAGCTGTTTTGCCAGGTGGAAAGGCTCAGCGAGGTCTCTGGTGATGCAGATTGCAGCATCCTTGTCTGTTCACCTAAAATGGGCCCCCACACCACTTGTGTTTCATTCTCATCCATAGGATCACAGAATGGTTGGGGTTGGAAGGGACCTTAAAGCTCATCCAGCTCCTTCCACTCATCCAGGGACACCTTCCACTATCCCAGGTTGCTCCAGCCTGGCCTTGGACACTTCCAGGGATGGGGCAGCCACAGCTTATCTGGGCAACATTATAGCAGCATAATAGAAAATGGGCAATTAATTGCAATACTCTCCACCTGAATGACATTAGTATGATAATAACTAACATAACAAGGAGGTGCTGTTGCATTTTGTTCCTTTTGCATCAGCAGGTGATACAGAAAAGTTGCTCTTAAGTTTCGAAATGGAAAAAAAACCCACCCAAACATGCAGATGCTTTCAGAAGCTTTAAAAACAGGGGATGCCTTGAATAAAGAGATTTCAATTAAAGGAAGTCATTTCAAAATATAATTGATAGTTTTTAAGTAAGTGTGGCCTTGTAACAGGATGCAGATGGCAAACCCACCACCCAGCCGACCCGGGGGTGCGATGGAGAAACAAGCAGGAGGTGCAATACAATCTATTAATTATTTTCACTGCTACAGTTGTTTTGCTGTACAATACAGGTCAGCAGGGGTCAGCCTGAAGCTTCTCCTAATATATTAGTAAATAAATTCGAACAGATATTAATTTGCTAATGGAAAGGTCTGAGCCAGTTGCAAATAGGAGCGGAGCTACTTTGTCTCGCTCATTACTATGCAGCGTGGCTGCTCCGGGCCATTCACACAAAATGTTACATTTCCATAAGGCACAATGCAATTTGTCACACGGAAAGGAGGGTAGGGGGGAAAGAAAAGGAAAAAAAAACCCCAACAACAACAACAACAACAAAAACCCAACCCTGTAAACTATATTAGATTGAAGATAAACGTGTATCGTGGAGCAATCATTCTTATGGAGCCCACAGAGCAGTGACATGTGAAACACCTCAAGGTTTGCCAAAAAAAAATCCAGCATGCAATCTTTGTGACAGTTATATGTTTCAGAGAGGAAAAAAAAAATCAGATATGCTATTTCCAGAGGGTATAAACAAGAGTGAGCCTTTCCCCCCATGTCTCCCAGAGATTTCTCACCCCCTTTAGAAGCTTTGCTGTGCCTCTGTCCCAACTCACACAGCTTCCAGTGCCACCTCATTGCTTCCTTTCACTGCCTGTGCACCAGGGGTATGGCACCTGTCTTGAACCTCAGCATTCCTTACCTAACTTCATGAAGCCTCACTGCTGGGCAGCATTATTTTAATATATATCTTTAACATCTCCCTCTCTGCCACCTTTTAAAACTTGGGCTGTCCAACTCACTCTTTCCATGCTGACGAGATACATCAAACATAACTGCTGGAGTGGACAGAAACACTGCTGTCACTGCTGTATTCTTTAAACAGGCCTCTAATGGAGAGAAGGGTGATTTCTTGTCGGGGAGGGTTGGTGCAGGCAGGCATTTGGGGATTCCCAAATTGGCAGCTTAAGACGTGTGTCCTTTAAGTTGCATTTGCCTTGTCTGCACACGGGATGTTTCTTACCATCAACGCTTTTCTCGTGTGTTTAAAATCTCCCTTGGTTTTTATGGGTGTGCTTTTTTTGTGGGGGTAGAGTTCTGAGGTTCTCGGTTTGTGTTGCTCAGATGCATGAGGGGACAGGAAAGGCTGTTAATGTTTAAACCTTTGGCATTTTCACCTCTTCTTCTCTCTTTTGTGATGAAAGAAGTGGCACTCGATTTTAAAACGGGACACAAATTAAGAAGCATCTAAGGATTAGTCCCTTAATTACAATAATCCTTTAAGGATTATTCAGAGATTGGCCCTTACTAAAGTTTTAAACTTAGCCATGCATTTTAAATCAGGAGCAGACTGAGCTATGGCCCAACAACAAAGAGAGGATTCAGCTTTGAGCGTGTTTGCATAAATATATTTAGGTTGAGAAAATACCTCGGACAACCAGCTACTGACGCAGGTTCTGATTGTTACTGGTAAGATGTTTGTCCAATGAATCTCACGGCATTTCACCACTTTTCAATAGTTCAGTGTCTAATTGCCAGAGAAAACCTGCAAAGAAAAGACCAGAAAGGGGAGTTCCCTGACTGCCACGATCCGTGGTGAGAGTTTTCAGGTAAATTCCTTTCTACCATCCTGCAGCCTTAAATACGAGAAGCCGGTGAAGTCCTCAGGATTTTTCTGGCCATGTGGATTCCCACCATCCCGATGCTTCAGTAACCCACAGGTTAAAAAAAAAAAAAGATATCCCAAACCTTCTAAATCGCAGTGGTGACTTCACTGACTGTCCCTGCCTGGATGACTTCAGCAAAAAACATTTATAGAACTTTTACAAGCAACATACTTCATATATATCATATAATCAAGTTTCCAGAAGCTCAATTCACTCAATTCTTTTCATATTCTGGCCTGAAATGGTAAACAACTTTAATTTGACTGTCCCAGGGAGGGGGGGGGGGGGCAGGGAAGGAAAAAAGGAAGGGCAAAAGGTAGATTATCTTCTACTTTTTTCATAAAGTGCTGTGCAACCCTCAACATTTCCCTTGACTCCTTCCAGAGACAGACAGAGGTACTGTCAAATGGCTGAGCAGATCAGTCAAATGAGGAACACTTTTGTATCATTCCACCCATTTTGGCTCAGTGGATGAACAGTAAAATAATTCATAGCAGTATTTAATTCCACTGTCTTTTTGTCCTAAACGACTTTATTCAAATCTACACCTTTTGTTCTGTCCAAATCTCATTCTAGTTACTTGTTGTTTACTCTTCAATTTCTTTTTTAAGTTTTCCTAGGATTTAAGAGTGGGGCTCAGGGGGATCAGAGGGAAATACCTCTCCTATAAGCCAAGCTGAGAGAGTTGGGGTTGTTCAGCCTGGAGCAGAGAAGGCTCCAGGGAGACCTCAGAGCAGCCTCAATACCTACAATAAAGATGAGGACAGACTTTTTAGCCCGGCCTCTTGCAACAGGACGAGGTTTTTAACTAATAAATGGTAGATTTGGTCTAGATAAAGACATTTCTTACAGTGAGGGTGGAGAAACACTGGCACAGGTTGCCCAGAGAAGCTGTGGCTGCCCCATCCCTGGAAAGCTTCAAGGCCAGGTTGGACTGAGCAACCTGATCCAGTAGAAGGTGTCCCTGCAGGAGGGTTGGACCAGGTGGACTTTAAAGGTCCCTTCCAACCCAAACTATTCTGTGATTCTATGAAAACAACTCAGTCTGCATTGTCCTTCACAAAATGCTATTCCCAGACAAAAATGAGGGAACAGGTAATAATAGTAAATAGCGCCAAGGATTGAAACTAATTTCCCCGTTCAGATGAATGTTCTGCTGGGATTCTCTTCATATGCTGCCCCCTGTTACACCAGAGAATTTTTTTGCCTTCATTTCCACCCAGGAATGTCTTTGCCTCCAAAAGAAATTATACTGTTCCTTTGTAGCTGCTGAATACAGCCACAGTTATTATGGAGCAGCTTAACCTGAGGGCTGTGTATCTACAATTTTAATAACTTCATTGTACAGGAGCAGTTCATGTTTTAGAGGACTTTCTATTTCCATTTCTCTGCAGCATTTATGGGTAAACCAGTGCAAAGAAAGGCAGGCACCCTTAAAGTTTCTAAAGTGTCATTGTTCCATCTCAGCTCAATAAAACAGTCATGTGAAAATTAAACACCAACAAGTATCGAGGGGAGAAAAATTAATGTCAAAACTGTGCGAAATATCACGCTTATAAATTATTGTGTTCAAAAATGATCCTGAGAGAGCTCTGTCTTCCATAGAAACAAATCATTGTATGGCCAGAACTTTTTAATCACTAGGCTTGTTAAATTCTAAACACTGTGCCTATGTGCTCGTTCTGCTGCAATCTTGATTAGTTCCCTTCTGCTCTGATTGTCTCCTT
>JAWWLV010000158.1:16745195-16758281 GCA_035041135.1 Platyrinchus mystaceus | reverse complement strand
AACAGAGGGCTCAGAGTCAGCAACAGGAAATCCTGATTTTTCACTCTTTCAAAAAGCATTTCCCATGAACACTTTTTATGGTATAAGGACTGAAATGCATGTTCTCCTCAGCTCAGGCAGAGGGGTCTGACAGTTAATGGGAGGATCTTCCAGTGATTTTACAAAGTCCTTAATTTCCCTCAGCTCATGGTGTATGTGAACCATGGAAACATATGTCTCACTCAGTGCCAACATTTAAAACTGCACCCAGACTTTTAATAGGTGGGGGGAAAAAATTGTTCATATTTTATTCTTCCTTTAAAACTGGTGGAAATTCAGCGTGGCAAAGATCAGCTAATTGACACACAGGGGGGCAAAAATGGGAATCACATATTTATTGTCCATTTTTAATGTTTTGGTTTTTTTTTTTTCCTTTCTGAACCCAGACTCCAGGCCAGCCTCCTATCCAAGTTTTCCTTCATGCCTTATTGTCTATTCTGTTCAGCTATTTAAAAAATGTTGAATATCAACAATGGCTTTCAGTAGTGTATTGTCAACTTTTGTATGAAGCAATCTTGGTTGAATGAGAAGATCCCAGAGCTTATAGTTCTATCTGCTGTGCTGCACTGGGTTTCTGCTTGAATGTGTGTGACTGATAACAGGACAAATTTCTACCTTCGTTATTACATTTCAGCCACATAATTCATTTGCCAAAACCTTTTAGGAAATATCTTTATGACATATTGCACAAGGCATCAGGTAAGTGCTCGTAACGTAAAAATAAGTACAGATCCAGCAACTGCCTTGTCAAATGTGGCTGTTAACTGTAGATCTGCTTCTGCTGGGTTGTTTTGCAGACTTTTACTGTGTTTTGTGGGTAGCTGTGTGCCAGGAAACATCTCCAGCAGAGCATCTTTGCTCACATAAAGAAATCTGTACTGGATCTGCACTGCTTTTGAAGTCCAAAAGCTGTATTTCGAAATGTCTGGGGGGAAATGTTGCAAATGTGTGCACAGCTTATGGATTTTTCAGGGAACAGATTTTGCCAATGTTACTGTCAATATGCAAGCTTATTTCTCTCTAGAATTTGTGGTACTAAACCTGTTTAAAGCATCTTCTTGTTTTTTTAAACTGGTATATTAAAATACTCACAGTGGTATTTTTTTTTTATTTTGCATAGGGGGTAATTGTAACTTAATTATATAAACTCAGTCACCAATGTATCTTTGAAAGCTGATTTTCTAGACACTCTTTTCAGGAAATCCAAGGATTCCCCAGCAGTGTTCAGCTTATTCATTCATTTCACAGCAAAAAAGCTGTGCAGAACTCAGTGTTTAACAGATTGCAACCCCTCTGGCAGAGGTGTAAGGTATTATTTACAGGCATTCATTCAGTTATATCCTTGTCAAATGCATGAAACATTTCTTTGGTTTAGAAAGAGTATCAAAAACACCTTAAAAGGCAATTTATTTGAGTGGAAATTCAAGCTTTAAGAAGAAAAACTGACATTTTTATACCTGCACTCTGGTACTGAACAGTGGCAATTTTTGGAAACAACACATTACTAATGAAGGTCTGCTAAATTGCTCATTGGTACCTTGTATATTTATAGGTTTTATAATTTTGAAACATTATGCACATGCTAATTCATGCCATTGTTATACTGATTACTGTAACACTCAAAGTAAGAGGATTTAATGAAAAACTTAATAACAAAAATTTAATTTTTACCTGAAGGAGTTAAGGATTTTTTTACAGGCAGCATTACATGGATGAGACAAGCACTCAGGTAGGGTAAAACATAGGACTATTTCACATAATAAACCAGGAATCAAAGTCAGGCAGAGTTGGCAGAGGAAAAAAAAAACAAAACTTTTTCTGTTTGTTTGTCTCTTGAGTTACTCAAACAAACCTCTCTTTAAAAACAAACAAAATTCCCTTTCACTCTAAAATCAGCCTTTCTTTATGTTTCAGTCTTCGTGTTTCATGAAAGGAGATTCAAAACTGAGAAAGCCCAAAGAAAAGTGTCCTGACCACCCTGAGGAAGATGTGAAAGCAGCAGCAAACAAAGGTACAGTGGCCAGTGCAGCTGGAATATTTTACACACACATCTTCCCACAAGGGTCCAGCTGATGAGTCAATTGTTAAATTTATTGCAAAATTGCCTTTCTGCATTTAATAGGCATTTGTTAAGTGTTGTAATGATGCCTGTGGTTAAAGCAACCCAAATATCCTGTCAGTGGATAGTTGTGACAAAATGTTTTGGGTTTAATAATGTATTACTTTTCTATAGTGAAATAACAGGCTCTGCAATGATCTTTTTATTTCAGCCGAGGCTAAAACTCGTAGAACTTTATTAAGAGGATAAGATAGGTTAAATCTTATTTATTATAGTTTTAATCTTATAGGTTATAATCATATTATAACCTATTATAGGTCAAATCTTATTAAATCTTTCTTGAATCTGCTTTACTCTGTGCAATATAATATATAGGAGGTTTCCAGTCTGGTATTTTTCATTTTTAAAAATCTTTTCATTTGTACAGGGGGGGGCAAATTAATTGCCTTTTAAAAACAAAAGGCTCTCCATGGAAATTGGTGTTTAGGAGGCATGCAAGTTTTAATTACAGCTTGATTCTCCTGTTCTCTTCAGCTACATGTGACCAGTTCTAGTTGTTCTGATGGTACACTGGAAGCTTTTCCCTAGTTAGGCACTGTCCATGTCTGGACAGGGTGATGTCTGAGCTGTCCTGTGATCCTTGGTGTCTGCTGATCTCACCAGGCTGTCTCTGAGTCTCAGAACTCTCTAGACAGCCTGTTGCATTTCTGTAGCATTGTTCTGTAGGAGTAACACTCACAGGCATTAGAAATTACTCATAATTATGAAGTAAGAAGGGTGTTCCTTTTAATTTTACAAGAGGAGGAACTCAAGTGTGAGCTTTGCTTGGCTGGGATCAGCCAGTCAGCTTGACACAAGACTTGGCACGGCCTTAAGCTGTGCCAGGGGAGGTTTAGGTTGGATATTAGGAAGAAATTTTTTACAGAGAGAGTGCTCAGCCATTGGAATGGGCTGCCCAAGGGGTGGGGGGAGTCACCATCCCTGGAGGTGTTTGAGGTGAGACTGGATGTGGCATCAGTGCCACGGTCTGGGAACCACGGCGGGGTTGGAGCAAGGGTCAGACTTGATGATCTTGGGGGTCTTTTCCAACCTGGTTGATTCTATGAATCTATGAAAAGATCAAGATCTTGCCAGTGGAGGTGGGAGATCAGAACCCAGTTATAGAGTCCATCCCTCTAATTCCATGTAATCTGTGTTCCCACTCATGGTAGAGACAGGAAAATGTTCTTTTTCCTCAAAACACCTTCACTGCCTCACTCCACACACAAACTCACCATACGAACTTCTTGCCTTTCCAATACTCTTTTTTTTTTTTTTCCCCTTAGATAATCTCATGTACATTCTGTGGCAGTTTTCATTCAGTGTTTCCCTCATCCCAAAAGATCAGGCAAGCACTTTGCCAGCCCAGCTGCACCCAGCCAGGCTTCCTTTGTCCATGGAAAAGCCCTTGGCTGGCACAGCCTCCTGCATGCAGAGCAATCATCAGCTTGTTCACTCCATCACCGTTCCCCTGGAGAGGGGAAGAGAAGAAGGGTTTGGAACTCCTTGGGGGTGGGTGGTGTTCAGAGTAAACCCAGGCTTTTAGATGATGCCTCATGCTGTAGAACTCCTATGGCTTGAAAAGGCAAAGATCGTCACCAAAACTTGCAAGGACTCTCAGCAGGACTGAGAGAGCTCACAGGTTGGGAGCAAGAGCCAAAACCTTTCTTCTTTCTGTCTTTTGGATCCTTCCCACTTGGAAATGAAAGAATTCCCCCCTGTGTGTCCATGCCCTGAGGTGTGGGGAGCAGGACAACCTGCTCAGCACAGTGTCCTTCCAGCAGAGCTGGCCAAGGTCACTGTTTGGCTCCTCTGACACGTTATCCATTATCCTGCCAACACACTGATACTGGACCTGTAGTTTTCTTATAAAATAAAAAACTGAGTTTAATTAAATCATCAGTAACTTGGACCTAATTATTTCAGACAGTATTTAATTAATGTTTCATGGATACCTAATGTAATTAGGGTTCCCTTAATAAGACCTTCTATGACATTAAAATATATGACCTTTATCTTTCTTATCATCCATAGTGTGACAACTCAGATTTGTCATTTTCACTATAGGTATAGTTTGATTAAATAGAGCAGAACATAAAATTAATCTGTCAAATTGTACTTGTTTGTTTCTCTTTTTTTTTGCTACTTAAAGACTAATAAGTTAAGTCTCTTAATTAGCAGTGTCGGTACAAATGTTCGTGCTAGCATTTTACCTTTGTGTTTTTTCAGACTGTTTCTTTTGTATATCATTTTTTATGACAGGATTAGATAACAACCAGACTTTATTAATCATTGTGAAGGGTTCAATCTTTTAGATATGAAAAATAAGGGGCTATTCTTTATAGCAACAATGACTGGTGATTTCATTTTTTTTTTTTTTTTTAATTTGAGACAATCCTACAAGGCACTTAACTTTTCTGGTCACAAACTTCCCAAACATAAAACTGGAGTTTTAATGGGAATGAACAGAAGGGAGATTACCAGGCTGGCCAATATTTGCTTTTCAGGAGCTACAGGTTCTCTCCACTGTTGGTTTGGGGTAGTTACCAAGAGGCAGCAAAAGAGCATTTGTCACATGCACATCCTTGTGTAGAGCCCCTGATCTTCTCCCCATTCCCATTACACAGCACACAGCAACCCCTGACTTCATACATTGACTGAAATTGCCATTTTAATTTAATAAGTCCCTATTAGTACCTATATGTTGTTTGCTGATTGCAGACTGTGATTAGCATTGAGAGTACAGTCACTAACCAGTACTAGCAGTATTCAATTAAGATTTAAAAATGTAATGAAGGCAGTGACCAAGATTCATCCCACTTGCACCAATTCCCAGTGGGGGAAGAGGATGGGAAGGGGTTAAGCCCAGGAAATTTATCACCACACAAACAGGCAGCTGCACAATTCCACCCCTACTGCTTCCCTGAGTCTCTGCTGAGCAAAGTCTCCACTGCAGAGGGGTTTGGGGACAGGATAACAGGGAAAAGATCTTTCCCCCTGCCCTTCCCCATTCCCCTGCTTTACAATCTTTTGCATTTGATATTGATGAACTGATCATTCTCTCCTAGCAGTCAGTCCTTGATATTTTACATCACACATCTTTATAGTCACCACAGTTAGATTTCATTAACACAATGAAAATTGAATTACAGTGAGCCTCTATCTGAATAGAAACCACTCAATCTGTCCATGGATATTCAAGCAAATATGATTAATACAGAAAAATCTACAGGATTAAAAAATCTTGATCAAAGCATGTAAAAACGAATTAATCTGTTTACACAGATTACTGAAAACCGGTCACCTTGGCTACATTAGGACCTTTAAAAGCAAACACAAATCAGTGAATCATTTTAATCAAATTTAATTTAGATTATACACTTTCACATAAAATCTAATTTAGTTGGAATTACTCGGTCATGACTTGTCTGCTCCCCACAGGACAAGGTTAAAGAGATTACATTTGGGTTCATGTCAGCAGCATCTGCTAGTTAGCTCCCTGAATGCTGATTTAATGAGAGAGGTTGTGCTCAGCCTCTTGGAAAGACTTCTGGTTTAGGCAGGTGCTTGAGAGATGTTATTAATTTAGTGTGATACAGGGAGTGATGTTTTCATGCTTGGAAAACTCTTGTATCATTATTTTCATGTGCATAATAACCCTGGTGGTTTTGTTTACAACTGTTTAGCAGCTTTTGAGGGTCTCCCTCTAATCTGTCTCTAATATACTTCTTCAGAGAGAGAGAGAGAGGGGATTCCTGGTAAAGAAATAACAGCTTTTTAAATATGAGCAATTATCTTGGAGCTTGGCTGTGAAGGGCAGCAGGTGAGCACTGAGCTACAACATGAATTTACAGAGAACAAGAAGGTGCCAAATCTACAAGTAGGCAATGCCTTATTGCCTCCAATTTATGGAGAATCTACACTTCCAGCCAACCCACAGAGAACACCTCCTGCCCCACCTGCTCTGCAAGCAGAGCTTTTAATTCTGTGTGTCCCACTTTGACAGGTAGCACAGAGTTTTTCTGTTGTATTTAACAGGCAGCATTGCAGTTAGTTACTAACTGATGAAAAAGGAGTTTTGGGTGAGTTTAGCCTTTGCTGCTGAACGTAGTGAGGGCAAACTCTGTGCTGACAGAGCAAAACCAGAGGCAATGGTCCCTATTTCTGCTTCTCCAGCCCTGTGGCTGAAGAGGAGAAGATCAAAATAGTTCTGAAAATCTGTTGCTCTCTGTGAGCCTGAGAATTCACAGTGGAATTATGAGTCCACCAGGGTTGCTAAAGGTGCATCTGTGATTCTGCAGGCAGAAATCACTGCAGAGCCACAAGGTGCATCAGGCTGCTTGCTCAGGTACCTGCTGCCTCTCTGACCTGGTGCTGCATGTTCAGAAGCAGGACATGAAGAGATTGACCCCAAAAATTCCACACTGGCAGAATTTCCCCAAGGAAAGAAAGGGCAGACTGAGAAACTCTGGATATGTATAAACTTAACTGATTCCCTAACCCAGCAGGTGAATTGTAGGCTTAAATTCTCTTAATTATCCTAAAGCATGTCCCTGCCTATCCACCAGCCTCTCATCCTAAAGTCGTTTTCTGCCACCTGTAGAAAAGATTAGCCAGGAATTCATTTGGGATAATCGTCACCATTTCACTGAAATCAATAGGAGTTGCATCAATTTTAGATATACTGCATGTTTTCTGCTGCTTTTTTTAAAAGCACTGATTGTGGTTCTCCAGAAGGAAAATAAAGTACTGCAGGTAATTAATCCCCGAAGTCCTGATAAAGAATTTTGAGTAGCAGTTGAAATTAATTACAAAATATCGCTATTTTGACGCAGAATTTCCCTGGTGGAGGAGTTTAAAACTCTCCCTGTAATTACCATAACAGCATAAGGGTCGAGCCATTAAAATAATCTCTGCCAATTCTGCGTGATTCCTGTTATTTATGAAGAATGCTGCAGACACAATGTTCTTTACTACACTCTCTGTTTTCTGTAGGTCTTCTACCTTTTCTCTTCCCCTATGTATAAATGGTCAATCCTCATATATGTGCTAGAAGAATGTACATCTCCAGAATTAATAAATCCACCCTGAAGAAATACCATTTATGTATGACATCCATAATCATATCAAAGAAAACTGGGCAAAATTGAGAAAAATGGGGACATACCTTATTACAATTACCTTCTATTCTGGCATACTTTTCTTATTAGCAGTGCAGACAAAAAAGCAGCCCTCCTATTTTATTTTAAATGAGCCTGATAGAAGTATCTCATTCACTTCATTTTCATATAAAATTACACTGGGGAGCCTGATCCTCCTTGCCTTTACTCAAGAAAATCATCTATTGCTATGCCTGGAAACAAAGTCTAGTAAAGATTACAGGGTTAGGATGTGGGATGTACACTCTTGCCCTGGATAACCACTGATATTTGTTCTGGGTTGCGTGTTGCGTTCCCAAATCATCTCTTAAAGAGGGAAATGTTCCACTACTGTCCTGAACTTGGGCAGCCTTTGGTAAGAATTTGGATAAGCCACCCATAAGTGATTCCATTTGGGAGTGGCACAGTTCTGGACCAGCTGTGACAAGGTAAAGGCATGTTTAGCTTGTGTGAATATATCTCCTGGTTCTAGTGTTGAAATCCCAAATAATTCCGGCATCCCAATGATCTGCTTGAGTTCAGAGGAGTTTTACTTTCACAAAATGTGGAACAGGAGTCAGTGAAGTTCTCTGCCAGGGTTATGTTTGTACAATCCTGACACAAACGTGCATCGTTTACAGCTTTTCCCTGCTGGCCTGAAATGTGTTTCCATCCCAGAACTCACAGGGGTGAAAGTCAAACAAACAAACCCAAAATGAAGAGGAACGCAGTCAATAATGCACTGTGCAATATTGCACTCTAAATTTGAAACCCTGAGCATTGAAGAAGCAGCTTTTGACGTGTTCTGCGTTTGGTGCAGAAATGTCGATCTGAGAGCAGCTTGAGGAAAGGAACACAACAAAAACCAAAGCCAAAATGCTGCCCCTGACAGTGCCAAAAAATCGACAGAGTTCATCCTGGGTTCTGAACTGCCCAGTCTGAATCTCCTGCTGTGGAAATTATCACAACAAACATCCAGTCTAATCCAAAATACAGGACAGACACCAAAAACCTCCCGCGTTGCTCAGTCTCGTGAAGGAAAGATAAACAGCGTTGTCACTCATCAAAAATTAAGATTTTTAGAAAACTGGGAAGAAAAGCACCGAGTTTAATCACCCCTTTTAATTACCTCTCTGGACAGCTATTTAATTCCTGAGATTATAGAAGAACCAGCAGAGCCTTTCACACAGTTTCTGTCAGAACTCTTCAGGTGCAGAAAAACAGTTTTTCCCACTATTGCAGTAATTTTTATTTATAGACCATTTCTAATGCTAATATTGGCCTATAATCAAGTGCCAAGGAAGCTGATTGACTTGGCAATAGAGATAGAGTAGGAATGTAAAGGATTAGAGTGCTTAATGTACTGGAAAGAAGTTTATCAATACTGACAATTCTCACAGTGCTTAATCAAACATTTAAGGCAAGTGGAGAGGCAGAGAGCAAAGGCTTTGGGGCTCTTGAACAATAAAAGCAAACAAACTGTCTTGTTAGAACATGTCAATTTATGCTGGAATAAAGAAACACCTACAATTTAGTTACTCTTTTCATACAGATAACCAGTGGCTTTAGGTAGTGAACTGACTTTAAAATGACTGTAAGTAACTCCTGAGGAAAAAGAAGTGCAACTTTTGTCCTTTTGTGATCAAATTTTGCTTTGTTGGGCTTCATTTACAGCTGGATGACTGTTAAGGAGGATTGTGATCGATTTTTTTTTTTCTTAAAGACAATTTTGCTTTAATCAGCACATAATAACAGATATAAGGGCTGATCCTTCAGTAAGACAACTTTGTGTTCAGTTTACCAGAGCTGGAGTCTGTGCTAGAGCCAGGAGCAGGAGCAGAGCTGGGAGACAAGTGCTGCTCTCTGTGTCTCTGCAGGGTTCACTTGGGAAAGAGACTCACAGACCTGCCTTGCCTGGGCTCCATCTGCCCAAAAAACAAGCCTGTAGATCCCTCACTTGAAAATTCACCCTTTATTCTGCATATCTAGACTCCTGTCTAAAAAGCCTGACTAAAATCCTGCTGAAGTTTCGGTAAATAATCTTAGTGAATTTAGTGGATCCAGTTCAAAGAGGAAACATTCTCATTTCTGGTTTGATTTCAGTGGTAGGGAGATAAATATAAATTAACTCAGCATCAGTCATATGTGTCATTGGATTGACACTCATATCAGAATGCTCTTAATCTGCCACTTGGCATCCTGATAGCAGAACTAAAGATGTAAAAGTATTTTCAAGAAAACAGGTGCTGTAAGACCAGGAATGTTAAATTCACACATGACAGAGCAACAGGAATATACTACAGACCATGTGAGAAGAGGGAAAGGGAAATTCCTTCCTCCAGATAATCTGAGCAGCCAACTAAATAATAAAAATAGAGATGACTGCTTATCAAACCACTGGTAACGTGACACCTGCAACAAAAACACATTTTGTCATGTAGTAACTTAGTTAAATTTAACTCTCAGAATACCTGAGCTGTGTTAGCTGAAAAAAACCGGATGCAAGCATTGCTGGATTTCAGGTTAGTTACTCTTTGTTTTTTGATCTCAATTAGTACTCAAAAATCTTGTTTGTCAAGAGGATGGGCTCCTCTTCAGTTCGTGTTTTTCCGAGGCTCCTCCAAACATAATTGTTCTCATGCAATTGTTTCTGAGTATGTGAGAAATATTCTAAAACCGAGTCCTTTCTCTTCAAGAACGATGCCAACAAAGAAGGTCATTTACTTAACAAACAAGATTAAATCCTCCATCTAGCAGAATATTTCAACTCTCTTGATATCAAACTTTGCAGGTATCCATCACAACTCACCTGTTCCTACCTGAGGTGTCAGCAAGCTATTCCTCAATTTCAATAATAAAGAAATCTAGATTTCATTTTGGCAACCTAATGATAGTTGTGTTTCCACCAACTCTTCCAGTTGAGGATTTAATTTGACTTTAGGCGTGTTACAATTGGACTTTATAGGGCTGGTACTAAAAAACTTAAAACTGCCCTGGCTACCTAATGAATATGCAGGATGAGCTTAATTTGTGTGTCTGTTTACCATTATCACAGATGCAAACAGGCAACGACCCGGCTGGCCATTCACACCTCCTAACAGCCCATATGCACATACGATTCTGCTCATTCCTCAGGCAGATTATAAATTCTGTTTCACTCTTGGAGACCCGAAAAATCCCCAGTAGTGCTCCTATCACCTGGGTATTTGTGCTAAAATGGTTTTACCTTATTATGTATAATCCTGTTCTCGTTTACATTTACATTTTTAAGGCAATTTACCCGGTCTCCACTCACAAGTTTCGTGCATGAGCTTGAAATAAATGATTGGGGATTTTTTTCAGACTAACTCTGATTGTTTTATCTATTTAAACTTCCCTTAGAAAGTTTCATCTTCTTTTTTTTTGTGTGTGTGTGCTATAAATACTGCAGTAGAACATTTTCTATGTCACTCTAGACATTCCCCAGCTCATATTCTTTACATATTACTGAACCAAGTCACAAAGATGGAGAGCTTTAGAGGGAATCAATAACAGTTTCTCCTGTTTCTGGATCCTTTTGTCCTGGTGTCTTACTTGGAATGTCCCCAGGGAGTTCCAAACTGTAGGTCTGACTGTTCCCTTTCTGGTAGTTCACCCTTTCTCTGAGTACTTTTCAGCCTGTAATATTTATGGGTGTGAACAGTTACAGATATGCAAAATGATCAGGCCCTGGGCTAATCTGATTTAGTCCAAGAGATCTGGTTCCACATATTTCCTGAGTATTTCAGAGAGTTTTCACACACTATTATCACTCTGATTTTCTGTAAACAGAGTTAGTGCTTCCTCACCTCACGTGGAATTCTGTTAAGTAAAAACTTTAAGGATTATTGTATTATATTCAAATACCATGACAGGAAGAGCTATAAAATCATCAAAATAGAACCTGCAGTTCACTTTATTTGGTGGAGTCTGGATAATAGAAGAATAAGGTCCCCATTTTTATTTAAGGACTGTGTATGAGTGTTGCAATGCTTTCTGTGAGAGTGCTGCCATTCTTCCTGCAGTTGAGCTGCAATGAGGGGCAGCAACACTGTTGGTGAGAACAGTGTGTTTTTTCAGTGCAACACGGGGCAAAACTGCCTCCCAGTGATTTTCCAGTAGCTTTACTGGGAGCCATTGCTGTGCAAATAGTGCAGGCTTGAGTTTTCGTGGACTTTGTGTCTAGAAATTGAAAACCAGATACAGGAATCACCTGCATTAGAACTGGTAAAAATTATGTAAATATACAATATTATATACCACCTATTTTCTTAACAACCTACAATTATTTTGCAGCTCCAATCCAAATATCCCCTAAGAAATAAATAGGACCAGGCAGTCCATGGATTGAACAGCCTCTGTACAATCCAGTTCTGAATGCTGAACCTAACCCTTCACTGGGCCTTGTTTAGATGTGCCTTGTTTGTCAGGTCTTCAAATCAAGTTAAATCAAAGTAGAGAATGAGAGTTTTGTGAGATCACACTATTTCCCAGGGGTTTGTGGAATCCTTTTCAAAGAAAAACTGAGCTTTATATTGATGGGCTGTTTTGCAAAAGCGGGAGCGGGGCGGGCCAGGGGTTCAGTGGCAGCTGACAACAGGAAAAGGCAGCAAGAGGGAAACAAACCCCAAACTGCATGGTGTCCCTTCTCTGGCTTCCCTTCTCAGCCACTAAATGGTTCCTTCTGAAGCCTTTCCACCCTGTAGCTCCTCCTGCATCACACAGCATTCTCTTCCTCACTTCCTCACAGGATTTCAGGCAGCACTGCAAACCAAAGCCCCTCTCCATGCTACACTCACTGAGTAGCCTTTTGTTTTCTTCTGCCAGAATAAGGCTGTGTTTGGTGGGTTCTTCTCTCTTTTCTAACATCATGAACGTCCTGTGGCCCTCACACACCTTTAGAACCAATGTCTAATCTCCCTGGAAACACCTCATCACTGTCCTACAGAGCAAGGAGCACCATCACCATCTCCCTGGCTCCTCATAGGTCTGGGGAAGGGAACTCAGTGCAATCAAAAAGGCTTCTTAACCAAGGAGTTTTGGTTGGATTCCTTGGGTGAAAACTATGATGTGTGCTCCAGCAGCAAGATCCACTGTGTCCCTCCAGATGCACATTCTGTGACTGGTCCACCCGTTTAAAAATGGCCTTGAAATACCTTTTTTTTCAAGTCCTTAACTCACGTACCACTGAATAAGTTTTTCCTCCCCAAGTGCCAACTGCATTTGCCCTTTCAGAAAAGCTGTTATTTCCAGAGTCAATGAAGAGCTGGACCACTGACACAGAGAACAGGAACCTCCAGCACATGCTCTTTGATCACAGCCCTGGGCAGTCACTGCATCTATAAGTAACAGGGAATTCTGATGCTGGTTAGTCATGAGCCTTTGCACTGTTCAGCAAGACTGGCATTTGAGCAGCTCTTGGGAGACACTTCTAGGTAGAAGACAAATAAGATTTAGTTTTCTGAACAGGGAAAGTAATTTTTTATTGAACATTCACTTGTTTAAGGGTGAAAAGGATAATTATCAGACACCTTATCAAAGGAAAACCAATTAACATATATTTGATCACCCCTTTGAATTAACCATGTAACCTGATTTCCAAACCAACAGTACAGCAGGGAAAGAAAGAGAAAGAGAAAAATAAGAGAATGGAAAAGGAAGAGGAAGGGAAAAAGAAGAAAATATGAAAGATAGATAGATAGAGAGATAGATAGACAGATAGATAGATAGATAGATAGATGATAGATAGATAGATAGATAGATAGATAGATAGATAGATAGATAGATAGATAG
>JAWWLV010000158.1:16723544-16741578 GCA_035041135.1 Platyrinchus mystaceus | reverse complement strand
TAGATAGATAGATAGATAGATAGATAGATAGATAGATAGATAGATAGATAGATAGATAGATAGATAGATAGAATGAAAAAATAAAAGGGAATCTTTTTGATTTTCAGTTATTTATTAAAGACATCCCTATAGTCCAGCTGAGTGAACATGAGAACAGGACTTGTTTACTATCAGCTCTGTGGTTATTATATGTTTAAATTATCACTGAAAGTTTATTTCCATTACAGTATATTGATTGGCTAATAGCAAAATATCATCTTCCTGTTACACCTAACCATAAAATTATGGTTAGGGAGAACTGGTGGAGGAAGAAAGGAGAGTTTTTATCACTGTGTCTCATATTAAGAAGAAGACATATTATTTTGATAGAGGAGAAATAACAATGTTCACAAATAACGTTCAAACGAAATAACTTGAAAAAGAACCCATATTTTGAAGTTATCACACAATGAGTTGATTTCACACTTTTAAGAGCAGGAGTGTGATTTCTAAAATACCTGAGATGTGTGGGTTAAAAGTGGTGTGGGGAGAACACACCTGAAATAATCTCTCAGTCCCAAGAGTAACAAAAGAACATGAAGTTCAATTCAGAAGATCTGGAGTTAGTTCTTTACTATAACCAAAAGATAACAGAGTGTTATTCAGCATTCTTTTCCCCTCAAGTTCTTCAATCTTGTTTTTTTTTTCCCTCTGAAGAATGCACACAATTATGAGATTCATGTGCCAAATATATTATTTGATGTGCAGTGGAAACATCCAACTACTTAACTTGAAGTTTATGTTTTGCTGCTTCCTTTACTGAATACAGTCTCTCTTGATTGATCTAGGGAATGCTATGCTGGATAGTCTGAGCATTATGAAATATGTAATATTGGTTAACTGATTATAATAAAAACAAAGGGAAAATGTGGAGGCTGGCTGCCTGCCCTAACTCGGGTGCTTTTTTTGGTGCAACAGAGTTTATATTCCCCCCTGTGTTTTTCCACTTTCCTTATATGAAATGAACAGCTGTAATTGAAAAGCAAGAAGCTCCGTGGTTTATAGAAATAGGTGTTGTTAAGAGCCTTAGCCATCTAATTTTCTTCCTATTGCAGGGCAGGCTTCCCATTGTCTGTCCTTTAGAGCTAATTTCTTTTCTGATCAAAAGGCCCACATCACTGAAAAGGTAGTAATGACTATTCATTTGGTTGAAACCTCCATTCTGCAGCCTGCAAAGCTTTATTTAGAAACTGCTATTTCTTTCTAAAAGGAAAATCTCATTTGTGTCCTCTATAATGTCAATTAAAGTAGAATATATTTTAATTATTTATCCTGGAGAGAAACCTTTCAGGATCTCAATTTGCTGTGCCAGTGATACAGGCTGTACTTTGAAACAATATGTGCCTTCAAAATTGTGGGTCAGAGAGTAGCAATAAGGTGTGTTTTGATTTTAATTTGCCCTTAATGAACAGTTTATTTGCAGCTAATTAGCAAGTTAGAGTTATACAATTACCATCTGATTTCTAATCTAACACCTAAACAGGAGCCCGGCCATCATAACCAGTAAATAAGGTGGGCTACTGGATCTGTATAGAAAACACTGGGGGAAAGATTCGCCAAGTTTTAAACGGGCAGAACAGAGATGCTCTGAGTTGGTGGGGTTTTTGGTTTGGGGAATTTTTTGGTTTGTTGGGGGTTTATTATTATTTATTCGAGAAGGAGAGCGGCGACGTCTCAGCTAAAGCGCAGCAACAAGTACTGGAATGGGGGTCCGGGGATGCCCCTCGTCCTGCGGCAGCTGCTGGGGGCGAATGGCCAGGGGGAAGGAGCTGCAGTGCCCGGAGCCCCCCCGGGAGCACCCGGGGCTCTCCCGCATCGTCCCCGCGGCACGGGGCGCTGGTTCCACCCCGGTGCCACCCGCACCGAGCGCGGGGCTGCCCTTCCCGGGAGTTCTCACCCTTCCCGGGGACTCTCACCCCTCCCGGGGACTCTCACCCTTCCCGGGGACTCTCGCCCTTCCCGGGGGCTCTCACCCCTCCCGGGGACTCTCACCCCTTCCCGGGGGCTCTCACCCCTTCCCGGGGACTCTCACCCCTTCCCGGGGACTCTCACCCCTCCCGGGGACTCTCCCCCCCCCCGGGAACACCCGATGCGGTGTCCTCCGCTCCGCAGGGGCGGGGAGAGCGAACCGTGCGGGGGGCTGAGGCGATAGAAACGACAGAATCGTTTAGGTTGGAAAAGACTCTTAAGATCGTCGAGTAAACCTGGCAGTGCCAAGCCCGGCACTAAAACACGTCCCCAAGGGCCACATCTACACGGCTTTTCAGCCCCGCCGGGGATGGGGACTCCACCGCTATCCCGGGCAGTCCGTGCCAGGGCTGGATAGCTCTTTCTGTACGGTCAATATTGTAACAGCAGAGGGAAGTTGCAGAAAGTTCCTGCTACTGTCTCGGGGATTGGGAAAGAGATTCCTGCCAGGCTTGGCACACACTGCCCTGCAGCAGCCGGTGGTGGTCTCTTTAGCATCACTTTTCGTGCTCGTTTTTTACTGGGTGTTTTTGCGTGAAAACACATGAACTAAATCTATCGTTTCCTTGGGGCTCCGCAGCGAGCCCTGGTGAGTCGTCCTGTGCTGGTGGTCCCCTCTGCAACTCTTAATTGGTAACTTGGAGATGGAGAGAGTCCTTATTAGCAAACCGCACCTCCCCCCCGCATCCCTCCGCTCCTGCTGAAGCCAACTCCATGAGGCGATTGCCAGGAGGAGCCGTTTGTCAAAGGCTAATAAACAAATTCCTCGCGAACACCTGAATGAAGGAGGGCCAGGAACAACCCAATTAAGAAACGGAGCTACTGGTTGTTTTTTTGTGGCGGTGGAAACAATCCGGGCTCGAAAGGGGTCTATTCAGCGGGCGCTCCGAGAGGTCTGTTTGCAGCCCGCTATTGTTGTCAGAAGCCAAATAAAAGTTCAGCTGGGGAAGCGGGGTGGGGGGAGAGAAGTGATTAAAAACAACATTCACCGCTGCCTCCTGAACGCATCGGGAGGCTCAGTTCAAAGGGATCGATCTGCACCCGAAAGACGTTGGCCGGGTTTACCCACGCACTTAAAGATTTTTGTTCTTAAATGTTGCGATTTTTAATGATGTCATCACGAGTAACTCCTGCTTTCCCGGATCCGTGAGCAGCAGGAGCAACTGCAGGCGCTAGTGCAGCTGCGATATCCATGAGGAGAGGTACTGGAGAAGTCAGAGAAAGGAGTTGGAGCTCGTTTGTCGGAACTAATGATTTGTTCTCCCTCTCGCCGGGCTGGGAGGTCGGTTCAGCCGTGTCAGCCCCGCAGAGAGGGAGGCAGGAGCCTCGCAGGGAATCTCGAGCTGGTGCGCTTTTTTTGACGTGACAGTTAGATGGGGAATTAAAAAAAAAACTAAAACAAAAACAAACATATCTTAACGACCTTGGGCTGTAGAACTAGCCTGAAATCACCCATTTAGCAGCCACATTACCACGCTGGAAAATTCTGGGGGAGGGCACGGATTCGAGCCTGAACGGGGATGACGCGAACTTTTATCTTAAGCATCGCTACAAGGCTGGGCGTTTTCGGAGGATCGTCCTAGCGAGGGTCAGCAGGGTCCAAACGAAAGGGGCGCCCACGTCCCCTGTCTGGGCACGTTTCGAGGACAAGTCCTCGCTGATGTTGGTCGGGAATTAGGCTGGGGACCAGGGGGATGTTTTAATAACAGGGTTAAACGGGGCCGATTTCGTGCATAGCGTTGTTCTTAAAAAGCCAGCCATCCTCCCTGACGCTGTACCAAAACTTTCCCAAGCTCTTCTGGAGCTGCAATTAACATCTATTAATGGCTGTTGCTTATTAAGCGCTGTTTGAGTAAAAAGCAGACGGTCCCTTCCCAGTGGCCCTTTTCGAGTGTGGGGTTTCTCTCGCGTTCAAATTGGAACGTACTGTAAACTTCTCTCTCCTCACCCTCCTTGGTAACACAAATAAATAAATAAAAACAAGAAAAGGGCTTCTCAGCCTTTGACAACCGCATTTACACAACCTCGAGTGTTCTCCAACCCCCACCAGGCACACGGGGCTCTCCGAGTCCCGCGTCCGCCCGATAGGGAATTTAGAAAAATAGCTCCAGGCATCAGGTTTCCCCTCGCCCGGTTTATGTCGCTGGCTGGGTCCTCTCCTGCCTTCTGCCCCTTCCTTACGTCCCAACAGCTCCGCAGGCTCCGTCCCCTTTCCCGGGGAGCAGGCGGAGGTTGGATTCTCTGCCAAGTTGGGGGGGATCTTTTAAAGCGCTTTGCAGGTAACTCTGTGCCAACTCAGCGGTTGGCACAGCAGGGCTCGCCTCACGGGCGAACTGGGGTTTTAAGGGCAAGGAGAAGGAGTCCCTCGTCCCCCAGGGCGACAGCGGCCGCAGATGCCGCCGTGCAGGGCGGGGAAGGAGCCGCCCCGTCTGTGCCGCTGGTGGGGACCTGCGAGCGGCGACAGCCCCTGCCAGAGGGGAGGATGGCTGGGAAATAAAGCCGGGAGAGAAAGTGGTTGCTGGCTCTCCTCTCGGCTCCGAAGTCGCTCACGAAATCCCACCGGGAGTTTCCTCCGCGCACGCATCACTAGCGCCGAGGCCGAGGGGTTCGAGCAGCGCGTCCCTGCTCATCCCTTCTTCTGGAACTAGAAATCAGCCAGATTTTGGAGTGTTCCTCAGAACCTGTGCGGCGGGGGAAGCAAAGTGCAGCGGGAGCATTACAGGGACCTGAGAAGTGTGGAAATCCACCAATTATATACTTACATTTTTATTCAGTCAGGTTCAGTTCATCTGCAAGGAGATTAGTAATGTTTCAAGAGAAATGTTGTCTTGCTTTGAAATATTATGGATGTCGAAAGCCTGAAGTAGCTTGGTCTTTGGGGGAAAAATCTATAGTTTGAGATTCAGGAAGTGCAAACACGAAAGACAAAGTAGGAGTCTGAAACTTAACGATTAATATTTATTTAAACATCGAAAGAAACATCATTTAGGAGGCTTTCAGCAGGTCCTCTAATTCGCTGTTACAGTCACATTTTTTGCTGCATACCAGCCTGTTCAGTCCCTCCAACAAACGTTCATATAAAGTAATATCAAATAGCTGTCAGGATATACATCAGTCCTCTTTCCTGCCCAACCTGGCAGGTCTTAAACCTCGAATAAAGCGGTCAAAACATTTGGAGGGGTTTGAGATTAATTACAATTGCCTGAAGCTTTTCCAGTATGTTGCAAAAGTTACAAGCGAACTAATCCCGCCTGGAACGACCCTTTCGCTGTCACCCTGTCCCCTCGGGTTGCCAAATTTTGACTTACTTCACTCAAGAATACACCAGCAGCAAACCAAACCAGAAAGACAAAACTCTGACTACATCGTAGCCGGTCGCAAGTGGGATGATTTTGTCAAAAAAGAAATCCGTACAAAATGAGCGAGACCTTCAACCGCTGAGTCCCAACAGTGCTTAAGTCCGCTCAAACAAACCCCTCTCCACGACTCGGTGGTGTTTCCAGAGTACCTCCGATGCTCGTCAGGTTCCCCGGCCCGCGGGGAGCAGCAACCCAAGATGCACAGCTCGGAGATCGCGATGTTCCCATGCCGAACGCCCCCCGGGCCTGGAGATGTCCTTTCCCCCGGTCCCGATCTCCGAGTCCCCCGCTATCGCGATCTTCTCTTAGGGGCGACACCAATCCCTGCCAAGCCCGGGAAGCTGCTCCGGCAGCATCCCTTCAGTCCGGACAGCATCCCTCCAGTCCGGACAGCATCCCTCCAGACCGGACAGCATCCCTTCAGTCCGGACAGCATCCCTCCAGACCGGACAGCATCCCTCCAGACCGGACAGCATCCCTCCAGACCGGACAGCATCCCTCCAGTCCGGACAGCATCCCTCCAGTCCGGACAGCATCCCTCCAGTCTGGACAGCATCCCTCCTGTCAGGGCCGCCCAGGACGGGACGTGATGCCCAGACACGTCTCGACCTCAAGACCACTGACCCTCCCTGCGCCCCCCACACGCCCCCGGGGCAGTTTGCTCAGAGCTACACCGGCAGTGCTGCCCCACTCCCTCCGGCACCGGGGCGCTCCCAGCGCGCCTCCCAGCAGACTGCGGCTCGCTTTGCCTCCCCCAGCGCGGCCCGGAGAACCGCCCGGCTTCCCCAGACGTGGGAGGACGAGGGAGCGCAGGGAAGGGGCAGCGCGCCCCGCCGGCCCCCAGCGGCAGGGCAAGGCGGCCGCATCCTCTGTGCTTCCAAGGAACTGCCGGCCCCATCCGTGCAGGTGCTGCTGTCCGTGCCTCTGGGCAAGGAAGGGAAGGAGGGGTAAAGGGAGGGGAGGGACGGACAGGGAAGCCCGTGATTGACAGCTCCAGTGGGCGCCGCTCCACTCGCATATCCGCCGCCAAAGTTTTCTTTCACACGGAGGGAACTTTCCGTTGCCATGAAACTTGGGGGATTTGCAAGCGCCGTTCCCTCCACCCACTTCCCCCCCCCCCCCCCTTCTTTAGGGCAGCCGAGTGGAAAAGCTCAAGTGGCAAAGGGGTGGGTGGTAGGTAGGGATGGTCTGGAGATCCCGCTCGCACCGCACCGCCGCCTCTCCCCCGTGCAGCCGCGGGGCTGCCCCTCTCCCACCGGGACGGAGCGCCCGGCGGCCGTGCCCGGTCCCGGCAGGGCAACGTGGGCTCTCCCTCAGGCGAGGGCTCGGAAGTGGAAGAGTTTAGCTCGTCCATCCCCCCGCCCCTTCACCCGCTCCCGGGAGGGGCGTCCGTGCAGCGCGGGCTCGCTCCGTCTCCAGGCAGCTTCTCCGGGCTTGGCACGGGGCTGTGCATCCGCCGGGAGCCCCAAACCCCTTTGTGCCCGGCAAACGCACCGCTCCCGCTTGCATCGCAGCGCTCCGCCCCGCTCCTCCTCCCGCGGCCCCGCGGGGCAGCCCCGCTCCCGCTCCTTCCCCCGCAGCTGCGGGAGCCCCACCGGCCCCTCCGCCCCGTCCCGTCGCTCCGAGCCCAGGGCAGGTGCGGGGCCCGGGGGCTGCGGGGAGCGGCGGGAGGGGCCCAGCGCCCGCATCCCCGGCATCACCGAACCCGGGGTCCCCCCACCCTCCCCCCGGCCGGTCAGCTACCGGCGTGGGGCTGTCGGGAACCGCTCTCTGATTGGCCGCCGCCCCCTCATTTATAGCCCGTCAATCACGGACCCCCGGGATCCGTGAGCGCATCGCCTGGCGCTGCCCGCGGGAGCCGCTCCGCGCTGCCGACCAGCACCAGCGGCACCTCGGGGAGCGGCGCCTCTGCCCGGCAGAAAAACTTCCTGCTCCTCCCGCAGCAGCCGCCCAGACAGGTTTTTTCTTTCTGTTTTGTTTGTTTGGTTTGGTTTTGTTGTGTTTTTTTTTTTTTTTTTCCCCTAACTTCCTCTCCCCGCTCGGTGCCCGCCCGCCCGCCGCCCTGGCGCACCTTTTGCCGGCCCCGGCCATGTACAGCATGCTGGAGACGGAGATCAAGGCGCCGCAGCCCACGCCGGGCAGCACCGGGGGCAACCCCGCTCCGGGCAGCAACGGCAAAGGCGGCGGGGGCGGCGGGGGCGGCAACGGAGCGGGAGCGGGCTCGGACCAGGACCGGGTGAAGCGCCCCATGAACGCCTTCATGGTGTGGTCGCGCGGGCAGCGGCGCAAGATGGCCCAGGAGAACCCCAAGATGCACAACTCGGAGATCAGCAAGCGGCTCGGGGCCGACTGGAAGCTGCTGAGCGACGCCGAGAAGCGGCCCTTCATCGACGAGGCCAAGCGGCTGCGGGCCGTGCACATGAAGGAGTATCCGGATTACAAATACCGGCCCCGGAGGAAGACCAAGACCTTGCTGAAGAAGGACAAGTACTCGCTGCCCGGCAACCTGCTGGCCCCGGGGGGGGGCAACGCGGTGAGCAGCCCCGTCGGGGTGGGGCAGAGGATTGACACTTATGCCCACATGAACGGCTGGACCAACGGAGCTTACTCACTGATGCAAGACCAGCTGGGGTACAGCCAGCACCCGGGCATGAACAGCCCGCAGCTGCAGCAGATGCACCGCTACGACATGACGGGCCTGCAGTACAGCCCCATGATGTCCACGGCCCAGACCTACATGAACGCCGCCTCCACCTACAGCATGTCCCCCGCCGCCTACGGCCAGCAGCCCTCCACGGCCATGAGCCTGGGCTCCATGGGCTCCGTGGTGAAATCCGAACCCAGCTCGCCGCCCCCGGCCATCACTTCCCACTCGCAGAGGGCCTGCCTGGGAGACCTGCGGGATATGATCAGCATGTACCTGCCCCCCGGCGGGGACGCCACAGACCCTTCCGCCCTGCAGGGCAGCAGGTTACACAGCGTCCACCAGCACTACCAGAGTGCCGGGACTGGCGTGAATGGTACCGTACCACTAACTCACATATAAACTTGACTGCTCCGGACGGCTCCCCGTCTTAATCCCTAACCCCCACCACCACTCCCCGACTACACCGGGACGTACGGCAGTGTTGCTCGGCTTAGCAGACTTAATACTAACTTTGGAGAAATTTCTAAAGGAAATCCGTTAGTTGTGTCTTTTTTTTTTTTTTTTTTTTTTTTTTTTTGGTACAGGAATAATATTTGAGCAAGCTGTTATTTTAATAGAGCACAACTCCTGTCTCCTAAAAGCCGCTGTGAAGTTTTAAAACCACGGCAACTTCATTCCTGGTTTCGGCTAGGTTGGGCACTGTTTTATTCGCTTGAAAGTTTTTAAAAGTTCTTGCATCTTCCAGTTTGATTTCTAGCGTTGCAATGACATAAACAAAAACCGCGGGCTTTTGTTTTTAAACTCGGTTGTTCACATAATCGTTGTGGTTTATTAAGTGTTTTGTCACCGACCCTCGCTTGGTTTCTCTCCACAATCTGTAGCTTTCACGACTTTTTAAATTTAGGGTTTTATTCCTAAAAGAAAAAAAAAGGGGGAGGTGGGAGAGAGCAGAGCTGTGCGGGTCGCAAACGCATTTCTTTTATTTATAGTAAGTTGTGTGTCTTGTTTTTTCTTAAACTGTAAACTTATGTAAATCGGTTTGTGAATTTTACTGTGAACCATGTTTTGACATATCGGATGAAGAAACGTTTTAGTTTTGTTACCGGATTCCTTCCAAGCAAAAATAAGTCATCGAAGCACCCCTTCCCCGTTCCTAGCCCTCGTTTTGCTTCCTTCTTCCAAACGAAGAGAGATCAATAAATTTTCTATCGGGCATGTCGGCGGTCTCCGGGCGGTTTGTGCGGGCTGCGGGAGCGCAGAGGGGGCAGCGCGGGGCTCCTTCCCGAGGCTCCTTCCCGGGGCTCCCACCGCCCGCTCCAGGAGCTGCCGTCGCTTTTCGGCCGGGTTCCGTGCTTTATTTCGGAGGGTGGGAGAGGGCAGAGTGCGACCCTTCGAGTTTGTGTTCTTCTAAAGGAAAATAGGACTGCCCGAGATGCCGCTCTGCGAGGCGCGGCCACTTGTTGCCTCTTCCTCCGGCTGGTTTCTCTAGGCCGACGGGGAGAGAAAGGGATTACGCCTCCGTTTCGTTTTGTTTGTTTGGTATTTTTTTGGTTGGTTGGTGTTTTTTTTGTCAGTGTTTTCTTTTCGTGTGTGGAGGATTTGCCTGGAAACCCGAGCTCTTCTGAAATATTTACCAAAGTAAAACCCGTTGGGGAACTCTTAATTAGGCTCCATTAAAAATGAATGGTTACAGGAATCCCCACAGGAAATAAATAATTGAATCTTTTCAATATGTTTGAGGAGTGCCTTTAGTCTGGGTAACTTTTCTTCCCCCGCCCTCCCCTTTTTTTTTTTTTCCCCTTTTTTTTTTTTTAGGGATCCGCGTTATTCCTTGCCGTGTTTCCATGGGCGCTGTGGACCAGCCGGGGCAGCCGGTGGAGCTGAGCATCCCTTCGCACTCCCTCTGCTCTGGGGGCCAAGCCGCGTTCCGGACGGGCCCCACTGGTGTCCTCAGCTCCTCGGGAGGGTCCCGGACCGGGTCTGAGCTCGCCACGCCCGGTGACCTCTCAGAATCCAGAGCGGCCGGGATTCCGCAGCGCATCCCCGCCTGCTCCCGCTGACCCTCCGCTGTTCGTCCCGGTACAAAAGCAAAAGGATCGGGAGGGCGCTGGTGGCGATGGGTTTGGTTACAGGGGCCTGCTCTGCCGTCCCTTACGAACTGCGGGCTCGGGGGGGACTTTGAGCCCCTCGGCTGCCCGAGACGTGCCGGGGGCGGTGGGAACCGCGTTCCCTTCCCCGCTGATTCCCTCCCGGCCGGGTCCCCGCGCTGCCTCCCGGTCCTGCTGCGTGGATGCTCCGGCACCGCTCCTGCCTTCTCCTCCGGGATGCACCAGGTTCTGCCGGGGCTTTCTTCGGGCTCTTACCAGAAGCGAGAACGTTTTGCAAACCACACCGAGAGCCTCCTTCCCTGGTGGGGTACCTGGCTCCTGGCCCCCCGGGGAAGGGGGAGTGCCGGGAGCAGCTCCTGCAGGTCCCGAAGTGGGGGGAGACCCCAGGCTGCCCCCGCACAGAGCAGCCCCGAGGCCGTGGGGTAAAGCCCTGGCCCCACACACTCCCCCCGGCACGGGCTGGGGGTAATCACTTTGCAAAGGAGAACCCAGCGTGTTTCACCCCCCCAGCTCAACTTTTTCCATAACATTTCTGGTGAAATCTGGCAAACCTTGGGCGCTGCTGCCCTTCAGGTAGGAGCAGGATTGTTACTAGAGCTCTGTTAGTAGTTAGTAACAAGACTTATTAGCTCTGCGAGGAGAAGCAGCCCCACAACCTGGAGGTCTCAGAGTGATGTTGGTATGGTAATGGAGATAAACAGCAGGTCCTGTTTCATCTCATCTGGGAGTCAAACCGCTCCCTGGTGCTCTCCAGAACTGGCAGTGCCAGGGTAGCTCTGAGCAGGGAAGTGTGGAAGATTCTGTTTCCTGAAACGAGTTTCCCTCAGCCTTCCCAGACAGATGTGCAGGGCAGGTCTGACAAAAGTGGGGGCTCCTGAGCCAGGTGAGAAGGTGCCAGCACTGGAACTGTGCATAACTTCAGAGCTGAACTGCAGCTGCATCATTATAAGTAGCTGTTCTTTACGTGTGAGCTTCCTGCAAGTGGATTCTCCACCATAAAGGGGAGAAACACTGTTCTTCAAAAGTTTGCAGCATTTTTAAGTTCAAGTTATCCTTGTTTGCCCTAAGTCAGGGCCTAAGGGGACAGTGTGAGCCAGTCCCTGAGGGACTCTTCCTCTGTATAAACCACCTTGTTCTCTCTGGGAGCTCCTGTCAGGGGTTTGACTTGTGGCTGCACTTCCTGAGCTGTTGGTTTTGAGATGTCCAGGTAAAATCCTTAGTGCAGTTTTCAGCTTCCTGGGGCTAAACTTTATCCTGAAGTTCACAAGTTGTGGTCAGAACTTCTGGAAAGGGTTGTAAACAGACACACGTGCTGGAGGGGGGACAGACCCACTGGAGGCCAAAAAGAATGGAATTCAGCCTTGTACATTAAGTACAAGTACAGATACAGCCTCTTCTCCCAGAACATGAGTGTATTTTCATCAGAGCCAACAGCATAGAGGGAAACATTGCCTGAAAGACAACTTTTTTTTTTGTCTTTTCAAAGAGCACTGTTACATCCTTTGCCTGGACTCAGGATATTTCCCTCACGACAAATGCAGCAATAGGTTGCCTTCAGAATTAAATGAAGGGATGTTTTACTTGTACAGAGCTCAGATTATAAATTTTCAGGTTGTCTGGCCCTGGACGTCCCTCCTGTGTGCATTAAATCCAAAATGCCTTTTTAGCAATGCCCCTGTGGGATTTCCTACTCCTGCTTGTGTGGGAGGGATCAGAATCGAGCCATTCACAGGGAGACCAGGTGAAGTTGCCAACAGTTGTGTAGGAGACAGGTTGGCTGTGTGGAAGGTGGGTCTGCACAGGATTCTTTGCTCCGGAAACCCCCAGCGCTTACTAAAATCGGGCTGTGAGCGAAGTGCTGGTTTGTTGGGTGTGGAAAATCATTAGCAACGGTTTGCACAGCTAAAAAACCTGCAGCCTTATTCCTCAACATCTAGAACAGGTACAAGTGCATCCATTATCCTTAGAAGGACAGAGCATTGGCTGTGAGAGGTTAATAATGTCAGCATTTAAGTGCAATGACAATAGTTAGGTTTCTGCGTTAACACCTTTTTGAATGGAAGAGTTGAAGATCACACTTGGTGCTACTGTTAGTTTGTCAAAAAAAAACCAGCCTATGGGGTTACATTTTCATGGTTCCTTCCTGTGCCAAAGAGCTGCAGAGTTAATTTAATGCAACAAAAATTGGTAAGTGAAAATATTTTAAATTTTTGAGGCAGTCTGGTTGGGGAGTAAAGTCTAATAAGTTGCAGAGGAATCTGATTGTGGGTATTTTAAGAATATTTTTTAAACCACATGTTTCTGAATTTCTAACTTTTTTTGCTATGAGAAGAGTTGGAAGGCTAAATTTCAGGAAAAGCATTAGCATAAACACTTCGTGAAAGCCTTTATAAATCAGTGCTTTCCAACATCAAACATGAGACTAAGGAAGATACTTTTCAGGAACATTGGAAAGTAGCAACTTATCTAACTTGTCTTCTAATGTTAAAAGAATGATTTCTTCGGAATGAATACAGCTGAAAAGCTGAAATGAGGTGATGTTGCTGCTATTCTCAATGCCTGCAAAAGTGAGAAGCTTGATTATGACTTCTTTTCTACTTACACAGACCTTGATCCTGGGTTCGTTGTAGTCACGTCCAGTTAATTCACGTGCTGCTGTTTCAGATGATTTCTACGGTAAATTTTGTCAGTAAATTCTGACAAAACATTGAAATAATAAAGAGATGAACTTTGAATCAATTTCTTTTAAGATTTCCCAGGGATGGTGTGGAGAGCTGTCATTGCAGACCTGTTTGCATGGGGTAATTTATTGGTTAATGCAGATTAAGTTTTCCAGGATAGTTTCCATGTGCTCCTTTATCACAACTTTTTATTGATGCAGCAATAATTGCAACACAGTGGCTCATTTCACAAAAAACCTCCTCGGGATGAGGAATTAATTATTCTTTGCTGTGAATACCATTCACAGCCAATTGCTTTGTGTTGCTAGTCAAGTAAATAGGATTTTAGATTTGCTTCTTTCAAAGACATCCTCAGAAGCCCTTTATCCATTTTATACCTCAGTTTCCCTGTGTCTAAAATATCTATACCTGCTTAGTGCAGCAGGGGAGACAGCAAGAGAATTGAGGGGAGGAGGGGTCATAGCAGATCCATGGAGAGATGTATTTATACCTTAAAAAAAAGAAGGATGTACCACAATGTTTCTCTCAGGATGTTCATCTTTCAGGCTGCTCCCAAGGACGTGCCAGGGAATGCAGGTTCTCAGATCTGCTCTGTGTTCCACGTGCACAACACCCAGAGCTGGAGGAGTCAGGCAGCAGCAGGGGAAGAGCTCGGGAATAAGAGGGAAATTAAGCAGTTTAAAAAAAAAAAACTTGTGAGCCTCTGTCATTTTATCTCTTCTGGGGCTTCTGATTGAGACTTCTGGCCTCGGTGAGCTTTTTTTCTTTGTCTCTCTGAAGAATATTATGCATCTTTTCTATGCAGGCCATAGGAAATAGTATAGCAGTGATTGCACCAAGCCTTCAGGATTTCCCCTTTGTACGAGACTCAGCTTATTCATTTCATGCATCATTCACAGCTTGCTGTGCTGATTTCAAAAATTCTATACATCCACTTGACACAAAGGGGAGAGACAGAACATAGTGGTGGACGTGCCTTAGGTGCATGTAACTGCTCCTGAATGCCATTTGCAGGGGAAGAAATCTTGAAAGTCAATGGGAACTTTGCCCATTCAGAGTTCAGGATAAGACACTTGGCATTGATTTCATTTTCATTGTACTCTGTGCTGCCAAGTCAGAAAAGCTCCTCTTCCACAAGGTTAAGAAAAGATATTTTAATCCCAATAATTCTTTTATCTCTCCCTCCCCCCCCCCCTTTTTTTTTTTTGCCCCTCCCTTCCCTCCTTTTCCCCCTTTAGATTCACTGGGCAGTGTTTTCATTTGACAACCTGTAAACAGCAAATGCCATAGTAGGAATTCCTGTGAAAAAGCAAGTTATACTTTCGTTATTAGGCAAAAAGTTCCTTTCCTTTAAAATTCAGTCTGTTAAACAGGTGAACATTTATGAAACAGGTGTGAATTTTTTATGAGCATACCAGAGCTGGGATAGTAACTGAATTAATGTCATGGCCCTAAAGTAAAAGGAAGTAAAGGAGCTGAATATACAAACAGGCAAACGTATGAATCAAGGTAGTTTTCCAGGCATTCAGCAGCTCTGTGTGAGTGGCTGCAGTGAGGATTAGCCCTGGCTGTGCTCTCTGTCCTAAGAACAACTCAAGTTTTCCTGACTTGGCCGGTTTTGTGCAGAGCATGCAATGTCATGGCACATTTTTCTTTTTTAAGCTGTACCCAAAGTAAGGAGATCACCTTCTGGAAAGTATTTTGCTTCCTTTTCCAGTAACTCTTCTGCTTTTCTCTCTGGATTTCAGACTGTACTTTTGTCAAAGGGGAATAATACTAGCCCAGAACAAATGTTTTGATTTGAAAGTCCTGTGTAAGCAGGGACCAATAACTTTGGATTAATTGCTAAAAGAAGTAAGGATTCTTCTGGTGTTTTTTGTTGAGGCAGCAGTATAACAAAGAGATTATTGAAGAGTTTAGTCTGTGGTGGCATTGAGAGATCTCTGTAGGTTCTGGAGTAGGAAACATGATTGTTTTAGCCTCTAGCAGAGGGCTGTCCATCTGTGCCCTGCAGTTATTTTGTTTTTCCATGACTGACAGGCCAGTTAATGATAGGATGAGGCTTGTGAGCTACAGGGAGGAGCACAGAGCTGCCAAAATCTGGCACATCCTTTGGACTTCCTGTTACATGAAACTTTTCCCACAATCACTTTCCTTTCAATTATCCAAGAGAGGACTAGAATTTAGGCCAGCCTAAACAGATTTCAATGGCACTGAGCAAGCATTAGATGAGGTTTTGCAGTCCTGTGCCTGTCTTCTGTTTCTGCCTGGCTCCTTCTCCCTCCTTGGCCCTGCCAAGATTCAGAAGCTGGCTGTGGTCATGGCCTCCACATCTAGGGGAGCACTCACCATCCAGTCCTACTCTTATTTTGGGATTAAAACATTTTCACTGGGCTTTCAGAATGCCAGCCCAGTGCAGGAGCCCAATGCAAGAGCCCAGTGTATGCCCTGATACACACAAAAACTTCATTTCTCCGTGCACTGAGGTTTCATGATGGGAATATCCCTTCTTTCCTAGCAGAACTCCTTATCTCCAGCTTCTATCACGTTATAGTTCCCAACAGCTTTGTACCAAAAGCTGGTTGGTGCCCCTGGTGATTTGCTGGCAGGATCTGAAGATGTTGCTGACATCATGACGTTGCTGGAGGCGGGTGCTGAGCAAATCTGTGCCTGGCTCAGGTTGGACTGCTGGAAAATACTGCCCAGGAGAGGTGTTGGGAAGGCACTGGCAGGTATTTGGTGCTTGACCTGGTTCACCTTCAGTGCAAAGTAGGTAGATGAGTAGCAAATGTGCTTTTGTCTGTACCTGCTGGTGGGCAAGGCACTGTGAAGTGAAGCCAGAGTTCCTGTGCCTGGATGGAAGCCAGAAGGAGGAGGACAACTTGATGCTGAAGTAAGGACATATTAACAGTCTCAAAAGTGCTTTGTGGTTGTAGCACTAGATTGTCTGCTCTGATCTGTGGTCCCTGAATGAGGAGCAGCCCACAGTGTCACCTCCTTGGTGAGTTCCCAGACTGTGATGGCTGAGATTGTTATCAGTCCATGAGAGAATTTCTTGAACAATTCCTAAATAAGCACAACCTCCAGTTGTAGGCATTGAGGTTCCTACCTGGCCTTGCCCATAGAAGGACTGGGGAGGGAAAAAGCAAGTGGAACAGACCTTCATCATCAGGGAGACAAGAAGGTCATAAAAGAAGCCAGGGTTAGAAGCAGAGGGCCAAGCATTTGGGTTTACCCTTCCTACTTAATGAGAAACAGAGACACCTGCAGAGGGGGAGCAGGTGACTTCAATACACTGCACCACCAATTTTGGTGCAAAAAACAACCCCTGAGCACTTTTTATTTTGACATGCCTTGGGCTGTGAGCTTTTCAGAGGAACAGGGCTTGCTGTCCCCAGCTTCTAAAGCATTAGGTGTGATTTTGATGATCACACTCCTTCATGTACCTAATCAGGTTTAACCCCCATTTGTGCCTGTCTTAATTCCAGCTCCAAAGACTGGCAGCCCAAAGGGAAGTGTGGGAAAGCAAATAGTAACCCACAGCATGGGAGGTAAGTGAAAGCTGTGGCTCTGTGGAACTCATTGTTCCAGCTAAACTGAAACCCTCTCCTTTCCTTTGAAGCCTTAGAAAGCTTCATGATCTGCAGTGGTGCATGTGGAAGGGGGCACTAGAGACAGGGTGCCAATTTGAAAGTGGGCTTTTATGATTTAATCACAAATATTCTCTTGCTGCAGACACGAGAAGCAGGCATATGGGGAACTGGCATTGTGAAAAATAGGACCAAGAGGGGTTTTTTTCTGAGTCCTTTTAGTGAAGGCTGGGCAGGGAGGTTAGATGTAAAAAATAAAGAGAATGCTACAACTAATGGAGATGGAAGGGGAATGCCCAAAGATAATGGGATGAAAGGAGTTTATCACCTTGAAACATATATGTTTCACTTCTGAGGATTATTTAAAACTGTGAAGGAAACAATGCAATGGTATTTTACATTTAAAACACATCTGTATTTTTTGTGTCTCATAATTACTTTTTCAACATGCTCAATGTACCAGAATCTCCCTTATCCTTACCTTGAAGTGTGAGCACAACAGCAGAAGCAGTTGTGGCTAATGAATGAACAGGAACAATAGAGATCTACTGGCATTTGTCCCTAAAATGTGTGTGGAGGGGAGGACGGGGGAAGCTTTGAGAAGGAGCCAGCCCAGATCTGCTGAATTTCGATGAGGATTTTTCTAGTTTGTCTCCCATTCTGGTTGGCTGCATTATTATTTATTTCATCACTCAAATTGTGGTAGGTGCTGCTTGCCTTAGAGTATGAATAACAAGCTGTTGGGCTCAGTAGAGTTCACTTATGCAGTAGGACAGAATAATTCTCTCCTCTCCAGGAACTGCTGGGTAAAATTTAATAGTCTTGGCTGTGCCTCGGGGGTTTGGGGTAAAGGATCACAATGGTCCCTTCTGGCCTTAAAGTATAGAAATATATAACAATATCCAAGTATATACCAGGACTGTATCCTGGCCAGTGTACAACCAGTGTGCACTCAATGAATTCCCCCTACATTCCCCTCTATCCCTGCAATAATATTTCCTAAAGTATAGGACATAAAAACCAGTTAAATAGTTGTTGGGTCAAGTAATACAGAAAATAAACGTATACTACCAGGTCTGCATATTATTCCACAGATGGTGCTGCCATATTCCCACTTTATTTCATACCATTATTCGTATTTATTGTTAAACTTATTGTGAAGCGGGAATTTTGTAATAGTTCTCTGGTAAAATGTGACTAATCCTAAACTGAAAATAGCAACATTTTCACCTGAGACATGTGTCTGAGGGGATTCTCATTCCCTTGGTGCAGTGAAGTCATCTTCAGATTGGAATATTTGTTGGTGGGATCAGCTGTTAAAGGTTTGTCAACATTTCTATTTCGGTGGCTTTAAGTACCTTCAACATTTGGAGGCTCCTGGGGTAGGAGGGAAAGGGAAGGCAGCTCTGAGCTGGTGTTAACAATTCTGATGGCTCAGTATGGCAGGACTACTTAGGATTGTATTGTTGAGGTATCTTTAGAGAGCCAACAGGCCTGGAAACTTTTATCAAGGAAATTTAGATGATGTAGGAATTTCCATGCACACCTGAGGTCCTTGGAATCCGGGGATTTCTGTCCTCCCTGGCAGGTAGAGAAGATGACAGATTGCACAATCCTCTAATGAGTTGTCATTTGCTCTTAA
>JAWWLV010000158.1:16712233-16723444 GCA_035041135.1 Platyrinchus mystaceus | reverse complement strand
GGGATTTCTGTCCTCCCTGGCAGGTAGAGAAGATGACAGATTGCACAATCCTCTAATGAGTTGTCATTTGCTCTTAAAGAATCCCTTGACTGTCCTGGCTGTGGCAGAGGCCATGTACAGCTGTACAGGAAGAGGATGTGCTTTTAATTAAGGAAAATTCAACCAGGGGAAGGGAAGATTGATGCAGTCTTCCCACATGGATGCAGCATTCCTGTCTGCACCACCCTGTCCCTCACACAGAACAGTTGGGGAGAATGGAGAGTTCAGCTAAAAGAAATTACTGAAGAGGTCTAGAAGGCATTCTCAGCAAATAAAGAGGTGGTATGGTATGGAGGTGGATGTGTGAGGGACTGTGTGGTGACTCGTGAGGGGAGTTAGAAGTCTGCATAACACCTGAAGGGTGAAAAAAAGGAAAACTCGTTCTGCTGGCTGGTGGCCTGTGACACAACCAGGAAAAATGGGAGGATTTAATCAAAGGAATGTCAGGGAAATAAAAGGCAGATGTGCAAGGTTGTCTCCAGGAGAAGTTTTCAGATGTTAAAGCAGGACTGGATAAAATGTCTGTGAACTGCAGAGAAGAATCTCATGTCAGAAGAAGGGGAGATCAATGTTTCATGGGTTCTTCACAGGCAGTTTTTGGGAGTCAGCTCTGGCAGTTACATGGACTGGGCAGTTTGAAGCCTGTGAGTGCTAAACGAGGAGAGAACTTGTGGTTTGATGATATTTCTTAATTTTGGGGTTGTTTTCCCTGGGAGATCTCAAAACACTTTGCAAAGGAAACCAGTGCAACTCAGTTACATCAGGAAAATGTTCCAGGGACACCCAGGAAGGCAGTGGCAGAGCCAGTAGTTATCCCTTGCCTCACACTGATGCTCTGCCCATTGTTTGGAAGGTAATTTTCAAATCTGGGCTTATTATTGTCCTGTCTGCAGCATTTCCTTATGCTGCTGATGGAGCTCCAGCAGCCTTAGAGGGAATTCCTCCCAGTTTTCTCCTTACAGCTCTGCAAAAGGTTCCTGGCCTTGGAGAGGGAAGTGTGCATATGGCAGCTCCTCAGTCTCTCCATACTGGTTTAAAGTATTAATTTTTCAGATTCCTTGGACTATTTATGATAGAGGGCTGACAAATCTCCCTGTGTCACACGGGCTTTGTCACCCTGGTAGAGGGAAAGTAAACAGTCATGTAGTTGTTGCCTATTTTTCCCCATTATTTTTCCCCAGTAGGAATCTTAATTTCAAGATGCCCTTCCTGCTCCCAGTAAATAACCACACTTAAATTTTGGGCTCAAGCTCACTAAAAGTATATCCTCTTTAAAGTGTGCATGCTTTTCATTAAAGACAAAAGGCATTTCGTGTGTTTTGCAGCAGATGAATCTTAAAGACAAGGAAAGACCAATGAGACTTAAGGTCTATCAGCGTCCCCTTGAAAATTTCCACGTGATGGGGATTTCATGTAAGTTTATTTTGTTTCAAATCAGTCCTGTGGTAGGGTAACTTGCAGCTGAGTTTGCTGCTGGTTTGCTGCATCCGTTGAATCCACTAGCAGCTGCAAAATTCCAGGAGCCTGGCCTTTTCATGATTCAGTGACCATGTAATTGGCCATGGGATTTATTCAGCCTTTTCATTCTGTGTGACCCTTCCGTACAGCACCCTACCAAAAAACGTCCTGAGTTAAATTCTGTGGCTTCTCTGTCGTGCATTCTGAATGAACAGCTCACAATTTGAAATCCGTTCTCCTTATGCAACCAGATAAAATATCGTATTAATGTCTGACGGCTTGTTTGCATCATTGTTAAAGCTTGAAGTACACAAACAGACTTTAAAATACGGTGAACTGGGCCTTTGTGAGCGTTTGTTCTCTGTGTCTGTTTTGGGAGTCAACTGGCATCAGATATTTCTGCCAGCCAGTTACTAAATGGACCATCAGGAACCGACACAAGCACAATGCAGAGGCATAAACAGTCAAGCACATACTCAGCCTCCGTCCCGAAAAGGTCTTAAATACTGTGATTTAATCATTTGGCAACACCATTTGAGGAGTTTCAAACCTAACTGCTCCTGGGAGGCAGCTGCCTGCTCTTCACCCGCCCTGGGTGTGGGAGGAATGCGGGGTCGGCGCTTATCTCTGCATCCTCTGCTGCCTCTGGAGATGCTGATGTGCCTGGAGAAGGTTGGCAGGGGAAGGTCAGCTCCGCGCTGCTGGGGAACACAGTTCTTGTGTTGTGCTGCAGATTTATTCTAAAATAAATAATAAAATATTCTAAAATAAATATTCTAAAATATTCACACCGCGTGGTGTGACCGAGGTGACATTTTTACACGTGTGTGATGTGTGTTTTTAGCCAGACAGCTTTACATGTGGCACAGCTGGGAGTCCACCCTGAGGTTGTCACCTGTCACAGACTTGTTGCTTCCAGCACTATTGGTTAAGATTTCGATCTCTGTTAGACGTTTTAGCATGGAATAACTAGTTTTACAAAGGTGTGCCTGAAATCAAAATTCGCTGCCGGTTTCTCCCCAGTGTGGCAGGATTGCAGCTGCAATATCATCCCTGAGACCTCTGCAAAACCGCCAGAAGTGCCTTTTACATGCGAGAATTAAAGTTGCAGGTAGTTTCAGGAAAGAAGGGGGGGAAAGGATGCCTTAAAATGTGTTGTGGCTGAAAATTTAAATTGAAAAAAAAAAAAAAGTCATACCAGTGTGAGGTGTTTTTTTTTCTTAAACTGTTTTCTTTATTATTTTTTTTTTCTTTCCAGAGCAGTAAAGCTCATCCTGTAAGAGTTGTTGCTGCCTTGTATTTGGAGGAGGTAAAGAGTGATTATGGCAGTTACTCAGCTAAAGAAGCCTT
Organism: Platyrinchus mystaceus; assembly: GCA_035041135.1. NCBI lineage: Eukaryota > Metazoa > Chordata > Aves > Passeriformes > Tyrannidae > Platyrinchus > Platyrinchus mystaceus. The sequence goes on along the minus strand of JAWWLV010000158.1, from coordinate 16,720,597 downwards.
GTCGGTGCCTCAGCGAGTGGAGAGAGGTGAGAAAGAGCTTTGCTCTTTATCGTATTTACAGCCAGCGTTAGTGTATCTAAAATCTTTCTTGAAAAGAGCACTTTAAACCCTTCAGGATCAGCCTGAAAGCTCTCTGTGACAGGTTTCTCACAACTTTGCAGTCCTATAATAGCTGCTGCAGGGGCTGGTTCATGGCACAGCTGCAGCATGAATAGCTCCTGAGACAACCCAGGAGTTTGCTGCAGTTCCCCCTTAGGTGAATTTCCAACATTTCTGAGGTGAAATGGCAACTCACACGAGGTGACAGCAAATTCACAGGGCTGTAATTATCACTGCATCACCCTCAGGGATGCCAGAGTGCCCCAGCAGTGGGAACATGGGATGCCATCCTGCATCTGCATTCAGATCTTAACAGGCTTTGCCTTCCCCACATCACATTCCAGCCAGGAATGACCTCAAATCCCTGGGCAGACCCCAGTGAGTTCAGCCACAAGTACCTGTGCTCTGGTGCCCGGGGTCCCAGCAGTCTGACAGCATACCTGGGTAACGATAAGAGATCCCTGGTGATAAGAAACAGGCAGCTTTTGCATTGCCTTACAGGTGATAAGGCCAAAATATTAGAGCCTGAATGCTTAAAGGCAGGGTGACTTCATGCACAGAAGATAACTTAGTTTAAGACTACACCTTTAGCTGAACAGCTTCTGAAAAACTGCATTTTATTAATCATATTTAATGCATTAGAAAATCTGGTGGTTTTTGGTTTGTTTTGGTTTTGGGGTTTTTTTGCCACAAAAGGCAGCAATTTAACTTGTTTTCTCTTTCTACCAGTGTTATGTATCTTTTTTTTTTCCCCTTGAGAGCTGAACAACTGATGGAGGCATCCCTGAGCTGATTTATGTAATTTAAAAGTGAACCTCAGGGCTGAGTTGGAACAGGTATTTTTTAGCTTCCAGACTCAGCACCCAGACTATCTTTTCTCTATATTTCCAAGATGAGAATGTTCCATCCTCAGCTTTCTGGGTACCTGGTGGATGCCCAACATTTCCACACCAATCTGGTATTATCTTACCCCCAAGCATCCAAACTTCCCTGGTAAATTCTTTTCTTCCCTGTGGGAAAAAGAGACTTGCTGTCCCAGCCCACTGGGGGTAAGAGTAAGGAAACTAAAATACTGTGAGGGGTTTTTTGACATGTCAGAAAAGACACATCTGTGAGATTAGGACCTATGTTTATGTTGGAGAACACAACCAGTGGTTTATTTATTAGGCACCAGCACTGATATTCATCGAAGTGCAAAGTGTTAGAAAAGAGGTCAGGAAGGATGCTGTGCTACGAATTAACCCCATTTGGCTTAGAAAAAAAATCATTAAAGGTGGGTTTGTATTTTTTTTTCTTTCCTCTAAGCAGTGGCACTTCTGGGGAAAGTGAATTTTAAGTATTTTAATGAAAAAGATGAAGGCGTTATTGTGCTGTGACAGTTTAAGTGATGAATAATTGAGCTTAATTCAGCAAATATTTGGTACATGCGGTGATTCTTTGTGATGCCAAGCTATAGATCAAACTTCTAACCCTCACTGGTAGCTGATCAGCTCAGCCTCAGTGCAGCAAGGGAACACCCTCTTCAGCAGTTTGGCCACATGCTGAACTATTCAGGTGCCTTTCCTGCCCCTCCGCCTGAGATTACCTGTTGCCTAAAGCTGAACTGCAGCAGAGATGTGCTCTGAACTGCGGCGATTCGCAGCTTGACTCATTAACATAACGCACCATTAGTGCTGTTATTGCTCGCAGCCCGGAATATTTACAGAGCGTTTGAGCGAAGCGTCTCTGTGGCTTCCACTGCTGAATCCAGCGGGAATTGTGCACCGGGGCCCTCAGGGATTTACAGCTCCTTTTCCAGTCCCTGAGTGACCAGCACAGAACGTAACTTTTCAAAACTCGCAGAGCAGAGCGTGTGAATATTAGTGTCTTGTGCTGAAAAGAGTTGTGTGCAGATGTGATTTATTCAGTACCTGACTTCGAACTGATCTGCACAGTGCAGCCAATTCCTGCTGGTTTCTGCAAAGACACGAGGGCACCAAATTACTGCGCACAAACCTTAGTGCTCTTAAACTCCGGGTCTGGCAGAGCGTTTTTCAAGGAGCGCTGTGGGGGCAGCCGGTTTTGTAATTCCCATTTTAAGGACTGGGCTGCAGGAGCCCGAGGTACTTCTCAGGATTCCTGAGGCCGGTGAAGACCTGCGGGATCGATGCCTTATCTGCCCCATCCGTGTCACCAGGGCAGCCTCGGGGCTGTCACATCATAGAGCTCTTCTGGCCTGTGGCTCCTGTGCAGGGTGGTTGTAAGGGCGGTGGAGGAAGGTGCTAAAGTCGCACCCTGATATGCAGAAGTGCAAATCGGGCTTAGTCACCATCTGGACCTAAATGTTCTGGCTCGGGAGGGTTTACGGGCAGGATCTCAATGAATGGAGGCCAGCGCTGTTGATGGCTGTTTAAGTGAAGGGATTGACAAGGGGACCCATAGCTGCAGGCAGAGGAACAGTTCACCACTCCCAGCTCTCCACCCACCCACGTTGCCCAGGCAGCTCAGGCTGAGCTGCTGCGCTCAGCTGAGTGGCATTTCAGAGGGAAAGGGAGTGTTTTCAGCCTGCCTTCAAAATTATGACGCCTGGGCTCAGTGTCTGCCTTGCTTGTGGCTGTGCCCTCTGTACTGGGTAGCTCACTTCCCACCCGGTGCCCTGAGGGTGGCACTGGCAAGCAGCCGAGTTTTGGGGACTAATAAGCAAGCAGATAATTGCTTATGGGTTTTTTTCTGCCATGCAGAAGTGTGTTTGGGGAAAACTCAGAGGCATTGAGAATGATTCCACATTTATAAGTTTCCCTGGGTGAATAATTCCAGCAGGAGTCCAGACCATCCCCTGTGTTCTCCTGTTGAGGAGGCACAAGGGGCACCATCAACCTCGGGGGAGGTGTCAAACCTGTGAGCTGAAAGTGTGACAAACCCATTACTGAGCCCTAAAGCAATCTTCTTACGTGCTTGGTGCTGTTATTGTTATCAGAGATGATCGGCAGAAGGGAGGTGGTGGTGGGACCCTGGAAGGTGCTGGCCAGGGAGGAGGTGAAGGCCCATCCCGGTCCGGCTGCTGGGAGGGGACTGCATTCCTCTGCTCCCTTCCACCCAGGGGTGGAGCACGGGCTGTTTGCTTTCATCTGTCCCGATGATAAGCAGACAATATCCAGGTAACCCTGAAACAACTTTCCCTTGGCCCTTTTCCTCTGGAAAAGAAGCATTTATATTCATCCTCTCCCCAGGATGAGTAAAGATGTGACTGGGTGTATAGAAAACAGAGATGCTGAGGGTTGTATTATGGCCGATCAAGGTTAATTAACTTTGCCCTGAGCTGCATCAGAAGACTTCTTATTAATAGTCTAAAAAAAAAAAAATTAATAGTCTAGACTTGTGCAAAGTGCTGCTCAGCAATGGTTCCCCACACTGACCTCACCTGCACTTCCTTGGAGCAGGGACAGTATCTTAACACAGTGAAGTTGTACTGTAATTTAAAAATGAAATTGCACGGAGGCACAAGGAAAACAAACCCAAACATCTCAATCGTGATCTGATTGCAAAAGTGGTCAGGTAGATTAATACAAACAGTAAAAAATATGTAGGTGCAAGGTTTCTAAAACTGATGTGGAAAAGGATTATAGGATTGCCTAGAAGCAAAGGTTTGTAACTCTGGTTATAGCACAGCACTTTGCCAGACAGGTGAGCAAAGGACTCAGCGTCTGCAAACAATATTAAAAGTGGAAAGAGCTTCTTTCTTTTAAGATCAACTGAAAATTTTAACCTGGAAAAACGTGGGGTCACTTTTTTGCTCAGTGTGGTTGTCCTGACTGAGATCCAGCAGTAAGTTCAGGTTGTTTCCCGGCAGGGTAATTACAAGTTCTTTTATCTGTTTCTAGAGAACCGGTCATTACATCCGACGCAAGTAACGTTTGGTTTCCCATCCCTGCTCCCCCAGTTTGTGCCTTGATTTCCTGATTTTCGGCGTTCTGGATCAATGCTGGCATTTATAAAGTGTTCATGCGTTGAAAACACTCTGCATTACATGAGCTGTAAGTCGTTGAGCACAATCAGGAGGTGAGGATTTAGCCCATCACTCTTAGCAGGTATTTTGTCTCTGTGCGGATCGATTTCCAGTCACACCGCTGAGTCTCCTCAGGACTTTTCGCTCCCAATTAGATTTTAAAATTAACCCTTCATTAAGGCGACAGGAGGTGATAGAGACACATTTCACTGTAATGAATATAGATTAGGGGTATATTCTGCACTCCCATTGTTCTGCACGCCGGGATGGAGACAGCCTTCTCCAGAGAGTTGGAAAAGAACTTCTTTGAGAGGTTAGATTGTCCAAGGACCTGTAATTATACTTAAAATCTCTCTTCTGCCAGTCGTATGTACACAGACATGCACCTTTGGAGAGTAACAATTGGGACTGCTGGAAGAGGAGCATTTGGGAAAGGTGGAAACACTCTGCAGAGTATTAGCAGAGCAAACACTGTGGCACTTTTAACACCTCATTTTTCATGGTGACTTCGGGCACAGTTTTTACATAACTCTGCCAAGGACAAAGATTTGGATGCACATACAGAATTGGCATTTTTGCAAATGAAAGGCACTGAATTGTGTCCCCCCCCCTTTTTTTTTTCCCACAGGTGACAGTAAAATTAAAAGAAGTTTGATTTATATTTTTTTTTTAGGTCTTGTGCAGAGATGTGTGTAAATTGACCCAAAATACACCATGGCTCCTTAACTTGGAGATCACTGCACATGTTGGGCGGTACGAGCCCAAGCATGAAGGAATGATATCCTCCTGCCAAACACCCTCAAGCTGGCATTTTGTTAATTATATATGCTATTTTATAGGCTTAATGTTCATGCCATGGCAGTGCTTGGAGACCTTGGGGTACAGTTTCATGCTAAGTCAGAGCTGCAGCCAGAGATGCTGCCTTCTGTTATGCACCAGGGCTAAAGTTCTCATGGACCCCTGGATCAAGGAGTAAAGTAATATTTTCCTTCCAGAATGATTTTTCTTTCAGCTGGATTAACTCTTGCAAGCTGCCAGTGCAAGAGGAGAGTGGTTGTGAGCAAGGAATGTGGCAGGAACTGTTTTGGTGTAGCACAGCTTTAAAGCAATGCCTGCCTGTAGGTGTGGCTGGGGAAGCTGTGATCCTTTCTGCTTCAAGGGCACATTAATAATCCTAACTGTGTGTTTAGGGGATGTGGTTAAAAATATATCAATGTGTGTGTTTGGCCAGTTTCTCAAGAGAAGCAGAGGAGAATCTTTTATTCACCAGTTTATTGTCTGTGCCTTCTTCTGTTGCTTTGGAATGTTGATACACTTAACAGCAAAGGAAGATATAAGCATAAGGCTTTTCAGTATTGGGGTTAAGCACAGTCCTTGCTGTAAGCAGATCTGTCTTGGCTATGTGAGTTAACATCATTATTTTTTTTTACCAGGATGTTAAAGCATTATTTTTTAGCAGACTGCTCTGTTTTCAAAATCTCGTAGGGTTTAAATATCTTTTAAAGAAACAACATATTTATTTATTTATTTGCTCAAGTTTTTCCTTTTCCCATGGTGAAATACACTTTCTCTTTCCCTCAGATAAGAGGTTTCCTCTCTCCCTGTCAAATACATTGGAAAATAAATACTTGTATTCATTGCTGCTGTATTCAAAACAGCAAAGTTATAAATTGCTCACCAAAACCAACATTAATGCATGTTGGCAATATAAGACTCTGCTCTTGTTGTTTTCATTCAACTGGCTGCACTTTTATGCAAAAGTATGTTCTGATTCCCCCTCAGAGTCACAAGAAAATAGGGTGATGGGCAGCTCTGAATTACTGGGTGAGTTGAAAACTTTGTTCCTTCATTCTTCTTCCAAAGATCCTCCTCCTTTAGAGGAGGCTGGTCTGCTTTCTGGAAGGCTTGGGAGCTTATGTGTCAGAGACAACTTCCTCTCATTTCTTGGGAATGATGAATGAAATATGTTGCATGAGTTCTTAACAGCTCCATTTTCACAGGAATGGTTTGGGTTAGAAGAGACATTAAAGACCATCTGGTTCCAACCATGAACAGGGAGAACTTCCACTAGGCCAGGTTGCTCAGACCCTCGTCCAACCTGGCCTTTTGTAGCTTTAAAATGTGTGGCTCATCTGTCCCCCTGAGCTTTCCAGCATGTACCGTGGAAAAAGGTTGGGTGCAGATGTGATTTGTTCAATACCTGACTTTGACCTGATCTGCACAGTGCAGACAATTCCTGCAGGTTGCTGGATGTTTTCACTGTGCTGTTCGATTCTTTTTTTTTTTTACAAACTGCTTTTTTAAAAAAAAAAAAAAAGTCTAAGGAATTTATTTTAGAGCCCTTCAGTTGCTGCCAACCCACCAGGGCTGCTTCAGCACCTCCCCAGACAGGCACACTGACAAAGCCCATTTCCCTCAGCCTGGGATGTACACGGCCAGTCTGAGCTCCTCAGATCTAGATTTGCTCTGAATGATCAGAAAATAGCAGAAAGGGGATGCCTGGATGTAATTTTTCTGCTGTGATTAACTCAGCTTGCTTTGTGATAATTTCAAAATCATAAAGCAGATTTTCTTCAGGATTCTTTGAAGACTTTTTTTCTTTCTTTTTTTTTTTTTTTTTTGTGCAAACCACATCATGGGAAATGTCAGCCTGCAGAGGTTAGATAAGTCACCCAAAGCTAGTTGTAAGAATAAAGGTAAGTAATTTCAGACCTCGCAGTATTATTACCAAGGTACTTTAACATAACATTTGGCTGCAATGGCAGAAAATTCATTTGAAAGACATTTAAATCTTGAAGAGTTCTTCCCAAAGTGACAGTGCTTTCTAGGTGAACTGGGGAGATTGTGAAGTTCCCTTAGCAAAGACAGACTGATTTGTCACTCTGTTTCCTGGGTTTTCTCACTGCAGTGATAATATTCTACCCAGGAACTTTTTCTGAAGCACACTATATTCCATCAAAGGGTGTCTTAAGGCAGCAGCACTGAGTAAGCCAGTTATTCATGGCTGGTTTAGGGTTAATGGTAGCCAGGTTCTGAAATTTGTGTGTTGCTGATCATTTTAGAACTATAATCTATATAACTACAGATAAATTTATTACTGGGTGGGGGAAAACCAACTGGAAGTGAGACATCATCGGGCACATGTTAAGCTCTAGTAATTTATTTTATGAAATGAGAGAATTGTGATGCTGCATTATCAGCTTCATGGGTTCCATATTGTGTCATTTATTGATTAGGTGCCATTGCTAATTTGTCATTTTTTTCATAATTTTGTCCTAAAGCGTCACCGTTAGCCAAATTTGTCAACTGGGCTCATGTGACCAGACATGCTGTCAGTTCAGACATTTAGAGACAGAGTTGATGCACAGAATAAAGGTGTAATAATTGTTAGAATACACATTGCATTTTTCCACCGGGGAGAAAAGGAGTCTTACTGAAACGTATCTGAGCCGTTTTGAAAACCTGCTTTTTAAATGACAATCATGTATTACCAATACCTTAAAAATTATACAACTCAAAACCTATTTCAGGGCCAAGGATCATTTCTGAGTACTTGAACCCCTTCTTTCTTTGTGTTGTGTGGGAAATACTCAGTGTATGTGCAGAGGTGAGAACTGCAGGAAAGTTGCTGTTTATGTTTCTGTCTCCAAGGTTTGTTTGGTGATGCTGTTGTGATTCCTAGAGCAATAGAAGTGCTCTACCAGTGAAACCCCAGCAGGTAATTACTGAGCTGGAAGATTTCTTCCACAAAAACCAACAGAAGATTCAACAGAAGGCTTTTAGAAAATTTTCTCTACTCTGTAGCCAGAGCAATGCTGGTCTTTAAGAACCAACACACAAATACTGTCATGACAGGAGGCTTGGAGAGGTTTGGCAGAGCCCTGTCTCCTGTCACGTGCAGGAGATGTGAAGGTCTGTGTGCTGCCCCCTCAGCTTGCCCAAGAGTTGCTCTTGATTTCTGTCTGCTTACCTACTGGGGCATCTTTTATTCACAGACACCACATCCCAAGAGCTGATGAATTCTGGAGGGGGACTGGCAACAATTTAGGAAATTCTGCCTCTGCTGTAAATTGGTTTTTTTCCATGGAGGCAGCAAAGTCAAATGGCTGCCACTGTGTCTTCACCTGTGGACTCCTACATACACTGACAGCTGAACTAATGGCTTTTTTCCACCTTCCTCCCTCCTACTTGTTATTGCTGAGCACAAATGGGAGGCACCAGAGCCAGTTAGAAAGCTGCATTTGGTGCTTGAGAAACCCCCTTGTTGACTCTCATAACCA
>JAWWLV010000158.1:16657003-16694397 GCA_035041135.1 Platyrinchus mystaceus | reverse complement strand
GAGACAGGTGTTGTTGACAGAGCAGCACAGGACTGAAGGCTTCCCAAGTGTGTGTTGCATCTGCAGAGTGAACAGTTCTTTTCTCATAGGCTGAACTTTGCAAATTGGGATGTAGGTCCTGGAAAAGCAGATTGTACTCTCTGGGAAAGCAGAGGACAGAAAGATTTTTCCAATAAGAATCATTATATTTTTTCTCTGTGTCAACATGGGTGGTAGGGGCTGATTCCCACTCTCCTGGAGAGGAAGAGTTGGGATACCCACAGGTAACAGTGCATGTGGAGGAAGTCAGAAGGATAATGATGATTTTGGAGGAGCCACCGTGCACAGAAGCAGAACACCAGTGAATCCCAGAGCAATGAGAGGAGTGGGAAAGCTTGGGAGCAATGTGGGGCTATGACTGGAAGTGAGGCACGTGTTACCTTCTTGGATGTGAGGAACCTCTTCCTGATTGCCTCTGAAACAGCCTGGTTTGTTTGCCGAGTTTCCATTTTGGCTCCTTACAAATTGACCCATTTGCTTTACTTTGTGTATTTTTAATTTCCCTTTGCAAAATAGCTGCACTTTGGGCTCATTTGGTAAATTAATATTAGTGTTTCAATAAGGCTGCTATCAGTCCTTATTTTACACTAAATCTTCCCTACAGGTTTTTCTTTCTCCCTCCTCCTCTCTATGACTAATAGATATAATTTCAACAGTTTGACTAAGTGCCGTGTTATAGAAAAGGCAGTAATTTATACTGATGTAATGGCTGTGATAAAAATCATTTGTGTGCTGATTTTATAAATTAGGTAGGAAATGTGAGTGCCTCTGAAAAATGAAGTGCTACCACATGAATTCCAGTGTTGTTAATGCTTCATACCTTTCTGCTTCATTAAACCAATTTCACGGGGAGATGAGTTAGAGGAGGAAGCTGTGCTGCTTAAGAGATGCAACAATGGTTTATTGAAAGAAATGGGGATAAGATTAAATTAAGTGCTACTTGAGAAATATGGAAATACAAAAATATTCAAGCTTATAGATGGCGAATTCAAAAATATGATAAGTTGGCTCTTTCATACCCAAAGAACTGTCTCATCATAATTGCTTAGGCTGAATTCACAGGCTACTAATTAATATTGAAGAGTTTCTTGAACCACTCTTATAAATGAGTCAGAGTCCCCTAGAACTAATTTATAACTATTTCCTTTTGGAAATCAAGACAAACTTAAAATGCTGCTTTCTGTGCATTCCTATCTTGGCTGCTAAATCCTTTGAAATTATTTCTGCTATATATTTTATATTTATTTTTTATTTCACATATTCAATCTGTCAGCTGAATTTGAAGGGAGGACTAAAAAAGGTATAAGATTAAGAAGACTTCAGGTCTGGTAAGATCCTTGTAATTTAGGATAATGAGCTGGAGCAGCCTAAAATAACTTCTTTTCTGACCACTTTTTGCTCTGAATTCAGCTGCATTGGAAGAGTGTGTTTCAGTTGCATATATATCAGATTTTTTTTTCTATTGAGGTTGTGGAATATGTAACTTAAGAAAGAATATATTTATGTCCACAGAACGCCTTGAAGATCAGGTAAGACCTGAAACTAAGAGCCTAATTGATTTTTTTACCACTTCCATAAAATAGCTGCAACTATTTTTCCCCACTCCCTCGAGGACGAGAAGTTTTCATTCTCAAACCACTAAACCCTATTTGTTCTGTGGATGGTGGAACATGTAAATACAAAGGGAGTCATTCATTAAATAAGAGGCTTATGCATACACAAGTTTTAAAAAATGCATAGTTTCAAAGCCCAACTGAGAGGCTGCCATTTTCCCCCCTTTTCACAATGAGAACCCTGTGTACAAGTGACCCAAGTACTGGGATTTGGTCCAGCTCTCAGATTAGCACAGAAAACACGTCGAGACACGGACGTCCCCCCATCCCCCTCGCACTGAGGACGGTGGGAGCTCACACTGAGCTCAGGGGGAACGTGTGGAGGATCTCCCTGACAGCAGCATCTCCCTTCTCCTTCCTCCCCTCTGCCTGATGGGTGCAGGAGCACTGCTGCACCACTCACACCTGCCATCCACGTGCTTTCATCTGAAATAACCCCCTCAGTGAGATGGGACAATGTGCCCCCAGCTCTGAGCCTGCATCTCGCCCAGTGCTCTCCATTCCCAGCGAGAGGCTGAGGACACTCAGCCCTCCCCTGGAGCAGCTCTGGGAGCAGGGCTGGGATATTACAATGCAGCTCATGTCAATCCTGGCAAGGATCTTCCCAACAAAGTGCTGGGCACAGGCCAGTCCTGGCGCTGCTGGATGGCTCGAGTGGGATTTGGCACCTCACGGGATTGGTCTGGAGGGTTTAATTAGCCATTCAACTCATCTGCAGGCACAGTGCACTGGGTTTATACTTTTCTTTCTTTCTTTCTTAACAATCTCTTCGTTAAGGAAAGAAGGAAGGGAGGAGGAAATGGAGTAGGGATAAAAAAAATGAAGTATTTTCTAATTGAAAAAAATTGATTCCAAAATCTTTGTCATTGTATGGAGCAAGAAGTAAAAATCTTGGAATTTGGAATGATGAGGTTTTAGAAATAACAGGTTTCAACATTTTTTTTCCAGGAAAACAAAAATGCATCCCCCTTAGGATTTTTAGTATAGATACACTGATTTCCAAGGGAAAAGTGTGCTTTGAACTAGCCATAGTTACACAGGACCTATATGGCTTATCCTTCAAATTACTCATTCTGTGATGTTCTCCCTCCTAACTGTACCAGAATAATATTTTTCATTATACTGCAGAGACACCTGAACATTTTCTCTGCAATTTGGTGAGTTTTCAGAGGTTTGAGAATGAAATCTCTCTGTGTAGGTTTGTGCCTGCCCATCTGCAGACAATTTCTCCCTTCTCACTCCCTGCTTAGATGTTCAGAATGGAGCTGAGACCCTCGCTGGGCTCGGTGTGAATTCCTGCTGGTGCTGGTGCTGGTCCTGGGGGTGTTTGCTGTCACCCAGGTTGGCAGTGGTCAGACCTGTCTTCTTGCTACCACTGGGGAGCTCTGCTTGTTTCTGGGAGAACTCAGTATGTCACAGGTCTAATTTGATTTTTAAGATTTTGATTTCTTTCTCTCTGTCATCACATATTTAATTTTATCCTTCTTTCCCTTGTGAGAAGATCCCCCCACCCCTTTTTATCCCATCTCTTATCCTTTCCTTACTCTTTCCTTTCCTCTTTGTTTTTTCATCTCTGTACTCTGCCTTTTATCCTGCATTGAGTCAAGTGAATGCAGCTTGTTTTGAGTTCAGGAATAGAAATGCTTGCCACTTTCCCTTTGCTCTGCTCCAGGCATGTGTAAAGCAGCAGATAAATGTTGACAGCATTTTGTCTTTGTACAAGTTGGGCTTACTGCAGGCATTGAGTGCAAACTGCCGAATAAATTCACGTGCTGAATACTGGAGAAGAATTACATCAAAGATCTAAATGAGGAACTGAAGCTGCCCACAGTTGCTAAAGCATTTAGCTCAGTGAGACACTTATAAAAGGTAAACATAACTACAAAAAAGAACTGTGCAGTTTGCCTGTATGGATTCTTGAACTCTATTCTTTTTTTTTTTTTTTGTAGCAATGTGTATTTGGAATCAGATCATTAGAAGAGAATGAAAAATAGTGTTTGTTTTACAGTGGCCATAAGATTTTGGCATGTTACAAATTATCTCACTCTCTCAAACACTTTTTGGTTGTGCAGGAAAGGCAATCTCACCTCCTCACATGTTTTTCTACCCCCAGTTATGTTATTACCCTGCTTGGTTTAATTTAGGGGCTTTCTAGAGTGCAAATTCAGTATGGAATAATTGCATGCCAGCTCTTATTAGAAACTACATACAGATCTGTGGACCAACATTGCTGTTTATGTTAGAAACGTTTTGGGGTTGCTTCTATATTTTAGATCACCTATATCAATTTTAGAGATTTAGTGGTAGTGGGTAAAAAGGTTTGGAAGTGGAGCTTTGTGACAAAGTTTGACATTTCCAGGACTGAGGCTCTTGTAGTGCTAAAATATATTTGTAAATATATAAAAATTATATTTGTAAGTATAAAAAACCCATGTGGACAGAAAAGTCGTGGTAAAGCTGAATATTAGCCTTCCTTTAGAGGCAGACTTTGTGAAAATGAGCATGTCTTGAGAGGTAAATGCACACTGTACAAGTTGCCTAAACTCTGTCCTAGCCTAGACCTGGCATCTCCCTGGAGCAGGTCAAAGGTTTGGTCAGTCCACCAAAAGTCTTCCTGCTTCTGCTCCCAAGTTTCCTTCCCATCAAAACCACGGCTCTGTAGGGGAAAGGACTGAGACATCCTTCATCTTGCTCTGCCTTGGTTCTTCCCTCTCCTTACCAGCTGCTCTCAGCTCTGCCAGGTGAACAGTTTCTGCAAAGGTGTGAGATCTAAAATGCTCCTCTCCTGCTCCCCACTGAGCACCTGACCCTGTCCCCCCAGAGAGTTCCTGTCCTCAGACCACTGATGCCAACAGGAGGGCTTGATCTGTTTTGCACAGTGAAAGCAGGAGGGTTTGGCACGTTCAGACCATGGAAAATCTGGGCACAATGAAACGCTTTACTGGCACATCTCTAGGTGAGTCTCATGCACATCTCTTGCAGAGTTATGAAACTAAACTCTCCAGAGTGCCAAACAAAAGTCTGAATAGCTATGTGGCCCTGCTCAGCAGCTGGCAAAAAATCATCTGCTCATTGAAGCTGGGTGCCTCATGCTGTACACGGCACTTTCTGGAATGTTTTATTCACTCACTGAGCATTTTGAGCTCTGGAAGTGACTCATGAGCACAAATCCCAGCACATTTAGCCAGCCTTTTTCACTTTAGGTTGTGTGTTTCCGGCACCAAACATTGGTTGGATTTTTCCTTGTCAGAATAGAAATCTCTAAATGTGTAGATTCAGTGCCAGCATCAGAACAGACTGGTAAAAAAAAAAAAATCCTCTGTCTGATATCAGAATGAGGCAAATACCTTTATTTTCTGTTCCCCACAGAGATGTGAGTTTGGACTTCTGAAATGTTTACATTTTGTTTGGCTTTACAGCTGACATCAGTGTTTCTTTCATATTATTGACCTCAAGATGCCAAGTGTGAACAGGTTAAAAATGCTGCTGCCAATAACGTGTATGCCTCCAGAAATGTGAGAGGAGAAGTTAAACTGAAATCTCAGCAGTGTGGTAGGATAGTTTAACTGGTGAGCGAGCAGAACTGGTCCCCATGAATAGACCAAATTTTTTGCAGGAGATTGCTGGTCTTTGGCTGTAGAAGTGACCTATTTGACTTTTTCTGAAGGTGGTGGTCTTATTTTCCCTAAATGTGCCATAATAAAAAACTCATGAGGTGCAACAGTGATGACTTGTCCCGTTTTTATTCCTATGTTCCCTTTCTGGTAGTGCTGTAAGGAGAAATACTACACTTGAAAGTCATGTGGTTTGTGACTTAAAACAGTGTTGGGCATTTTCTGAAATAATCAAATATGTTGTAATGCTAGGAAAATATTTGCACAGAATAACAGAGTTTGGATTGTCTGTTGAAACATTTTAAGAAGAGTGTTATAAGTTAATTTTAACATCAAGCTTCTCTGTTGTGGAACTATAAATCTCCTCCCCTTTCTAAATCAAGTCATAGCCTATGTAGACTATTATATAGACTATAAAAGAGGTGCTTATACTGGAAATAGTGCCAAAATAGGGCATGAGGAAGGTGTTGCTATAATTAGTGTTCTTGCAGGGAAAAAAAAGAAATCCTGAGGTTTCTTCTTCCCTTTATGGATAAGAAATATAATAATATATTGCCTCCTGATAGCATGATTCCAATGCAAATGGCAGAGGCTGGTGGCTTATTTAGCAGGCCTCGCCTGTAGCAAGCCCCCTTTCCCCGCTTCAGTTCGAAATTGATTATTTTAATACAGAATTCCTGAATGAAAGAGGTTCTTGGCCTTTTCCTGGGCTGTTGAATAATGTATGTGGGAGAAAGCAAATAGAAGCAGAGGGTCTCAGCTGCCGGAACAATGGGCCGCGCACAGAGCTGAGGGGGCACATTAGTTTATCATTGCCTTGTCAATCCTCATAGGCTGGGAATCGTGGGATAGCCTGGAAAGAAGCAGCTGCTGAACGTGTGGTAAACTGACCGGGGCACTTTGGAGAGGCGGCCGCATTTACACATCTGAAAACCAGATATTGATTTTCCCCGCCAGGCCGAGGCCGCGTCTGCGGCGCGGCCTGCGAGTCGGGCCCGGCCTCCTCGGGATTATTTTATAAAGTTTTGTATTTTTTTTTTATAATTTATTTTATTTAAAGTTACCTATTCCTTTTTTTTTTTTTTGGTTGAATCGTCCTTGAAGATATCCCGCTGTGTTATCCCTGATATCACAGGCTCTGCCCTTCCCAGTGGGAGAAGGATTCACTTCCAAACGCCACTTTTGGTTCGTGACACATCCTCGGGCAGGAGGGTTTCCTCATAGCAAGAAAGTGAAGCAACGTTTGACATGAGCAAAGTGTGATGATTAATTATTTTAAATGATGAAAGGTTCAAAGCAGAGACAAACACACATTTCTTAGTGATTATTATTCAGTGAGATGTTGATGTCTTCCTCTAGGCCAGGTTAGTAGGATGTTATTATGTGGCTTTATTGCCACATATTTATGACTATTATTTTAGCAGAAATCCTATTTATGACTCAGGATCTTCTCTGCTGGGACCATACAAGAACATGTTCACAATGGGAATAAGAATATGTTGAGAAGTTTCAACTGAAACAAAAAGTGGCTTGTCAGAGAGGACATATTTTTATCGGTGTAGGTCTCATTGTGAGTCCAGATTCCCCACAGGTGTAATGAGTTGGTTTGTTCTCCTTATTTCTGCAGGTTGGATGACATTGCAAACATGAAGACACTTGGCCTCTGGAGCTGCTTTCATGATTTTTTTCTGTCAAAAAGCAGGTGCTTCAGCACTTGTGAACAGGTGTAATGATTGCATTTCAGCATACTGTGTGTGTCTTGAAAGGGCTACACTTTGTAAAATAAGACTTAATAATTTGATATTGAATATCACCATCAATCACCAAAAGACTCTCCTAAAGCAGGACAAAATGAAGGCATTAGTTTGCCTCGGGTGTTTTCAGATTATTCCAGTGTTTTCCATCTGGGTAGATACAGGAAATCAGGCTCCTCATTGGTTTCCAGTCTGATACTGTGATGAGAGCAATAGAACTGGAAGAGAATAAAAAGATTTTGCTATATCTTTTTAAAATCAAGGAATCTTAAGTGTAGTTGGATTCCTCAATCAGCTGTATTGCAGGGTATTACAAAATATAATCACTTCAAATCAGGTGCCTAAGTGTGGATCTGATAAGTGAATAAACACTCAGGTTTTCTAATGTTCAGAGAAGCCAGATCCTCCTGCTGACTGTAATGAGAACTCAGGGATTTTAAAAGTGGTTTCATTCATTCATATTTGGAGCCAGAACTGTGGGAATAGGCAACTATTGTCTTAATCAGTTATTTCAGAATAGTGGATCAAGGCAGACTTTGCTCTCAAAATGGGATAAGGGTTAACATCACTGGGTAAGGGCCCTCTTAGGAATTTGCAGATCTCCCACAGAAAATCAGAGGCTTCTCAAAACACAGTAATTATGTTGTGTGATTTCCTGACTTCTCTGTACTCTGGTTTGAGCTGGTCCTTATGAATACTGCCCTCAGGAATAACCACATCTGTGAAAATGTTGGGTGAGACACTCCCAATCTGGGGTTACAGAATCCTGACTAAGCAACGAGAGGAAAAAGGGTGAGTGACATCAGCCAAAGTCTGTCCCTTACTGGAACTTCATATTGCATTTGCTTCAGAGATCTTTTTTGAACAACAAAAACCTCAAAGTGCCCTATCTTTCATTCCTTTCCCTGATTTCAGTGGAGTTTTGCGTTGGGTGAGCCAGAAAGGATCCTCTTAAACTACCTCATGAAATACAGGAAGGGGATTTGTTTCTGCTCATAGTTCTACATTAATATAATCCTAAAAGATTAAGTTGAATTATTTGCACAGGCAGAAAGTAAGATGAAGTCTTGACCAAAAAGACATTGTTTAAGTATCTCCTTTCTTTGGGGAAATAAATGTCAGGAATTTGTAAGGGATGCAAAGGAAGCTTTGGTGCAGTTTTACTGAACAGTTTTGCACAACTAACCACAAACTCTCGGCTCATTAAAATTCATGAGCTATAGAATGTGGTGGCTGTCAGCTCAGCTCAGTTTTCATTCTGCAGGCACAGACCATCCTGCTGCTTGTCCATGGGATAATCTTCTAAGCAACATGTCCCAGGTTATGTGTTTCCCCCTTTTCCTTAAACTCAAAGAACCCCAGGAGAGAATATAATGAGGGAATATACCCAAATACAGGCAAGTGTGCTCTATCTGCAGATGAAGGATTTGTAGATCTACTGACTGAACAATCTGCATAAATTACTGGACTGTCTTTGAGCAACCAAGGTGCTAAAAGTCCTGAGAAACAGGAATATCTCATGATCCTGGTACCATTAGTTAGAGGATGTTTGGGACTTGCAGTACAGGTTGTCCCTATCTGTAGAAAACACTGAAATAAATAATTACATTACAAAGTACTGGTTATAATGAGGTTATTCCTGCATGAGAGGTTGATTCACACAAATGCAGTATTTCTAAACAGAATGTTTCTGATGGTTTAAATATTTTATGTGTGTGTATTTACAGGGCCACGATGATAAAAATTGCCCTCAGCAGCAGACATCAAAACACTGCTTCAGGAGAAAAGTGTCATCAAGTAAAAATCCCCAAAGATTTCCAGATACAAAGCCAACAGTAGTCTGTTGTAAGCTTTATTCTATAAATACAGGATTATGGAAATTCATTATTAATTGAGTTTGACATAAATTGTGGGGGATTTTTTCTCTTTTTTTTTTTTCATAATTGCAAATAATGTCTTTTAAATAACTTCATACTTTTCAGATTGGCTTCTACCTCTTTGACATGGCCTATCACAGAGTAGTAAGAGCTAAAAGCATATGTTAATTATTTCCAGAAACAGAGACTTCAGTGGATGTGATCTTGAACATCACACAGAGCACATGACAAGTACCATGGCTCAGAAGCAGAAGGGGATAAAGGGAACAGCAGAGACCACTGGAGGCTGTAGTTTAAAGCAGTCCCTTGAATATGATGCTTGGTTTTTACAGTTCCATGGGAGCAGTTTATCCAACATCTACTGAGTTCTGTATCTGATTACATTAAGATGAAATCTGAAGGACACAGGAGTGTGTTGCCTGTTTCTCGAGGATAAACACAGTTTTCCCACTAAGAGAGACAGTTCTCAGTGTTCCCCAACATGTCTGGGCACCGTGGGTTGTGCTGAATCATTGAGCAGATCCATACAAAGCCCTGCTGAGCTGGGGAGCTTCCCCTCTGTTGTTCACCTCTGGTGATTCACCTCTTCCAGGGGCAACTGTCCTTTTATCTTCAGGTGCACTAAAAGCATTTTAAGACATTAAATTCTGTACCTTAAAAAAATTCAGTTAAATTTTAACTTCAAACAGTGAGGCAATACAGAAAGGCTTTTAAAGTGCTCATTTCTTCTTGCCCAGAGTGGTTTTGTCTTCCATGTCAATTTTTTTGTACACAGCTGAAACTGTACAGGTGAAACTGTAAGGAGTGAAGCATTTGAGAATCTGAGCTGAGGATCCTTTTCTTTCAGTAAAAAAGTTTGTCTCAAATTTGTTGCTTCTCTGCTCTTGCTGCTGTGTTGACCCAGAGGGGGAGGAAACATGACATCTTTTGCTCCTCCTCTCCATGCTACCTGTCTCTAAAGTTAGTGATCTCCTTAATCTGGGTCCCACTTATCTGCTGACAGATAAGGCTCAGTGGTTTAGTCAAACACTTCTCTTCCAACTGGCTTATTGTGATTTATTGGCTCGTTATTGTTCAGAGAAAATGTCCCAGCCAGGTGCAATGCCAAAAAGCAGAGGTTTGCTCTAGAGTGTCTGTTGGGTTTGTTGTCAGTACACAGCATTTTCTTACCATTCCACTCCTTTCCATATCCAACCTTGTCACCCTGAAGAGCTGATCAGAGCAATACCCAATGTTACTTTTGCCCTGGTCTGAGAATGAAGCTGGTGAAATATAATTCTACTTTAATGCCATCTAATGGAGCAGTATCTGGGGGATATCTGCAGATGCCTCTTGTTGCCACACCTGAGGGCAGGTCTTCAGACTTCATCTCAGCAAAGCATTCATCAAATTCACCCATTCTTTTCTTGCAAGATCAGGTATCTCCAGATGTGGCCGAGCAGTGACTGCAGATCCTCTCTGCAGTCTGACAGGCCCACAGGGAAGCGGCTTCTTGACCTCCCCTGTGGTGTGGAAATGAAAAAAAACCTCAAACCAGTTTCAGGTAAACTGTGAACACCTCTGTTAATGTTATGCCTTTTTTTGCTAATGATTTTCCTACATGAGACAGGCTGAAATCAAAGACAACTAAATTTGAAGGCAATGAAAAATAACTTCCTGTTCAGCTTTGCTGCCACTGCTGCACTACCTGTCCCCAGAAATTACACCGTTTTCCTAAACCCCAGAGTTGTTATACTGGTACAGTCAGGGACCAGAGATGGCACTGTGAGCATTCACTACAGCTGTTCCTTTATAAGAAGGGCAAAAAACTGGTCTGATGTGTAAGAGATCTTAATACAGGTGCCCACACTGAAATTCAGACTGACTTACCTATTTAATTAGGTGACACCCCCCACCAAAGTAGTGTATACTGCTGCAATGGCTGTGTGTGGAAAGGGGTTTATTAATTTGTCCAGTGAAAGTGTATTATTGTAGTTGGAACATATCTAATGTCATCTGTTTTCAGATCAAGTCTGGACATCAGCAGGGCAAGACTCATGCAGGAACATCATCTTCCTCCATTCTCCAAAGGCCGTGGGATGTTTTTAAGGTCTGTTTGACTTTGCTTAGTTTGATGTTATATTGACAAGTGACTTTTTCTGCCTCCACAGCATTAGGAAACTTGGGTGCCCTCTGGTAAATAGGGACCTAAATTAGGAAGCTCATCTGGATGCTTAGTGCTTCTCAGACTTGGTCACCCCTGGCTCTGGTGCTGATGCCACTCACAGCTAAGTATCAACTGCAGGACAGCAGAACTTTCAAGACAGCTCTTTCATAAGGTTTTCTGCACAGTGCAGGGACTGCACAACTCTTTCAGATGTCCTTGTGGAGAACCAGCATCCTGCTTTGCTCCTCCACCTCAGACCTGCTCTGCTGGGCACTGCAGTGCAGTCAATGTGGGAAGCCAAGTCTAGAATGAAACCATCTGCTCTGCCCTCCAAGAGAATTTATTTCATGTATCTTAACTTTTTCTGGACAAAAAGTATAGTCTTATATGACAGTATAAGAAAAAAATCTGTAGGTAAAATTTAGTCCCCAGTCTTTCATGGGGCAAGGAATTTGTACACTGATAAAGCAAAAGAAATCTAAATACAAATGTTTCATCTTGCTTATTGTTTCATTGATTCCAAAACAATGGAAAGAAAATTCCTAACCACTTTCTTAGAGGTCACTTCCTGTTTACCCAGTTAACCTTCAGCTTGCCTAAAATGATAACATTTTTCAATTTAATCCACGAAATATTAACAAAGTGAGAATATTCAATAAATGGAAAAAAAGAGTTTAAAGCTAATTGTGGGAAACTTCTGTGTAAGCTCAGTTTACAAAGGATCTCTGAGCAGAAGAGGCAATCTTTATCCCTGGTCTTCTTACATTTTTTGAACTCACAGCCTAAAGCATATTTTCTTTTCCCAGCAGTGCTAGAATTCAAGCTGCATCTTTAATTGGTTTAATGGAGCCACAAGGCATTACATTAGACAGCTTTTTCCTAGTTCACAGAGGTCATATTGACATGTAACTCGTGGCATTTCCTTGTTTCCAAGATAAGATAAAACAAAGGGGAAGTGTTCAGTTCCAGGTGAGTGGGAGAGGGCACCAGAAATGGGAAGAAGATAAGAGTGTTTGATGCAGGTGGGAATTTATCATGGAGTGTCTTTTTGCTCTCAGGTTGCAGTTGCAGAGGGGTCTGTCTGCTCAGAGCATCTCAGCCTTCCTATTGCTGATTTAAGAAGACAAGCAAATAAGGGAATGATACAGTGGGGTAATGAGCAGCTGATGAGCCAGTGATTCCTTTTAAATCTCATAAGACTGTAACAGCTTTTCCTAATGCAGAGGGCATGGTGCTGGGGTAACTCTCAGTCTCCTTGCACATTGGAAGAGCAGAATAAATACAAGTAAAACCTACTAGTGGCTGGGTTTCAATCCTGGCCTCCCAGCAGAGCCAAATCAATTCAGCAGTTTTAAAACATTGGATTGGATTTTAACAACCAGATGCAACTTCTTTTCAGGAAACAGGTTTATAAATCTTCCCCTGTCTTCAGTGGAGTGTCACATGCTTCTGGTTTCTCCTACACCAGGGCATGTGGCAGCCTTGGCTGGCAGTGATAGGCAGTGGTCCCTCAGTTCTTGCTCCCTGCTGAGTGCAGCTAATCAACACCACAAGGCTCAGAAGATCCCCATGTTCCAGTTTTTCCCTTCCCAAATTGGGGACAATTTCTCCTGAGCCCTTTGTGCAGCTCTCGTGGAGGTGAAAATGTTCTGTCAGTCTTTTTCTTAGGGTTTTCTTAGGATTTCTTGGACATCAGGAGGAATTTCTTCACAGAAGGGGTGATTACACGTAGGAAGGGGCTGCCCAGG
The DNA here is from genome assembly GCA_035041135.1 of Platyrinchus mystaceus. Lineage (NCBI taxonomy): Eukaryota > Metazoa > Chordata > Aves > Passeriformes > Tyrannidae > Platyrinchus > Platyrinchus mystaceus. Next base: position 16,681,606 of record JAWWLV010000158.1, on the reverse strand, counting down.
GAGGTGGTGGAGTCCCCAACCCTGGAGGTGTTCAGGAAATGACTGGATGTGGCAATCAGTGCTCCGGTCTGGTTGACAACATGGTGATTGGTCACAGGTTGGACTCAGTGATCTCAGAGGTCTTTTACAAGTTGATTCTGTGATCTTTTGCCAGCTCATGGCTGTAAGGGACAAACGAGTTCTTGATCATGTGGACTAATTATGGTTGTTAGAGTGGTTTCTGGTGTCCACTTACCTTGAATGTGAGCATTATCTTCCAGACTTAGGGCCTAATTCTTCAGCTGATGCCATGGATTTGAAGACCAATGGGAGTGATTGTGGTCATCTAATAATTCCTGAATAACCTAGGCAGTGAATTCTTGCTGCAAGGTCAGTATTTGTGAATCAGCCAGAAGATCATCTTTAAAGAACCATCCGTGCCCAGTAAAGAAGAAAAATTACAGATTCTCTGCACTTACTCTTCTATGAGCCCAGCTTTGAAGTGAAATCTGAACTTTGCAGTCAGTGTGAACTTACCAAGGTTCAAAACTCAGCCACTGCATCTTCTGTGTCAAATACAGGGACATCAACTGCCAGATTTCTCTTCATTTTGCACTGTCTAGGGGCTGTCAGAAAGTCAGGCGGTCTTTTTTGAAAGGAGCTAAATAGGTTGAGCTCTTGGAGTCTTTCACCACAAAGCATATTTTCATGCCTTTCCTGCCTGTCTGTATTCTTGATCAGTACTGTTTTTATGCTTGTTTTTTCCCTAAGTCATTGATAGAAATGTGAAGCAGCAGAGAACAGACCCTTAGGGATTGCACTCAAAAAAATGGATTATTTTTAAATAGGTGAAATAGCTAAAATGAAGACTGTACAGATAAACAGTGTGGTTTATGTTGGGTTTTGGTTTGTTTTGGTTTTTTTTAGATCTAGTCATCATGCAAAACAAGAAAATAATATTAGTTTATGATATGGTAATAGCTAATGCTGAGATGTGTTACTGTCTCCAGGTAAAACACTTATATTAGTGTAATGCAGCACAATTATTTCTGTGCTGTTAGATTATATTTAAGTAGACATCAGGAGTAGTCTTTATTAAAGAAAACAGAAATCTGTGAGGAATAATACCATGTGCATCTTGCCTTGTGTGTCTCTTTTCCTGAATGAAATAAGTAGTAAATTACTTTCAAAATCTCAAGAGAAACGTGTCCTCTGAAAAAGATTCTGAAAAAAATCTCTGCCTCATTGCTGAGTCCAAATAAAAGGGGGAGATAAGCACAGGTGGCAGTGAATGTGACCTGCCCCCAAATATTTCACCATCCAATTAATATTTTACTAAAGCATCTCATTTAGGCATAAAAAATGCTTTGGTAAAACCATGAGGACCTGCCAGTTGTTCCTCTATGAACTGTCTGGTGCTTCAGTCACAGAGTCTCAGTGGCTGCAGGTGGATGGGACCATTGCTAATAACCCTCCAACAGAAAATGCAATGTGTACAGCATCTTGCAAACTGGGAGGCTGGATAAATGATGCAGAGAAACAATCTGTTCCGTGTGAATTCTGAGCAAAATATCCTAGATTTATTTTAAAAAGTAGGGCATTTCACTAAAAACAGCTTTTGTAAGGGGTGGGATGATATTTATAGAGGTCAGTGTATTAATACTGAGCCAAGAACTCAGCACCTGACTCTTCAGAGCTTTCACTAAATCAGATCCCTTTGGGTAAGCCCTGCTGCTCCTTTACACCCCAAAATCAGTGGTCACCCTCTGTCCTGTCACTGTGGGGAGGTGGATCTGGACCCTGAGCATTAAGGGTTAAGCTTTTGGGGAAGTGCATTGTTTTAAGTTTCCCGGCGGGTGAGTCATCTCTCAGCGCACTGCACGAGGTGCATCAGTCATGTAGCTTTATGTCTGGGAGTCATAAAGTCACCTAATCAGATGTGACTGACACTATTTGACTTGACAAGTCACCCAGGAAAGTGCTGGAAAACAAAAACCGTATTTTTCTGAGAATTCTGGTTGAAGCTGCTGCGTTTGCCCAGGTTTTGTTTTACGTGGCGCTGAAGAACATGTGTTTTGTAACGGGCAGGGGGAGGGAAAAGACATGAAAAGGTTTCCTGATGTAGGAAAAAACACCAGCTATTGTCATGTGGGGCACAATAAAACTTACAGGGAAAGTGGTTTTTGCAGTTTTTTCACAGCAGCATTAGGAACATTATTTCTCTTTGGAGATGAGAAGCTGAAGGGACACAACACTCCTTGCACAAAGCATGAGCACGTTTGTGATTTAGGAACAAGCACCCACAGGCTTTAGACAAGATCCTCAACAGAAATCAGACACCTGTGTCACTATATGGCAGCACATCATGTAAGCTGAAGATTTCTTCTCTTTGAAAGTGCAGTTCTGCCACAAGAACAGTGAAAAATATAAACCCCTGAGTTTCATGGACCTCAGGAAAAGGGCTGCTCTTACACTACATTGTTCTCTTCTGGCTCAGTGTCATGTTCAGGCCATGATGCACAAAATTTTCACAGGGCTCCTAAAGTTATTCTCAGGATGACACACAGCCTCTTCCTCTCCTCCTTTGCCTGAGCATCTCTGCACAAGGGAAAAAACCATTGTAAATCCTGATACAAATCTTTCAGTGAGCATATTTATCATTTCTCTTGAAGTGCCTTATAATTGGAAATGTCCAACAAGAGTTCAGCTGCAGCTTGTTTTTGCAATGGTGTTCTCTTCCATTTTCTTTTTTTTTCTTTTTTTTTTTTTTCTGAATGACAATTGATACCATTATTTAAAATTTGACTTGTGAGAGTGATGTGGTTTGGATATTCTGACAGCCCTGTGGGATAAATGCTTGGAAGAGGTCTGTGAGAATTCAAACACCCTAAGATATAACAGTAAAAATCACCTGAAAGATTTTCAGGTCCTAAAAAAAATTATCTCCTAATTAAGCTCTCATGTTCTAGCATCTGTTTTTCTATTCAGCCATCTTATTCCTTGCAGCCTTTTCTCAACACCTCATTCTTTCTCAGTTAAGCAGCCAACATATGTAGGAAAATATAAAAGTATGATGTATAGATACAATAGTATAAAACTCAGGTTTCTACGGCAAGGCAGTGACAAATCAAGACTTAAAAAAAATCAAAGTATTTCCTTTTGTTGTTGCACAAATGTGGACGTAGGAGTTTAATTGTGAGTCCCTGAGCTGATGTTTTGTGCCATGCAACAGCAAGATTCACGCTGTGATAAAGTGGCTTCTCAAGAAGCAAGGAATTGAGCCTGGCTGAGGTATCAGCTTTCAAGGAGCTGCCTTTTATTCTACTTCTGCAGCATTTATCCCCTAAGACCCCTCTCAAGCACAGAAAGAGAAGCAGCTGTTTAAAATTAGAGCAGTACAGATGTGAACAAGCAACTGCACAGCCCTTAGCAGGGCCATGGGAATATACCAGAAAACAAGAGTCTTTTAACACTGCTTTAGTAGCACTGAAAGTGGTTGATGCCTGAGAGCTTCGCTTTTCTGGGTGTTCCATGTTTTCCAGGCAAGGCTTCTCAGCTACCTGCTCCATACCTGGCATGGGAGTCACCTAAGGAATAAGGAAAATTGGCAGCTGCCTGCCTTGGCCCTGAACATCCCTGTTTTTGGTAGGCATTGGCACAGAGCATTCTGCTTTAGAGGAGGTTCTGTGATAGGAGCAGAATGTAACACTGGAAACCTCCAGTTTCCCATATACAGAAGTTTTTTATTTACAACCAAGCATAAGTGAGTGTGTTGAGCTGGTGCCATGCCTTACCCATGGGTGCCAGTCTCTCCTTCCACGTGACAACTGGCAGGGTGAGAGGAAACGGCCTCAAGTTGTGCCAGGGGGGGTTTAGATTGGATATCAGGAAAAATTCCTCCATGCAAAGGGTTGTCAAGCGCTGGAACAGGTTGCCCAGGGAGGTGGTGGAGTTGCCATCCTTGGAAGTGTTCAAAAAACATGTGACTGTGGCACTTGAGGACATGATTCAGTGTGAACACGGTGATAATGGTGATCTGAGAGGTCTTTTCCGACCTGATTCCATAATTCTCCACCTGTGATCAGGAGGCTGGAGGGGGATCTTGGCCCAGGTAAGGCCGGTGCTCCATAGTCTGAGGACAATTTTGCTGTCACTGGGAGAGGGGAGAGCATCACCCCTTCTTTCCCTTGCCCTGCCCTGGGTGTGTTTGGATGGCTCTGCAGCCACAGCTGCTGTGGGAGGGCCCTGCCTTGTCCTCAGAAAGACCCTCTCAGCCTCATCCTCCCCCAGGGACTGGAAACCTGAGCCTGTGAGCCTGCAGCTCCCAACGGGAGGAACATCCCATTAGCCTGGAATGATCACCTGGACACTCATGTTTCCCTGGGGGTCTCTCACAAGTTGTTGTTCCAAACCCCTGATCGCCCTCTCAGAGCCTCCGTGTTGAGTGTCAGCAGCATCCTGTCTGACCCTCTGGGTGTCCCACATCCTCAAGGAAGGTTGGTCCCCACTCTAACCTTCCTTTTCCCCTCCCAGCTGCTCTGTGTCCAGGTGAATCTCTGCATTGTTTGTTATCCTCTGTATTCCACAAACCCCGCTCTTCCAAAACCGTGGGTTATTGAGGTTGTTAGATATGGTTGCATCACACTTCCCAACTGATTGCTAAAGGTCAATTTTGCAGGTTTAAAAACTTCTTCCTGGAGTTTTCCAAGTCCATTTAAATAGAAAACATACAAATAAAACACTGGGAGGTGGAAGTAAAAGAGTTTTTGAAGAAGACAGTTGAGACCCATCAGTGAGAATGAATCTGGTTTACTTTTCTTCAAATCACGTGGAGATCAAGACTTGTTTTAGACAAGTCCTTGTCTACTCCTAAGAAGCACTGTAGTATCAAAAGGAATCTTTCCAAAGTGCTGTGGTTATTTTGGCTGCTACTCTGACAAGAGGTTGCAGAAAAAAAAAGCTTAAGCTTCATGTTGCTCTTTCTGTTTCCTCAAAACTCTGTTTTTCCTGTGTGATACAGTCATTACTATCTGGGTGAACAAAGCTGCCTTGCCAAAGTGCTTCTGAATGTTTGAATCCCAGCTTAATAGATTGAAGCAGCAACCTTAATTATTCTCTAAAGTATGCAAATGGAATTATATTTATTCTCAAAATATAATAGACCTTTCTGAATTAATTTGTATATATCCCTTTTTTCAGAGGGGGTTGTTTAATTCCTGTTTACAAGTGTTTGGCTTTTGTTACTGTGGTTTTGCTGTAAGTTCTCCCCCCCCTTTTTTTTTTCTTTCTCCCATTAGAAAGCCATATTGCAACCTATTTGTTTAAACAATGGTGTTTTCTCTCAATAAATCATCAGCTGAGCTATTGGCTTCATAATCTTTACTTAAAAACAAAAATATCCACATGGGTGCACAGCATTTGGCTAATTAATTTCTGATAATTTGCAGTGTTAACAGCCAGCTGCCAGGGGCTCGTGTGAGTGTTAATCTGGGGAGGGAGCCATGGTGAAATGATTGGAGATCTGCTCCTGCTGGTTGCCAGATAAATTCTTCTTCTGACAATGTCACTAGGTTAATTAATTCAATTAATGACTCCCAGTGCAATGTTTTTCTTTGTCTTTTTCATTTGCCACAGGCTGCTGAACAGGTACTGCTAGGGATGTATTCTGAAGTTATGTCACAGATAAAGAATAATGGACCATTTTCATGTCTAGTTCTGAAGTGTCTTAATTTTTTTTAATGAAGTTAAGTAGCTGTTAATTCCACCAGAAATTAGTTTCTTCTCTGTTTTCCCTGAAGTGTAAGCAATCAAATATCCATCACCTTATTGCTTTCAGGTACAGTCATGATTTTAGGCAACTTTAATTTTAGATATTTTTACTTGCTGTGTAACTTTGCCCTCCAGATGTCATGATCTGGATAGCTGCTTTTGCCCTTGAAAAGAGGAACTGCCAAGCCAGATCAGACCTCAGGTGTATCTACCTTATCACCTCCAATAATAGAAGCACTCTCTCTTTTGAAGTTCAAGAAGCAGAAAAATGCCTCTTACATCTAGCTGATTGGGTTTTTAATCAAAGAAAACGTGAAAGGAAAAATATTTCCAAGAGGGAAGAATCTGAGACACCCTCTGAGCTTCTCAAGACTCCTCTGTCTTGAGTGCCATCTCATTTTTCTGAGCAAAACTAGGAGAGTTTGGAGACAGCAGCCATCACTTTTTAGATTAGCCCATATAAAAATGTAAGCAAAGCACAGAGCAAACAGCAAGGTGAGGGTGAAAATCAATTTTTGTTCTGGAGCTTCAGCTAAGGAGCAAACCAGGGGCATCGTGACACTCATCCCAGTTCTGCTCTCTGTTGGTCTGATTGTGCATGACTTGGACCTTCTGCACTCTGGGTTAATGTTAGACATCACTGATCCTTGTACTGAGGTCACCCCATGAGCCTCTGTATTCACTCTGCTGTGTTTCTCATTCCTAGTTTTATTTTTATTCCTTTCCTTGGGTAAGAGGTGAAAACATGCTGGAGTGTGGATTCTGGGTCTGGAAATGAGCTGAAGCAAGTTGTAAATCTACATCCCACCACCACTGAAGTAGCTGTTCTGGGTTAGCCCTTCTTTGGTACGTGGCTAAATCAGATTTAGAATGATTTGAATCATCTGGATCACTGATTTAAACCTAGTGAAGGCCATATCTTACCCTGGGGCATCACAGCAACTTAATAAACCCGCAGGGAAAATGTAGCCAGGAGCAACTTGAGCTATTACCAGATTCATTCCAGCTGTTGATTTTATTCAGAAAGCTGAGGAACAGGTTGACAGCTGATGCAATGAAGGTGTGAACATGGAAAGATGCCTCTCCCTGAAGTACCTGAGGGAGCTGCACAAGCCCTTTGCTCTGCAGAGCAGTATCTGCTGGCTTTGACTCTATTTTCAGACTGTCAGTGGCTTCACAGCAGCTCTCTCTCTTGTGCCACCTCACTGCAAGGGTCACCCTCCTCTTCACAGGTGAGCCAAGGGTCTTCAAGAGCCTTCCCTGCTTGGTGTGTGAGGGTCTGCTCTTCCCAAAGCAGATGCACACACTTGACCAGCCTGTTCAGGGAGGGGAGGGAAAGGGGGGACTCCCCAGGTTCACTGCTGAGCTCTGTGCAGCCCTGTGCCTTAACAAAGCCTGCCCTGAAGTTTAGGGCACCTTTTGACACTTGTTATCTCATGAAAAGACTATTATCCCCCTGAGGGGGAAATCACCATGTGCTTTTCTTTAAATCCAACCCAAACATATACTTTTTAAATAGAAACACTCTGGTGGTTGGTGTCAGCACAAGCAGCTGGCCAGGCAAGCCACACTCGAGCAGCATCCTCTGAGCTGCCGTTTCCCTGCAGTAAATGCTCTCCTTTGTCTCTGGGAGCTGAGGGATAGAAATTAGGATATGTAAATTTGGGCAATGGATCTTAATTATGAGCAGCAGGTGTCTGTGCAAGAGTGCTCAGGTGAGGGGGGGGAACTGCAGCTACTGTGATTTGCTTGTTGTCTGTGTAAAAAGGGAGGGCTACAAAGCTCCAATTAATTATCCACGTTAATGAGCTCAGCGACCCAAGTGAAAGGAGAGTGCCTTGTCTGCTGCTCCAATTTAGTCTTCTCAGCAAACAGTAGTTTAAAAACCAGTTATGCAGCTCAGCCCCTGAAGAGCACCAACAGACAGCAGCAAGGATCAAATTACCATGGTAAACCCTGAGAAATCAATTTGGGGGAGTACAGACTATGATGAATCATCCTGTTGGAGAAATTAATTGTCTGGGGAACACTTCTTTAAGATGTCTTGACCAGAGGAGCATCTTCCCAGTGTGTTGGTGAATGTGACCATCTTTGGGGAGACAACACTGTTTACCTTTTACTGATTTAAACAGAGGTGATTATTATTTTTTTGTCAGCACACCACTAATCACACTGAAAGCGTTAAGGTCGTGTGAGCTGGGGGGAATAATTCATGCCTAATGTAGCTTGCAGGTTCCTGTTGGACTGTAGTGTCTCTGCCTTGTGTCTGGACAGGCACAGGTAAGGGAAGACAGACAGGGATGGTGCCTCTAGACTAGGTGGAGTTCACACTCTATGAATCTGAGGGGATAATTCAGTTCCTATGCCAATTCAACCATGACTTTTCTACCAAGGGTGCAAATATTGTACAGTTAATTGAAAAATTAAGTATTATTATTCCTTTTTGCTGAAGTTACCAGTCTGCTTTGTAAGCAAATGCATAAAGGTGAAGTTATACACTGTGGTCTGAGCTGATTTTAGGTCTTGCTGCTGTGTGAGTGAGTCTCTGTCCCTGGCTGTGACATACTTGAGGCTCTGTACTGAGCCAATTCAACTTGCTGGCCAACAAAAAACTAAACCAGAATAGTAGCAGATGGTTGAGATCTTCCTTCTTCATCCCTTGGTCTTAGACCATCCCTTTTTTCCCCAACAGAGACATCATGATTCTCTTTTAAGTAAGGCAGTTTTAGTAGTACCAGACAGGAGCCCCTCACGTGGACATTGGGAACAGTGTCACCTGAACAATATACTTTAATCAAATGTGGTATTTTTTTTTTCCCTTCACGATGGGCTGAGAACTTGGGCCTTTTCTGTTATAGCCCAACTTTGGTTTTGTTTTTATACAACTCTCGGATTAGAGCAGATTGCTGTTTGCAGCCCTCCAGTCAGTGATCTTCACAACCTTTTTTTTGCTGGTGTTGTTGTTTTCCTCTTTTTGCCCCCTCCAACTGTGGCAATATCTAAGCAGACATTTGGGCCCTGACTGGGCATTGTCCTACACTTGGTGTGGCCACTGTGGCTGGTGCAAAGAGGGTGTTAAACAGCATCATTCTAATGTGGCAGCGTTTTACACCCCCTGGGTAAATGATTACTGTGAGGTTCAGAGAAATAAACTGTCAGCCTCAATACACCACAGTGCAGCTGTATTATTAAACAAAGTTGTAATTATTAAACAAAGCACAGCAATAGACACAGATTTATTTTTCAGTAGAAAACCTGTGGATATGGGTGCAAGTTAAAAATTCTTAAATCCATTCTTAAATCTTTTCACAGCCAGGAATATTTCTGAGTGAGAACTGAAGCATCTCTACTTGTTGGGAGGAAATGCTGTTACACAATGCAGGACAAACCAGTCAAGCCACTTTAAACAGCATAAATGAATGAAGGCTTCAAGGTAGGATCAGCTGTTTATTTACATCCATTGTGTCCTTGTTTCCCACACAAATATATTCTGTGTTTAAAATTTATAAAGCTGGGCAAGCCCTTCTCACGCTGTTCTCAGTAAAATATTGCCCACTGCATCTCTCTGAGGGGCTCCTGACAAATAGGCTCTTGTTGTCTAACTTTCTCTCTGCTGAGGTTAATGATTAAGTGGTTCAGAAGGTTAATTCCTGGAGATAGTGTTGTCTTTGGCTTGAACAGATGTTGGTAGTGCTTTAATGTGGTTATCAAACTCTGCTGCCCTTCATTCTTTGCTCTGTGCAGTCCTGGCTATTGTTCCCCAGTGCATTCCAGGCCCCCTCTATGGAGATCCAGCAGAGCTGAACATACCATGGCATTAGGCTGCCTTTCCCGAGGTCATGCTGGATAATGCCAATATCCAGCACGTAAACTGATAACAACAGCCCTGATCTTTAAAAGATCTGTAAATATTTGTATATGCATAAAGATGCAGAATACCTGTTGAGGCTCTCCCTGACTGTACAGCCACTCACATCTCCCCAAAGCCCCTCCAGAGCAGAGCATCACCCCATAAACCTGCCCCTGCTCCCCTCAGCACCTCAAGTCTTGCTGCATGATATGAATCTCAAGGGTGTCTGAAGTTCTCCGTGGTGCAATCTGTACCTTTAACAGCCTGTTAAAGCACTGGGTGGGGAGGGGGGGGTTGGGCCAATATTTGCAGCTCCTGAAGCCACATCATGACAGGAGCTGCTGCATCCGAGTCCTTTATTCCCACACCCCCTGCGTCACGACCATCCATCAGTATCTTGCTGTAGGTGGTGGAAAGAGCAGTGTCAGGGATGTATTTACCAGGCAGCCTTGCAAACACCTCCTGCCCTCTCCCTGCACGCTGCTCCAGACCTGTTGGAGTTAAAAGCATCCAACCTCGCTCTGTCTGGATATGAAAATATATAATTTTAATTATTGTGTTGATTTTCTTATTGTGTGTTTTTCTGAGCTCACAAATTGCATCCAGTTCCAATACAGTGTAAAGCACTGAGTTTTAATTTGGGGAAGGATTACTATTAACTTGAAGGAGTCAGCTGGCTTAGGAAATCAGGGTGTTTCCCAAGAACCTGGTGTTCCCATAATATGGAGATTTAAAGTCACAGCTGAAAAGAGAAGCTGTGACCAAAATACATATTGGTATTTTAAACAGTAGAATGCAAAAAAAGAATACAAACTTTATCATTTCTGTAAGCAATCCTTGAAAGAGGTAGTTTTTAGCCAGTTTTTATGCTGGGATTCCTTTTATTTGTACGTCAATACTGCCAATGCTTTAAGTGAAGCATCATCTTGGACCTTCCCTGTTTGTTGTTGTTTGTGAAATGGAGAGGAATTGTTGCCTTTTTTGCTTTTTTTTTTCATTACAAGTTGAGATGAAATCTGAAGCTGATGATACCTGTGTAGAAATGCTGTGTCAGAAGCTTTGCCCCTATGACATTTTGCACTCCTAACTCCCCAGTGATCACCAGGGCTGGGTGGCACCATGCCCTGCTTTTAGGATCTCTGGTGCACTCTGTAGTTTTAAACCTGCTGGAAAACACTGTTGTTGTTGCATATGATCACAGCAAAGTCTTATGGCCACAACCTTTACCACGAACACAACACCTGGGTTTAACTGCTCCTCACCCTGACAGACTCCAAACATACTTTGCCCAGAGGCTCTTCTGGGTAAGGTGGCTCCTCAGTGCCTCAGCTGTGCCACGGGGCAGAGAGGAGGCAAAACTCCCAGAGTCAGAAAAAGAGAAAGAATGAATTATCACAGCAATGAAGGTGCTTCTGTAGGGACAGAGTGTGATGACCCTGTGCCCCGTGACTCTTCACAAGCAGTTACTTTGGTTTTGTGTCAGACTGTCTTTTAGCTGAAGCTTTTAGCTGTGCTCTCCCTTATTTTACCCATGGGTTTCTCTCTTTAAAGAGAAGTTTGTACCCCAAACCAGTTGTAATCTGCAGGAAGGTCTCTTAATCCCTTTGAAAAAAGCTCTTTATTATTATTATTGTTATTGCTTTATGTCATTGCACTGGCTTTAGTTTGGATCTCACTTTCTTAGAGAGCCAAGCACGGTTATATCTGCTGTGCTGTGTGGCTGTGTCAGTCCAGCAAACAGCCCTCCCCAGCTGGGTCCTGGACTCCTTTGCCTTTTTCTTTGCAGCTGCATCACTTCAGTCAATTTTTGTTGGCCTGTCATTGATCAGAAACTCCTTCCCTTTCTCTCTTCCAACTGATGGATTTGCCCTCTCTGCTTTTGCTCCTTCCTCATGACTTGCTCACTATATTTGCCGCCGGTGCTACAAAAGACGCAGCTCCAGTTTAAAGGCCCGGTGTGTCGAGGGCTGGCAGGAATTCCAAGTTTCCAGCCTCGGGCATCCTCAGCCCGGGAGAGCCGGGAGCGGCTCCTGCCGCGCCCCGCACGGGCAGCAGAGGTCGCAGCAGGGACCGGGATGGAAAACCGGGAAAAAAACCCAGGGAATAACGGCCTTTATGTACTTTATACAACGCCTGACACCTAGGGAGAGACGCAGTTAACCAGACAGAGCTGTCTGCAGTGCAGTAAACACACCGGCTGTGTTTCTAACTCACGGAAAAGTGCCGTCCCCTCCAAACCATCCCCGCGTATTTCCACGGGTCTGTTGTCGCTGGGAATGCATCAGAAATTATTCTGACACTGTCCAAGGGGTGTTCTGAGCACGAGCAGGAATATGACCACACTGAATGGATTTTAATTTCCCTGGGGCTGTATTTTTTTGCTGTTGTGCACTTCTCTCTGCGCCCATTGCACCAGGATATTAATTAACATCGCCGGATCTCTGCATGTAAGGGCGGGGACTCCATGGGATGGGAACGGTTTGGTTTGCATGTGTATGAATTTCGAATTGCTGGTGGCATTCCTGTGATGTATCTGTTGTAATTGGTGTTTGGAAGCTCTGAAGGCAGATGAAGGTTGTGACAGGGTGTGCCTGTCCCCCGATCCCTCAGGAGGTGACTGCTCTGCAGACACTGCTGATTCTCGCAGGAAAACAACCCCTTGGCCCTGCTGCTGGTTTCCACCTCTTCTCTGGCTGCTGTACTTGTAAAACACATCATCAGCTGAGACTGGCTGAGAAGTAGCCCAGCAAAGATAAGGGAATGACCCTCTCCCAGCTGGAGCAGTTCCCCAGCTTGGTTCATCCCAGAACTGCACAGATGCCAGTGTTCCTGTTCCTCCAGGAGGAACAGGAAAACCAGGATGGAGAGGGGGATGTGGCTGTTTGCTCTGGTTTAAATTCACAGTGAGCCCTAGACCCAAGTGCCTTTCTCCAAGTTGGTGCTGAGCAAAGCTTGTTCTGAATTAGAATTCATGCTAAGAAAAAATGGTTATCATCCCTAGAAGTATAAAAGTCCATGTTCAGCAGTTTTCCACAGTGGGGAAGAAATACAGTGTAGAAAGAACTATTTTTGTTTTGGAATCTTCCAAAGGAAATTGAGCCCAAATCTGCACTTCACAGGGCTGGGGGACGTGACTGCTTAGCCAGAGCTGCAGGGCTGAGGCCAGCCCTCTCACCACAGGAGCCTGGAAAACCTGGGAGGAGGGTTAATTAACCATCCAGCACAGAGGAATGATCTTGGTGCTGGGGGAAAAAACCCTACAAAATAAAGGGAGCTGGTCAAGAGGAATTAGGGAATTAATTGTGGGTGGAGCAGAGCAGGCAGTTCTGCAGTTGGAAAGCACTGAAGTGCAAGGAAGAAAGTTTTCTTGAGGTGCTTGTGAAGAGGTTTGGAGGTTGATGAAGGTGTTCCAGCAGGTGGGACACAGCACCAAAGCTCTGCTGGGTGCCAGAGGTGACAGGGAGCAGTGACACTGAGTTAAGGGCTTGGCCAAGGTGCATCATGGAACAGTTTGGGTTGCAAGGGACCTTTAAGATCACCTCATTCCAACCCCCTGCCGTGAGCAGGGACACCTTCCACTAGGCTGCAGTGAAGAAATTCAAGTCATATTCTTAAAGACTTGTACAAAATGAAGTAAAATAAAGCAATTTGGTGGAGTTTAGAATGGAGAAAAATAATTTCTCTTCAGTTGAGGCGCTATAATGGAGAGGAAAGCCTGAAAGATTTTTTTCATGCCTATCAAGGCACGATAAAAAACCCCCAGATTATTGTTTCCTTGTTTGCAGGTGTGAATTTTCAGTGTCAACTAAGACACCGGGGTACAAAGATTCCATTTAGATTAAAACCCAACTAAACACTCAGTGGCATCATCAGGTCCCTTTGGAAAGCCTGGCTGGCTGCAGAATGTGGATGATGTGCCTGTGCTTGCCTATAATTTTATCAACACAAGATAAAGCCACCCCATGTTATCACCCAGGCAGAGCAGTGTCTGAGGCTGCTGGGATGAAGACATTTGTGGGGCAAGAACAAGTCCACGTTCCTGGGTGTGGTATTTTGGCACCTTTTGAGACAATGAAAGTTCACAACAGAAATGTTCAATTAACTGTTAAACACCCTCATCAATTCAGGGATCATTTCCAAATCTGATGGATGAGTTCAAAATCTTCAATTCATTCTGACCATCAGGCAGAAAAACAGTTGAACTCCAGAGCAGAAAAGAGCAGATAAATGCTGAAATGAACTTGCACATCTTTCAGAGGTGCAGTGCACTGGAGACAGTGAGTTATGCACACAAAAACTTCCCAAGTGTGTACTGTAAGCAGAATAATAATGGGCAATGTCTTTAAGCTAAGGGCTTTCTTTCTCTGACTTCATTTTGATCCAAGTTTAAAAGGCATGGCGTTTGTTTTTGTGTACACATGGAGAGAGTCTCATACCATGCACAATTAAATTATTTCCCCTGACAGTAAAAAAAACCCCAACAAACTATTAAACCCAAGAAGCTAAGAAGGATGTAAATATTCAATTGCAGAGGAAAAGCTGAAATAGGGCTTCGAGAATTCTTGGCTAAGAGAGCGATTTTTAGAACTCTCAAAAAATGGTGACATTTTTAAATTAGTTTATTTGGAAAATTAGGATATGGTTTGGATTTTTAGTCAGTTCTGTCTCTCACAGATGAATCCAACGGATTCATGCTGTAGAGACTTCTAAGAGAGTTTTGAATTAATGCAACTTGTAAGCCACTGAAAAGTGAATAGAAACAAATAAGCAATTTCCTGCTTTATAATGGCATGATTCTGTTTTGTGTCAGCAGTGCTCTTAAATTCACAGATTCTATATTTTATTAAAAATAGGTTATGTAACATGAAAAAAACCATTGTGGAGAATGTTTTTCTGAATCCCATCACAGTTTCCTGTACTTCTGCATTATGTATGAACAGACTCAATTATACTTCCAGTAGATTTTTAGGCTCTGCCTCTGTTTGCTTCCATTCAAAACTGCATTTTGAAGATGATGAGCTATGAATTAAAAAAAAACAAAACAAAAAACACCCTAGCAGTAGGTGCACTGATAGCAATGGAACAGTTTTATTGCCTGCTAATATCCATCCTGCTACTTTTCAGAATACCCAGTTTCCATAGCTGAACCGTTCCCATTGTTATGGAGTGATGTGACATGGCATAAGTGAGCTATTCAAGGCAGAAAAGAGGTCAGCATGTTTGCTTAAGCAATGATTTTAATAGTAATAATTTTAATATGAAGATGTCTCTCGGTTGCTGAATGGATTCCCATGAAGACAGTGTTCATACTGGGCTTAGGGTTACAGGGAAAAGGCCAGGAAGTATCAAGTGACATATCCAGGTTTACTCAGGGAGTTGCTGAAGGAACCAGGAACTGAGCCTAAATTTAGTGAGTCTCAGAATGCAGCTCCAAAATGCATCAGAGCTACTAAAGCTGTAGATGCTGCTGAAGAAGAAGATCTCATTTCCTCTCTCTCACTCCCCTCTGCCAACACTGGCGCTTGTTGAGCGTTCACTGAGCCAGTTCAGGGGGTCCAATGAGCCAAAAACCCAACTCCCCCCAACTCCCAGGAGTGGGGAAAAGGAGAAAACCACAGGCTTCCCCTCACTTTCTCTTACAGTGTCTGTCTGAGTTGTTGCAAAGCTCTGATAATGTTGTGTGTACCAGCACCACAATCCCAGGGCAGCAGAGGTTTGGGCACTGGAAAGGGATCCTGCCCTGCTTCCCACCACCACCACTCTCCTTGTCCTGGTCTGTCAGGGCCCGGCACACTTCCAGCACAGCTGCTTGGCTTTTATCCCTAAATCCATAAAATATATCAACAGTGAAAATGCAGTGAACTGAATTTCTCCTTACCAGCCAGGTACTGTGAAATAAATAAGTTGTGGGTGCCTGGAAGTAACTGAAGTTGGCAGAAAATGGCATTCATGGTGTGCATCACTTCCTTTCACTTGCCAACCCTTTAAAATAGCAAACTCCACTGGTTGACCCAAATGTAAGTGCTAAAAATAAACAGATCAGCAACACTCTGCTTGGTTTGTACTAAATAAAAGGTTTCTGTTATTTTCAGAGCCTGATTTTTTCCATTTCCCTTGATGTGCTGACCTTTCTTTGCTGGCCTGCTTATTAGTAACACTTACTTTTGGGAGATGGTAACGTTGCTGAAAGCACAGCAAATACAATTCCTCCAGCCATTAATCCTTGTCTTGATGCTACCTCCACAGCACAATGCCTCTCTCTTTTACTCCTGGCTTTTTTTTCTTTCTCTTTTTCTTTCTCTTTTTTTTTATCCCTTCTGTTTACCCCAATGCAGCCACTCCACGAGGTAATTCCCTTTGTGACCAGCTTGCTGCAAACTATCTCCTATTTACACTGGCTGCAATTTTCAATTAAAGACAAGAACTTAACTTTAGTGGAGGGTCCTATAGAGGCTTCAGAGTCCGGCATTTGGGACTTAAATTTGCTTTCCCAGCTTGGGGCTTTGAAGTTGGGAAGCTTGAGAGAGTGCCTG
This sequence comes from Platyrinchus mystaceus, assembly GCA_035041135.1. Taxonomy (NCBI): domain Eukaryota; kingdom Metazoa; phylum Chordata; class Aves; order Passeriformes; family Tyrannidae; genus Platyrinchus; species Platyrinchus mystaceus. The sequence goes on along the minus strand of JAWWLV010000158.1, from coordinate 16,665,475 downwards.
GATGAGGGGGTAAAGTGTCTTTCACATAACAGCTTTAAAGCAGAAAACATTAGTTAACCCAAGGGCTCTGAGGGTAGGGAAAAACAGAAGGTAAGAAACCAAATTTCATGCAGAAATGATGTGTAGGCCTGGCACCCAGAAACATGATGTAAGGAAAACAAGTTGCTGAATTACCCTTTGTACAGTACAATAATGTCAGCAACATAAAAACTGGGCTTCTTTTAAAGAATATCTCTGAGGTGTCCAGTCTAAACCAATTAGGCTTTAAGCAGAAGACTGTGAAATGCCACTTAACATGCTGGTTTTAAGCTTATAAAAACCAACTGCAGGGAGAAGGAACTGTAAGCTTTTTGTCTGCTAAGTAAGCAAGACACACGAGAAATTATCGTCAGACAAGGAGAAAAATTTCAGTGGATAAAATTCCCCTTACAGCTTCTTGTTTCACTCTGTGTGTATTTGAATAGTTTAGCAGACTGCAAATCAATTTTTTATTTAAAAGATGGCCTGTGCCATTTATTTCGTCTGTGCCTATCATAAAAAAATCAGTGAAGATTTTCTGGCTATGTGAAGTAGTATATATATATATTTGTGTGTGTGTGTGTGTTTTATAGTGGACAGGAAACAATCCTGACTATTTTTGATCCTGTCAGCCCCCTTGTTACAGATATGCACAACCCAAGAACAGCTATATCTAAACCAGTCTTTTCCAATTATCTGTCAGCTAATCAAACTTTAAACCCCTTACATGTTGTCTGCTAACAAGAATTGAATCATGTAACAACCAGTGGATAAATATATTAGTTGGACACAAACGCAATGCTTGGTTTAACAATTTTTATCATTATTTTGAAGCACCCAAGAAGAACAGGGTCTGAAAAGTTTTAAATCTGAATTAGCTTAACTGCTTCTGACAAGTTTACACATGAGAGACATCGAGACTGTGTGTACTACTTGCTACTTTGAGTTTGGTCCTGGCTTTCTGTTTGAAAGATTCCAGCCAAAGTTAAATCAACCCACCCTTTGCTGATTTCCAACATTAGACGTGTCCGCAGCATTTTTTTTTTTAACCTTGCTTTCAGACTGACTTTCTCCCAATTGAAATTCAGCCCCTGAATGGTTGGTTTTTTCCTTGCTTCTAAACGTTGATAAAAAAGGGTTTTCTTCACTCCCTCAATTTGATGTGACAGGGCCCTGACATGAATAATGGACGTATTTCTTTCACAGGCAAATCAACTTAATTTAGCATGCTTTTATACTTTCAATAGCAAAGCCACAAGCCTGTAAATTCCATGAGATCCTTTAGGTTTGCAGGAATCTTTAGAATTAGCAGAAAATGTATAAAGTAAACAGCACTTATTTTGTCAAAATACTTGAATAACTTTTATACAGGAGTTAGAGATGAATATATCACTGCCTAATCAGATTGTGATTTACATGCAGTTGAGGATGGGCTGCCCAGGCTCAGCCTGCCCTTTTGCTGAGGGAGAAAAGAGGGGCAGCAGGACAAAATCATCACAAACATTAACTAGAATAAAAATCCCAAACTCTCTTCTGAAGGCAAAGGAGGAAAGTGGAACTTGAAGAAGAGGTTTATGCATCAGAGACTATGCCAGGAGAACCCTGTTGTGTGCCCATCTCCCTGGACAACTGCAGTTGGAGTATTTGCTGCTTTGCCCAGGGGTCCTGCTGCCTAAGAAAAGAGGAGAGAAAAAAAGTGTTATTTACTATCTGCACAGGAGGATGAGCGAGCAAAACACTCTACCAGCTTTAGAAAAGTGTGTGCAGCCGTGGGCACTGACAGGTATTGTTTTAGGGAGGTCAAACCTGGGGCCCTGTGTGGCTGTGGTTGTCATTGTTTCACGTGCAGCAGCTCCACCTCTGCCTACAGAGATGCTGGAAAAGGTGTGTTAAAGTGTTGCTGTAAGATTTGCTTCGTGTTGAACAGGCAGCAAAGCTCCTCTCTGAAGCTTCAGAGAGCAACTTGGGATTCCTCCTTGATATTGTGTGGTTTCAGGATGTACCAGAACTGACTGGTACCTCCCTTTTGACCTGCTATAAATCTTAAGTGAAGCCAACAAATGCAAGGGTGAGCTCTGCTCTTTTCCCCCACAGAAATCCAAGGAGTGGAAATGAGGGTAACTTTCTCAGCTTGCCCTTTTCACCATTTCAGGACTCATCTCCCAGCACTGCTGGGAGCAGCCTGGTAACACTATCAAAGGAAAATGGAGGTTAATTCTATTGTCATTACTTATTATTGTAACATCAAGCAGCTGTACCAGCTCATTCAGTGAAATACCCTGGTAGTGTTGATAGTGTATCAGTGAACAGTAAATGGGTTGGTTTGAGGGGTACAAACTCCACCGCTAAAAATCGTTCCGTTTGCATAACAGAGCGTTAAAAAAACTCCTTCCCCTTCTTTGCAGTATTGCATAAATAAAATAGAAGCTAGTTTAAAAAAAGGATCTTCTCAAATGGAATGCTGCTTGACTCTAAGCCATCAGGCTGGGTAAGAAAAAACCAGCCCATCCAGATGCTCTGCTGCATTCAGCCTTGCTTCGCTGGACACAATCAAGTTCCGTGGCTAACGGGATCCCACATACCTCCAGGTCTGTCTGTAATAAGTAGTTAATCAGCCAATTAGGGGAACCAACAATTACAAATTGGGAAGCAGAGAAAAAGGAAAGAAGAAGGGGAATGAGTCAAGGTAGGCTGCAATCCCTTTAAAAAGGTTTCTAACATTAACTCCTAAAGAATTACGTTCCACCGTACCTTGACTGATTTGTTTTCCCTCTTGCTCCCCCTTTCCCTTTTCCTACTCATTGGGTCAGTTAATTGGCTGATTAACTAGCAATTACCTCTGGGACCAGCTCTATATAGGGTCTCTTTTAATCTAGAATTTTATTGACAAAGGCACCAGAGCAAATTCATCCCAGGTGTAAGCTTGTTGGAGTGAATGGGCTGACACCCAGGACAAAGTTGATCCATTGTATCACAGGCACTGTTTTTAAAGCATTTGATTAACTCAGGACTTCTAAAATTATGTTCCTTTTCTGTGAAATCTGTTCATTTTGGGTAGAAGAGGGAACAAGAGCTTGAGAGGGAAGTTGTGGACGGGCGATGTCTGGAGCAGCGACATCCTCCAGCCCCTGGGTCTGTGCAGTGGTACAACAGCTGAGCAGGGGACACTCCCCTCTCTCCCAGGCTGGCACTACTGCAGTCTGGCTGGCATGGACTTTTCCCTTGGCATGTGCAGGGTGATTAATTGGCAGCCCCAGAGGTAGGGGAGGTCTCTTACCTGTGGCCCTGCAGCCTGGTGTGTGCAGCTGACTGCCCCAGCACCCCACAGTCACTGGGGGCTCAGGATGGTGCAGCTCAGCTGGACCTGCTCCCTTCCCAGTCCCTGTTGGAACCATCCTTTACATCACTTCCCTTCTCCTTGTTCCTGGCACTTCTGCTGGCCTCCTGCAGCCCTTTGAAGGGTGTTTTGTGCTGTGGGAACCGAACCCAGTGCATTTATTGAAGTGTTCTGAGAACCATAAAGCTGAAATGGGAGGCTGCAAAGAGAAGCCCCTCGTTCCTGCCTGTGCCTCTGTGTTCTGGAGGGTACTGCTTCCTCGGGCTGCTCTGCTGGGGAAGGGAGTGCTGAAGGAGGTGGACCTTCCACATGGTTACCAGGCAGTAGGGAAAGCACGACACAGGAGTGGATGGAGATCCTGTTTTGGGAGAACTCAGACCAAAGAGCCAGCTCTGAACATCGGAGCCAAAAGGCAGAGGATCAGATTATTGAGGGATCTGGCAAATTCCCTAGAACACTGGGACCTGGCAGGAACACATCCCTCCCTGCATGAAAGGGGCTCTGTGTTTTAGTTTCAAACAGTGCATGGGTTAAAGATAGGCAAGCCTGGGAAGAAAACAGCTTAAACACAAGAAATATGGGCTATCTGCGGGGAGGGGAGCAGAAGAAAGGATGTCTTTTACCCATGGTACACGAGGACATAAAATCCTGCTGCTGGGTGCTCTTTTCCAGGCAGGCAGATGGGACAGCAACAGTTTTAGCAGCAGATCTGTGCCTGCCATCCTGTCTGTGGTGCTGCAGATGCTGCAGGGAACAAAGTGCTGCTGGGGGCAAAGTAGTTTTGCAAATTTAGAGACAAAAGACAAGGATGTAAGTCATAAGAATGGCAGCAGATCTTTTGTAGGGGCAGAGGTGGGACACACAACTGCATCCTGCCCTCCTGCAGCTGGGCAGCTGGCCACAATCAGTGTGCAGTGGTGGCATCTCCTGTAGCCAGCTCTGCCAGCTGGAAATGTCACTGTTCTATCTGCAGGTCACCCCTCCATGGGTGTTCACTCTCCATCCTGCGGTGAGGGCATAATGTGAACATTTTCTCACTACAGATGAGGTTTTCCTGGCTAATCCAAGCTGTCTTGTTAAAAATGTTTATGATACAGGTCCTAGTGCTTTCTCTTTCAAACTTCTGCTCTCTAGTGCACTTGAAATGAAGGGAGATTTGGGCTGAAAAGAGCAAAAAAAAGAGGGGAAGATCACCTTTTTTTTTCCTAATGAAAACATGCTATCTGGTTCAGAGAGTAGCTGAAAAAAACAGTGGGAGAAAAGTCTTATCATAATTGTTCTCCTTGCAAAAGACACTTGCTTAGCTGAAAAAACTCTGTTACAGTGATAAGAAACTTGTAATACAATTCCCAGGATCTGAGGGCTGTGGTTATCAGAGGGAGAGACTGGCTTTGTGTGTCGTTGAAGTAAGTTCAATCCTACAAGGTATTTCTGAGTCTGAGAAAACACCTGATACCCAGTTTACATGCAAACCAGAGAATAATGCATTTGCATATCAAAAAAGTGATGAAACAAGTTCCTTGGATCCAGACAAAGTCAGCCCAGACCTGTCACTTTGATGGTCACAACTCTGGATTTCCCTGGAACACAGCTCATCCTAGAGCTTGCCATCTGTCAGTGTTGTGGAGGGACTTAGTGGAGAACATAGACAGAAATCATGTGGATTACTAAAAAAAAACAAACAAACACACTCCTGCCTTTCATGCTAAAGGGTTTGGAAGCCTTAGATTAAAGATTGATATTCCTCAGATGCCAAGATTGCTGTATACGGTGTACGGGCTGAGCTGAGACAGGAGGCCAGAGAAAATAATCTTTATAAGAATTTTAAAGCAATTTGCCTTATACATTAAGAGCCAAATTAAAGGCAGCAAAAATAATACTGTTATTGGCCATGAATGGAGAAGGGAAGTGCAGCCAGAGAGTCAGGATTGGAATAGTGGCTCTGAACCCTCTCAACAGTGAATGTAGGAGCAGGTGCTTCTTCATCCCATCTTCCTCCCCTTGTGCTCTTTCCACAAACCATTAGCAGAGGTTTTTAGATATGGCAGAGAGTATGAAGGGAATGGATGACAGGTCCAGGAACATATCCCAGGATCTGATAAAATCCACAGGATAGAAAAGTTGTTTTCATACTGAGCTTGTTGAGGTCTATAAGCAAAGAGGTGGGTGCTGTGCTGGGCTATTCACCTAAACATTCCAAGTCTTCTATCCTTGTAAAAGGAATGAGGGAAAAGGGATTTTGTGCAAATTGCTTAGTAGAAGAAAACCTGGAGAAGGCATCATTAGTTCTCTGTAGGAAAGGACACCAGTCTGGGGCTTTCTCTGTCCAGGAAAATGCACATGTGAGAGGGGATAAATGAAAAGTTATTTATTTAGTTTTGAAACTCTGCTTGTCATAAGCTTGAGAACTGTCATAATGATGGGGAAAAGGTGTGGTTGGTGTGTTTTTGAGAAACAAGTGGATGTGGATGCAGTATGCAAAACCAAAAGGAGATACTTGTTTATCCTATTCTTATTTCCTACCCATTTGATGTCTTCCAATGTTGTGCAGCCTTCAAAAATCTGATGGGGTAGAGGGAGAGGGGTCTTTTATTGGTGCTAGTCTGTACCTACATGGTGTCATCGAATAGGTGCTTGAGTGAAAGTGGCTTCTTTTCAAAGGTGTGGAATGGCAGGTTCCCTTCCAGTCCTGGACTGGGATTCAGGGAGCTTTTGTTCCCTGCTGAACACGGATCAGATATGAGAGGAGCGACAGCTTAAAAGGCAGCCCATCATAACAGAAGTAAAGACATTATAAAGCAGGACAATAGGACAAGAACTGACTGCTTTTAAATCAATCAGTTCACCCCTTGGGCCATGTGCTGTGTCTCTGCCCTGCACCTCCTCTTGCCAGGATGCTGCCCCTTCCCACTGGTGCCAAAAGTGACCACGACAGTACAAACAAGTTTGGAGCAACGATAAAACTGTCACCTTTAAAAGAATTAAAACCACAGAAATCTTCTGTTTTCCTTCTCGTGCCCCCATGCATCATTGATGGGCCCACTATTACAATGTTGTCAGGGCCCTGCTAGTTTTCTAGTTCATATCCTTGTTCATGCTGTTTGCTAAGTACTTGTTCACTGTGACAGCTTTCAGCAAAACAGAACACACTGAATGCTTCTTTCCAAACAGCTCTGTCCCGCTGGGCTCCAAGTGAAACAAGCCCTTCAGACTCCATCATGTGAACTTTTCAGAAGGAACAATCTCCTTTAGACAATTCCTTTCAGAGATACTACCCGTGAAACTGGGACTTGGGGATGAGGTGACATCACAGCCTTCCTCCTCTGGCCAGGGTCATGGCCACCAAAGTTGTATTTGTTAGGAGGCCTCCACATGGCATGGTGCATGATTTCCTTAATTACCTAATGTTTCCCCATTTGAAAAAAAAAAAATCTACAACAACCTGAAAGTGTATTTTAGTGTGTTTTCTGTTGAAAGAAAAGCAAAGGCTTTTTGTGCAAACAGCCAAATCCTGGGCTGTGAAAATCAGAACCGATTCATGAAAACATAACTTACATGCAGTTAAACCTTAAAGGCTGATGTGTCAGAGCTGGTGGAGCAAAACAGGCAGATCTTTGCTATTTCCCTTGTTGGTGTGTGTGCCTTGTGCCATCCCCTGTGGCTCACCTTGCCCTTCTTGGTGGCAGTTGTGTAGAAACAAGCAGGAGGTTTGAAGAACGAGGCAAGGTGTGTGTGTGTGTGTTCACTGAGGTAGCAGGGAAAAAAGGGCTGGACTGGAGAGTCTGGGAGCAGCAGGAAAATGTTTGTGTGCTCTTCAGCAGGATGAAAACCCTCTGGATGTCCTCCCACCCCACTGCTGAGGGGAGACCTTAGAAAAGTACCACCCTCTCTCCAGGAGGAGGAGGTTGAATTGATGACCCATGAGAAGTGTCCCATCACCCCAAATATCTGCCATGCACGGGCAGGGGAGAAAAAGTGATGTGGGAAAAGCACCAGAGAAACAGTCACATGGGAGAAACTGGTGCGAAAGAAAAGTTTCAGGTGTGTGATTTGATGCAGAAAAGGGTCCTTCTGGTAGTGGTGTCTCCCATGGATGTGGGAATGGAGTATTTACGTGGCTTTGTGTTTTTAACTATTCTTGGTTAAGTAAGAATATGAAAAAATCTCATGAGTGACTTCATATTTTATACTGATAATTCTTTTTTACTTTTATGCTGTATTAAAGAACTGTTCTTCTGCACTGAATTACAAAAAAAAGATAACCCCAAAATGCATTAAGAAGGCATTGCCCTTAAATAACTTAAAACAAAATGCTAATTGAAAACAAATGTTAAAAAAAAAGTCCTTCAAACCCAAGTGGTGTTTGGTCCTTCAAAAAACATGTTAATAGCATGTTAACTGCCTGTGAGTGAAATTTGCAGCTGCAAATGTTTTGTTTGTCCAACCTCAGTGATGAAATATATCACAATTATAAGCTCCAGAATGTCTTTCCCTTAGTACTGCTGTATGTGATGCTGTTTTCTAACTCAGATGGTATTTTTTCCATCTGTGCTTCTCTATATGTTAGTTTCTGAGCAAGGTTTAATTTATCTGGCTGAGTCATTCTGTGGGCCAGACAAAGGTAAAGGGCAAGTGATTTATATGAAAATTTTGCCTACAACATGTGTGCCCTTTAAGATACTTTCAGTACCATCTTTGGATGAAATTAATTGAATGGACTGGAAAAATACGCTTTGTTATCTCCAGAAGTAGCTATTTGGTTTTTCTATCTGACTTCCTATAAATCTTCATTCACTTTCAGTCAGATCAGGGATTTCTACCCCTCATCTGTGTGTCTGGCCAATAACTCAGGACTAAGGATGTGCAACACCAGGGCAATAGTCTTTCTTTTTCTTCCCACATACTTCCCTCACTGGTACGGAAAACATCTTCAAACTCAAGTGGTTGTGTCTGTTCTGTTCACAACTCGGCACCACAGTGCTGTGTAATTCCCACTGAGGGCACTGGGAGATTTTCTTACTGTGATTTTAGATGCTGAAGTCATTTTAGCAACAGTTAGTGACTAATAATTAATCCTACTAAAAAAAAAAAAAAAACAAAAAAAAAAAAAAAAAACA
>JAWWLV010000158.1:16633014-16655038 GCA_035041135.1 Platyrinchus mystaceus | reverse complement strand
CCAAAAAAAAAAAAAAAAAAAAAAAAAAAAAACAAAAAAAAAACAGCAGAAGGAAAAGACATCTGAAGGAATATTTAAGGTTATTTACAAATCAAATTGCTTTAATGTCTGTTTTAAATGTAATCATATGAAACCATACTTGATGTTAAGAATATTGCTTTGGAGTGGAGTGCCTTAAAGTGCTCCTCCTATTCACATTCACCTGGGACAGGCAGGTGTGGAAGTTGGTGACACAGCTCTGACTGTACAACCTGTGGCTGTGTTTTACAGGACCTCACAAATAACAACCAGCTTCTGCCTGTTCTTTGTGCTTTAAACTCACATAAGGCCTTACATAGGCACACAGAGGAGAGGAGAGCCAGAAGAGGAATGTCTCCCCGTGGGAGAACTTGCACAGGGAGTTATCTGCAACCATGTGTTGCTGTGTGGAGAGACACAACCTCTGTGCTCAACTCTTTTTCTGCAGTAGTGTGTATCACGGGCTTCAAGTGCAGGCTGCAGTAAACACAAACAAACGTGCCATTCATTCAGCTGCGGGTTTCTCTCGTTCACTCCCCCTGCATTCTCTCATCGCTCTCAAAAACGAGAAACCCACGTTTCCAAGTGGGGGGATGAGGGGGCGCTGGGATGGAGCTTTTTTCTAAGCAACCCTTGCTTTTTCACGATTCATTAAACCCTTTCTCCCCCGCGTGTAATTGGACCCCTCTCATTTACATGCATGAGGGATGCATAACTCTGAGAGAGGTGCTGTGGTCAGGGAGGAAAAAAAAAAAATAGGGAGGGGGGAAAAAGAGGAGATGGCCCTTGGGCCAGGGTGAAACTTGGTCAGAGCGACCCGTGTAGCGGTGTTGCCTGTCCGGACGGAGCGAGCTGGTCCTGTGAGCAGTGCTGGGAAGGCTTTGGGCTCACCCTGGGGCTGGGCATTGCTTCAAACCCCATCCCTGCAGTGACCTCAGAGCAGCACTGCTCTGTGTGTGAGGCAGCAAACAGCTTGTCTGCCTGGGATCCTGATTAATTAATTAGTTATTGCCGATAGAGCGTTCCGGGCCACGGCGCAGCCCCCAGAGCTCAAATCCCAGCTCCTGGAGCTGACCTGGCAGTTCCAGGGAGGGGCACTTTGCACTGTGGAAAATGACTTCTCATATCTGGGGGGTTTTTCCTTGCAAGACAATGTCAGGAGTTTCGGAAGCTTGTTCCCCCCTTCCACGGTGGGGAAAAGTCTCCAGCCAGAAGGTGACACACTTTAGCTGCCTTTTTATATTGCTGAATTTCTACTTAAAAAACCTGCATCCTGTGCACAGCAGAAGCTGCTCCTCTCTTCCTCTGCACAGGCTCTGTTTAGCTCATCCTTACGCAGCTCTTCAAGTTGCTGTGGCAATGCCACGTTAAAAAATGTTAAAAAAAATCCCTAACATCATGTCTCCCACCAGCAACTCCTGATTTACCAGCGAGATGAAGACATAATCAAGCTTGTTAAGATCTAGATACTGAATAGCAAAGCTTATTTTTCAAGCTGTGGTTTTGACTTCATAATGCATAGGCCAGACTGTTGGTGTGTGCCAGATAAAATATTATCTGGTACCTGCCCTGTAGGAAAAGGATCACTGCCTGTCTGGGAATACCTGCCCTGTCCTGCTCAGGCCACTCTGCCTGTGGCTGCACTTTCCAGCACTCCCTCAAGGGGAACAAGCAGGAATTGTACTTTTCCTGGTTAAAAGAACACAAGCAGCATTTGCTGACTGGTACTGTGGGCAAAGTGTAAAAGTCTTTACATTTCTGGGGAGTTTGTGGCAAGGGAATCTGCAGAGCAGTAATTTACTTCTCCAGACAGCAGTTGGCTTTACTTGTCTTAGGAGATGAGGCTTTATGGGGGTAATAATTTGGTAATTTTTAAACCCTTAACAGAAAACAAGGAATGTGATATTGCCTTTACTGCAGTACTTAGGGTTGTGTCTGTTGTTAAATGGTGACAGTCATTTCAGATCTTTTTTTAAACTTTTATTCTTTAAATAATTTTTTTGTGAACTAGTTGAGTACTTTTTGATGGAAGAAAATATTTAAACAGTATCAGGGCTAATATTTGTTTGCACACTGTCGATGGGAAAAGTTTTTAAGGAATGACATAAAAAGCATATATAAATATATTAATGAGCGTTTCTTCTAAGCTCTTACTTTATATGCTCAAGGCCATCTTTTAGCTTAACTTCTATTTAGAAAGTTGAAAGAAACGAGGAAATCCCTGCAGAGAACAGCCAGCCACACTTCTGAATTTCAATGTGTCCTTCTAGACCAGCGCCTTTTATTTTAAATGGTAAAGTTGTTGCTTTAATCAGCAGACAATCCTTATATATGAGTTGTGCTGGCTTATAATTGTTAAGAGCTAAATGATACACAAAACTGGATACACATCTTTGCAGGCCGATTAATGGGCAGGACTGAAAGCAAAAGTAAACACTAACCTTGCAAAATAAAAGAAGTTAAAAGATAAGTGTTAAGGACCTTTTCCTTTTTTTTTCCTTTTTTTTTTCTTTTTTTTTTGAGAATAAAACAAGATTTAGTAGCTTTCCACTTAATTTAAATGAAAAGAATCGCTACCTTACATATTGCACTGATAATGTGGGGGAGAGCGAAAACAAAACCGTCTTTGTGGCACTGACACCTCCTTTAGTTGTTGTGAAGAAACTTTTCCCCTCGGTATCTACTAACCAATTCTAATTAATGCTGCACATTCCTCCACTGAAATCATTTAATGCATAACAAGGGGGTGGAAAAAAAAAAGGGGGAGAGGGAGAGAGAGAGAGAGAGAGAGAGAGAAGAAATTCTCAATGCTGATGATTGCCCTGTTCGAATTATGGGAGTGAAAGCCCGGGCCCCCTAACCTACTGTCTGTAAAGCAGAGCTTTGAAAGAGAGCTGCGACCTACAAAAGCTGTCAATCTGCCCTGCCCCAAAGCCCGGGTTCACATGGATTCCAGTGACAGCCCTCCTCCCCCACACACAATGCATCAATCTGTCTCTCCCCCCCCCTCCCCGAGCACCCACGGCCCATTGTGTGAGCTGCAGGTGCCTCACAGGGCACCCACGGCCACCCCACAAAGGGGCAGATGGGGTGGGTGCCCCGGGGGGAATGAGGGGGTGCCCACGGCCTCTCGGGGTTTGACTCTTGTTGGGGGTTTCTCTGCTTCAAAGTGCCGCCTTCCATCCCCCTTGGCCGTCCCCTGACTCGGAGCAAGGGCTGGCCAGGGGTGTTCAGTGCTCGGTTTTTGGAATCCTGAGGAAAGCGGGTGTTGCAGATGGATGGCGGCATTTCTAAGGTGGCAGTGAACACAGAGGCAGCAGCTGCTCCTGCCCAGGGGTCTGGAAAGGAGCTTAAACTCTCTTCCCAACAAGCCCTGGGGGTGTCTCTGGTCTGTGTTACCTGTGTCTGTGTGGCACAGGGGCAGGGGGGGCACCCAGCTGTCCAGTCCTGCAGGGCTGAAAGGAGCTCACTGCCCATTTGATCCTGGGCATCGGCCAGTGCAGGTCTGGCCTGCAACAGTGTTTTTTGTAGACCTTGAGTAAACTTTGTTACCTGATGTCTCAGCTGGCCTCTATGTGAAATGAAAGTCTCTCTTTTCTTTCCTATTTACAGGGGAGATGGGAATGTGTCTTTGTGATTGTACAGGAGGACATTTCTGCCTTAAAAGAAATTAGTGGCAGTGGTAATGGAGATGGTAAAGAATACCTGCTAATGCACAGTGATAAAAGTGACACTGGTTCACCCTCAGCCGCTTTCTGTGTCTGAACTGTGACTGTGTCGTGTCCTGTTTCTCCCTGCAGGATTGAGTTGGGTTTGAAGGATCCAGAGGGCAGCCTTGGAGCCTCACGTGCTGGGAAGCTGCACAAGGAGGCTGGATATGGAGCAGAGGAGGCTCATCCAGCTGTAACAAGTGGTGAGTAACTGGCTGTTACTGTTGTTTTACTCCCAACACTTGGAGCACAGGTTTTCCATTCTAATTTCTTCCAGTGGAATTCCATAGTCTTCAAATGAATAAACCAAGAAGCCTTGTAACCCCAGAAGTTCCTTAATAACCTTGCCTTTACCAAAGTAAAAATTTGCATGAAATAAACTTGTTTCAATGCCCATATATATATATATATTTATATATATTTTATATATATAAAACAAACAAGCAAGCAAAAAAAAAAAGCAGCAGCACAGGCTTAACTTCTTGGTGAGGTTCTGCTTCAGTGGTTGCAAATTAAAGTGACACTGCAGTTCAAGGCAGCACAATGAAGTGATGCACTTACTGCTTTCACCTTGGTCCTTAGATAGATAGATAACTCCTTAAAAATGAATAATAATTAAAAAAAAAGAGAACTGCTGACTAATTGGTACTAAGCATCTGTCAGAGATCAAAAATGTCCCCGTGCAGAGCCTGCTTGTAGGTGTGGTGATAACATCTGTAGGTGAAGACAGGTAAAAATCCTCTGGTTCACCTGCAGCAGTTAAGTGTGTTCCACTTTGCTGCCTGAAGAGCCAGGTTCAACTTTCATTTCACATGGGTGTTTTAAAAACAACAGCCAGAGCTGGGGCTGAGAGAAACAGCAGCACAGCACAGTCCAGGCCTGCCAGGTGAGCCTAAAGAGGTGTCCAGACTGTTTGGTTTGATTTTATTTAAGGCAAATCTCACAGATGCAGGATGCCAGCTCTGCTGCAGAGAAGCTGAGCATATGAACAGAAATGGCTTTGTGGCTGTTCAGGGTTTCTCAGGTTAAACTGGCAGAGCATCTGCAGGCAGATTTGGAGCCTCCTGCCAAAATACTTGACAAAAGTAAGTTCACACTGGTATTGACTTGTCTCAGCAATTTCTTAAAGTATGAGAGAAATGATCCTGTTGTCTGATACTTCTGGTTTACTCAATTCTCCTTCAAGGCTCTGTGAAGACCAGATAAGTGTGTTATTCAGTGAATTGGAATATAGAAAAGATTAGTTGATTCAAGCTTTATTTACAGCAGGTTCCTACAGAAGTCAATAGTTAAAATTCTCTAGCTTCAAGTGCATGACCAAGTCTTAAATTGGAGACTTACAGCAATTCTCATCTTCATTTCTGGGAATGTTGCTGTCAAGTAGCAGCTTTGGTTTCCTTTTCAGGACCAAGTCAACTCTGAAGTACCTCGAAGACTCAGTGTTTAATACACTCCATTAAAGACAGGCACATCCAGCCTTTGCTGGGACAGGTCAACAGGGCAAAACAAAAATTATCTGCGCAGCATCATACTTTGCTCTTCTTCTTAACCTCAGTCTTAGCTTTTAAATTCTTTTGGCCACAAGAGACATGGAAATGCTGCCCTGAAGCAGCAGTTCACCAAAGATTTTTGAGAGACACTTTTGCTTTGAGCAGGCAAAAAAAAACCCCAACACCACTGACCTCTTTGTAGTGATTATCTGCACAAGAAGTCAGGCTCTGGCAATCCTGGCTAAACAGTGCTCTGAGTCAAGCTCTACTCTCTTGAACTTCAACACCTTAGGAGAAGTTTAAATCTATGCCTGGTACAGGAAAAGGTGACACCTCTCTTTGAAGGTGGCTGCTATCACCCAACAACAATTAAAAACCACAAGGCTAGGTCTTCAAAAAATCATGTGTTTCTTTCTTTTATAAATAACCTCTGGCACACACACAAGTTAGAAATGGAGGCAACAGCACGGGCAGTAAGATGATCTTACTAAGATCTGACATAGGATTTGCAGTGAGGAAACTGGAACTGAGCTAGGGAAGTGATTCATTACCCATGCATTCAGCCCCAGCACAGTGTTGCAGATAGTTATTCTGGGCCTTAATTGCTTCTGTTAACATCATATTCTAGAGCTCATTAGTGATAAACAATGTGTATTAATATCATTCAGACAAGAACTAAAGATTAAGGTGGAAATCCATTTGCTGCGATGGCCATTAGTCAATTCAGAGCTGTTGAATGATGCTTGAGAATCCAAAATGAATTGGGAGAGTCAATATTTCATCAGGCAGATCCTCTCATCCTCCCATGAAAAGTTCTTTGTCTGAAAAAAGTTACTTAATGAAAAGTGCATGTTTGAAAAGGACACATTACCGAGTTCTGCCCTATTGGTTTCCACAACAGTGGAGTGGATAAGGCCAATCCTAAGGAGTGGATAAGGCCAATCTTGGGTTTGATGGAACCATATCTTCTTTACAAGAATCATGATGCTTGTCTCAGTGGTAAATTTGGCCCAGGGTTGCCATCTTCAGTATTTTGGAATGTACAGACTCTGCAGCTTCAGTTCCATTTTCTGGTCCAGGCAGGTCACTTGTTTTTTGGTAACTTCCCACATATTTCTTCTTAAAGCCTTAAAGGTTAAATTTGAGAAACTGCCTTTTTTTTTAGGTTATTTAAAAAAATAGTGGAGAGGTAGTATGACTATTGAGTTATTTATAAAACAGGAGGTCTTGAAAGCAGTTTATAAACACACACAGCCCAGCTAGAAGCAGAAATTTGCTACCCTCAGTGGAGGTGCAATGTCTTAATAATTAGAGGATTGTACATTGAAAGGTCTTGCTTGGGTGAACTTATAGAATGTTGTTATTTGGAATTCATCTCCAAGATATATTTGATACAACTTCTGGGAAAAATTCTGTGAACTGTGTATGCAGGAGGTCAGACTGGATGATCCTAATGCTGCCCATCAGAGCCCTCAGAACTCAAACTTCTGTGACAGCTGAAAAAGTGCTACAAAATCAGCTGGATGTACTTGTACAGAATTGCATGTGGTTTCCCTTGGCAAGTTTTACATATGAATTGCCTGTCCCTCACCAAAGGAACACGAATTTCTCCTCCTTTTTTTTTGTTGTTGTTGTTGTTTGCTATCTGTGATGTGGTTCATCTAAGGCAATTGATTACACCTGAGAAAGTCACTAAAGGTTTCTGCTTTCAGAGATCACCTTTTCCTGATGCTGAGTGCCTGCAGCAGTGTTTAGGGTGATAATTGCGAATGTCAGCACAATGATCTCATGTTTAGCCTCGGTTTTCATTTATTCTCCAGTGCAATCATTATTTTCTCTTTTCAGCAGCATTAAGAGGGCATTTCAGTTTACAGGAGGCTGCACAGCTGAGTGAGGGGCCGCATTTGCCAAGCCTGCAGGCTTTTCAGAGCACAAAACGCCTCAAGTTACCCCTCTCGCTTGGCTCGGCAAGAGGCTCTGGGTGTCCAATGCCCACGGCTAATCCTGCCTTTCTTTCTCCCAGCTGCGAGCTGGATGGCCACAAAGCAGAATAGCTGGACAGTGAGGGGCTCTGCCCTGAAGCAGGGAGGGCACTTTTGCCCAGAGCCTGGTTCCAGGGACACCCAGGGAGCAGCTCCCTCCGACCCGCAGAGAGGCAGCGCCGCCTGGCGCGGGTACCGCGGAGCTGGGAGTGTGGGGAGCAGGTCCTGCATCAGCAGGATGCTCTGGGAGCAGGGACTGCAGTGAGCTGGGTGTTCTAGGAGCAGGTGCCCCACTGAGTGATGAGCTTTGGGAGCAGATACCACACTGAGAAGGATCCTTTGGGAGCAGGTACCACACTGAGTGATGTGCTCTGGGAGCAGGTACAGCACTGAGCAAGGTCTGTTGGGAACAGGCACCACAGTGAGTGATGTGCTTTGGGAACAGGCACCACACTGAGCAGGATGCTTTGGGAGCAGGTATCACACTGATTTGGATGATCTGGGAGCAGATGCTTTGGGAGCAGGCAGGAGCTGCCTGTCATATTTTAATTTACCGGGTCAGATAAAGCCCTCCTCAGCTGTCACTGGTGTCCGTGGTGCTACAGGAGGAGCAGCACCGATGGGATTACCACAGATTGTCCTGAAAAGGAATTAATTACATATGACTCCTCTTTGGTTTTGATTTTTCTAACTTAAAGAAAGTTTTATTTTATATCTTATTTTAATTTTTTGGGGGGAAGAAGCACGCTCTCAGATGTCTGTAATAATGACGTCATTCAAAACTCCATGATCTAAAATGAGTACCAAAATGCAGTTCTGATATTTTATAACCTTAGCCTTTATTGGATCATTTCTGCAGGTAGAGAGCAGCTAATCACCACTATTAGTCAGTAGAAAAATCTTAATTTGCACCAATTGAGGGCATTAATGTCCTTTTTTAAATGGTAAATGGCAAAAAAATGACGTGTTAAAAATGATCCGTCTGTGAGTCAGAGCCCTCTCTGCAGCGTGTGGTCCTGCAGACCAATTTAATCAATGACTGTCAGAACCCTGAGGGCCCTAATAGGCCTTTATGGCTCTGAACAAGTCACCTGTGGTGTCCCCTCCACACCTGCCCATGGGCCCTGTAGCCCATTTTAATCTGAGTCTGGAGACTCCCTGTCTGCAGGAGTGCTGGGCTCTGGCTCAGCACAGTCATTCCTTGTCTGTCCTTGGGCCCTGATCTGTGGACTCGTGTCCTGGACTGATGTTGGATCTGTCTCATCACCTTCCCAGGGCTGTGGCTGATGCTGGATATTTTTGCTGGACCTGATCCTGACTTGGGGATTGACTCCCTAAACTCGACCTTGGACCTGCGTTGTCACCGTGGAGTTGTCTGGTGATCCAGGACCTTGGTGGCCCTGACTGGCCCTGCTCCCACACTGGGAGTGTGGGATGGCTGGGTTGGTTTTCCCCTCAGCTGCTGGCTCCCCATCCCTGGGAGAGCAGCTGGGCTTTGCTGCAGCCTCAAAATGATCTAATGGGCTAAAAGGTATTAATTTATAGCTGCTATGTGCTACCAAATCTTAGTTGAGACCAGGCTGACACAATTTAATATAAATGCTGATACCTCTTCATTCTTTTCTAGGACTGAGACAATTGTGAAGAAGGAGAAGGGATTTAAGAAAACCAGGATGGACAGGACAAAGTTAGAAGGGTGTTTGACTCCACACCTTTAATCACAGTGCAAAGGTAAGTGTATCACCATGTGAGGGAGTGGTTCCATTGATGCATCTGCTTTATTTTGCCCATTATTTTCACCTCAGGTGAAAACAGAGACAGTTGTTACCCTCCCTTATTTCTAGAGCTGTGGAGAGGTTACTCTGAGACCTTTATGATGGTTCTGGCTCACAAGCAGCCTTTTTGAGGCTCTGCTGCCAAAAGGAAAAGCGTGCAGAGCTGCTGGGGCAGAACTGCCTGCAGAGGCTGACCTGCAATGGGTTTGCCCATGGAGTAATTCAGGTTGTAAGGGACATCTGGATCACCCCTCCCACTGCCTGCACCAGGCAGGTCTAATTCTGCCAGGTGGCTCAGGGCCTCATGCTGCTGAATTTACAGCTGCCTCGTGTTTTCAAAGGCTGGACCTCCTTTTTTTTCAGACCCTTGTGGGCACTGGAGACAACAGGGGTCCTGTGTGATGTTTGGGCTGTGTGATGCCACGGTGGGAGATCTCCTGCACGGGGATGTGAAGCTGTGACCTCGCTGTGGAGCAGCCACAGAGGAGCTGTGGGGCAGCACAGCCTCCACCTCTGCCTCTTGGCAGGGCTGGATTCCTGGTGGGGTCTGGCTTAGCCCACCTCACAGGTAAGACCAGCAGAGCCAGAGGCAGGTGCCTTCCCCATCTGCAGGGATTTTCAAAGCGCTGTGCTGTGATCTTTGGTTCTCCTGCCATCGTGTGGCTGCCGGAGGGATGCTGGGCTGGTGTCCTCTGCGCGGGCTGGGTTGGTTCCTGTTGGTTCCCTTGGTGGTGACAGCTGGAAAACCTCATGCTGTGCTTTCCTGCAGCCTGTCCAAGGTGACAGAACACCTCACACACCGTGGAGTGCAGCTGTGAGCCCGGGTTACACCCGAGACCTGCAGCACACAGAGAATTCATGACATTATCCCCTACAGTTTCAGAAATGTGCCTGTTTAACAGGTGTCTCCTTTTTTTTTTCCCCCATCTGGAAAAGCTGTCCTGCTGACAAGGCTGTGCAGGGCATGGAGCAGCACATCTCAACAGCTCTTAGTGATCCAGGTCTGGCTACATGTCCCCTTGTGCCAAGAGGCTTTCACCTTAGTGCCACCCCTCTACAGCCACAGCATGGTCTGCACAGACACAGACCTGCTCTGAGCACACAGCAGTCACTGCAGAACTGCCTGGAAAAGCTCATCCCCCTGCCTGACAGCTATATCTAAACAACATGCATGTCCTCCACACATTTTGTAATCATCTCACCTCTAGGATGTTTTTCCTGCCCAGTAGACTGAGTAGGTCCATTTTCCTGACAGCCCCCCTTTCCTGAAACAGGAAGGAAGATCAGTGCTCCAAGCCACACAAAGAACCACAAGTAAGTTCCTAAGCCCAAACATTTCAGTATTTACACATACAAGCACTAAAAACTGCTTCATAACTTCTCCACTTCAGACTGGGAAGGACAGAGAGGTTGCAGACCATGACTTTGCTTAAAAGCAGCTAAACATTTCACTCCAAGGGCACTGCAGCTCCAGAGCCCCTCCCCAGCATCACACAGACATCAGCCCACACGTCCTGGAGGTCTTGGCAGAGCTCTTACTGCCACTGTGCTGCAGACAAAAGGCTCAGATCACTCAGCAAATGAAGATCTCGGAGCACACTTAATTTAAAAGCTAAATATAGCATCAGAATGATGCTCGACAGTGTTCCTTTAATAAAAAAGTTATTTGCCTGAAGATTCATACATTGCAAATGAGAATTTGATAGCTGATGATAGTTCTTCTTCAAGTACCTTGTTTTCCATTCCCACAGTTGTCATTGTACCCACTACAGAATCCCAAATGCTGTATTGATTTGAATTAAACTGAGAACCTTTGAATATCCATGCAGAAGTTCAGGTCCCTGAGGCCAAAAAGCCAGTGCTGTTGTTCACCATCAGCATCCTTGTGGAGTCAACAGTGCACAGTAATTCAGCTACTCAAAATAAGACATAATAATCCCCTCCTGTGAGTTGCTGAAGGACACAGAGCAGAGCCAAGGGTTCACTCTGAGTTCCTCAGCAGCCCACACACCACAAAGCACGTTGTAATTCAGCTGCTCAGTGGAAGACAGACAGAGCCCTTCCCCTGCTCTGTGAAAAGTGCCTTCAGTGGCTGCATTCTCTGCCTCTGGGGGGCTGAGCCCACTTCCATTTGGGAGGGCAGAAGGTACAACCACCAGGGCCATCATTCAGGATGACATTTGTATCCTGTGAGTCTCCAATTCCACCTTTCCTCTCTCCTTCATGGCCCTGTGTCCCCCAAACCCCCTCTGTCTCTAATGGCAATGAAGCAGACACACACAGCTGACAGTTCCTCACCTCCCACCCGAGCTCTGCCCACACCAGGGACTGCTTTGCTTCTCAATACCTGACTCCATGATGGCCAAGAGGAGCCCTTGCCCTGCAACAGCACATTTGATGCCCTGTGTTGATGCATTACAGTTTATGACATGGATTTTGAAAGCACCCCAAGGTTATCAGCTATGAAAGCAGCTAATATGACAGTGGAGGTTTATCCAAGCAGTGCTCCAAGCCCTGAGACTGACAGCTCATCAATAGGGAAGAGACACTGGGCTTCAGATCAAACAACACATCCTTAAGGAGGATGTTAAAAATAGCAAAGCAAACCTGCTCTTCCCCAAATGCACAGCTGCCTTGGTGCTACTGAACATGCCCTGTCCCCAAAGCCAAATAGCAGATGGGCATCTGCAAAGTCAAATATGAAAGGGGGGTGTGTGTCTCCCCTGTGCTTTCTGAACAGTTTCTCAGCAGAGTGGTTCAAGATTTTAAAAAAAAAAGTATCCTGGACCAAAAAAAAAAAAAACCCAAACCCCTTCCAGAGACCCTTAAGCTCCTTCTGGGAGTCCAGTGGGGATCTGTGTTCCAAACACAAACATTACTAAGCTTCAGCAGCACTGGTAAGTCACCCAGCCATGGGAGTGGAGAGCACCAAAAACCAGAGAGACATTTCCCAGGGCATTGTCAGCAATTCCCTTCCCACCTGAGGATGCAGATGGAAGTGGAACGAAGAACCAAAGCTCAGGGCCAAAAGCACAAGTCAAGCAGGCCTGAAAACCTCGGCAAACCATTTCCATGTGTTCTTTGCTGCTGATCTGTTCTTCTTCCAGAGATTTTTCTTGTCTTCTCCATAGAGCTGCTCAGCAGCACAGGAAGCTGGAACAGAGAAGTGCAGATCTCTGAGGACTTTGTATAAGTTCTATTTGCATTTTTGTTTGTTTGTTTTTGTGGGAACTCACCTGATTCCCAGCAGCTGTTCCTTTTGCCTTGAAGCACCAGTCTAGGAGCTCATCTGATGAACATGGAGGTGCCAGAGGGTTTATCTGCCCCAGTGAGATTGTTCTTGGCTGAGAGGTGGCTCCTCATTCCCTCTTTAGCTTTGCCCAGCAGTTCACTCCCAGAGTATTAGCCCTGATCTCAGTTAATGGTTCAAGCAGGTTCAGGTCAAGGATAGGTTGGTTCACATCAAATTGTCTCCAGTTAAGATTGTTTTTCTCACTCCTAATAAATCATGGTCACAGAGCATGCATGGGATGCTTTATTACTCTGAATTAGACCATGAACTTTAAGAGGTGGAACACAAGTTAGCAGAAATGGCATTCATGTGACAGCCAAACTCACACCTTCTCTGTCTGAGACATGCTCCTCATGACACAGGAGTCACTGGCTTTCCTCCCAGCTCCCAACACACATTCACTGGCACAAGAAATCTCTTGCTAGGCCAGCAGTGTAAGTCTGAGGAAACTTGTGCCCCTGGCAGGACAGCAGTAAAATTTAGGCTGGGGTTTGTGTTCAGCTAGCACTGTCTTCACTTCAGCAGTCATTGCATTTCCTTTACCAACAAATATATGCAGCTTTCAGAACGAGGTTTCATAGCCCCAGGGTCTCTATACTTCAGCAAACAGACCTACATTTAAAGCCAGAGGACTCCAGTTTTAATAATCAAAGCACAACCACCACCAAAGTCAAGTCATTACAGTACTAACACAACAATCTACACTGTCAGGAAGGGCCCAGGGGCTCCAGGAGCCTGATCCACTTTGTAATCCAGTCAGCACTGCTGGCAGGTGGGAGACAGTCCAAACTCCAAAAAGAATCCCTTTCCTGGAAGAATTGGACACCCCTTTTCTGAAACCACCCAAAACAAACCCTCTCCTCATAACGAAGAAAAACGGTCAGAGATTTTGACTGAAGAGATGCTGATAGCAGAGGCAGCCAGAGCAACGATGCCACTGCTCCCAGGACAATGGCATCAGGAACTCTGCTGAATCTCACACCTGGGGAACCTGAGGAACTCCTCCAGTGCCACAAAAACTGCTCTACAAGCAGCAGTTCACATACAGGTTACCTCTGCAACCTGTCAGGGGTCTGACTGTTCCCAAACTCAAAGAGCTGCTTTCAAGAAGTTGCTGCAGGATGGATTTCACACTTGGCTAAAAGACCTGTTGAGGTAGGAACATGGTACAGGCTACAGGCATTTGACCTTAACCTGCCATATAGGGCATATCTCCACAAACCATGGCACCCTTTTGCTGTACAGACCCACACTGGATGAGAGAGAGCAGTGAATGAGTACAAACCTTCGTGTTGTTTTTCAGCTGAAAAAGAAGCCTGGCAATTTGGAAGGTTCTTTTTTCCTTTTTTTTCTTTTTTTTTCTTTTTTTTTTTTTCCCCCAGACTTGCCTAATATGTCAAGGGAAAAAAAAAAAAAAAAGAAGAAGAAAAGAAAAAGAGAATCAGCCTTTTGCATGTGATTCATGTCTAAAGACACCCACGCAGCTCATCACACTGACCTCAAAAGACAGAAATGCTGCAGAAAGACACTTGCAGAGAGAGAATCCATGGGCACTAAACCAGGGTGAACAAAGAGCCTGTGAATTATCAGCTCTTCAGAGCTAATCTGCCAGGCAAATATTAATACAATTACTGATCCCTGAGTCTCATTGTTTTCAAGTCAGACTGAGTTTCTTGAAGGATGGAAACTCATCGCTGCCTTCAGCAGAGCTGAGCTGGGAGAAATAAAAAAAAACTGAGAAAAATCTAATGAATCAAGGAAACATTTCTTTCTGTGTAAGCAACCAGCCACTGGCTATGGCCAGAGTGGCAGAGATGATACTTAGTGTTGCTTTCAGCAGAAAGGCTGTTCCAGAAACACTCCAGCTCTCAAATAATGGGATTGCCTGTGACTGCTTGCTGTGCTGCCTCAATCTGTTACACATCAAGCTGGTCTGGATTTCCAGAGAAGGGAAGGTCTGAAGGGTCTGTCCTTGCCCTGTTCTCCTGCTCTGGGTGCCAGCACAGTGAAACTGTGCTCCTGAAGGATTTCACAGCTCAGCCCAGCCCAGGCAGGAGGTTGCTGATGGTTCCCTAGAAGTGAGGAGGCTGTTTATCAAGGTGTGACCTGGAGCAACTGGCTCCTCTCTGCAACTGCCATTGAATCCAAGCAAAGAAAAATCCACCCTTTCTTCATCTCAGTTGAAAGAGTAATGAAGAAGCTTCATGCTTGGATATCTACAGGTGAATCTGCAGGAATAATTATGGCATAATCTACTGTGATTGAGAGAGCAATCAGATCCCAGAGGTTTTCAACCTCTTTTCCCCCTCCTTCACATGTTCTCCAGCCAGTTCCTGACTTCTCCATGAATTTCTGGGCTCCTTGTAAAGCACAGTTCTCCCTGGAGGCAGAACCACTGTAAAGTTTGCACAGAGACCCTCATTTGCTCAGTACACATCCAAGTTTGTAAACTGCAGCCCTCAATGCTCAACCCAGCTCAGAAACAGGAGCACCACAGTGAGTTGTGTTGAACACATCTGCCCAGAGATGATGAACAAGCTGAACCACACTGAACATCCAACCATCAGCCACAGCTTCAGCCCTTAGAAGATGGGGGAAGCCTCTATACCTTCAGGCTACCAGAGTCACAAGATATTCATAACCAAAAAGAAAAGTCCCCACTATGACAGCCTGAGCACTGAGCCTCCCAGCCCAGAAACTGCTGGGAAGTGCACTTTTGGGAGTTATTTTGGAATGAGGTGACCTGCACATCAGAACAACTTGCTCTTACAATTCATTCAGACCTTATCTGCATCCGAGAGTTTTACACGTTTTTCACATTGTTAAACATTGTTCTGGAAAAGTCCCAACCTAATACTGATTGTGCTTCAAAAATGATGTTTGCCTGAGGGCAAAAGATCTTGTGAAAATATGGAACGATGTCAACATGCAAACCTGACATTTTATTCCAGAAGATGGATGAAAAACAGTTAGTAATACTCTGACATACAGTTTAAGCATTTTGTAAGAATTTGCCTTTTACTTTCCAAATACAAACATGTTTTAAGAGTTAAAAAATCTTGTATGGAATAAAAAAATGTAAGAGAGCATAAAATTCCAAGTTTGAGAGGCCCTGTCCACCAGTTCTTATGTGACTTCTAATAGGAGCTGAAAGCAAATGGAAGGAAGGTAAAAGCAAGACTGTGAGATACTAATTCTCTCTAATACCTTAAAACCATTTCAGCTCCTGGGGCTCTGAGGCAGATGCAATTCCTCTGTCTTTAGCAGCCTTAGCAGGGATGTCTTTCATTAGCTGACCACTTTCCCCTTGATCCCATGCAAACCTTTGCCATCTGTGATATCCCTTTGCAGGAGTGAAGAACCACAGCCTTTTCCTTGCCTCCAAACTGCTTCTATCAGTTTGAGCTGGTGGCTCCAGGTGCCTGTAGTGGAAAACAGGTCAAGAGGCAGTGCCCAGGCACTCTCTCTCTTCTTCTCCCATGTATACATGCTGTGGGCAGAGAGATGAGAGATTGGAGTAGATGCTGGAACTCAGCACAATAATATAAAGTCTTTTGATAGACTGATAGGTTCCCTCCCAAGTTGTCACAAGGCAAGAAATTTCAAAGGCTTCATTGTCAACCTTTCTGCATGAATAAACAATTTAAAAATAGCAGAATTTCCTTTGATACAAAAAATCTGGCTTCTGCTAAGCAGTGCTGTTGAACAAGCAGGTTCTGTGGCACTTTTGCTGTATTGTTTCTTTGCAGAGACAAGCTCTGTGCTGTCCCCATTGCAGGTGACGCCTGTTAGCAGTGAGAGGGTGAGACAGGCACTTCAGAAGTTCCCTTTTTCACCTGCTCAGGGAAGGAGAGCTCTGAAGCTGCAGCAGGGAAGTGATTTCTTGCCATTTTCTCTCTTTGTGCTTCGCTGCAGGTTTCCACCTCTGGTCTGCAGCACCCCAGGGAAAATACATACTACTTGTAAGCTGTCAAGACAAGGTAACTCACTGAAGGAAGTCATAATCAGGAGGCTAAAATTAGCTGTGGAGAGGGTGCATCTTCACTGGGAAATACTTAGATGCTGCATACTGATGGAAATGGAAAACAGGGAGGGCAGCCTGGATGCAGTGGTTAGCAGAGAAATGATAGAAGCAACATTTCCCTTCTCCCTCTGTCCTCAAATACTGCTTCTCCTCTAATTTCTGCACACTTTTGATCTCTCCCCATTTTAAGCAGGGCAGTGCAGAGGCTTTCCTCTCTTAGATGCTTTGTGTTGTTTGTTTTTGTTTGGATTTTTCCCTCCCCCCCCCCCTCCTCATTTTGCCCCTTCTCCTTTTTCTCCAAAGAGCTTTCTTGCATGGAAAAAGGCAGCCACCTGCTCCTATTGTGAGGCTGCCTGCAAATGGGAGCAGCCACTTTACTGAACACAACTGCCTTTGGGCAGAAGCAAGGCCCAGCTGGGACTAAGATCTACAAGTGGACAATTAGCAGCCAAGTAGTGGACTAAAGCTGGTTATTTTTATTGCTGCCCTGAGGAGATAGGTCAGGCAAGGCAAAACATTAGTACAACCAGCAAACTGTGAGTATCTGAAGCTTCTGCAAGGCCCGAATCGCCCGTGTCCCTCATTTCTGCACAGCACAGGCAGCAGGGAGGTGTTTTTCCCATCCTCATGCTTGCAGCATGTCAGCTATTGAAAGAGGAGCACGAAGCACCTTTTGGTTACTGTTTTTCGTGTCTTATTTTTAAAAGCCAGTTTGGCCTTTTTCCTTTGCTCCCCACATTAGGATTTGTCAGTGCTGGCTGCACCACTGATGGTGTGCACGGGGTGAGACCCTCTGTGCTAAACCCACACCTCCAGCCCAGCCAAGTGACCCACCTGTCCAGCCCTGCTGCCAGAGGAACCCAAAAAGAGGTGCCCACAGTTTCCTTACACTTCTTTGTGCATCACCACCATCAACCAGCACTGGGTGGTCAGCAGAGCCAGGCTGCCCTGTGAGGCCAGGACGTAGATTGGAGGTGGAGATCAGGAAACATTTCCTCCTGGAAAGGTTTGTCAAGCATTGGAACAGGCTGCCCAGGAGAGTGGTGAAGTCACCACCCCTGGAAGAGTTCAGAAAACACGTGGATGTGGCACTTGGGAACGTGGTTTCGTGGTGAGCACGGTGCCTGTTCTGGTTTGACAGTTGGACTTGGTGGTCTCAGAGGTCTCTTCTGACTTTAATAATTCCGTGATGGAGAAGTTGCCTTAAGCTGTGGTGGATCTGCCAGTGCCAAACTGCAAAGCCTGCTGGGAATGACCTCCCTCAACACAGACTTTTGGCTGGACTTTCCTTCCTGCCAGTTTTCAGGTGTTTTATTGCAGGAAACGTGACACTGGAGACAGAACTGAACCCTGCTTGTCTGAACCCTCCACGTACTGTTACGGCTGCTTTTGGAGCCACAGTGACACCCCATGTAGTGCCAACCTGGCAGCTGAGTTCCCAGAATAGATGCACAGGACTTTTTTTAAATCTGGTGTGATGTCAGAAAACTTCCCTTTTTAGCTTTTGCCTCATCTATCAGCTATAACTTGCTCATGGTTGCCGAGCCATAAATAGAGTTAATGTAGGCTAAGGTTCACAAAATGGTTTCAAGAAGTTAAAGATCATTAGGAGAGAGCTGGAATCTCCTACAGGGTATTTATTGCCTTAACCTTCTGGCAGGATGAGAGGCACGAAAATGTGATGAAAATACACAATACCTTATTGCAATGCAGGAAAGCTCTTTAAACATATTTTATATCTATCATCATGAAGGACTTAAGGCACCAAGTAGATAAAAGGTTTTTGTCTGACCTAAAAAAGTCAAAGGTTGAGAAGAGGGGACAGACAGAGGGACTTGTACTCAACTTCCAGAGCACGATTCATCTCTCCCTGCAGTGACTGAATCAGAAACACCACAGACTCCAAACAGCAACAGGAATGTGGCTGGCAGGTCAGTGCAGAAAGACATTTAAACCAGAAGCATTTGCTGTTCTTTCTTCCTAGTTCTTTACCACAAAGCAAGAATGCACAGTGACACAACTCACCACTTCTTGAGATGTTTGTGAGCACACCCAGGGATCCCCCACTGCTCTGGCAGTTGATAAAACCTTCCTTTGCAGTGTCAAATCCTGGGGAACAGAAAGACCCAAACTTTAGGGGAGGAGCAAAACAGGACAAAGACTTCTCCCTTCCAAGCCAACAGTGAACACCTTATTTTTCTATCCCCATTCTCTTCCTTCTATTTCCCCCATTCAGAAATGGCAGCTGTGCTTAAATATTTAGAAAGAAACCATTAAATGGTGAATTTTGGAAAGCAGGAAAACTGCACACAAAGACTTATAGATCCCAAATTATGCAGGACAGAAGTCTTCCTCCATTTCCTTTGCTAAATGCCTCTCAGATGTGCAAGGACTCTGCCACACCCCCCCACTCCCCTTCCATCCCAGTCTCAGCCACCCTTCATTGACCTCCTTACTTTTTCCAAATTTTATGCAGTCCCAGATCACCCATTACACTCAGCAACCCCGAGCCAAGCAGGGCATGACAGGAACATGAAAAAGATGGAGCTCAGGAGCAAACCTCGATGCAGGGAGAACTCCTGCACACAGCACACCCCCCTCCTCAGCACAGAGCCCAGAGCTGTGCTGCACCACAGCAGACAGCAAAGGTCACAGTCAGGTGGGGTTGGTATCTGACAGAGGATTTTTTTTTTCATTTAAGAAAGCCAATGGCTGAGATCAGTTCATTTCCAGTTTATTTTCGAGTTGGAGTCTTCACCCTTTCACATCTCTGGTTAAGGATGGATTTACTGTTCTACCACTGCATCTTCAGCAGTAAGACCATGTCTTTCAGTATTTTTCAGTATCTTTCAGTATCATATTCCCCCTCTTCCTTTTTTTTAATTTAATTTCCCCCTTTTTTCAGTGATTGGTGTTGCCAAGGCATCTCTGACTCCTTTTCCAGCCTTATTTTCCTGAGGGACTTTCATAAAAGCACGAAGTCATGGACCAGCCACCTATTTCACAGCTATTTGTTTCTAGTTGCTATGAAGCAATTATCCACCAACAAAATAATCTAACAAAAATCAAACTACTTTGCACCAATCAGCATTTTTTTTTCTGGTGGACAGCTGGGTCAGCTGTGACATTATCAGTTGTACGATACTGGGGGCCCAGAAGGCCCTCGTGCCTAAAAACCAAATGGTATCTACACAGTCATTGGAAAATAATCCCAAATCATTAACAAATGGGTTTGTAATTATTTTGAAAATACAGTCATAACCACTCCATTCCTGTAGGACAAGCAGCACAAACACAGCCCTTCTGCCTACAGTAATTTCTCCAGGAGCACTGCAGTGAGCCACGGAAGACCATGCAGAGTTTATAAAAATGCAGCTCCAGGATTATTTCTCTGGGTGGTAGAAGTGCAGGTCTCTGCCTGGTGACTTTCATGTTGTTTCAGATAGGGATTCTTGGAAGATTTCAATTTCAGATTAAAGATTTATGAACTTCATGTTAGTGACAGCAGAGCAAGCCTGCAGGTGAAATGTCCAAAGGCATATGGCATTTGAGGACAGAACTATTTTAATCCAGAAGGGTTTCTTTTGGGGTTTAGTTTATCTTAAAAAAAAAATAGACAGAGAAGACTTTCACCTTAGAAATTCTTAGATACACACCTAGATTGGCAATCAAGTTTAAAAAACCAAATCTCAGTACAGTTTACCCTTTAATATTAGTTTTCCTAATTGTAGATTCAGTGCTTTTCCCTCAAACCACTACAGAGTCCTCAGTAAGGTCACAGAAGGAACAATCCTGTGTCCTCTGCAGCTCCTGCTCATCACTGTCAGGGTTCCATCTCCCTACCAGGGAATCCCAAAACACCAGTCCAGACATGGCAAAACCATTCCAAGCCTTCCTGGTTTGTCTCAGCAGCCCTCCAGTGCTGAGCATGGCTCAGCATATTCAGAGGCCCTGATCAGCTCTCTCGAGTCAATCTACCCAAAATTAGTTTCCAATTAATTTATAGGTTATTCATCTTCTAGGAATTTTTTTTTGCTGCCTTAAAGCTACACTTTTCAGGAGAGTGATACACTGAGGGAGATGTGGGCTGTAAAACAAGTTTATTTTTCACATGGAGATGTGGGAAGCCACAAATTAATGGAAATATAATTCCAAGTGAAAGACAAAATTGGTGAGGGCAGAAGATTAAAGGGAGAGCAAGAGGCTGTGAGATTACATCATGCAGTCTTCTGGGGCAGTGCTAATGTTGATTTAAGGCTTCAGTTCCCAAGGCCTGCCACTAGATGGTAATAAAAACTAAAATAACACTGACTTGGCTTTAGCATCTCTGCCAGCTGCAGCCACGGGGGTTTCCCAGCACCACCACAGCCCCTCTGCCTGTGCCTGGAGCCCAGAAAAAAGCCCCTTGAAAGCCCAGCAGAACCGACCTTCTCTCCAAACCAGCACACCCTGCAGATGTTGGGCTCTTCAGCTGTGCTTTTTCTAACCCACTGCACGGTGGTACCTGCCAGCAGGGCCAGCTGGTGTGGGCACAGGGCAGAGCCAGCCCATGGCACAGTCCCCTCCAGGGCCCTGGCTACGAGCCACACCGAAGCTTTAGGCAAGTCTTTGCTCCACATTCCCCTTCCCAGAAGCTGCCTGTGCTTTCCACACTGCTCCCAGCAGAGATGCCACAGAAATGGCTGTTTGGGAGGCACTGTAAGGTCGTGTCAGTACCTTCCAAACCTGTTTGTGGCTCAGACATCCCACTCCTCCACTGAATTAGGATAAAGGGGGGACATGCCACTCTACTTTCTGATCCTAATTTCCCTCAGTTTGCTCAATCTTCTGAGAAATATTCAGGAAATCAGTGAATAACTGCAGCCTTCAGCTTGCCTGGAGCAGACCTCGAAGCAGGTCTGATTTGCATTATTTTGGGGTCCAAGATCACCTGAGACAGCCTGGGACAGAGCCAGGGTTCCAGCAGAAAGGCTCACTGCTAAGCTTAAGGATGCCTATGGATGGCAAGGGTGTTCTAACAAGACAGTCCTCACCTAAACAGAGCTTTTAAAAACACTAGGAAATCATGGAAAATCGCTGGATTTAGGATTAAAAAAAACCAGCCTCAAAAGCAGCATGAGCTCAAAGTCAATTCAGAGCTGTCCTTTCCAGTCACCAATAAAACCAGTGCTTTAGTGGAGGCAACCAAGTGGATGCACCTGCTTCATCACCTTCCCCCAAAGATCTTATTTACCTTTCCACCAGGTTTATTACCCTGTGTTACCTTTAGTGGTTGGATCTCATCTCCTGTGGTCAGTTCTGGTGATGGGAGTGTGGAGTTCCTTGCTCTTCAGTCATGCCCTGTAGTGCATTCCTGGGATTTTTTTTCCTTCCTTCACATATCTTTTGGCCTCTCTTTAGCAGAACCACCAGACTGAGAGCTTCAGCTGCCCTTTTCTAACCTTTCCTTGGTTCTCTAGGATAGAGCACCCCGTGTTGTACAAGGTGCTCACACAGCTTTGGGAGCTCAGCTTCTCTTCAGATGCCAGCTGAAATTTAGATTACATATTTGTGAGATGTTTTCCACAAAAAGGGTTGTCAAGCACTGGCACAGGCTGCCCAGGGTGATGGAGCCACCACCCCTGGAAGTGTTCAGAAAACCTGTGCACGTGGCACCTGAGGACAGTTTAGTGGTGAACACACTGGTGGTGCTGGGTTGATGGTTGGACTTGGTGGACTTGGAACCATTAAAGG
>JAWWLV010000158.1:16621515-16632914 GCA_035041135.1 Platyrinchus mystaceus | reverse complement strand
CTTCAGTGGAACATTTGAAACACTGGAATAAATGGGACTGCTGGAAGCACCGCAGTGCTCGGGAGGTGTCAGGAGCTGAATTATTCCAGAAGCACCGAACCATGTGCTGTCAGGAGCAATCCTGCCTTGGCAGGGAGGATGGACAAAACAGCCTGATAGATCCTTTCTTTCCATCCTGGCATCTCTAATTTCTCTGTTAATGACTTGCAATTGTGTCCTACATGTCAGGACACATTTTGATTCCTTGCTTGATAAAGCGCTGGGGCCAGTAAGATCATTCAATTAACTGCACAGTCCAATACCTCCCCCAGCACCAAACCCTCCCATCCCAAATCAGCTGGGATCCTCTTTCTGTACCTCTGCAAGGGCCCAAGGGGGAAGGGAGCAGAGCAGAGAGAAACATTCATTCCCCTCATTTAAAAATGTAAAGCACATTCAGGACTGCGTGTAATAGTGTTGTAAATCTTATTTCCATAAAGTACCTCCAGGGCTAATTCACGAGACATTAATCATATTCCAGCTTCTCCCAGCTGTTAACTCATCTGCAGGGTTTTTAATAAAAGATTTTGTGTGCATTTTCAAGAGGCAAAATTGTACCAATGAGGGCTGGTCTACTTAGAGCTGAGGTTTCCACGGCCTGGAACAAAAGCCACCTTAGAGGCTCCCAAGGCTCTGCCTGGAAGGTTTCCCTCCTCAGCTCCAACCAGGGTGACCTCACTCTCCATTCAATGACACCCCATGGTGATGAAGTTTGGCTAAGGGACAGGCAATAATATATTTCCAGGTCACTTCCTTCCAGTGAAATCTGATTTATTCCCAGCCAGTTCATTGGCACTGTTCAGCGGCAGAACCCTTAATTATTCCTTTAAATCTCATTTCAAATTCCAAGCACTGCCTCCCTTTAGCCCCCTGGAATTATAATCTTGAATTGTGGATAAAAACACTTTTTCTTTAATCATAGAATGGTTTGGGTAGAAAGGGACCTTAAGTCTCATCTTGTTTCACCACTGTGCCATGGGCAGGGACACCTTCCACTAGCACAGGCTGCTCCAAGCCCGGTCCAACCTGGCCTTGGACACTTCCAGGGGTGGGACAGCCACAGCTTCTGTGGAAAACCTGTGCCAGGGCCTCCCCACCCTCACAGGGGAGAATTTCTTCCCAATATCGAATCTAAACTCCTCTCCTTCAGTTTGAAGTCGTTCCCCCTTGTCCTGTCCCTATAGCTCTCCATGAAAGGTCCTTCTCTGTCTTCCTTGTAGGCCCTTTAGATATTGGAAGGCTGCTATGAGGTCTCTTCACAACCTTCTCTTCTCCAGGCTGAACTGCCACAACTTTTCCCCCCTCACCTGTCTGAAAGCCCCCTTTCCAGGAGAGGCCCTGTTTCCCCTCTGTGTCGTGCTGGGGAGGTGACAGGCTCTCAGGACTACGGGGTCTGCTGTCCTGGGGACTAGCAAACATGATTGTCCCTGCCTGGGGATTGCCACAGCACACCCAGAGAGATGGGATACACCTCATTCCAATGCTGCACATACAGATCTCCCTTGGCAAGACAGCAGGTGACTCCAAGTCCCAGCAGCAGGGTGACCAAGCACTGCTGTGCTGCATTACAATGTCTGAGTTCAAAGTCCTCCTCCAGGAACATTTGCCCCTGCACGCCCAGCCCACAGCCCCCCCTGCATCTGCTCTCTCATCCCTTGGGCCTCACTGAGTCCTCCTCTCTCTTTGCTCCTGGCACAATGCCCCTCTCAGGTGGCCAGGCTGGTTCCTCCCTCTCATCCCCCACGCTCTCCCTCCAGGTCAGCCTGGGACAGCAGGGCAGAGCCGGTGCTGCCAGCCAGGCAGCAGCTCTGCCCTCAGCCCCTGCCTCCTCCAGCACTTCTTCCATATGCAAAGCCAGATTTGGGAGGATTTCATTGTCTAACTCCATCCCCTAAATCAGCTTGTTGGCTAATCCTGTTTCAGATGTACTCCACATTTCAGGGAACATCACTGGTTGCTGAAGCCCCTCTTGCTCCAATTAATTACATGGAATAACGTTAAAACCAGGCTCAAACTACAGGAGCCTCGTTGTTACAGGGCAGATGATGCAGTTTTGCAGTTTCCTTTCCACTGTGAAGGCCATAAAAATTAAAAGCAGGAGCCACCTGCATTCATCACAAAGGGAAAAAGCTGGACAGCTTTCCATTATCAGGACAAGTAGTTCGCAGTTGCAGCACTCACTCAAGGTGGCATTCCTATCTGATAACTCAATTTTTCCTTGAGTTTCTTAACCACTTAAAAAAAAAAAAAAGCCAATTTAAAAATAAAAAAGCCACTTCACACTGAAGTGTCCAGGTGTTCAGATCTGCTGTTTTCCAAGGGGACTGTTTGAACTTTTTCTGTCCTTTTCTCAGCCGAAGTTAATCAGCAAATTTGCACCAATTCCTCAAGCTGCATCTTTAGAAATCACTAATGTTACTAAATCCTACTCTTACCCAAAGAAGGTGTGTTGTCAGTGTCCTCCAGATGTGGAATGGGACTAGCAGCTATTCCCACCTTCAATCCCAGCTGCTTTGCCAGCTTGAAGGACTCCAGAGGCTGTTTCAGGCTGGCAGGGGGCCTCCAGCTGCTTACAGAACCCAGGCATCCCCCAGCTCAGGGTGGAGTTTCAGGCAGCTGCATGACAAGCAATGCAAAGGCAACCAACACCTGGACAGCCCATCCAACCAGGACACTCTGCCTGCACATCTGGCAAAGCTGCTCCCACTTTGGCTGCTGCTGCTGCACACCAGGGATGGGTGACCAGCACTGGAGGGGAATGGGAACCTGGCCCTGAGCCTGCACTGAGCACACAAACCAGGGCAGGTCTGACCTCCCCAAGAAGTCATCCCAGTATTTGTGAGGATAAAGCAAAAAAAAACAAACCAACAAACCAACAAAAAAACACCCTGAGCAAATCCAAGTCAAAATGCTGATTGCTGCTGCCTTTTGGGTAGGAAGGTACAGTCTGTGCTCCAAACCTTTTGTCTGTTGACATCTACAAAACACACCTCCCCAGGCTCAGCACAGGCACAAACGTCTCCCCTTGGGACTGCACCCTTGTTTCTTGCTCTGCCTGCAGCTCCCTGCTCAGAACAGCACTTGCACTGCCTCTCTCCTCCCTTCTCTTTACACTTGCTTCTCCTTTCCAGGATGTTCCTTCCGAGATGACAGTCCAATACTGCAGCTAGTGCAGATATGTCACTCTCCAAAGAAAGAGGAACATTTTCCTGTGATTAGAATCCTCTCTCCTCCTAATCCACTGCCCACCCTGCTGCAGGCCTCTTACCTCCTGCTGCACCTCAGCCTGGTCTTTAACACCATAAAACAGGAATACCTCATTAAAGGCAGCAAAATTCAAAAGCATGCTATCAGCACCCTGACTGTATCATGGCTAAAAAGTGGCCTCACAAGTGATGCAGACAGCAAAAAAACACCACCCCCCAAAAAAAAACTCAACAAAAACACCCTCCCTGCAACAACCCTGATTCCTTTTCTCACCTCTCCTTTGCTTTCCTTCTTAAAAGATGATGCTTTTGTTCCAGTATTTCTGTAGGTTCCCCGCTGCCCCTCACAGCCAGGGAAAACAGACTCTCCACACTGTCACCAGACAACCTTATTCACACACACACTGAATTTGCTTTCTGCATTTCACGTTAGAAAGAAGCTTTCACCTCACTGCTATTGTCTGTGTGCTTCTTTTGAGCAGTAGAAAAACCCAACACCAAGGGCTATTAAACCTACGTGATACCAGCAGTTCCCTTCATGTTTTCCAACTGCATGGCATGGCTGTGCTTCCCTTCTCTCAGCCCCCACAGAAAAACCAGCCCTTCCCCCCAAAAAATCCCAGCCCATCACATATTTGGCTGATAGCAGTAATTATTTTGGAGTCCCACAGCTGCAACTGAACAGAACCACCACGAGTTCTGTGAGCAGCTTAATTTGGTCATCTGGATAATCTATTTGTTTTCTTAGTGCTGGGTAGTTTAGATTGATTTTGCTATTATTTTCAGCTCCACAGGAAAGAAAATTGGTAAATAACTTCTTTTTTTCTTTTTTTTTTTTTTTTTAAACTGTGACAATCATTAACTGTCAACAGACCATCACACAATCAAACTGCCACCAGCAGAGATCACTCTGTTGGAGGGAAAAGACCACAACTACATAGGCACTCTTAGGTCAGGCTTGGGCAGAGCTGCTACTCATCGAACACAACAAAAGCCCTTCCACTTCTGCCCCCACACAACCACAGAAAACCAGTTTTCCTCTGAAAAAAAGGGGCACTGTGGGTCCATAAGGCTGCAGAATGACCTTGCACCTCCAGGAGGGTGCAGGCACACACAGGACACAGCTCTGAGCCCGACCTTACCCTGCAGAGCTCAGAACCAGCTGGGTCAAAACCTGTTCCCGGGCATGCAGCAAAGCATCTGCCAACTGCCCTGCTGACAGATCAGCCTGTCCCACCCTGTGCCCCCTCAGCAACACATCCTGAGCACTGGAGGGGAAAATTAACCCCTCCCAAGCTCTGAGCTCCAGACCCAAGGTACAGCCAAAGCCAATTTCTCTGTTTCACAAGTCTTTTCCTATCCCATTTTTCTTGCTCCTCCTCTTCCTCACCACCTGCCCAATGTGTCAGGCAAATCTTCAGCAGCAGATCCACATCTCCAGACCTTTGTCTTCACACTGAATCCTCCTGCTTCACCCAGCCCCTAGCCAGTAATGCAGCACAGCACACCTCAAAGCTTACCTAAAAACATACACCAAAAAACTGCCCTCCAAACTCCTCCACCAGCCCAACCCTCCTCCTAAACCAGCCCTCTCCTGCTGGGCTTTGCCCATTTTAGCTCTCACTCAATACAGCTGTGGCAGGCAGGGCTGGTGATGGGCAGCTCTGTTGTGTGTGAACACCATTTCTTCTGAGATGAGGCACTCCATGAGCAATCAAACACCACCTCTTTTCCCCCTCCAAATTTAAGATTTCAGGAAGCCAGGGAGAAGTATACATCCTGTTTAGCCTGGAGCTCCTCTACAAAGCATTCAGGGCAAGAGGAAATTGCCTCCAGTTGTGCCAGGGGAGGATTAGACTGGATATTAGGAAAAATTTCTTCACAAAAAGGGTTGTCAAGCATTGGAACAGGCTGCCAGGTGGGGTCACCCTCCTTGGAAGTGTTCAAAAGACATGTGGATGTGGCACTTGAGGAACATGGTGGTACTGGGTTGGTGATTGGACTAGATGATCTTAAAAGGCTTTTCCAACCTTAATGATTCTGTGCTCTGCAGGTAACATAAACCAAAGGTCCTACTGCTGCCTGCTCCCAGGATTAAAATCATTTGTGGTCTGGGCCACAGTTTTCCCACACACCCTGGATGACAAGGACTCCAGGGGAAACTCTAGCGGAGGATTTCCAGTCAGGCCAGCTGAGGACTGACTGCACAACCAGTTTTTTCCAAGGAGAGATTTGGACATCTGGCAGGGAGGAGAAGCAGCACACACTGAGGCTTAATTTTATGCCCAGTCAGGCCTTCACACCTCCTTCTCCCCCAGCTCCACATAATAGGCTACCCTTTTCCTAAATATTTGCTTGAAAACAGTTCCTGACTTTATCCTTGGAGCTGGAAAGATAAACTCTGAGGTTCTGCATCAGGCAAAGCTGTGTGTGCTGCACCAGCCCAGCTCTGTCTGAAGGTAGGCTCTCTCTCCCCAGGCAGATTTTGAGGAGCTGTCTGCTCTTGGATGCCAGCCTGTCACCCCTTGTACACCATTTCACTTCCCTGGCAGAGCAAGAAAAGTCCTGCAGGGAAAAAAACCTGCAGGGCTGAGGGGGGTGTAACCTTTGTCCAAAGGGGAGTGATGACAGGGTGGCACCCAGGTAACCAGGGATGGCTCCAGTCTCTTTCTCCCTGGCATAAGGGCCATGTTCTGCTTGAGGGGTGACACAGACACCTCAATCTCCCTCCTTCCCAGACTTTTCACCAAGCTTTCCCTTACTGAATGGTTCCTGGAGTGTTTTGAGGGTAGGGGTGGGACTCACTTCACCCAAATGCCTGGGTGGTTTCCCCACCTAGAGCACTGTCAGCATCCTTGCTCTTCCCTTGGTACAGTGCCTCTTTCTGCAGCATTCATCTCTCTTGGGAGAATGACTGGTGTTTGCCATGATCAGACAGTCTGATACAGAAAAGATTGCACATATTACACCAGAAAGGGAAATGAAAGAGGTTTTTTTAGGCCTCTGTGTTCACTAATAGTCTTTAGTTGTCTGAATCAGCATCATCTGGGACCCCCTCCCATGTCACCCTTCAGCCTAAGAGTTATACTTAAGCTGTGACACAGTTTCCAGCTTTGTTTTCAGCTACTCCTGACTGAACTGGTGCATGGGCAGTGTCTTCCCTTGCCTGATGGTGACCACAGGCTCCCCAGAGCTTGTTTGATGTGCTGAGGTTGCACCCTGGCTGGTGAGGGTACTGCTGGCACCCAGATTGGTTGTCCTTTCCTCAGCTCTCCTTTCCTGCTGCATTTCACGGGTAGACAAGATGGGAAAGGGAGGATGAAAAGAGAAAAGCTTACCCTTGTGCTCAGACTGTCACTGGATAAACAGCAAAGGCAGAAAACCAGGATCTGTTGGTAGTTTGCAGCAGGCAAATCTAGAAATTGGAGAAATAAGTCACCTGGCAGGTGGGGAATACAAACCACACTTTCTACTGTCCCTTGTACTGACCTCAGAAACGTGGGGGGCTTCAGACCCCACAGCTCATGTGTTTGGCTGTGAGCATAAGATGAGCTGGTGGAAAACTGCATTTCCAAGGTGCAGCTCAGATCTGGTGAAAGCCTCTGGCAAACTCCCACTGCTTTCCACAGCACGCATGGAGGAATCCAGAAACACCAGGCTCTCTGTTGATGTAACTTGATGGATTTGTCAAACACATTTTTGCAGTTTTACCATGTTTTTATGTGGTGCAAATGCTTTTTCTGGTTTTGATGCAGCTTAAATGCCTTGAATTGCTCAGAAGGGAAAGCTGACCTTTTGTGTGCTGGTGCTGTTCCACATCACACTGAGGCAGGGATTTTGGAGGCAGCACGTTCCAAGGCTGGGAAGAGAACAGTTTGCCATGGTGGGTCTGTTCTGTGAGTCTTGACTTGGGAAAGAGGGGGGACAAGCTGTACTGGTGGTGTTGCTGACTTTGGGAGGATGGGGGCTTGTCCAGCAGTGCTCCCTCAGGTTTGGTTTTCAGGATGGCACAGGAAAAGCGTTCCCATCCTGTGGAAGGTGGCATGGGGCTGTGCAAAGGGCAGCAGAGAGGAGAGGAATCCTGGAGGGAGGAGACCATGGCAAGGAGATAGAGGGATAGGGGATAAATGGGTCTTGCTCTGCCAGGCAGTGTAGCCCTGGGGTCTGGAGAGAGGAAAAGTGTCCCAGAATATCTGGGGAAGGAAGAGTCAGATCCTGCTAATTGTCTCATGGGGGAGGGAAGAAAGAACAGCCATACTCTGCAAGATGCAAGTGCTAAGTTGGATGCATGTTGGGTCAGGAGGAGATGCATTTGCAGTTCCATAGGTGGGATGTTTGTCCCCTGGATCCAGCATCTTCACAGCCCAGCTCTGTCCCTCACCATTCCCATCCCTCCTGGCAAGGATGGTCCCGCACAGACAAGGTCCTCAGCATAACTCAGGGTCAGATCCCTCTTGCAGGGCATTTTCTGCCTCTCCCTTTTCATCATGCAAAGGCTCCCTGGTTACTGCAGTGTTTGAAGACTTGGTTGAAGAAACTCTTTCAGCCAAACTTCAGAAGAGCCTCTTTTGGAGCAGTTTAAACTTTTTTTCCCTCTAAGTAAGGCTTTGGCTGAGAGCAGCTGCTCCACTGTCAGTGATGACAAGTGGAGAGTGGTGTAGAGCCAAATATGAAGGAGGAGCAGAAGGAGCAGTAGTGAACAGTGGCATTGCAGTGGCTTGTAAGTTTTGGCATCAGCCAAACTGGAAACAGGGACATGTGGGAAGCAGGGTCAGGGGAAGGTGAACAGCAGAGAAGCTACTGAACAAGCCAGCCAAGCCTTTGAGTGGTTGCTCAGCTCTAGCACCACTGGTGCTGTTGTGAGGATGTTTCAAGCTGTTATTAATCCCTGATCCTTGCAAGTCTGGCTGCAGCAGTGGACATGGGGTTTCTCCAAGACATCAGTCAGAACCTCTGAGTGCTGCCTGGATGGCAGGGCAGGCACTGGGGCTGTAGGAACTCGCTCTTGCTCATGTCCAAGGCCAATCCTGGCTCTTGGACTCGGGGCAAAGAGCCCCAGACATGAGGTACATTAACAAGTGGGCTTTAATGGTCCTCAGCAGGCAACCCTGGCCCTGCCAGGCTTCCCACGGCACAGTTGGGAAGATCAAAGCTGTCATGTGCCAGTGCCAACCTCCCTGATGGTGACATGGGGAACAGATACGACTAAGCAGGAGGGAGGAGGCTCTGCCCAGGTCTTCCCTGACAGCAGCAGGAGTTTGGACAACAGCTGGTGTTGATCTGATGTCCTGCCCCAGGCTGGGCAGGATGAGGAGCAGGTAGGGGAGGAACTGATCCCCATCCCAGTTTCACACAGGTCTGTGTGGGAGTGTTTTCAGTCCTTCCCTCTGCTCTGAGTGCCCAAGGACAGTCTCTCCTCCTCCCCCAGACCCCCCATCCCCAGTGTGGGAGGCACTGTTGGCACACACGGAGCCCTTTCCTCTCTTCTCACTGGGAGCCCGAGAGGGGGATGGGGAATTTCCCTGTGGTGATCCCACTTCTGATGCTGACTTTGTAACAGACACTTATCATGAATTAATTATGCATTATTAGCATCCATTATTCATTCCTATTATGTGTACATACATTTGTGGTGCTGAATAATAAGGGAATTATGCCAAACAATTAAGGGAAACAGCCTTGAGAGAAGGGGGTGCATCACAAACAGAGGGGGTTGAGTGAGGGCTGGCACCAAACTGGATGGGGGAAGAAGGCAAACAGACCATGCAGGAGGAAAACCAGGGCAGAAGACAAGAAACTGGAAGAGATGTGTGAATTACAGCTGGTTGAACAGACTATTTTTCATGTGAGTGGCTGAACCCAAAAGAAATCAGCGGAAATTCGGGTCAACCATTTTGTCAAAACAAAGTCAGGCCTAAGTGGTTTCTTCAACAGGAAGAGAAAAATGTCATTTGTTGTCTAGTCTGCTTTTTAATGTTAGGCTAAACAAATTATGCATCCGTTTTGAAATTTTAGAATGGGCCATTTCAAAACATTTTAGCTTGATGTCAAAACAAAAACGTTTCAACAAAAACAAAAAACGTTTCAACGTGTCCTGCAGGCTTTTGGCTGAAACTGTTTGTGGGATTTGACCTCAACTTGCACACGGGTCGGGTCTAGTTCAAAAAGGAAATTTTTCAGCAATTTGGCATATTTGTTTTGATTATTGATGGCCCCGTGGGGAGGGGGGAGGAAGGAATCTCCCAGTGCTCAGGGGAGAACAGCAGATCAAGCAGCACAGTTCAGAGATACAGCGTGTCCATGAAACACCAGGGCTGCAGCAGAGCTGGAGAGAGGAAGCTCAGGTTTTCAGAATCCATCTCAATTGATGGAGATAATTACAGGTGCCATGTTCCCAATTTCTTCTTCCGAGGATTCTCTTCTTTAATAAACTCATTCTAACAAATTGATCACAGCCTCTCCGGAACTCA
This sequence comes from Platyrinchus mystaceus, assembly GCA_035041135.1. NCBI lineage: Eukaryota > Metazoa > Chordata > Aves > Passeriformes > Tyrannidae > Platyrinchus > Platyrinchus mystaceus. The sequence goes on along the minus strand of JAWWLV010000158.1, from coordinate 16,623,199 downwards.
GCACATATCAAAGCCATTTTTAAGATTGAAGAGAACACTTTAGGTGAAAAATAGGAACCAGTGCCAGACTTTGTAGAGATCTAAATCTGCCTGAGCTGTAATACAATTGAATTAACTTGCTGTCTTCACATGCCCACTACTAAATACGTTCATGGATGTCTGTCTGCTTCTGAGCTTTGGTCAGTGCTGAAACCAGAGCCCCAAAATCCCAGGAGAGAAAAGCACCCATGGGACCTGCCCCTGGTGTCCTCTGGCTCTAAATTAATTACTCCTCTTGGTCCTTTCCAGTTCTTCTTTCTATATTCTCAGTGAAGTGTTTGTACCAACACAAGTCTAGTGAGATAACTAGACAAAGAGTAACATTTTCACAGGAGCATCCAGCATGTAAAGACCTTGTTTTCTAAACCAGTATAATTAAACCAACTCCAAAAAGAAAATCAACAATTGCTTTAAACCCAGGCTTTTAAGTGCATTTCATTAGACACAGGCAAATGCCATGAGGATGCCCTAATTTCCTTTTTCAAATTAGTCTGAGCTAATGAGGAAAACATCATAATTAACTCCCATGCCTCCAAAATAAACTTTTTAACTCAAACTGTGAGTGGACATAAATTTATGGAAAAAAAACGTGTTCTTTTTGTCTAGAACACATTTATATAGGGCTTTTTCGATTATTTTTTGAAAATGGTTTATTTATTAAGACCTTCTCTGTCCCACATCTACTTTTGGTTTTACAGAAGTGCTCTCTGATTGCTTTAAAGCAATTTATCAAGACACTCACAACCCTTTTCTGGCTTTCTGCAAGGATTATGTAAGGCAAGGCATGTGAGGCATGGTTCATAAACCTAAGGGACCTTACAACTTAGGCTCTCAGAGGAAATGAAAAGTTGGAGGCCTGTGGCCTAAAGTTAGTTAGGTAGTTATCCTGAGTTAGTTCAAAAGCATTTGGTGAACTAAGGCTAAATTTCAGCCTTGTAATGAAAGATGAAGGAGGGCAGCCATCATTAGCTCTGTGGGTTTTACCCAGTGGCAGGGATCAAAGGTAAAAAGAAAGCCATGAGTGGGTTAAAAGCAAAGCACTCAGATCCAGGGAAGCCTGAATTTGGCTTGTGATAGCAGAGGAAAAAGCTGGTGGAAGACCAGAGAGCACATTTGCTACAGGGAACTGGTCTACTTCTGCCTTATTGCTCACCTGAAGATCCATGAAGCATCAAGGCAGCACCAATAATCCATGAAACAAATCCAAATGCACAAATGTAAAGGAGAGAGATTGCCTTTCTCCACTGCTGTGCTGGGCTGCCCTCTCAGGGACACTGAGTGCCCCTGGTCCAGCCCCAGCTTGGTGACAGCAGTTACCTGGGCTAGTGGAAGGTGTCCCTGCCATGGCAGGGCGTAGGAAGAGATGGTCTTTAAGATCCCAAACCATTCTATGACTCTGGGCTATCCCATTCCTGGGGGGGACAGCAGGAGCCACAGCTCATGCCTACACTGGAGTCGAGCAGGGAGGACACCCAGCTGTGCCACCTCCCCTCCAGCCTCTCTGTGCTTTCCATTTTTGGCTGGGGAGAGAGGTCAGGGGGAATTCATTTTTGCTGCCTTAAACACAGGCAGGCTGATCTGTGAGGAGAACATTGCTGTGGTCATTAAAAGCAAACACAGCACGCTGACTCCCAGCATCAACATC
>JAWWLV010000158.1:16611042-16621415 GCA_035041135.1 Platyrinchus mystaceus | reverse complement strand
GCAGGCTGATCTGTGAGGAGAACATTGCTGTGGTCATTAAAAGCAAACACAGCACGCTGACTCCCAGCATCAACATCGACACAGAGGGGCAAGGGGAGAGCTGGCAGCCCTCCAGGGAGTCCAGGAATTTTCTGAACTGAGGACAACTGGCCTGTTTGGACGAGGTGAAGACACTCCCCAGACCTGCCTCAAGATAAAGAGTCCAGCCATACCCTGGAGAATAAGAGAAAGATCAAACCCCAAAATATCTATCCCCGAAACATAAATAATCAATGCAAGACCCTCAGCTGCATGAAAAGCACATTATTGGTCTCTACAACTCCCTGAAAGGAGTAGGGAGGTGGGTGTCAGTCTCTTCTCCCAGGTTATAAATGACAGGACAAGGACTCAAGTTGTGCCAGGGCAGGTTTAGACTGAATATTAGGGAAAACTTTGTACCAGAAAGGGTTTTAAAGCATTGGAGCAGAGTGCCCAGGGCAGTGGCAGAGTCACCATCCTTGGAAGTGTTCAAAAAACGTGTGGATGTGGCACCTGGGGACGTGGTTTAGTGGTGAACACGGTGGTTCTGGGTTGACAGCTGGGCTTGGTGATCTTTTCCAGCCCTAACAATTCCCTGATTTTATAATTCTATTCCCTTGGCTTCCCACCACCACTGCTGTTCCACCCGTTTTTCACAAGGCAAAGCTACACTGACCAGGTCTGGTGATGTTGGCAGCCCTGTGCTGAGGTCAGAATAGATGGTCCCCACCACCAGTACCTGGGGCATGAAAACCAGGGGCTGATTGAAGGACATTCCTCACCAGAACCCAGCAGGACTGGCCAGGCACCCTCAGCAGGGATAACAGCAGCGAGACAGAGGGTTTGCCCAAACTGGACAAACCCTGGAGCTCGTGGGCTCTTCTGCACCCCCAGCTCGGCTCACAACCTGGTGACAGAGGACACATCATGTCTGAGACACACCAAGGTTGAATTCTGGTGGGGGAAGGTCCCAGATTATCAGTATGTTAACAAAAAAGCACCTGCACCGGGCAAGACCAGGCAAGAAAGGTCAAATCTATTACATCAACTTCTATTTTGGCTGAAAAAACATATTCACTTTTAGCATTAAAAAAAAAAAAAAGGCTACTCCTGGGGTTATTATTTTTGTGGCATTTATGGGTAAAGCAGACCCCTGCAGTCTAGCTTTTCAGGAGTATTTTTGGATTTGCTGAGGCTCCTGGGGTGTCCAAAGCTAAAAATATTTTTTGAGTTTTTGTTGTTGCTGCCTCCAAAAATAAATCAAAACCAAATCCCCCAAACAGAATTTCACGAGGGGTTGTTTAAAGGTCAGTTTAAAGAGTCCTTACAAGATGGATTATCAGGTTTGTGTTAGAGCAGCATGGCCCAGAGCTTGGCAGGGGTCTGGGGAGGTCCAAGTGCCCCTTCTCTCTGCCAGCCCTCGTGCCCAGCAGAGCAGAGCCACCCATCCCTGGGCTGGAGCAGCAGTGAGAGCAAATAACAGCACAGCTAAGCCAAAAATCTCAGTGCCCCACAGGGCCTGAAGCTGCTGGAATTCCTCTGGGGTGTGTGTAAGCACTGGCATTGGGGAAGGAGAGGAGCACACGGAGAGGGAGCTGGGGAGAGGGAGGGGAGGGAAGGAAGGGTGCAGATGAGCTGCAGGAGCCATGGGGGGACATCACGAGTTCCCCCGAACAATCTGGTGTGTGCAGAGAAACTCATGATGATGAATTCTGACTACTGAATTTACATCTCTGAAACCAGCAGAGTAAGGGAAAAGGTTACACTCCTTTTTTTGTTTGTTTGTTTGTTTGTTCATTCTCTCAAGTGGCAGCTCGGATTAGAGCTGACACCAGAAGGATAAGCACTGAATCCTCGGCTAAATATTTCATTTCCACAGATGCTGACACCAATTTGGTGACAAAGAAACTCTTTTGCATTGGGTTTTTGTTTGTTTTGGTTTTGCTGGCTTTCATTTAGTTGGGGTTTTGTTTGGTTTGGTTTTGGTTGTTTTGTTTTTGGGTTTTTTTAAACACAGTTTTTAGGGGGACGTGGGAAAAGATAACTGAGTTCCCAAAAATCAACTTGGAACTGGAAGGAGACAAGTTACAAGAAAAAAAAAAAGTCTGAAGAAGTAAAACCACATTACCTCCGCCTTGGTCACAATTTTCATGATCTGCTTCATGCAAAGACCAAGGATTGCATTGCCCTAATTTGTGGCAAAGGAGAGACTTTCCACCAGAGGTGGGGTTCAAATTTAGGCAGGAGGGGTCATGGGAGGGCTTTCAGCTGGCTGTTCCCTGTGCTGGGACCTCAGAGAGCCCACCAGGGACACCCTGGGCTTTCCCAGGCCCTGCTCCTCTGTGGGGCTGCACATGTTGCTGCTGGGACAAACAGCAAAGGGCAGCTAAAGAAAGGAACGATGCTGAGGAGCCACAGCTTCCTTTTGTTATATTTCAGAGAATCACTAGAAAACTTCACCAGGGAAATAATGTTTATGCTTCAGTGCAGTGAGCAAAAGCATCTCATTTCCCTCCTCTGCCATTCAGGCTAAATTCAGCTCTCCCTGACACTGGTCTATTTGGAATTCATCCACTGAACTTATTCTGGATTTCCGCAGCGGCATCTGGGAGCAGAGCACGGCACCTTATTTATTTATTTATTAAGGCTATATGGGGTTGGAGATTTGCTCCTGCAGGAGGAAACTTCCTCAGCATTGTTTATGCTCGGCTGGGGAGGGCTCTGTGCTCCATCCCGAGGAGCAGAGCCAATTAGCAGAGACAGGGCTGCAGCATTCCAATCCTCCCGTGCCCCTGCCAAGCTCCAGCTCCCACAGACCTACCCAGGGTCTTTCCTGGCTGAGCAGCCTTTGACGTCGGTGCTGATGCTGAGGCAAGGGAGACACAGATGGATTAAAATAGCACAGCTATTATCAGCTTTGCTCAAAATTCCAGTTCAGTTTAAATTCGTTTGTCAGGAGGAGAAGAAAACCGACTTTTTCTTTGAGTGGTTATTCTCCCTCCTGGCTCCAGAAGCATCTCAGTGCCAGCAATAGCAGAGGCCAAGGCCTCACAAGAGAGGCACCACTTGGCTCCCAAGGATGCTCCCAAATTCCTTCCAAACACAAGCGAGTGCTGGTGGCTCAAGCTGCGTTTCACTGGACAGCAATGAGATACAAAGGGCCAACCCCATCCTACTGCCCCAATTACTTCTGAGGTAAGGAGCCAGCCCACACAAAGAGAAGTCCCACTGGCCTGCCCTGGTCAGAAGACAGTCTCTGAGCCAGGAATTGGAGTTCCAGTTTCATATTCATACTGGGGCAAGTGGCTCCCTCTCTCTTCTCCTCTGCTCACTTAGGAAAACAGCCATTAATGGTACCTTCCACTTTGCAAAAGGTGTTATCTCTGAATGCAATTCTCTCTGCAAGCTGGGATCTTATCAGATTGGTCTTTAGGAGCTGGCACATTATGTTTCCCTTACAAGCAAATTTAGGTACTGGGTGCTCCAGAGCTTGGCTACATCCAGGAGAACATCCCAGTTGTTAATTGGTCTAAACCATGAGAGTGACCCCAGTGTCTCCTTCTCACCCAGCTCTGCCTTCCTGCCTTCCCACACCGAGTTCCCACAGAGCCCAGGGTGATCCCAGACTGGGTTGGTTACCTCCTCTCCCTGTGGCTTCTGGAAAGTCCTTTTGCCACCCAAGGCTGCTCTCAAGCAGGTGACTTTGGTAACACTGCTGACATACCCCTCTGTGCTTCCATTGAGGTGTCTGAAGGGGGCAAAAAGAAGCTTTTGAGTGAGTTTTCCTTCAGGAAGACAGGTTGAAAACCCTCATGCCTTTCAGTTTAGACTTTGCCTCAGCAGCACCTCATTTTACAGCACTTTGAATTGAGATGATAAAAAAAATTCCTCCGCTGCTAGTCCAGCACATTTCCATTAAATATTTCCCTGCTGCTTTGGAGACCACAGGAAAGTGAGAGCTGTGTGTATAGTAATCTCTCCCCCACGTGTGGTTTCTTGTTCCAGTTCTTCCCACTTGTTCTGCCTGGCCGTTTGGCAGCAACACCCCAAACACGGCTGCACCCCCAAAGGGAGGCAGTCCTGGGAGCCTCCAACTAAGACACCCACCCCAGTGGAGGTATGGATGCTGCTTGCAGCTGCTTCATGCCTGTTTGACTGGGCAGCTGTTCCCAGGAGGATCTGGGGGCCACCAGCCAACCCTGCAGCTCGGGTCACACCTTCAGTGCAGGAAAAAGCACAGGAGGCGGCTTGTGGGCACCTCAGTGAGGGCAACCTGCTCCAAGGGCTTGGATCCCAAACTCTGGCTCTTGTTTCAAGCTAAATTCCCAGCTCTTTGGGAAGCTTATTTAGGAGCAGAAACCTCTGGCCTCACCCAGCCTACCCCAAGCCTGAAGTAGGAACAGCAAGGGAGCAGCTGGGCTGGATTCAGTGTCACGCTGCTCCCCCGGTGCTCAGGTCCCACAAGGGCTGGAGAAGGTTTCCAGATCTGAAACCACCTACCAGCCCTCAGTGTGCCTGTGTGAGAGCCACTTTCTGCAGCTGGGTTTTGGCCACCAAGGGGAAGAGACTTGGTGCTGGTCCTGCCCTCCTCCTGGAGTGGCACAGCCCCTTCCTTGGGTACTTCAGACCCCAGGGTGACAGCTGCTAAATGGCAAAGAAATACTGTCACCAGTGCCCACCATCTCGCATCCTGGGCATGAAAGCACTTGTTTCCCACCATCCCCAAGCAGGGAAGTAACAGGAGTGGGATGATGTGACTCAGAGGCAACTGCTCCTACTGTCCCCAGCTTGTGAGCAGGACATGGCTGTGCTGACAGGCAGAGACCCAGCCAAGGAAGAGGAATGGGGAAACAGGGAGAAGCATGCATGGAGGAGGACAAACCATCCCAGACAACAGCCAGTGCATCCACAGTACCTCTGCTGTAACAGCTACAGGCTTCCCCAATTGACCCCTTCTCTCCTCTCCCTCCTCAACTCCGCTTCCCCACGCCCTCCACCAGGATCAGAAGATGGTTTTCTTTCTCCTTCCCCCCTTTCTCGTGGTAAATCTTGCTGAATTCGTGAAAAAAAAACCCCAAACCAAAAAGACGAGCACATTTCACACATAGCTGCCCATCTCTGGAGACCATTGGAGCGAGAGCAGGAGCTGCAGCACGGGGCACTCTGTGGCAGAGCCCCTGGGACCCCTCCTGCCCTTCCCTGGGGATGGGGCTGCTCTGCTGATGTGCTTGGCTGGCCACGAGAAGGGTTCATTAGTGACAGAGGCCATGGTGGAGGCAGTGCACCCCTTGCTCCCTCTCCTCTGCATGTCTGAGCAGGGATTCACCTCCTCTCAACCCTTTCAGAGCCTTCCCTGGTCTCCAGCTGGAGACAGACCCTTCCCTGCCATCCACCCACCCCAGTCCTGCAGCCCACCAGCAGCGTGTCCAGGAAAGGGGGATTCAGGATGGGGAGGGAGCCTGGGTTTTTTTTAAATTTGTTAAGTCCTGCAGCTGCTTCCAGGTAAGATGTGGAATGTCTGCCCTCCTCCAGAGCCTGTCAAGGAATCTGTAGAGGATTGCTGGAACCCTTCTCTGAGGAGGGGCTGTCAAGGACCACTTGCCCTCACGTGACTTGCTGCACCCCAGGCTCTCTCTCTGCTGGTCCTCCCTGTGCTCTGCAAACCCCTCTGACATGATTATTAAGGCTTTTGCTGGCTCTGCTCCCTGCTGTGCTGGCATCACCTCCTTGGATTGCAGGTGTTCTCTGGGCCTCAACTCTCCATAAAAAAGGAAGGGGTAACATGTCACCTTGTCAACAGGCTGGGATGGGAACAAGCAGAAGGAGCAGTCAGCTGCTTAAAAGATGAATTCAGCAGACAGCAGTGATTTTGCTCAGCTCCCCATCACTGCTGACCACAGCTTTCTGTGAAGCAGAGCTGACAAAGTAAATTTTGGGTGGGAATAGCAGCATTTGGCCATAATGGCAGTTGATGCTGCTCCTTTTGTGATGCTGGTGCCTCAATGCCCCTGAATCCTGACCCCACCATAGAGCTGCTGGATGCTGGAGCGGGGCCCAAAGCAGAGCTGACACCAGGAGCAGGAATACACCGGACTTGTGGACTGGCCCCATCACTGACTGCTGTGACATGACATGTGCAAGACTCTTCCCCAGACACCACTTGTGCATGAAGAAATCTCCACTCTGTGCATGTCAGAGAGCTTATTTCCTTCCCTTTCACTGTTCCCTCGGGTGAAGCATCTTGCTGATTTGGGGCAGCTACACGGGTGTGCTAATTGCTGCCCACATCTACCTCAGGAATGCAAACCACGGGCTGCTGGTGGCTTGTATGGGGGTATGTGAAAAGACTGCCGTGGTAGCTCTTCATCTGCCCTCTCCAAAGACCAGACCTTACCCTGGAAAAGCATCTGCTGCTCTGAGGCAACACTTCTTTCGCCACACAGGAGCTGCAAAAACATGCAAACCCTTGACCAACTCTTGACCATCCAGTTGAAATCCCAGAGCTGTTGCAACAGAGCTTAAAAAGTAACCAGGGGAGAGGAAAACAGGATTATCACATCCCTATGCAAAGGTTTGTTCCCTATGCAGGAAAGACCCCTGCTTCCCACTCATCCCAGCTTTGGAGGAATTGCCCACACTGTTTTGATTTGGAGTTTCCCACCTCTCTCCCTCTTTTCAAATCCCTGGGCTTGCCACACCTTCTGCACTGAAAACAAAGCCATAAAAGAAATTAGAGGAGAAAGGGAAAAGACAGCCCACTGATCTCCCAATTAGCACAGAGCACTTAAGCAGTCAGAACTTTGCATTTTAATTGTAATCACTCCAAACACAAAAAGCTGAAGTGACAAACCCCACAGCTAATTCCAGTTGATTAAATAACTCCCCATCCCAGCGCCTGTGTGTGTTTGCAGTTTAATTCCTCGGCCCCTGGACACAGCCCAGCGATAAAGGCAGCGTTTTATTTTTACTCTCCTCCACTCAAATCAGTTTGCTTCGCTGAATCCTATTCCAGAGCTCTTTCCCCTGGCCTGGACCGTGTCCTTGGGTATTGTGGTGCCCAGCACTGAAGGCTGGAGGTGTGGGGTGAGGAGCAGGTGAAAAGAAGCCAGCACAGAGTTCACAACATCCCACAATAACTCAGGTGGGAGGGAGGTCTGCAGGTGCCTGGTCTAACCTTCGACCAAAGCAGGAGCACTTTTGAAGACAACTTAACTAGTTCAGGTCTGTCCAGCCAAATAATGGGCATTGAAAGCAGAGAGACCCCACAGCCTACCTGGGCCTGTGATTTGATGGCTAACTGCTTTCACTACGGACATTTTTTCCTTTTATCTAGTAGAACTACTTCTGTTGCAATTCTGCCTCTCATCTTCTTACTGTGAAAATTAATTAGGACCGAATTAAATCAGCAAGCAGGTGCAAGGACCCAAGAAGAGCTCTTGATCCTCTGTGAAGAGCGAGACTTGTGGAGCAGCCTCAGCTCCGAGCAGAACAGACCCAAACCACGCCACAGACCCAGAAATCCTGGGGACTGAGCTCCACATCAGGATGTGTGTAGCTATGCACACCAAGACACAAGGCTCTCGAGAAGCCTTCCCCAGGCCTTCCCCAAAAGGGGCTTCTCCTTCCAGTATTCAGTACGGACACAGTGTTGGATCTTCTGAGATGGTCAGTGCGCTCTCCCCACCTCCTACATGACACAGTGCCACCTGCTACCCCTTTACACACAGGGATTCTCTATTTCTCTCCATCTGAGCCTGATGTTCTCTCCCTCCAGGAACAGACACCCAAGGCAAAATCAGGATGGAGATCAAAAATGATGACGTTTGTCAGCAGCTGAATTGACATCACCACAGCAACACTGTGTGTGGAAGGACATGGAGCAGGGAATAGCATATGTATCACCACAGTGCAGAAGGAGTTGTGTGAAGAGGAATCCAAGGCTGGGGCTCCACATGGTGGGTCAGGCTCTTTCCATTAATGTCCCTGCATCAGGTCCTGAAGGTAGAATCCCAGGATCATGGAATGGCTTGGGTTGGAAGGGACCTTAAATCTCCTCTAGTTCCAACCCCCCTGCTGTGGGCAGGGACACCTTCCACTAGACCAGGTTGTTCAGAGTCTCATCCAACCCAGCCTTGAACACTTCCAGGGACGTGGCACCCACAGCTCCCCTGGGCAACAGGATGTCAGGGGACATTATGTACAGAAGCAGGATCAAGGTGTGGACCTTTAATTGTGAGGCTGGCAATTCTTTTGCAAGGTCCTGACTGAGAAAGCTGGGACAGACAGGGGGAAGAAAAAGAGCTGCGGAAACTGTGTGAGACTAGCACAGAGCCCTGCCACACATTCATTAAACCAGGCAGCAGGGAAGCAGTCAGGAGGTGTAAATCTAATGTGACATTCCATAGGAAACTCCTCCTGCAGTGGAATCTGAGGGGCACAATGCCTGGGACCCCACTGCTTCATGACTAAATGTTGCTCTGGGGTAATCGTGGACCTGCTCAGGAGGAGCTGGTTGCTGAAGGACCCAGAGGACCGAAGGTTTGCATGACCTCTCTGGTCCCCTTGTTCTTGCTGCTTCCACACAGGAGCTGGAATGAAATGTCAAGTTGGTCTTCAGAGCTCGGAAGCAACGAGGAGCTTCTGCTGCTGTAGGGAGTTCACACGGGGATATTTCTTTTTGCTTATTGTCGCTTTGTAAATTAGTTCTTTTAATCAAAGTGTTCTTTACCTAAAAACAATTCCTGGAAGCAAAAGCACGAGTAGATGTGAGGGCTCTGCCCTCCTCTAGCAGACATCCCTGTCGAGTCCTGCAGCTGGGGGTGGTGTTGCAGAGCTCATGCCAAGGGAAAAGCGGGTTCCTGGTCGTTGCTCCCCAGCAGGAGAAGGGATGCACAATGTCACCTCAGCCCTACTTTAAACTCTGCAGGTTCTCAGCTGCACTCGGGTCTTGCACAGTCAAAAGCGCACTTCAACCGTATCCCCCTCCTGTAGAAGGGGTGGCTGGAACTCTTTTTGTTTAATAAAGTGTGTTCCAGGATAGCAAAGCCCAGAACTTCAGTGGGCAACGCTGAACTCTCATTTCCTCCTGCAAGCAGGGCTGTGCTCACGCAAACACGCTATTTTCTGTTAGTCAAAGTGAAGGAGCAATTCTCACAGAAGGGTGGGAGATGCAGAGTGTATGGCTTTACACTGAATCAGATATTTCATACAGTAGGCTTAATTCTTTTTTTAGCCTCATAGGAAGAAAAGAAATGAAGAAACCAAGTAGCCTCACAGAACTGGGGCAGGAGGAAAAATCCCAACGTAGGCTCAGCAGTTCGGGTCAGGATGTGGACTCAGCTCCCTCCTCTGCCCACAGGGGTTGGAGGCAGCAGGTTCCACATCTCTGGGCTGGCCAAGGCATACCAGGCTGCTCCACCCCTCCCCTCCCATTTCTGTGGCTTTCCAGCTTACATGAGCAACCAAATGTTCACTGTTGAGGAAGGTAGAGGCACCCCCAGAGCATGTTCTCCAGCATCATGCAGGGAGAGGGTTTGACCTTGGCCTAAGAAAGGACCAGGAAATGGTAGGAAGCAGACAGGCTCAATTCTCCCTTTGTTATTGTCTGTAAGGCATTTTTGGCTGTGTTCAGGGAAGTTCATCACCTGTGGGAATGTCATGAGATAGCCCTGTGCACCATAAAGAAAAGGATCAAAGGAGACTGCTGACCAGGGGGAAAAGGAAAGCACCTGCACACCTCTCCCCTGCTCCCTGCTAAGTGTAGAGAGGGACCAAGTCTCAGGAAAAGACCACATTTACTGCTCAGATTCCTCCCTCCCCAGACCAGCACCAGGCATTCAGACTTCCAGCACACACACTACAAAGTGACCACATCCAGGGGACAAATCCTCTGCCAAGGTCCCTGAAAACGGCTGTTTGGTCTACAAAGGACTGAGGAGTGACCCAGGCACTTGGCCCTATTGATCCCTCAGCCTCTGATTAAGCAGGAGGACAGAACTCCCTGTTGAACACGGCTGGAGCAAGGAAATCAGGTGCCTTTCAGTGATAGAAGACTTTGTTTGCTCCAGTCTCCCTCAGCCCCCTTCCTTCCCTCTCACTATTGCGTTTACAGCAATAAATCATTCAATTAATTTGCCTTAAGGGGAAATACAAACCCCATGTAGGTAATGGATTTCTAGGGACAGAAACCCAAATCAATCAGTGGAGCTCACCATTCATTCATCTACATTAGCAGATGCATTTGCCTGCCCTTCAGGCCCCGACCCCCAGAAGTGCAATGCCTGCAGGAGTCACACATGGCAATTCCCAAAGCCCCATTTTCTACCACTTCATGAGCACAAAGACAACAGAGTTCA
>JAWWLV010000158.1:16570618-16592571 GCA_035041135.1 Platyrinchus mystaceus | reverse complement strand
TGAGGAGGATGTTACCGTAAGGGTCAACCTAGAACGGGGGAGACAGAGAGAAAGGTAGTGGGGGTGTCCTGTGCAGGGATTCTGAACTGTTTTCTGCGTAACAAAACCACTGATGGGTCATTTGTGAGCTCTGGACATGCAGCATTTGAAAGCGTTGTCCGCTGCTGCTGGAGTCGAAGGACCAGCCACGAGTGCTTGCAGCCCACTTTTGAGTGGGGTGCTGTGATTGTGCCAACACGGTAGGACCACGAGCCACAGGGACGCTTTTGGGTACACCTGCCCCATGCAAGAGGACAAGTCCTGATGGGACTGGTTTGAGGATGATGAAAAAAAAAAAACCATCAAGGAGAAAAAAATTCCCAGTCGCCACCAGGCAAGGGGAACCGGAGCTCGTCTCTCCTGATGAGGACAAAGGCTGCTCCACAGCTCATCTGGGACAGAATGAACAGTGGAGAGCCCGAATCCTCCTGCCACAATGAAAGTAGGGGACAAACCTGCTCTCTCACCCTCTTCTCCTCGTAGCGGTGGCGCTCGTTGTTGGCCTTGCTGATCCGCTCGCTCTGCTTCTTCTGCTGCCGGGGCCCTCGCCCGAAGAATATGTAGTTGACAAAAGCGTATTCCAGGAGCGCCAGGAACACAAAGACGAAGCAGCCCATGAGATAAACGTCGATAGCCTTCACATAAGGGATCTTGGGGAGAGTCTCCCGCAGGTGGGTGTTGATGGTGGTCATTGTAAGTACCGTGGTGACCCCTGTAAGGAGAGGGTGAGTGCTCTGTTACCAAGGTGGGATGGTTTCCTGAAATGCCACTCTCAGCTCCCCCGTTCCTCCCTCCTAGCTGGACAACCTCGGGAGGGATGGGAGAAGTGCAACTGGGGAGAAAATCCTCATTATTCTAAGCCCAGTACTGTATTGTCTGTATTTAGGCTGCAATCTAAACATCCAGAAATCTGAGGCAAAGGAAAGGGAAATAGAATGTTCCCCATGGCTCCACTAAGAGCTGGACAGATTGCAATGGAGACCTAGGGCAGAGGCAAAGATGACCTTTTTGACTGTAGGAGAAGGTAAATCTGGAGATGAAGTGACCAGAAGAGCAGAGTTTCCTTCTTTGGAGTTTTTAAAGCATAAGTGAGATAGAGGACTGTCAGGAATAGTTTTGGGAGAGCTGTTCCAATTCTGATTTACAATGTTTTTCTTGTCTTTTCCTTCGAATCCAGATGTCAGAAAACATTCACCAGCTGCGCATCTCACGTCCACCCTCCTGCTTGTGCTTCCACTGTGCCAGCAGTGTCTGCCATGGTCTCTTTTTCTTCTCTCACTGATTGTACTCTTGTCAATGTAACTTACCTTTTTAATTTACTGTGTTCTTCTTCTTCCCTCCCTGTCTCTCTGCTCCAGCCTCTCCAAGCAAGCACAGCCAAATCACCTATTTCACAAACCACCCCTCCCCTCTGAGTCTTCTCAAACTCTGTCTTCTCCTAGAGCTAATTTAAACCCCAACCTTTTCTGTAAGACCTGTGCTGCATTGCCTCTCTGAGCCTTTTTCCACTCACAGATCTAATCCTGCTCCCTCCCTACCTCTCCTATCACCTCTGAACTTTATATCATGTTGTACAGCCCCATTCTCATATGCCAGTCATCCTTTCTTTCTCCTGTTCCTTCTACAAAATGCTCATCTCCAATCCATCCCCACTTCCCTTCTGTTGCTTAAAAGACCTCTTTTTTTTCTTCTCATAGGAAAACATTGTTATTAGGGGACCTATGTGCTGAAGAAGAACTTTATCTACTGGCCCACATTTGCCTTGGCTATGAAGGTTTTCAGCTACAAAAAGTGTCTGTAAGAGGCCTAAACTATCGTGAAAATGTGTAATGCCCCTTCCCTCCTTTGCTTCATCTTTTAGCCATTCACATGCTGCTCTTTGGCCGCCCACCTTCAGCATTTATCATCCAGCTAACCAGTCCTGGCACAACTGTGGACAAAAATGTGCCCAGATTTGTCTTCTTAAGAAAACCAGCACAAACCAGAGCGAAGGAACCGGTGTGCTCGTGGCACGTCAGAATCCCACATCTCTGAGGATCTGTGACCATCCTTTGTTTTGTTCAGGGAATTTAAACTCCTGTGGTAGAACTTTTACTGACTCAAATAAAACAGATTCCAGCTTGGGAAGTACTAATGCTTCTAAACCCAAACCCATAGCTCAGAAATTTAAAGTTTGCTCTCAAGGAAAAAAAAAACATCCATTGGGGATGACAGCTTTGACAGATCTATGGGCTAAACTGCTGCCTCATAAAGAAAAGGTATTTTCTTTCTTACAGGTGGAAACACCTTCTCTGACACATAATGGAAAGGTACATACCCAGGGCCACTCGTGCAGCAGAAGCATCGTAATTGATCCAGAAGGAGACCCAGGAGAGGATGGTGATGAGAATAGATGGCATGTAAGTCTGCAGGATGAAGTAACCAATGTTCCTCTTAATCCGGAAACTCAAGGACAGGCGCAGATACGAACCTGCCAATGACACATCAAAGGGAGACGCTGTTTGAGAGGAGGGCAAGGCTGTATTGATGGTAAGAGCTTAGGTTAGGAACTGAAATTTTATTTGGAAAATGTTCTCAGGAGGCAGGAATAACGAGAAATCTCTTTTTCTCTTCATTTGGTTATGCAGACTCATCAGTTTTTGAAAGCGGTCTCTTCAGAATCTGCTCAGTTGTCTCAGAATATTAAGAAGAAAGAAACTACATAAGTTACATTATTATATCAGACACCATGGGAGAAGGGCTGTTATTATGGGACCAGCCAATTTGATAGAGGCTTACATGGGAGACTTTAACCCTATATCTGGGTGCCATGAGATGATTTTCCAATGTTTCATGTGCTACCTTTGCCTCCAAACAGCAATGAAGATCTGAATCATATTTTTCCCATGCTGTTCTAAAAATGGGTTATGGTCAGGCTGGGCAAATTCATATGCAAATAGAGTGGTGTTAGTTAATCTGTAGGTCTCTTTTTTATTATTTTCAAGTTGTTGCAACTTCCTCCTAATCTTTTAGCAAACCTAATGAGGATAGTGAGGACAATAAGTACTTTTACAGTCCTTCCTCTGGAGCAGGCTAATTTTGACAGAGCCTCTTTCCTCACTGTGAAACAAAGTCCAAGTCGTTCTTCCTTCCCACCTCTGTCCCTTAGGCAACACAGCAGCCTGAAACATGGGTTTAATTCTGGTTTGGCAGCTAAACTAACAAGATAACAACAGATTTTAATGATCAAGGAGGCAGACTGGGGATAAGGAGGTATTGTCTTCTCACCACCATGTGCCACTTTCGTAGCCTGAACACAATATCTCACCAGTCTTTTTTTTGGAAGGTTTTACCTATTTAGACTGCGAACTTCTTCTGGAGGAATACAGCCTCTTGTTGTGGGTCTCTGGATTGCCATTGCAATGGGGCCCTGCTCTCAGCATGCCCCAGAGACACTGTTGTACAACATCACCATCTGCCACCACTGCTGATACGCTCAGGCTGTGATTTCACGGCATTTCAAAAATCGTCCTGTTTAACAGGTGTGGGGCATTGCTGTTCTGGCAGTGAACCCTACACCACATCAAAGTGAAGACAGCAACCAAAATCCAAACCCCTCTCCAACTTGCCAGCTGGCAGCGCCTGAATCATCCCAGGTATTCCCACCAAATCTTTTAATTGCCCTGTACAGATGGGTTTGCATCATTTCATAGGCCACTTGCTTTTCAATGGAGATATTCTTCTTCTTACTATTGCACCTACCTTAGACCCAGGTGTACACCCCCAGAAAAATTAGATAAAGGCTGAGAACCTTCCCCAGAGGTTCTGCTTTGAGCCCAGTTGATGTTTTGACTTAGAAAGGAGAACAAATGCAGCAAAGAAAACAATCCTGTGATTTTTGAAGAGGAGCAGCCAGAAAAGAAAACAAAACCAAGGAAAGTTGGCAGGCCCAGAAGATGCCTCTTTTCTAAAGGAACAGAACCCTGTGTTGAAGCCTAGATCCTAAGTTAGTGCCTCAGCACCTGAATGAGAGGAACAACCACGTTGGCACTGATCAGCAGCAGGTTTGCCCGCTCCATCCCTTCACTGGAGACTCACCAGTGGTGAAGACCACTTCCCTGCTGACCAGCCTCTGCTCGATGATGGTGAACTGGGGCAGCTCCAGCACCTCCATCCCTGTGACAGCAGAATCATTTCCTTGCCAGAAGAAGACAATGTCATCAACTGTGTAACCATCTGCAGAGAGGAAGAACCACAGAGGGAGATATAAGCTGACAAGCTGGACAAGATGACACCCCCCCCATTTTCACTCAGGTGATCTGGAAAAGGATCCAAAAGAAAGTCCACACCATCAGACAGCAAGCCTAGACCCTCCCTCTCCTGTACTCTTCTTCTTCAGCTGAGCTTGGCAGTACAGTCCCCACGAGAGGAGGAAAATATTGGTCAGAACACCCACTACTGGCTAGAACTCAGGAGAAAAAGGCGAGACACGGCCCATCAAACCTTGACTTGTGCTACATAATCTCCATGGCTGACATGACAGGGACTTGTGCACCAGAAGCCTCTGTCAAATGCACCAAACACAGCATTTTGCTTTTTAAAAGCTGCCTGCTTTTACCAGGAGGGGGAGACCACACAATACAGACTGGTGGGGACTGGGTAAACAGGGCACTGCACTATTAAAAATTCCCAGAGAGAGAAAGATCTACAACAGCAGTTGAAAAGAAGTTTGAAGATCAGAGCACCTTCCTCTTCTAAGTAATTTCAGTTGAAATTGGGATCCGAGAAGTGGGCAGAGTCTCTGAGATTGGGGGCTGCTCTTACCAAGTACTGGCTGATGAAGGGCAGTAATGGGAGAAGAGAGGAAGGGGAGTCAGGCTTGGAACAAATATTCATCCTTTGCATTTCAGGGTAGTGGGTTTGCTGACTCAGCCAAAGGTCCAGCCTCTTCCTTTAACCCCAAACTATACATGCCAGACAGGGCTGCATGGGCTGGAAACACTGAGGAACCCCCAGGATGGTCTGGACTCGTGGCAAATGAGGCCAAAGAGGATGAAACCATCCAGCTCCCCTCCCATCAGCGTGATGTTCACTGCCTTTACTGTTGCCCTTGTGGGCAAGGATTCATCTCCACTTGTGGCAAGCTGGGTTTAGGAGCCCTGTGGCTGTTGCTGCACAAGGGGTGGCCTCTCACACCAAGTGAAGTGCAGAGCTGCACGGGAGCACCTCTGGGTGCAGGGGGCAGTGGGATATGCACAGGCTGTGGTACAGCAGGGTGCAGGGCTCACCTGTGCCCACAGACAGCCTGTGTTCAGCACCTGCACTGCAGCACAGCAGCCTGGCTTATCCACTGGCTGGCAGTGCCCAGCAAGGCTGACATCCACTAAGCAGGGCTGCCACCAAAACCAGCACCAGTGGATTAGTGGGATCGAGGGAATGAAGAGCGGTTGAATGTAACATGAAGGAGAAATTCTTCTCCCCAGCCCTGGGGGCCAAGGGTTACCCCAGATCAGAGCTGAACCTTTGAGGATGGTCTCATTCTGCAGCTCCAGAGTGGACAAAGGGCTCAGCAATCTGCTCTGATCTCAGAGCTGACCCGGCTTTGAGCTGCGGGCTGGACTAGAGACATCTCGAGGTCTCTTCCCAAACTGAATTATTTGATGACTGTGCAGTCTCCAAGCCCACATCCTGTGCTCTCAGTCATTACCACGCTTATTCATGGGTGCTAAAAAAATAAAACCAATCTTCCAAATGCCATGCCACATCTGCTTCTGATGTAAATCAGCTAAGCCAGGGCTCCACCTCTTCCCCCAGTTGGCATGCTCCTGCTCCCACAGCAGTAAGTGGTAAAGCCCCCACACCCATGAGCCCACCCTTGGGTTATCCTCTCATCTGCTGCAGACACTGGGGTGTCACAAGACGTGTCCCTGCCTCTGTACCCCAGCTTTGTGCACAGGAACAAGGTGCAGCATCTCTCCCAGAGCACTCAGACCCAGGGTGGGAAGCAGCAAGAAACAGCCAAGTCCCCCACTCCTCCCAGTGGCTGATTCCAGCAGCTCCAACACTCTCACAGCTAAAAACACCGTGTGCAATTTTACATCCAAACTCGTCTGGCTCAGACTTTCAGGCTCTGATGGTTGCTCTGAATTTCTCCACGAGGTTCCCAAGCCCTTTTCCACCCAGCGCTCCCCCTCTGCAGAGGTGCACCCAGCCTGTAAACAATTCACCCCTCCACCTCCTTTGCAGTAAACAAACCAGATTGAGCTATTGAGGTTTCTCACTGCAAAACATCTGCTCCAGCCCTTGAACCGCTTTTCAGCATCTTCCCTCAACCTCTCCCCATTTTTCGACTTCCTTTCTGCATTTTGGAACCCAAATACAGACAGAGCCCCTTTTCCCCCATCTCACCAGCGATGTGTTCAGGGGGCAGTGGATTCTCTGCTCTGGCTCAGGGCTCCCCTGGTTTATCTGAGCAAGGCTCTCTCACTCCAGCCCTTGTTGCCAGAGCCCTGCCACGACCCCTCCCGCCGTGGTGCTCAGGATCCGAACACATTCCGGACGGATTCAAACCGGGAAGGATTCAAACGTGCAGCGACCAAGCCCGGCACGCTGCTGTCTTCATCATCCACAAATTTAACAGCAGTGACTTCAAATTTACTTCCTGAGCAGCAACGCAAATGTCAAATTACGGTAACTAATTTTAGGAGGTTTTGCAGTTAACTAGCTCTGTTCCATTTGTTCGCTGACCTGCTGGTACTGGGCACCAATTTTTGTATTTTTGGGGGTTTTTTTATGGCGTTATGCAATATGAAATCAAACGCGTTTCTCGGGAAGCCATTTCTCAAAAGTGTTTCAAAAGGGAAAGGTTGTTCAGTCTAAAAATAAAGGCTTTGCTTTGATTTCTAGCTTTAAAAAGAAAACCAAATTTCCATTTTCCTCTTAAAAGGTAAATGAACTTTCGCAAAGACAAGTCGTTTCAATCTGAAATAACAAAAAGTATTGATATGACGTCTTAAAATGTCAGATTAACAGCCTGTTTGCAGCCTGCCTCATCAGGTTTTTGTTGAATCCTGGCACACAGATGGGCAGGGGTATATGTGGCGAGGGCTATTTTTGGGGTAGAGGGATGGGATCAACAGGCAGTGCCAGCACTGGCTTTTCTGCTGCAGGGAAGTGCCTCGAGCTGCTGTGGGGCAGGAGACCCCATCTGCCAGCTGCTGCTTCACAAACCCAGCACCCCTGCACCACAAAAGGGCTATTTCTCTGAGGTTTGGGTTGGTTCTCTTTTTAATATACTTTGGGGTTTAATCCAGCCATAAGACGACCATTATTCCAGAGTTGTGTGGTCTTGGAAGCAAAGAAAATGGAGCCCTGCAGGTTTCGAATGTGCAAGTAAAAGACAAAAGCTCTGAGGAAGGAAACAACTGAATCTCTTCCTCTCTGCCTGGATCTCAGGAATATTGTAAGGAATCGTAGCTTCAACTAACAAATTGGCTTGACATGACCCATTAAGAACAAAATCGCAACAGGGGGAACTGTGGGTAATTCTCTGCCTTCTGTTTTCTTGGTTGTACTGTAAACTATTCTCAGAATGCTCAGGAGTGCCAGGAACGACATGACATGGCATTAGTGCCTCCAGCAGGACCTCATTTCCACCCCATTACCCGCCACGCCACGCGCTGTGGTGGCAGCACATCCCGAGGCCCAGGCAGGACGGGCACGGCCACACGGCACCTTCCCCCTGTGGGACCTCCTGGATGGGAAAAGCAACTCCCTGATAATCCCCACTGAAGCTGCACCAGCGTTAACTGTGAGATCTGCTGCTCTGGACCACTCCTGGAGGGATCCTGCCGTGCATTTTGATGAGGGAGAGCAGGACCTCCTCTGCCAGCACAGCTGGAAGAGGATTTCCGTAGGAGTCAAGGGAAGATCCAGGCAGGGAGGGACTGTGGGAGGGCTCAGGTCCCACATCCCACACAGAGTAGAGCCAACCCCAAGTGAGGACAGGTTCCCAGGGCTTCCTTAGGGCTAAGGGAGGCTTCCACCCCCCTCCTGAGAGTGATTTTAACGCCCAGCCTGCTGCTGCAGCTACGTTTCCCTGGGCATTCCCCCCATGAGGTCCCCCCCAGGATAAAGTTTGGATGAGGGAGCCTGGTCCTGCCCCAGGGAGGCACCCCAGGAGCGGGAAGCTGTGGCTGGGGCGGGTGGCATCGGGTGGCACCGCGAGGCATACGCACAGCTCTCGATCTCCAGCGTGCAGTTCTGCTGGTCCAGCGGGTACCTCCGCAGGTCCATCATGCAGGCGGCCGTGGTGGTGATCCTGAAAGGAGAAATGAAGGGGGGGGGGGGAAATCAGTTGTGTCTGGGTTTTTATTTACAAAAAAAAAAAAAAAAAGGAGAAATGAAAGGCAGGAGCGAAAGTCAGGCAGCATTTGGGGCTGCTGTTTCCCTGGAAACCAGGGAGATCCGTGGTTGGAGGTGTGCGGGGAGGGGGGCTGGATGCAGCTCACCCCCCACGGCACACGGCATAAACCCTCCGTGACTCACGTCAGCGAGGCAGCATCTCTATTAACCAGGTGGGGAGGGATCTGTGTTCCTCCTCTGTCTCCCCCTTGGGAGAGACAAAGAACCCGGGATTAGGCAGAGCTATGGCTGGGGGGGAAGAGGAGAGGCATGTCCGTATGTGAGAGGGAGAGAGCCAACACCCTGTCCGTGAAGCAGATGATGTATCGATTAAACCTCCCAGCAACGACCTGTGGAGAAGAATATCCGACCACATCATCGCCCCCCTTGCTGCCCTAGCTGCCCCAACGACCCTACACTGCACCCACTTTGGCACTGCCACATCCAAAGCCCAGACCCCACTGGCAGAGCCCTCCTGCTCCCGTGGGCTCCGCTAACGGAGTCACTCGTGCGCAAACGACTGCGCGGTGGAGATTCACGAAAGACACACGGGGGTGTGTGTGTGCAACCCCCTGAAAAATAACTGGGTGGGGGGGAGAATGAGGGTGGGTGTTGCTTTGGGGGTGTTGGAGCACGGGGTGGGGGCAGAGCAGCACAGGGGTGAGGTTCAGATGAGGATGCGAGGAGCGTTGGTGTGCGTTGCATGCTGTACATGCGGGAGCATTGCTCTCTGGGATGGGGAATTTTGGGGTGGGATAGATAAGGCACAAGGGCAAGGGCAACTCGACAGCCTGGCAACACCACCCTGCAGTTGACAGGCTGCCCCTATTTCTCAAATATATTGCTCCCTCGCCCCTTAATGCAGTTTTCTTCCTGTGCGATATATGTGTGCAGAGTGCTGAAGAGGGGGGAGAGATTGGTGCATTCTCCCCCTATTTTTTTCAATTAACCATCTGGAAGGCATTAATCAAGCTACACATTTTTTACTATGTGGGCATAACCAGTGAACTGTTAACGAGAAAGCCTCATCTTCTGAGCCCTGTGGCCTGGGAGAGAGGAAAGACAGGGAAAAAGAAAAACAAGAAAGCAGAGAGAATGAGATGGCGAACCAGTGAGAAAGAAGAGGGAAAAAAATAGAAAAAAACATCAATGGTAGGAAAAGAGACCAGAGAGGGGGAGGGAATGGGTGAAGCTGGACAGAAAATTGGAAATGGGAAGGGGGGGAGGAGGAAGGTGGGGGAACAAGCACCCATGGGAGAGGGCTGCCCCAGTGGGGGTATCGGGGCAGGGGCTGTGGCAGGGCAGGCTGGCAGCCCCGCAGAGCTGCTGGCTCTTTAAGAAATCTCGTGTGCTAAATTTATCTTCTCTGCTGTCTGTGAAGTCTGTTTGTAGGAGATGAAGCCTTGAGGAGAGCCTTTGCCACTGCCTGCCGTGCTATAAATAGATCCGAAGAGACGAAGGGAATTTATATATATCCTCACTGGGTCTAGATACAACACTGCAACTGCCCTCTCTCCGAGCAGGGGGCCCAGGCGAGCTCTCAACCCTTTTATCTGTAATGCAGTTGGGGTGGAGGAGAAAGCTCAGAGGGGGAGAAGGATGACAGGACAAGAGCCACTTAAAAATCGCCACCACGGCTTCGGGATTGCATGTACTGCTTTTACAGCCTCCCAGCTTGGCACCTCTAGGAGGGCACCTGGAAACACAACGCCTCTGCCACCCTAATCCTCCTGGGCTGGGGTAACGGGGCACAGGAGACCACGGGGTGGGGAGGGGGGTGGAGGCAGATGAAAAGCACACCCCGGGGGGAGCTGCAACCTTGCCAGGAAAGCCCAAGGTGGGAGGTGCAGAGCCCATCCTGGCCGGGCACCGAGACCAAGGAGTCGTGCACGGCTATGACTCATCCCCGATGCCGCACACAGCACTCGCTGTGGATATTATACTGCACCCCTGGGAAATGGCAGCTACAAATGCATTTGCCTGTTTCCCCTAAAGTGTGAGATGCCAAAGATGTATTTAAATGAAAATTTTCCACCCCATTTGTGGACCCCCCCCACCGTGGGCTAAAACCTTTCCGCAGCGCCCATCCCAAAATTGCAGCCTGGCTGGCTAAGTTGGCCGCTGGAAGGACATCCAGGGTTCCGCCCTTTCTGCTCTGAGAGGGGCCCTCTCTCGCCAGGATTCGCTTATCACCTGCAGTGCTGGTTGGAGATGCAGGGTGTGACACAGTGAGATATGGCTGCCACCCTCCATGCACCAAACCCTGCTCCCGGCAACGGCCGGCATAAATCCAGAGCCACTCCAGCGATTTTTGCAAGATCACTCCAATTTGTATCAGCAGAGATTTACATCAGGGCAGAATTTCTCCCTGTTGATCCAAAAAGAACAGAACCACGGGGCAGGTAGGACAGAAAGGAGAAAAGCAAGATGAAGAGGACACCTGTCCTCAAAAGCTGGGTAATTTCTTTTTCCTTCTGACTAAAAAGGGTGGCTGTATCCACACCATGTAGTTCAGCACCCTCCAGAGGTACCCCAGTTCGATGCAGGTCAC
Source organism: Platyrinchus mystaceus (assembly GCA_035041135.1). Classification (NCBI taxonomy): domain Eukaryota; kingdom Metazoa; phylum Chordata; class Aves; order Passeriformes; family Tyrannidae; genus Platyrinchus; species Platyrinchus mystaceus. The sequence continues at coordinate 16,581,599 of JAWWLV010000158.1, read as the reverse complement.
AAACTCCTGGTGATCTGCCCCACATAACACGGCTTGGGCACGGGAAAACTGGAACCCTGTGAGGTTTTGCTGTGATTTTGAAGCAGAGGTAGCACAGCCGTCTGTGGCTGTGCCGGGCTGGAGCCACCTGCTCCTCCAGAGCATTTCAGCTGCAGTGCCTGGCAAGCCCAGGGACACCAGCACCACAGCAGCACCTCGATGTGGGGGTCCTGAAGTGTAACAAGATTCAAGAGGCACCAGGTCCAGCTCAGGTCCTGTTTCAGGGCTTCCTAAAGCCTGATAAATCAGCCCAACTTGGCACAAAGCAAGTGATACCCCAGAGAGGATGGGGGTGTTTAACTTTTTAGACTTCAGATCTTAAAAAGCATCCTGGACACCAGCTTCCCTTTGGTACACCCTGCTCAAAGTCCATGGGTGTCCCACAGCATCTGTCATAGCTTTGCACAGCACCTGCCACCATTGCTGAAATGCCCACCTGTGGCCTCTGGGACTGACTCCACATTCACTTGCTCCCAGAGAGCCCAACAAGAGCTTTCTCAAGCTCCTTTGGTGGCTGTGTGCTATGGGCAGGTGGGACTCATGAAGGCATGAAGAGGCTTCATGCACCTCTGGCAGTCAAAGGGGGGAGAAAGCAAAACTCAGTCACCCCAGGGACCTTCTGGGCTCACAGCACATGACACCTCTGGTCCAGAAGGCCACAGGACCAACCTTTGCCTCGTTCTTTGATGGGTATAACTGTATTACCTTGATATGCTCTGAGCTGTTGGGTGAAGGGGTGTCTTTGCCTGGCACACGGAAGACTGCATGGGGAGGACTGGATGGAGAGATGGATGGGGGGGATCCTGTCTCAACAGGGTTAACAGGCAATCAGAATGGAAGGAAAGTAAGAGGTGGAAAAATGAGGAGAGGATCAAAGAGTGATGACAGCATGAGCATTGATGGGGGAGGCAGGAGGGGACCTGAGAGACAGGAGAGCAGATAGTGCAGGACAGGCCACCAGGGTAAGGGAACAGAGGAGAGGGATCAGGGAATGCAAGGAGCAAAGCAGCCCGGGGAGGAAAAGCTGCAGCAGAATGAGAGGTTAAAGTCAGAGGAGCAGATACTCACTCTGTGAGAAGGGGAGATGAGGAGACAGAGAGCAAACCATCACCCTGCAAACAGCTCTAGACAGAGCACTCTGCCTCCAGAAGACGCAACCACAGTGGAAGGGAGCGGGGAGCAGAGGGAACGCCAGGGAAGGAAGGATGCCACCTTCCCCGTGGCGTTAGCATGAGGCGCTGGCGCCCGGCCAGGCTGCATCTTCTCCCTCCCCCTCCTCCTCTCCCGCTTCTCTGCCCACCTCCCTCCCCGTTTAAATTCAGAAATTTGTGTGGTGTGAAATCTCATCTGCTTTGACGGCGATTCACAGAGACACTGCCCGTCGGAGGGGGGAGCCTGCGCCGGGCACGGGGAGCTCACTGAAGCATCCTCCTCCTTCCAGCCCCCGGGCCCGGCCACCACCACCACCACCCTCCATCTCCAGCTCCCCTTTCCTCCCTCAATCTCTGCCCACCCCTCAGGCCTCCGGCTGAGCCTCTCCAAAACCTTTACAGCTCCTTCCCCACGTTTATGCCCCTGCCCTAACTGTTTCTCCTGAGGTCTGCAGGCAGTCGTGCTATCAGGCAGCCGGGTTCTCGCTGCCCTGCTACTCCCCTGCACATCTGGCTGGCAAACACAGTTCATCTGGGGGGAGAACATGCTGTGGAGAAACCACTGTACATCTTAAAAAAAGATAAAAAGAAAAAGGGGACATGCATGAGACGCTGAGCAGCTCTGGCAGGCTGTGGGCTGATGGAGATCCCCTCCCCTGCCAGCATCGAGTGGATCAACTAGAAGCCAAAGCAACATGGATACCTCACTCTGGAGAGTGCCCTTCATCCCCAGGAGAGGTAGAGACCACCTCTAGGAAAACTGCCACAAAGCTCCAAGGCTCACAGGGCTAATTCTGGATCTCTGTTACAATGAGGAAAGCTGTGCCCACTTGAAGCTTGTATGGACAGAGCAGAGGCTGGCACAGAGAGGGTGATGCAGCCTCGACTGCTGCCCCTTCACTGCTGCCTGTGCTGCTCTCCCAGCCCCACCACAGCTGCAGCTCAAAAGGGAACACTCAAGTTCCTGCAAACCATCAGTCCTCCACAAATATTTCAGTTCTCTGACACGAACACCACCAGCCATTTCATTCCCTCTCTGATCCTCCTCATCGCTGTTTATTTATTAATGGCTTCTTCTGTCTTATTTAGAATGATTATATAAGTTCACAGACATAGAGCAGCTTTGAGCTCCAACCTGCCATTAAAACCTGATGTGGTCAAACATCTCCTTTCCATTTCCTCCTTATCCTGTTGCTGGTTACCTTCAAGGTAGCTGCCTATTCAGCTCCTGCCCCAGTCAGATCTCCCTCTACCAAATTTCAGCTCTGCAGGCCCTCAGCCACCCTTTCATTCTCCAGATCATCTCCAGTATGTTGGGAGAACCAAGCTCACCAGCCACAAGTGTAAGGGGTAAAAAATTACTTCCCCAAAATATGATCTGATTTTAAAAGGAGCAAGTCCAGACTCTCTAAGGTGGACTGGATGGAAAAGAAGGGAAGATTCTTACCTTTGAGACATTCCTAAAACAAAGGAGGTCCCTTAAGCTCATCCTGCATTTGTCTGTATCATAATTTCATCTATACCAGTAAACTAAACGTGCCTGGCACTGTTTTCTGAGGCCAATGTCAACTGGTATGGAACAATCTTCATCTACATTTAAATTCTTACCCCACAGAAAAAGAGTCTGGCTCCATGCAGAAAGCCTGTTGAGGATGGTCACCAGCCTGTGCTGTGCTCCAACTGGGAAATACCCAACAGAATGTTTACAGACACAGAGCAAATCCAGGCAACAAGCTGACTATGTGGGACACTGAGGTTCAGTGTCCAGGAACATTCCCTGATACCTTTGGCTTCAAAAGGATGCTGACTAAAATTCAGTGTGGATGAGAACAGGAGGAGTACAGTGCAAATCCCCCCACCACTGCCTTTCTAAATCAAGGGGAAACACAGCCAGGAGTCACTTTACCCTATTTTACAGTCATGGATTAAGTGCCATTATGCAGGCACTAACACAAACACACACACACAGCAAAAGATAAACATTTAAGTTGCTATTTGCAACTTTTTGGATTTCAGATCTCCTGAGAAGCTAAAGATGCTCCTGTCCCCTTGGGATACAGACTCCCAAAGCTCACAACAGTTTGCAGCAATAAGGAGAAGGGATGGAAGCAGCTCAGGTTTCACAGGACTTACACTGGGCTTGCCCCATGGGGCAAGTGAGGCTCCCAGGGGAGCTCTGGTAAGAGGCAGAAAGAGAGGCAAAATTACTGTTTTGCTAAACATGGGAATAAAAGCAAAACTGAATTCTTATTCTCTACATTCTCAAAGTCAGCCATAAAAACGTGCTGGCAAATGTCACCTTCTGCCTGGCAGTAAGCACAAACTCCAAAGGGCCTGGAGGGATTTATAAGTCTGTGGTGAATTTTGCCACTCTTTTAACACAGTCTGATCCTTGCAAACTCCTGGAGGTCATGACTGAACCAAGAGCAAGTCAAGGATAGGGAATATTTTCCCCTTGTGTCTGTTTGCCTAAAACTGACTCCATAAGCCTTGGCACAATCCTGCTAAGGTCACTCTGTTTCCAAAAGCATCTGTGCTTGCATAGGCATCCTTTGATAAATAACAGTGTGCACTGCACTCAGATGGAAGAGGAAACAGAGCTTTTCTCTACTAGTACTCAGGGTACCAGTCACCTAAATCAACCATTTTTCCACCCTGAGGGAGCACAAAGCAGAGTTGCCTTGACTGCAAGGTTTTGCTTTTCTGCCCCTTTATTCTATCCCAAATGCACTGTGTGTCTGGCCAGCTGCCAACTGGATTGGGAGACAAGAGAGACCCGACTGGAACACCTTTAAAAAGAGTCCTTTGTTACAGTTGCTTCAGATATCAGTGACCTGCAGTTAACAGAGATATCTCCCTTCAGCAGCATCAGGCTGGGCTAAGCTGCATTAATAAAACAGCAGCCCCAAAACTGAAACCTGTGGGACATGGCAAAGTCCAGGGATGGGCTTAGAGGGGTGGCTGGGATAGGATAAGCAGGAAGATTAAGAGGTGCTGCCGGGGTGAGCTGGGGGTTCAGGGCACACCAGCTGTGACAGTGATCTGACAGGAGACAGTGGATACTCCTTTGAGGTGGTGCAACCTTAAAACACTCACTCACCACGTCCTTGACCTCTTTCTGTGCTAATAAACAAGTTAGACTTATAGGAGATGCAGCACAGGCAGCAATTCAGCCAGACCCTGATGATGCTTGCCTTTGTTCTTGCAACATTAAGGAAGGAGATGCAGCTCTGGTTTGCTGCTTTGCCTTCTTTGAGAGAGCTCCAATTTCTTCCACAGCTTCCAAGATTATTCAGAAACTCCATAACATTAAACTTTCTTCCACTGTTTCCTGTTAAATCCCTCATCCCGATTCTAGGAGGCAAAAATGAGAGGAGGATCTTTCCTTAGCCTCAGCTGGGGAGCTGAGCTCGTAATTAAATCCTCATTTCCTCTCACCCACCTAACAAGCTCTTCTCCAACCTCCACATCTTTGTGCTAAGGAGCTGGGCCAAGGCAGAGCTCTGTGGTGAGAGCAGGACAAGGTTGCAGAACCAGCTCCAAGGGGAGGGATGGATGGATACAAGTCCCACTCTTTGCACCCAAGCTGCCAAGGGAGAGACTCCTGTTGCCTCTGGCTAACCTGTGGAGGGAGCAGGGAGAGCTCCTGGAGACAGGGCAGAGCCTGATTCATCTCTCACATTTCCAGAGAAACCTCTCTCAGGGAGGGACAGGGAAGCAAAAAAAGAGGATTTATTCCCTTCTGGCCAGTGAGATGGGAAAATTGCTCAGTGGTCTCAGTACAGAAAAAAATTCCTCAGTCTTAAAAACTCCTCCATCTTAAGCCATCAGGCCACCTTGTCTGCAGAAAATCACCTAACACCCATGGAGAAAACAAGGACATGGCTGAAAACAGCAGGTTTCAAGTGAGACAGGAGCAGGAGAAACCTTTCCACAGGCTGGAGACTTAAATAACCCCAGGCTGGGACCCGGGGAGGGTAATACTGACAGGGCTGGGTCCTGCTCAAGTGGCAGGTTGGAGATGGGAGCTATAAGGGAGCCCCAAAAGATGAGCTCCAGCAGAACCCCAGCCATGGGGAGCAGGCAGGGCAGCCCTGGAGGCTCTGCCAGTGGGGATGGGATGTTTGCCACAGATCTGCCAACCTGCCCTGCCTCCCTACACTGGGTGAGCCAGGGTGGTGCTCAGGAGCAAGGTCTGGTCCACAAGTGGGTCAGCAGTAACTGGCAGCAGTGAGAGGGCTGACAATCCCCAGGAGCAGCTGACTGAGAACTCACCAAGAAAAGCAGAAAGGAAGCGCAGCCCAAGCAGATTCACCCAGCTTGTCTCAGCTTCAAACTGCACATCTGGAGTTGTTTGAAGCATGACCGTTCTCTCCCCCTTGCTTTAAGCACTGAGCAGGTATTTACACTGGTGAGGACAGCAGGGCTCTGCCTTCCCAGGCTCAGAGCCCCACATGCCTTGGCTTCCACACTGACTCATCCCCAAAACACACCTCGCTACCTCATCACGGACAGGGACACAAAAAACTGACAACACACACGCACACGTTTCCCACCACCACTCCCACATTCACAGGAGGAGATCCCTCCTTCTCTCTGCACAGGATTTAGTCTCCATCATCAAATTCCTCTGCAGTTTCCCAGTTGCTCAGTTCACACTGCCTGGGCTCCCTGCCAGCCAGGCATCACATCCTCCTTGCTGTCCACCCGGCTCTCTGCCTGCTCCCCACCAACCCAGCTCCCCCTCCAGCCCAGGGAGGCAGCCCAGGCTCCTCAAATCACCTGTTCTGCCCCTAATTGGAACGAAACCAAATAGCTTCAAGATTTCCCTGAAGGATTTTTAAAGCTGGTTTCAAATATGATTTCCAATTACCATCCGAGAATCTCAGCATTGTTACAGCTGTTTCTATTTTTAGGACTTTGAAAACAGAGAGCAAAATACTGATGACATCAGCACTTGACAAGTGTCAACTTGTTTCACTACCAAATGGATGCTACATGGTCTAGAAAAGGAAATAAAAATCTCAGACTGTAATGTATAGCTTGTATGTGTGACAATGTAAAGCTTATTGAATGTTGTGGCAGGGGTGGACTAGACAGTCTCTGGAGGTCCAGAGAAAACCTTGACAATTCTTCATCTTATACATCAGTAGTGGTTCTAAAGCAGCTTGAAATAGTGAGGGAAATATTGACATAAATGAAACATCCTCTACATAAAACTAGGAGTGAAAACATGGACATTCTCTGAAATGCTTTTTCTTAAGTGAAAAATTTCTCCCTAATTTTTTGTTTAAAATTTGATGAAACCAATGCAATTTCTGACCAAAAAAAAAAAAAATAGAAAGAAGAAGAAAAAGCCACTAGGAGGAAAAATATATTAAATTCAGCCAGTGCCATCCAGCTTTTCCTCACTATTTTATCCACCTCCCTCCAATGTTGTTCCTGCAAGGTGTTCAGGTGAACAGCAGCATCCCGGCATCACCACTGCTGTCCATGCATTCCCTCTGTCAGAGACCTGGCAACCAGCTTTTAATCTGAGCCCAGTGGGATTTAATTCTGGAGTAAGCTTTTGTACTGAGCACTTTCCTGAGGTGTAGCCACACCACATCTGCTGCACTCCCTTCATCCCTTAATTTGCTAATTCTACCCAAACCTTTCTCCCCAAACGCTTCTCTGACGCCCAGGTTTCACAGAGGATTAAAGGGCTTCATTTACTCGTGCAAACAAGTTATCTGGAGCCTGATCTTGTTCTCACTGAAGTCAGCAACAAAGCACCCCCTGACTTGAGTGTGAGCTAAGCTGGACCTTGGGGTCTGATCCAGGGCTCGAGTCCCATCCTGCCGGACGCTGGAGCACTGGCTGAAGGCAGGACCTGCCAGGGTGTCATCCTGCCTGCTCTCTGACATCAGAGACTGCTGGAAAGAAAAATGACTGTTGTGCCACAAATAGCACGATTGAGTCACTTTTTGCTACAGGATCAGCTCAAAGGAGGGGGAAGTGGCTGGCGAGAAGGTGGCAGGAGAAGGAGCGGAGATGTGCAATCCCAGGGAAAAACAAACAGGCAAACACAGGAAAAGAAACAGGAACTGCCCCCTTTGACCTTCTTCCATCAGGGCAACTCCCTTTTATAAATTCTAACTCAAAATTCAAGACAAGACAAGAGCAGGCTTCAAAACACAGGGTGGACCCGCAGATCCCTTCCTGTTGGGAGGACAAGCCTGGGTGCATATTTACAAAGATGAAGGGAACACAGGTGAATATCCAGTGACTGTTTTCTTCCTTGCTTGCATCTGCTCTGCACAAGGCTGTGTGTTTTTGAATGGGATCACAGTCACTTGCATCCAGAAAACTGGACCTAGTACTTCTGATTCTGGCAAAATTGCAGGTGCAGGAGTGAGTACAGAAAGCAGCCCTAAGGAAATCATTGCCCACACCATTGTGAACAAAGCTAGAGGGACTTCAAGCATTCAGGGCACCTCAATTGTCTCCCAGTACTTTCACACCCTGGCCTGAGGTACAGTTTGGGAACAGGAGCTGCAGTTGCTCAGTGCTCCATTTTCACAATTGCCATTTTCTCCAGGGGCAAAAGAGCAGCTTCCAGGAAAACCAGCCAAAAGTTAAACCAACACAGGCAGCTCTTACTATGGCCCTGCAAATAACGGGCAAACAGCTGTCATTTTCTTTCTTTTGGCCTGGGTGCAATTTTCCCCATCTCAGCCGTTTGCACAGGTCATTTGAGGGAGCTGAGCTCCCTTCCCTGCACAGCTGGGCCCTGTGGGAGGGGAAGGGAAGGGACAGGACAGTGCTCCAGGTCATTGCACAGTGTCCCACCCCAGCCAGCTCAAGCACAGCCTCTCCCAGGACTTCCACTGCCTGTCACCTGTGCTGCCGGGTTCACAGCACTCATCCTGCGAGCTGACTAAATGGCAGCTGATAAAAATACACTAGCACTTCTTCTTCTTCTTCTTTTGCTGTGCAGGTGTGTGCAAAGATTTCCCACCAGCCTGGGGGAGGCAGCTCTGCACCCAGGTGGGCTGGCTCAGCAGCACAGAGCAGCCTGAGCTCAGCAGCACTCTTTGCCCCCTCCTTCCCACCAGGCTGCATTTATGCTCCTACCTGTCCCCACTCACACATCTTCCCACCCAGCCTTCACTGCTGTTCTCATACAAGGTGCAAATCTCGGGTAGTGAGCTGTGGGAAGGCTGCAGTCCTTCCAGTGGGTCAGTAAATCTGGCTCAGGGCTCCCTGAGCCAAACAGCATCACCAGCCTAAGGCAGAGAGATAAACGTGCCTGTCCCAGGAAGGGAGAGGCACCACAGGGACAGAGTCACAGAGCTGGGCTTGCTGCACCTTTTGCTGTCTCTGGGCCTGGAGCAAGAAGAATCCACTAACTGGAAGGGAAAACCAGTGCAAACATGAGCCCAGGTACCACAGCCTGTCCCTCAGCACCAGCAGTGCCTGCTGCTCTTTTGGCTTCCCAGGGCTCTGCTGCAGGGAGAGCACAGGGCACGACCACCTTGCTGCCCTGGCAGGTTCATGTCCTGGGCACCCCCCTGCTTTGCCATGCCTACAGCCAGCCCTCCCCTCCCCAAAACAGCCCAGCTACTTCAAGAGGAGGAAAATAACCACACAATCCAGACTTTGCCACAAAACATGAAGCAGCAGAGGAGCTGATACTGTAAATGGGAAGGGGTGGGTGTACTCTCTTGGAAGGAGAAAGGTTCTTCCTCCCCCTTTGCTGCAGTGGGATGTAAGCCCAGAGCTATCACAAACATTTGTAATTGTGGAGGCAGGTCAACAGAGCCAGCTGTGAATTGGGGTAGTTGAAAAGGTGAAAAAAACCACAAAACCCCAAAACCAAACCACCAAAACCAAACCACCAAAACCAAACCAAACCAACAGCAAAAAACGCCAGACCCCAAACCAAAAAAAATATTAGGAGAAAAGCAGACAAATATAGGGCTGGGAAAATCATTACCTAAGTTTCATTATAGCATCCTACAGTTGCAAATTCCCCTTTTAACCCTCTGCTCCCTCCATTTAACTTTCTTACCTGCTCTGTCCCCTTCACATAGCCAGATAACAGCCCAACCTTTGCTCCCTCCACCACACACAATCACAGCAATTTCAAAGGCTTTGGACTTGCTTATGTCAATTTATTCCAGACAATATAAAAAGCCTTCCCACTGAAGACCATTCCTCTATTACATACCGACTTTCAAGCCTCAATTTTAAGAACTGTTCTAGTAAACACACTTTTTGGTTTTTTTAACCATACAAAAACCTGTCTTCTATGGCAAACTCAAAACTTGCTAAAGTGATTTGACTCAAATGCTGCAGAAACTCAGCCTTAGATACAAAAGTAAGAAAAGCCCATCTCCATAGGCCAAACCTGCAGAAAATCACAGGCAACTGAAAAAAAAAAAAAGAGTGTTTCAAATGGCAGTGTTATGAAACATGAGTGACAGTGACCTGGAACACCCAGAGCAGACTATTCCCATCTCCAGCATTCATCTGTGGCACCACAGGAAACACTGGAGGCCCGAAGGAAGCCACCATTTCCAGCTTGGAGAAAGAACAGACACACAAAAACTCTGCCACACCTGGGTATCTTTCAGGCTTTTGGGTCCTTGCCTTCTTGCCAGACTCCCTTTGGCAGTGGGGGAAGTTTAGATGAGGTGCCCTTTAGGACAGCAGCCAGCAAAGACTCCCCCTGGACTCACCTCAGGCCGTACAGGACGGTCCCGTCGGGATGGAGGCGAATCATGCGGTTCTTCACCGTCACCCCGTGCAGAAAGGACTTCTTGTCGTTCAGGAAATAGGTGTCAGGCAGCCACAGCTGGTCAGCCACCCGGTTGTCCAGGGTCAGGTTGAGAGGAAGGTCGTTGTAGGCCAGGCGTTTGTCCCGCCAGCTCTGCTGGAAGTACATGGTGATGGTGTAATCCTGGGAGAGAAACATGCAGACGTCACCCTGCTGCCACTGTCACTCCATCCCTTCACTGCTGCTGCTGCTGAGACATCCCCAAATTCCCTGGCACCCAAATGGTTGTGTTCACACCTCCACCAGGGCTTTATTTTTGGAGGGGGGGTGTGTGTGCTACGTTTGGTTCTGGGAAAATAGGAGCAAACCTGAGCTTTATAGGGGGCAAAATGGCATTACATGGCTCCAACCAAGCACAACTGCATCCCACTCGTGTTGTCCCAGCCTACTGAGAGCTTGTCTGCATAACCAGCAGTTGTTTGGACTATGGTAGCACTAAAGGATGTCAACCAACAGTGGGCTACACAGCACCAAAGACCTCAAGGGTTGATCTCCCAGTTAAGTCCCATAAAGGTGTCTGCACCTCGTGCAGTCGTGCCCAGCCACTGCTCATTACCACACAGGTGGGAAAAGCCAATTCTGTTCCCAGCAGAAGCTCAGGAGATCCCAAAGGGCACATGCAGAATCCTTCCTCGAGGCCAAGGTTTCGGAGTCAGCCCAGGCCAGCCGTGACAAGCTATTAGCACTGGCCTTGTTACATGAGCTAAGTTGGGAGTTCGTTGTGACTCTCAGGAAGGGACATATGTGGAGGAAATCTGTTCTCAGTGGAGCATGATCCGCTGGTAAAGGGGCAGTTCCCTGAAAAACTGCCCATAACTTTGGACATCAAAAGGAATTTCTTCATGGAGGGGTTTACTAAACATTGGAAAGGGCTGCCCAGGGAGGTGGCGGAGTCATGGAGGTGTTCAAGAAACGACTGGACACGGCACAAAGTTCTGGCTGACAAGGCGGTGGTTGGTGCAAGGTTGGA
>JAWWLV010000158.1:16530767-16570518 GCA_035041135.1 Platyrinchus mystaceus | reverse complement strand
TTGGAGGTCTTTTGCAACCCAGGTGATTCTGTGATTCCTGAACCATCCCCAGCTAGCACAGTGCCACACAGCTGCTGCTCCTCCCCTGTTCCACAGCAGCAAGCTGGCACTTCAAACTGCTCTCCTAAGGCAGGAGCTGTGCAGAGGGCAGGGGTTTGCTGCTCTGTAACTCACAGCTGGAGCTCTGCAGAAACCATTCCTGGTGCTGCACAGTAACAGCACTTCCAGGGGGAATCCAGAGGCCTCTGATCAGCTTGTTCAGAGGCACAGTATGGGGGCACATACTAGAAGAACAATTACATATTCTCAGGTAAACAAGTAGTACAGGAAGGAGCCTTGTACATATTAATGCCAGGAAACATTCTCACAACAGATCTTGAGTAGGCAAGGAGCCAAGAGTTTTGGGGTAAAGCAAATAGCATTAAAATAACAGGATGTAAGGTCACATGTTGCCAGTGACCTTACAGAAACCAGTGATTATTTCCCCAGTCCTTAAATAAAAAGCATTTTTGCAAATGCATGCAAATGATCTAGAACAGGTGGGATCAGATTGTCTCTTCCAAAGCAGATACCTACAATGGTACAGGAATCCTCTTGACCACATGGATTTGCATGACAGGCATTTCAGCTCTGCCAATCCCAGCTCTGTGCAAGGGGCTGGTGAGGAACTTGCTCATGCACCAACATCTGGGCTGAGCACTGAGGCATCCTGCCTGCCTGTCTCCTCCCACTGACTTCACTCAAAGCCAGGTTTGATTAACACCTCTGCAAACAAGCTCAAAGAATCCCACATTATGGGTAATGCCAGCTTTTGGGTATCTAACTGTGATTCAGAAATCGAGACCCACATGCATATCTGAAAGGTCACAGAGTGAATCTGAGGAGTACACCAGATACAGAAGCTCTATCTGTCACTTTCTGTGTTATCTTGAGAAGAACAAAAACACACTGACAGCTTTCTGGCCAAGGAACTGTTTTGCTTTGCTTTTTAAAAAGGACTGTAAACTCCTGCCTCAGAACCCTCACAGTCCAATCTTCTCAGGGGCACAAACATTTTCATTTTTGGCCAAGACCTTGCAAAGGAAAACGTTGTCCCCAGAATCCCTTCCAGGGTATTTGGACCTGCATTGCAGTGAGAGCACAGAGGAGCAGGGCACCCAAACTCCTGGAGCCTCTTACCCTCCTTGGTACCAGACCCTGCCTGTGGGAAACTTGGCTCCAGAGGCATCATTCCCACTCTCCCCCTTTGAGAACTCCACCAGCACATCCTGGCAAGCTGCTTCGCTGACCTGCATTTTCCTGATCCTTGACAGAGCCCTGCAACACCTCACCCCTAACCAGGCCACCCTGCTGTCACTGCAGGCTCCTGCCAGCCTTCAAGCAGCAGCAGACAAGAGGTGTCACTGATCTCCAGAAGGCAGAAAGGGCAAGATGCCTACAAAGTGAACAATACACCCTCTAAACACGTCTTCTGCACTCCCAGGATCGATGGGAACAGACCCAGAGGGGTGCACAAATAAAAGCCTATGCCCTGGCCATCAGGCTGAGGAGGTTCTTCAGGTACAGAGACTTTTCTGGGAAAGAAAAGCCAGCCAAGGCCTGAGCTCTGTTCCCAAACCTTCCTAGATTTCTTTGGGCAGCATCTTGGAAGTCTAGAGCACTTGATAATCATGGTTCCTGTAGTGGCTGAGGTTTCCCCCAGCCTCTCTGTCTCTGCTGATTCCTGCATTCCACTTGTTCTCCTGCTCTCACTACCCCATCCCATTGTTGAGCAGTGTGCTTCAAAATGAGCATTTCCCCTCTCCCCCATCCCTGCTAGCCCAGTGATGGCCAGATCCCTTGGTTTACCCCAGCAGCCTGGTACCCAGTAACTCACAAGCTGCAGAGCTCCAACGCTACTTCCAGCCCTTTTATTCACCACAGCATCTCTGTGCTGCCCTCCCTGCCACGGCCCAGCTGTGTGTGGGATGGCACTCAGCACCACAGCTCCCCTTTGGCCCCTCACGGAGCTCAGATGGCACCTGAGCCTGCTGGAAAGCTGCTGGAGAGCTGCTGGAAAGCTGCTGGAGAGCTGCTCAGCACGGCCATCCCTGTGGGACCCCCCTCCACGTGCCCCTGCTCGGTCTGCTCTGCTGAGCAGCTCCGTGCAAGCTGCCAGTGCCAGTCCCAGCCCCCCTCCCCACCCCCAGGTTTGGCAAAGGCTTTGCTCTCCCTCTCCCCCCTCCTTCTCCCCTGGAGAGGCACACAAGGCAGAGGGGAGGGCAGACCCTCCTGCTGCAGAGGTGCCTCCCTGTGAGCAGGGGGGACAGTTCACTTAGGGGGGCACAGAAAGTACTGGAGAAGGAAGAGGAGCTTACCCAGGGGGCTCACGTGTTGGAATGATGATGCATCCTACCAGCTGCTGAGGACAGGGCTAGAATCCATCTCCAGGCAAGAGGATACTGATAATTACAGCCCTCCCTGGAACTCAGCAGAGACCCCAAACCAAAGATGACACACAGGCTGAAATGCTGACACGACAGGGGCATGAATGGAGCAGTGTGTTTCCTGCAGAACCCCAGAGGCAACAAATTCAGTCAAGCACGCCCAGGGATTCCCTGGGCTCTCAGAGGACGGGGTAGATAAGTCTAAGGGAACAGCAGCAGAGATACAGCAAGAAGGGAAATAAGCTGGCAGTATGAGTGTGAATTCAAGAATGAATTTCCACTGGCTCATACTCCAGACACCTTTAATATCAACCATATAAACTCCTCCTCCTCCATCTCTGGGCCCCTTTGGAGTGAAATGCTCACCAATAGTTAGAAAACAAACCTGAACTTGTCCTGGACCCTTCCCCACTTGTGTTGGCTCTGTGCAGTTCCAGGGCAGGCATGAACCCACTGTCACAGGAGAACAACTCTGCCTCTTGGAGGAGAAGAGGCCCAGGTGAAGATGCCAGACCTGAGCCTAATGGGAACAAACCCACTTGTGCAGGGGAAGACAAAGTTTAAGGAGGCCAAGGCAGTGAGAGGACATGTGAATCCAGGAAAGGGGGTCAACAGAGGAGAGGAGTCACTTCTGGCGTGGTGAGCACAGGCTGGTTGTCCCTGAAGCAGTAACAGATTGGAGGGCAGGAGACAGCAGATCCTATTTGAAGCCACCACAACCCAGGTGAGGACAGGGCCGTGTGACCAGTTGGTTGTGGGCCAGCCAGGTATGTTGAATGCTGTGCAGGGATGTGCCCAGACCACCAAGAGACACAAGACTTGAGGGAGTCAGTTCAGGGTGGGAACCTGAACTTTCTGGTCCACGCATCAAAGAACAAACAGCAAGAGGTAGAGCAGGACCAGTTAAGGCACCACAGTAACAGGACAGCTTTCTGCAGGCAGCAGCTTCCGTCTGTGACTAGAAAGCCACCCAAAGGATTCCTCCCCTTGCTCACAGTGACAGCCTGTCAGAGTCCTGAGGCTCAGGGCTGCCCTTTGGAGGAGAGCATCGTGTCCCTTTCTGCTCACTGCAGTGGGAGGAGGGCACGAAAACGAAGGAGCTCCCCTTCCTCAGAAAGAAATCACCTTCTCCTGCAGCCTCACGTCAGCATGCAGAACACAAACGTGGTATGTGTCCCAAGTGGTACTCTTAAAAATGTGTTTGTGCTGATTTTGGAGACACAGTTGTACTCTGGCAGACCAAAAGTTTTTCTACATTAGTATCCTGTCTCCAGTAACAGTAGAGAGAATAGCAGGGAAGAATATAAACAAAAGAGGGTCTTTGTTGTGACATTCAATTCTGCAGCTATTTGAGACTTAAGGATCTCCCCTGGCAGAGCTAGTACCTCCTTAATTGAAGATACTCAGATTCTCTTATGAATTTGTCTTATTTTTTAGCCTTTGCCATCTTCAATCTTGTGGTAGTGAGCTCCACAGTTTAGTTCTTCACTATATTTACATCACTTTTAACTAGGTAGAAATCAGTCTTGCTTTATTCTGATTTCCTGCAGTGCTTGTATTAAAAGTCAGTAAACAATCATAAGCTTGTGTTACTCAGGCTTACAGGGTCCCACCCCCTTCTTAGACACTTTAGAGTTACTCAACAGGACACAAATAACAACACACTCTCTCACAAGCAGTTGAAAGGCTCTGATGGAGGCAGGAGGCAACAAGGAGGGAAAACTGTTGCATGGGTTAAACACAGAGCAGGGACATGTGATGACAGTATCTGACATTCAGCAATGGGCTGTTGCACAGGAACAGACTGAAGGCAAGGTAGTGGAAATAACCTTCCATGAGCCTGTGGAATCTGATGTTACAAAAGCATGAAGTCAGGAGCATAACGGTATTTTGGAAGGTCTGAGCATTAATGTGGAAAATACAGTCCAGTTCATCACAGGAAGGGACTAACAGGATAGAATAGCCCAAGGACACTGAGCCTGCTGCTGCAGGGCCCAAGTTCCATCCTCCAACCTCTTCTATCTTCCAACAGAACTCCCAGGCAGGCTGCTTCCTAAACCCTCAGCACAGCTCCCAGGAGACACAGATCACGGGCAGGGGGGGTCAAAGCATTTCCCTTTGTGCTGTGACCTGGAGAATGCTCTGTACTGAGCTAGTCCAGAGACAGGAGTGTGCTAATGCTCATTAGGGGCTGCACTAGACTCAGAAGCCAGGATCAGAAATGGAAGGAATAACGCATGTGAAAGAGTCAAATATTTGCCCAGAATACAGCATTTCTGGCAAGCTGGATGTTTCCTGTGAAGGTGACTATTCCAGGCCAGTGGAGGTTGTGTTTCACCAAGCCCTGTAAGATACTGGAGGCAGTAACTTCTCTGCAGGTGAGAGGGTAACACTGCTCTTCTGCTGCTGCAGGACTCTGGGCACGAGGCATAAAGGAGGTTTTGCAACTCACCTCTAGCACTGGCTGTGCAACTCGACTTTTTTCCCCCTCGTTTCCCCTCAACCCTGACTTTGATAAAGCACCTCCTTTTGGAGAGGCAACCAAATAAAAGTCTTTCCCTATATAAGCAAATGACATATGGTCTCCTTGTCCAAGATCACAAAAGAACATTAGGAAAGCCAAGATGCTCCAGAAAGAGGGAGAAAAATGGAACATCTGACTTAGTAAAAACCAAGCTGCCACTGCCAGAGACTAATGAACAGTTTGCTGGCTTCAACTTCTTTGATGATTAAACACCATCTCCTGTTCCCGTCATTCTTGGGAAAGAAATTAAAGGACAAAGTAGTCCTCAAGTATGTTCCATTTGAAGGAGGGGGTAGGGGAATAAAAGGAATTATTTTGAAGGGGAGAAGGCAGGATCTGCCTGCAGTCAGCAGCAAAGAACTGGAGCAGTGTAAAACAGAATACAGGAAGGACAGAGCACGATGGCCACAGTTCTTCTTTAGCAAGAAAGAAAACTCCTGTGCCCTCACAAGGGATTGTCCCTTTCCAAACACGTAAATGGATGCATCCCACACCTTAACATGCACCACTTAACCTGACACCAGCAAACACCTGAGAACAGCCTTTCCAGCCCTAAGACAGCACAGAGTCTGTTCAGACTCTCACCTTTGCTTAGGGAAGGAGGCAGCAGCTTTTGAACTTCCTGTACTTTCCATGGGCAGAGCATTCTGCCAAAATGCTGCTTTTAAATCTCTGTTTTGGTGCAGGTGCCAGTGCTCGGTTTACAAGTCTGAAGTTTTGCCTGACAGCTTTTAGACATAAAGTGACAGCCATTTCAGATACTGCCCTTCTCCCCCACCTTCCAGCTTAGCAGGCGAGAAAGACACAATCTTTTTCCACTTTCCCTCTTTTTGAATAACCAGGTGTCAGCACTGACTTGGGAATTCAGAAGAGCACCTTCCACCTTCACCCTCCCTGCAAATCATGCAGGGAAGGACTGGCTTCTAGGATACAGTCTCTGCCCTTCTGTGCTGCAGGTCTTTGTGCTCTTGAACTCATTTTCTTCAGGACCTGAGAAGTAGTTTGCATGGATATGTTCCCCTCACTAATCTGATCTACTTTTGCAGTAATTTGCATGTATTTAATTGCTGAATGCATGTCCAGAAACTGGGACGGGTGTCAGCGACATCCTCGACGATTAGGGGGGGGGTGAGGAAAGTGTCACTTGGTTGCCCTATTTCTCTCCTGCCTTGCCCCATCCCTGCAGCACCTGGAGTGGTGCTGGTCCTGCAGGTGTGAGGTAGAGGACATCTCTAGCTGGGTCCTGAGCCAGAAGGGCATCGATCTGCCCGTGACAAGGCCTTCAGACTCCTGAGCCTGTACATCAGTGCCCTGTCTGAGCAGGAGGCAGCACCACATGTCATCCTGCTGAACAGCCCCCCAGTCCTGCTGGAAGCAGAGGTCAAGAGGAAAAAGCCAGAACTGATGGGCACAGGGATGAGCATCACCTGCTCTCTGAACACAGGCAAAGCAGCAACCTTGTTCAGTGTTACAGGCAGCAATCCCAAAATCACCACCTGCAGCATGACATCTTCCTCAGGCAAGCTCTTGGAAAACAATGCCAGGCAGCTTCTATCCTCAAGCCATAAAATCTGTGAGCTAATTCACAACATCCCTGCTGGGCTGCTCTCCTCACTTGATTCCTCATGTGCTGGTAGCTGAGCAAAACCCAGAGCCCATTCTATCCCCAAATCCAGGATTGTTTGATCTTCCTGTTTCTGCATTACCAGCTTGCACTCAAACCCCATCATAACTTGAGAAACTGCCTGTTCCAGAGAGCAGCCACTTCATGAGAAGTGGCCAAGTGCATTTTTGTTTCCTGTAGCTTCCCATGCAAACCAGCACAGAGGGCACACCTGGGCCAGACACCCAACCAAGGGCAGAGAAGCAAGGCCATGCATTAAGTTCAGGAGGAGGCAGTCCATGAATCTGACCAATTTTTCAGCCAGAAAGTCAAAGTGATGGTGTGATGTGTGCTCTCCCAAGTGAAGTCTGTCCCAGGCACGACACAGGGTGCAGACACTGCAGGGAACATGGGTTCTGTCCTTTCTTAGAGATCCTTAAAGTCTTTATTCCTTGATGTTTTCCTAGTGCACCACATGTCTCCACATGGCTGCTCCAAGCCTTCCCAATTCCCTTCTCTCCCTTCCCATGTTTACTTAAGGCAAAGTCTTAACTTAGCCCCTTTTGTTAATTCTCTTAACCTCCCTCTAGGAGAGCACAAGGTCACCCATCCCCACAGTGGGAGACACACAAGCATTGCCACAGTGTCCCTGTGGAGCCTCAGAGTTCTGACCAGGCTTTGCAGAGCTGGGAAGGGGAGTCTGAGGACTTGCTTATATTGCAACCACCATTCTGGTCTGATGTGCTGGCTAATTTAAATCAGATTATGCTGCCATGGGCTTCTGCTGACAGGAAACCCTGGTGCTTCCCAAAGCCATCTTTACCTTCTACTGTTTGCCTGCACTCATCTAATCCATGACACTGCTGCCTTCAAAGCACCTACAAGCCACAGGACAGGGCTGGTGCCTGCATCCCACCTCTCTCCTCCCTTCTTCCACCTTCCAGGCACCACCCTTGCTGCCTCACAGCACCTTGTGGCCATACACATATGGGCATATTTAATATCCAGCCATGAAAGCTCAAAAATGTTTTTTAACATTCACTTTGCATTTAATTAAACATGCAACGACTGGCCTATTAGAGTAAATTAAATTTGAGTGAGATATCTGAACAGTGACTAGTGAAGGTGTCAGCTTCTAAAGCCCCCAGAAGGATGGAGGAAGAAAACTGGATTATGTCAAGGGAAAGTTGATGTTGAAAGGCAGGAGATGCTTTCTAAACCTTTTCCAAGGGTCTTCACCACCTCTGCATGTATCCCCAAAACCCTTCAAAGGGTCTTCACAGCCCCTGCAAGTACCCTCAGAGAATTTTCTCCTTGTAGTGCCTTTTTTACCTTATGCTTGCTGAGGTAAAGCTCATTTAAAGTGGTCAAAACTCAGTGGGGATTGTAGCAGGATCAACCAGGTAATGGAAAAAAGAGATTTTTCCAGAACATTCCCAGAACTCTTCACTCCTCTACACCTTTTTTATATTTAAATAAAACATTCTCTTCACCCTGACAAGAGTTTTACTGGACACTGATCCAGGCAGACTTTACCCCAAGCAGGAGAGATTGTCTTCTACACAGACACTGACTAGTAGAGACCATGGGGAAAAAAAGGCTGGAAGAATGAGGGATTAGAGCAGTTAAAGGGCTTAGTAGCCCACTGAAATTAGCTACTCTAGAAAACACTTCTGGGTATCAGTGTCAGCTCACTTAATGCTAATTCTGTAGATGACTTTGGGCACTTTCACCTATGCTTCATTTTCCCTTATCTGTAGAAATCAGACCCTGATTTTTAACTGGCTAACACCAACCCCAGACTCCATGCTGCAGTTTGGCATCTCCACATCTCTAGGCAAGTGCTGTGTGTGTAAACACAGCAATGAGTCTTTCCTCCTCAAGGAAAAAAAAAGAATTAAACAGAGCTTGTAATTCCCTGTGCAGTCAAGACCACCCATACAGTTTGTGGCTGCATAGGTGGGGAACCACGTTATAAATGAAGCAATATTACTGCTTTACACAGCAAAATAGGTACAGCTCTGAACATTGAAACCACGAGACTCTCTGCAACAACATCAAGGCACACAGTGCTTTAAAGACACTGCTTTAACTCAGAGAAGGAATGTTTGCCGTTTCAGGTTCTGAGAATTGCCAGAGAGATGTCATTTCCCAGGAGGCAGCCAGAGGCAAACAAATCCCTTAAATGATTTAAGACAACTAACATGTCCTGGGTGAAACAATCACCTCAGCTAGGCTGGCACAGATTGGCTTGACCAAAAGGTTAGAATGGTGTTTGTTTCCTGCAGAAAGCAAAGTCTGATCATGAAGGAAGGGTAACTGGGAGTCAGCAGATTAGATGGTGAAGTGCAGAGGAGCAGAGCACGTTTCTGGCAATGGGGTCAAGTGTAGCCTCCTAAGCATAGAGGATGGAAGCCCTGGGGTTTGCAAAGCAAGGCCTACCTCTCAACAAGCTCAATCCAACTAGATGCAAACTGTTGCACTTGAAAACTCCTGCACCCAGAGACCCAGTTCTATATCTGGGGTGACTGTTTCTACACGTGAATATTCTGCACAGCTGTATCTGCAGCCTCTAAGTCGACAAGCTCAGTAAGATGGAGTAGTGTTAGAGAAAAGGGCTAGAAATCAACTTTCTCAACTGTGGTGTGAAGAGAGCGCTGTACAGTCATTCTGAGGCCACCAGAAAGTATTGGGGTATCAACAGATCTCTTCTGGGAAACAGCTCTGCCATCAAGGTTCCTGACCAGGCAGTTCACCATCATCATGGGTTGAGTCTACCTGTGCCCCCCTCCAAGGGTCAGTGTGCCCTTGGCTGTGCCAGGGTAAAGCCAAGGGAAGCAGCCCAGGCTGAGGGCAGCAGGGCACACCATATGGCCCACACTGCCACTCTGTCCACCCCAATCCTGACAGCAGGATCACACAGCTGATGGATGGGAGCAGTGCAGTTACCCGCCAGCAGCACGCGAAATGCAGCTGTACGAAACACTCCTGATTCTGCTGAACAGAACTCCAGCTTAGTACAGGCTGCACGAAGGAAAAAAAAGAGGAGGTTTCAGCAGGGTGTGGAGGTCCACAAGCAAGCAGACTTGGACTTCCCAGCCAAGTGGATGGCAGAGAACAAGCTGCAGTGTCTGTCCACGGTGAGTGAGTGCTCGCTGCAGTACCAGGACCAACAGTCCTGGAGCCAAGGAGCTCTATTTGCAGAGCTGGCAGGGAGCCCGTGTGAGCTCGGTAAATAAAGTATCCAGATAATAAAAATACCCCAAAGCACTGCTTAATTTTTTTTTTTCTGAGGGATCTGATACAGACAGTAATGTTTGAGGGGGAACAGAAGGATAGGGCAAACCCATCCTTCCAGAAGAGTGGAACACAGGGCACCTGAGAGGGTCTGATGGCTCTCAACTGGCACAGCTAAATACCTGACCCTCCTTTTCAGGGTAACAACTGGGATTCAGGAGAACTAGGCTCAGACAGGGGCTTCTGCATTGTAAAACCTCAAGCCCCCTGCAATCAGCTGCAAACTCTTGATGAAAAGGGTCAATACTCTGTGTATCCATAACCTAGGAATGCATCAAATGGACAAGGAGACACAAGCCACAGACTGCCTTCCCCTGCAGCCACACTGAGCCTACAGGAGACACTGTGGTAGCAGGTTGCTGCAGAGGAGAAAGGAGAGGAGATCCAACCTGTAAGCAGTGAGTATGTTTTGGGTTTGCTTCCCTCTTCACTAGAGCCTCAGATGGTAGTGCACCCTGCAAAGAGTGGGCAAAGGGTGTCTGAGAGCACATCCTCCAGCCTGGTGACCCAGGGCACCCTGGCACAGGTAGTAGAGGACCAGCTGCAGGAGTAGGAGACCACACCTCACGAGGAGTGACGTGAAGGGGGCCAGTGGATCTTGCCTTTTACTCCCTCCTCCTCCACTTTTTTTCTGGCTGGGGCTGGCCTGAGATTCTGCTTGTGTCAGAACAGCAGGGACTACCCACAACTCATCCCACATGCATGCATGCCCTCCTTCCCCAAAATGATCCCTTCTGTCTGACTGGAGAACCTTTCTGGATCTCCAAACAGCTCAGCAGATCCTCTTCCTTTCACCATCCCTTTTCCTTGAATGTTCCTTTTTCTCTGTAGCCTAGCAACTCAGCACAGACTCAGAATATTAACAACTCCTGTCCCCACACATGATCTTCTCCAGAGGCCCGAAAAATGTGATAGCAGAGAGGCTGAGAGAGGTGGGAGCAAACACGAGAGATGGAGGGAGCGTGCAGAGAGCCTCCACCAGCATTCAGAAGCAGCAAAGCCATTCAGCTGTCATATCTGCCACCTTCACTTAGCATGTACATAACATACAGAGCTAAATATAGCCCCATTTATTTACATATTCAAATAGCAACACGACACGCACGCACTCGTATTTGGATTTAGCTTCTATACTGAGCCACTGCCACTCTTGTGCAGATACACCCTCTGTTGCTAGATGCTTTAAATGTGTATGTGACAGCATGTCAGGAGGTCAGATTCTCAAGGTCTAATTTGGTTTTCAATCAAATCAGATGAAGCTTTCACTTGGGGGAAGATAGTTTAGCATTCTGCAGTAATCCTCTCCAGTGCTGCAACGTTGCTGTTGGAACAGGTGGCACTTTGGAACATTGCTCTCAAATACAGTCAGCTTTTTATTACATATGTATATATATATATAAATACATATATAAGGGTGTGGGTGTTCTACCCGTGTAAAAACCTGAATATAAACTTAAGCAGGGGGAAAAAAAAAAAAAAAGAAAAAAAGAATTTATCCTGGGTGAAGTTTTCTGCAGCAGCAATTCTAACTACTACAGGAATGTTGGGTGCAAGCTGAAGTGGTTCATACCACCACCATACAACACTGACATGTTCAGATCTAAAGATAACTTGGCTGATACAGGAACAGATGGAGCACTGCAATACATAGCACTGTTCAGCTGAAAGCACTGCTGCAAACTGGAGAGCCACAGACTCTCATCCTCCCCGACACCACTCCCCTCCTGCCGTGGGGTGGAGTCACCTCCCAAATGCACAGTGAACTTGGCCTCTTCAGGGGGAGCACGGGAACATTTCTCATCTGGGAAACTGCCTACTGAGCAAAAAACATGTGAACTCTGTTTCCCAGCACTGGAGCAGGGTTGACTCAGCCCTCCCCAGGCTGGAACGTGGACTGGAGGACTTGCAGAGCTGCTCCTTGGGGATAACAGCAGCAGGGAAGGATGCACAGTGGGGGATCATCTGTGACAAGCATTGCCACTGCAGTTTGTTCATGCTGCAGACCCCCAGGTCTAGGCTAGGAATCAGCCAGTTTACCCACAACCAAGAATTCCCAGTTATGCAGACAAAGGGCCTTCTGCAAACTCACCCATGAAGATATCAGGCAAATGCTGAAAGATCCCTAGGAAGAAACAAGCACAGGAGAATAGAAAGCTCCAGGGACAAGAGAGAGTGGCCCCAGTCCAGCCATTCACAGGCTTTCTTCAACTGAGAGCTCGCTTCAGGAAGGTTTATACAGTTCACCACCTACTCATGGCAACATCAAGCCATTCAGGCAACAAAAATATTTCATTCAAGGACGTCATTAATGTTTGAAAACATCAGAGCCCTTCAGCACAAGCACAGGAGCCCCCCCTTTTTGGGGAAGGGATAAAGCTGTCCCCTCTCACACAAGGACAACCCCAGGCTGTGAGGTGGCAGCACTGCTGCTTTACCGGGCTGCTCCCTGCTGCACATGCACACAGCCCTTGAGACCTCTGCCTCAGAAGGAATTCCTGGGGCTTTGTGCAGATCCAAGCTTGCAGCTGGTCACAGGGTTTGAAGAGCCTGCACGGTGATCTTTGGCTTGTTCCTTAGCAACTGGACTCTGAGTAGCGGTGATTTTACTGTCGCTGCAGTCAGGCAGCACCAGGACCAAGGGCAGAGGGAGGATCTTGTCACGGGAACGGGATAACTTGTGAAGTATTATGGAAGGCAGGCAAGATTTTTGCCCTCTACAAGTTGCCATAAATGCAGTAAATATTGACATATGAGTCACACTGACCTATTTTCTAGCTTTTAAGCCAGGACAATCTCTTTGCAACTGATTTCAGAACCAATGAATGGGGAGTACTTCAGGCCCCTTCGAGAGCTTGCTTTATTCTTAACTATTTTATGCCAGAAGCCTACTACCCCTCTTGTGGAATATCCATCCCTGCTTTTTTGGGCAGAAAGAAGATCATTGCTTTTGTTTAAACTTGAACATCCAATCCCCCATCACCACCACCACGCTGCAGAGCACCCCTGTAAGCCAAATGCTTTACTTATCCTCACGCCCTACCTCAGTCCAAGGGATTTTTCAACACAGCCAGTGGGAATTCTGTTAAAGGAAAGCATAATGTGATGTGAACAGGTGTCCACATCTGATTCCTGACTTGTTGGACAGTGTCAGTGCTGGTGAGAGGCACCCTGAGCCTCAGCAGTCACGGGATGTCACCCCTGCGAGGACAGAAACACCAAGCACTGAGGCAGGTGAGATGGGTCCCTGGCATCTGCTTTGTTGCCAGGGTGTTCCTGGGAGCTCAGCAGGTTTCTGCTCCTGCCACCCATGCAGATGAGCCACAGAGCAGGCTGTTGGACCTCCTGCCTGCAAAAGAGACCGTGGCAAAGCCGGCACGCCCGGGACGGTTTGGAGGTTACTCTCCACCCTGCCACAGCCATCTCTTATTTCTCCAAATATCCCTCCAGCAAAAGGAAAAAGCATCAGGATGCTGCTGCTTCACTTCAGCTTCCCAAGTGGTTGTTGTGTGTCCTGCACAAGCTGCTTCCTACTGCTGGGGAAGGAGAGACACGAGGAGGTCCCCAAGGTGAGTGTGTGTGACTGATGGCAGTGAGCACAATTGGCCTCCCCTGGTAACTCTTCCCTTTGGGAAAATGCTGTTTCACACGTACAAAACTGCCACTGTTGGACTTCCTAAGCATCCAAATGCATTGCAGTTGTGCTGAAGCAAGAGGTCCTTGCCAGCTCTGAAGAAACCTTCCACCCCAGCTGCACGCTGAGACACCTGAGTGCAGATCACAGCCCACAGAAGCCCCTTGTGTGTGAAGGAAAGCACATAAACCCTTCCTATCCATGCCAGCAGGGATCTCTCACCCTGAGTCAGAGCTCTGCCATTCTTACCCTGCCACCCTGCAGGGTGAGCTGACCTGAGCAGACCCAGACTCTCAGAATCATGGAATCAGCAAGGCTGGAAAAGACCTCCAAGGTCATCAAGTCCATCCTTGGACCGAACACCACCAAGCCCACTAAACCATATCGAGTGCCACATCTGCTCACTTTCTGAACACTTCCAGTGGTGGTGACTTCCCCACTTCCCTGAGGAGCCTGTGCCAATGCTTAACCCCTCTTGCAGTGAACAGATTTTTCCTAGTATCCAACCTGAATCCTTCTCCAACAGCAAAGCCCCTCAGCATCCTCTGCCACCTGCAGCATCCCAGAGCCCACAGCAATCCAACAGGACTGCAGACCTGTCAGTGCACCCCCTTGAGCTCAGCACCAAAGCTGTCCCCTAATTTTTCCTATATTTTGGCAGTCCTCAGTATTCAGCAGCCTTGAATACCAAGGTGTAATGTGTACACACACACACACACACACACTGAGTTTAGATACCTCACAGTCCCAGAGCTGGGGAGACCCAAGGCTACAGAGAAACATTAACAGCACTGGAGTGTCATGTCATACCTGTGCCTCATAGCATATAACTCCAGAAACCTCTGACTGTAGGATTTAAATGCTCTAACCTTTGCTTTTTTTAAAACATTTGGGTACCTAGGGAAATAGAGACTGGGAAATATCTGTATTCCGTTTCTCCCTTGAAAAGAGACAGCAACAAAGCAGAACATTTTCAGTAAAGAATAAAAAAAAATGTTGATATATTTGAACATAATAGACAGTAGTAAAAAGTATGGTATAATAGTAAAAATTTCTTCTTTAAAATCTTGGGTTTTAAAGCTCAAGACACCTGTAACAATGGAAAATCCTTTTCAAGGGCAATTTGTTGCAGAGCTGTTTCTGTCCATTATCACAGGTGTACAGAGGGTGTGATGAGGGTCCTCAAAGGCCACCCCAAAGGTGCATCAGCCTCAAGGACACCAGGGTTTTACATACTCAGTTTTACTGCCAGAACAGTTCCAGAGTGGATTGGACAGCACACATCCAGATGGAAAAATTGATGCAGTGAGAAGAGTGATGCCCCACTGATGATGGCATAACGTGTTGTAGGATGAACAGTCCTGCTCAAAAACACCCTCACACAAATCCTGATCCACTCCCTTTCGGGTTAAAAGCCAATTTTAAACCCTTGCAGCCCATTGCTGCCTTGGGCCATGCTTTACATCTCTCTTGAACAGGGAAAGCTGCCAAAGGAGACAGCTTGTTTTTCAAGCAAGCTTCGAGAAGTTGGGCAATAACAGGGCTGATTCTTCCTGCCATAACCTCCAGGAGCTCCAGTGCAGTGTGCCACTGTGAGAGCAGTCACTGCAGTGACAGCAGGGTGGCACCTGGTCACACAGGGGTTGGGAACAGGGGGACACGAGCCACCAGCACAGGCTGCCCGGAGAAGCTGTGGCTGCCCAAGGCCAGGTTGGACAGGGCTTGGAGCAGCCTGGGATAGTGAAAGGAGTCCCTGCCCATGGAATGAGATGATCCTTGGTGTCCCTTCCAACCCAAACCATTCTGACTCTATGAGGCAAAGCATCAAGGTCAGCTTAGCTGAGCATCCTGCACCCCCCCCAACCCACCCACACTGCAGACTGTGCCCCAGCAGAAGGTATTGGCAATCCCACAGGCATCATTCCTTTCACACATATATATTCCTGCAAACATTTCTATCTGGAAGCCTTGCTTCTTACACTAGCCCTCTACAACAATCCTCTTGTAACTTTTCAACTTGTCACCGGGTTTATAAAACTTTAAAGCCAGTGCTATAACAAACTGAAATGATGTTATTGCAGATGTAGGAGAGCATCTTGGGATGAATAAATTATAGGAGGCACAAAGAAATCATGACTATAATGGCTGGATGCTCTGAGCTGTCTACGGTGTGCAGACACACAGGAGGGAGCAGGTTTAGGACTGCACAGATCATAGGGCAGGAAAATTGAAGCGTTATGAAGGGTAACCATCTCTTATTTCAAATGCATACAAAACTTCTGGTAGTTTTCCTCACTGAAATAGTTCATTAATGCTTCAAGGAAGTCTGATATGTCTGGTAGTAGAAAAAGATTGCCCAGAGAGAGAAAGGGCTACAGTTGGAAGGATTATCCTCTAGTCCCACCACGCAGAAATACACAGCATACCCTGAAGAGGCCAGTCCTCAGCTGAAAGGACATGCAGGAGTGAGGGAGGGCTCTTCCTGAAGCCATTGGCACTGGACAACATCAGAATTGGATGGCCAGAGCAGGCTGGTTGGGCCAGACCACGAAGGTGACAGTGACTTTGGGCAGCATTCAGGCCAGGCAGCACAAGGACAGACACCTGCACTGAGCTCCACACTGCCAGTGCCCCCTGTTCTCCTGGGTCAGCAGCACTGCCAGCCTCCTCAGCAACTTGGGAACCATATTGAGAGATTTGAATGTAGCCCTGCCCAAGCAACACTAGACACCAACAAGACCTGCCTGCAGTTCCTTGCCTACTGCAGTTAGACCACCTGTAGCAAAAGGGCATTTCCCAGCTCACCTGAAGGGAGATGGGCTGGGTAATGAACTGGGAGATGCCACCCTTGTGTTCTTCACAGGTCACCAGAGCTACTGAGCAGCAGCACCAAGACATTCCTCCTTTCAGCCTGTCTTTAAATCCCCAACTTGCAGATTTGTACTGGATACAAAGAGACTCCAGCTAGGCCTTTCATCTTCCTGGATCAGCACTTCCCGGAGGGTCTGCCAGTCAGATGTGCCCTCCCCAATACCTATTTGGCCTGGCCCCTGGCATCCTTTCCCAGACATTTCAATTGATGTCACTGATCTTGGCTCAGCAAATAATCCTTCTAATCACTGACAAGAACAGAGGCTGCAGCTCAGTGTTGCTCAGCCAAGCTAAGAGGAGTACACAGTAATAAAGCATTTACTCCAGAAAGTGAGCTTGAAAACACGACTGACCACACACAGGCAGCAGCTGCAAAGGGCAAGAAGGTGACTTTTTTTTTAATTAAGGACTGTAGTTTTGGTCCTTCATCGCTGGGAGATGGTTACAAATGCAGCACTGTCCCTCTGAACGTCCTGCATCCTGGCATGACTCCATCTCCCCAGCTGTACCATGGCACAGTGTCTGGGCACGGCCCTCCAGCAGGTGGAGGGGCACCAGTTTTGGGTGTCAGAAAACACGTGGCATTTACAGGCAGCTGCAAAGCATTTTGTGTGTCAGAGTGTCTGGGAACACCCAGCATAAAGACATAACTGGGCTGCCTTTTCAGAGAGCCCTGTAACCTCCAGGATCCAAGCGTCACCACATCATCATTTTGGGAACACGGTTCCCGTGGGAGGGAAGGCAAGGAGCGCTCCTCCAACCATGGATGGAGCTCCATCCCTCCCCAGCACCACATCCAGCTGGACTCCTGTGGGAAACAACTTTTGGCAACATGCTGGTCACTGACAGCACTTGTTCCCCACCACCACGCAGCCAAGAGGCGCCAGGAGTCCCAGGGAAAGGCCTGGGAGAGCCAGGGGCGCTCCTCAGCCTGCCCAGTCCCAGCACCATTGTTCCCAAAAGGATGGCTGAGGATTAATTAATTATCCTACAAGGGGCAGTAAGTAGTAACACTCCTTGTGGAACAATAGAAGCTATTTGGTTGCCATGACAACCCAGCTTCACTTGTGTGCCTTTAATTTATTCATTGCACAGTCCCTTTCCCAAGCACACACGAGATGCCAAAAAAATGCCTTGTTTTTCTTGCCAGTATCCATGTCCAGAGCAGGGGTAAAACACAGCCCTTTCCCCGGGGCATCTGTCATGCAGAAGAATGATGCACACAAAGCCCCTTCAGCCTGGAAACTTACATCACATGAGAACTCTTCTGCTCCCTAAATGTTCGTTCTTTAAGATGGTTTTGATTTTTAAACCCCTTTTTGAAGCTGCCTCACCACGGTGCTTATAGATCTTGATCCTGAGTAAGTTCTCACATACAGCCAACGTTGTCTCCCCCTCCACCCCTTCCCCCTACATGTGTGGGAAGGATGGGCAGGAGATTATTCTTGTCAAGTCAAACAGAGAGCCAGGAGGGATAATCAAGAGCCCAGGAGTGACATTCCTTCACACATCCATAGGATCATGGCATGGACAGTGCCTGGTGCCCAGCCTGGCTAAGGCCACACCACCACCACCAAAACAGTGTCCATCATTGAGTTGATTTATTTCTGCAAGGCCCAGAGCAGTGTGGGGATGAAGATCTATGCCAGGAGATCTCTGTGCATCCCACACAGGTGATTTTGTAGCTGTTTCCCCCCAGCCCCAAGCACACCCCTTTGCCCCAGCTGTTCTGCTGTTCTCCAGCAGGTTCATCCTGCCTCAGCCTCTGCAGTGCCCAGCTACCTTCATGGAATGGTTTGGGATGGAAAGAACCTTAAGAGATCATCTCATTCCAACCCCCTGCCATGGACAGGGACACCTTTTACCAGATCAGGTTGCTTAGAACTTCATCCTGACTGGTCTTGAACACTCCCTAGGATCAAGAAGCCACAGCTTCACTGGGCCACCTGTGATGTGCCAGGGCCTCACCACCCTCACAGCAAAGAATTTTTTCTTAATATCTAATCCAAACCTACTCTCTTTCAGTTTGAATCCATTCCCCCTTATCCTGTCACTACATGCCCTCGTAAATAGTCTCTCTCCATGTTTATTGTGGGCTCCCCTCAGGTACTGGAAAGTCACCACCTTTTTTCCAGGCTGAACAAACCCAGTTCTCTCAGACTTTCCCTGTAACAGAGGAGCTCCATCCCTCTGATCATCTTGGTGTCCTCCTCTGGACTTGCTCCAACAGGTTGGTGTCCTCCCTGTGCTGGGGATGGACCTTCTCAGGTCTACAGGGGCAGTTGCTGCAGGTAAGCTGAGAATCAAATCCCTCCCAGTCATGTTCATGCAAGGTGGAGTCTTAAGCTACAAGCCCAGACCCCACAATGTTCCTACTGGCTCTAGCAAGGAGGGTGACAGCTGGTCCACCATGTAAGAACATTCAGGTCCAAGTTGAGACTGGGGGAGGAGATGACTCAAAGTTGAGTTCTGGCCTGACAGGCAAGGTAGATGGAACTGGGTTAAGCCATCTGGCTCTTCTAAGTTGAGCCTAACCTCAAATTCTACCCAGTGCAATGGAGACAAAGCTCTGTAACCCAAACCTAGGGCCACACACCCTTGTCCTGTGTCACCACCGCTTGGACTGAGGTGCAGCATGTCATGCAGATAACTTAGGGTGATGAGGGCATGGTAGCAGAGAGTCAGGAGAAGAAACTGTTTCATTCAGAAACCTGAAGGCTCGTGGTTGGCTCTTCACACTGGGTCACACCAAGTTATGCATTCAGGGTTTTCAAGCAGTTTGGGAACAAAAACAACTAGTCAGAGTGTCTCACCTCCCTTCCTCCCCTCCAGGCAACAGTAGAATAGTTGGTGGGCCAGGGAAGCAGGGCAGGAGAGTCCAGAAACAGATAAATAGGACAGGAGCATTGGGAGACCAAGGTTTTAATTGACTTGAGCAGCAAGAGCTCTAAACTGGCCCAGGATTCTCCTGCATGGGTCAGGAGCTGAGGAACGGGACAGCTGCTGTCAAGAGGTTCCCACCAGCCTTCCACTCCACTCAGCCTCTGGGGAAGGAGAGGAGTCTGGAGGAAAAGCCTCTGGGCACGAGGGAGAAAGGCAAGTTTAGGCAGTGACAGCACAATTCATGTCCTCTGCTGGGTGCGAAGAGCTCCTGAGACAGCACAATCCTGGATGTGTACCCAAACCAGACCAAAGTCATCTACAAATTTAACCCAAACCATTTCTATCAGAGCAGATATTTTTGTTCTCAGTGGTACAAAAAGCTCCAGTCTATCAATGCCACCACATCTCCATCAGATGCCTCTCTTTCCAGCACAGATCTGCCAGGAAATGCCAAATTACCACCAGCAAACACAAAAAGCCACTGTTTTTCAACTTGGCAGGGACAGGCTGACCAGAAAGCCACCTTTGTGTCAACCAAAACATACAATTCACATCTACTCTTTCAGCATTACTGAAGAGGTGGCTGTGCAACCAGCACACAAACTGAAGGATAAGAAT
Organism: Platyrinchus mystaceus; assembly: GCA_035041135.1. Classification (NCBI taxonomy): domain Eukaryota; kingdom Metazoa; phylum Chordata; class Aves; order Passeriformes; family Tyrannidae; genus Platyrinchus; species Platyrinchus mystaceus. The sequence goes on along the minus strand of JAWWLV010000158.1, from coordinate 16,550,665 downwards.
TGCTCTGGATAAGATGCCACTGGCTCCAGAGGTGCCAGCAGAGATCCAGATGGCTCCAAGGAGCCACTGCCTTGGAAGCAAATTTCAACCAGAAAATGGAAGAACAGCCTATCAGGCTTCTCACCCCCCTCCACTTCTTTCTTTCCAAACTTACCATGTTGACTTCAGAGATCTGGTCAATGCTGGAGATATGGATGCTCATTCCCACCGTGACAGGGTTACCTGAAAAACAAATAGACTGCTTCAGGACCACATTCAATCCCTCCCCTCTTATCTGCAATAACAGAATTGCCCAGAGATGCACAGACATGATTTTTAAGCAGCCTCACGTTCCCTGAGTATCATGGACTTCAAGCTGCATGTGCTCAAATGATTAGATTTCTCTAACTCCCAGACTTACAGATTCACTTCTAGGAGTAGCACAGCCTAAGCCTGATTCTTTAATTCCTGGAAGTTAATTACCCCCTAGTAATACAATTATCTCTGGTTATTCCAAATAATGCCTTCAGAGACCATCAGTAGGCTCCTAGTGGGCTTGCATAAGGTGTTACTGATTGACCATACAAGGAACAAGGCAACCAAACCATGGAATCTGTGGGCAGGAAAGATACTCCAGCTCACTGCTCCATCACTCTGTCAGTTCTCTGTCTGAAAATCCCACAGGAATTGTAACACCCAAGATAGCAGCAAGTACAGGAGACGGATCCGTGAAGTGAAAAAGCAGGACTTGTACAGTGGCTTTTCAGAGCAGAGCCTGGATTAGAGAACAGATTCCCCATTTTACCATGGGCACCAGGGCATGTGTCACCCCACATCCTCTTGCCTGCAGCCACGGAGCTGTGCCAGACATCTGTGCACAAGTTTCCTGGGAAATTCAGATATTCCCTCACCCAGTGACCAAGCTACCCACACACCACAGTCAGTGCCCCTGACTGTCACATGCCAGAGGAGCTGGTGGAGGAACACCACATCAGGGCAGCCCCAGACAGCCCTATTGCCTTCTCTTGCCCCAGTTCAGCAAGAATGTATTACTACATCCCACAAACCTGTGAAGTCAGGGCACAAACAAGCCATGCCAGCAGATTCCTCCAGGACTGTGGGCATCCCAGCTTGATCCAGACTCATACCCAGTTCTACCTGAGCCCCTCTGATCAGCAGCACCCACAGCCAGGCAACAGCACAGCCCTTTCAGTGGGATTTAAGCCACAAAAAACAATTTGCAGGGAGATACACATCCACTACCCCAAAAATCAGCAAGGAGCCTCCTGTAGCTGGAGTTTCTGGGTGCTGTCCCTCTCCTGCCAGGCCCACAGCCCCAAAGGCAGAGCACAAACCCAATCCCACCAGAAGAAAAGCCCCTCTCCTCACACATGCAAGGTGGGAAATGATCCCTTGCAATGTGTTACTAGAAAGGGAATATCAAGCAGTTGTGCCACTCAAAGTATTAACTCTTCCATGGACTCATTAATGGATCTAAGCACTGAAATATGTACAGATAATCATGAAATGGCTTAGAAAGTAATTAGGAGATTGGGGGAGAGGGGAGAACCACACAACTGGAAATGAAGTGATTTTTTAATTATGTGTTACCAGAAGTAGGGAAGCAGTGTCATTAGGGGTGCCTTGTGATTGGGTGTGCTGTTCACCGAGACCCTCTGCTGCAAATTAAGCAGCATTATCCTTTAATGGAATATGAACAACACAGAAAACATCAGAATCAACAACTGTAATTAGGCCCTGCTATGTAAATCTCCTTAAAGAGGCAGTGCTCTTCTCCAGCTCCCTGGCAGGGGTGCCTGAGGCAGGGGGGGCTCAGGAGACCTTGTGGAGCCTCTGAAGATCCCCACATAGACACACTCCCAGCCACATCTTTGCTGTGCTTCCACCTTCATCTTCCACAGGGGAACCAGGTGGGAAAATAACCAGGAGTCACAGCAAGGAGAGAGGATTCTCCTGCACCCTCCTTTGTGCCAGAGGCTGACAGTGGCACAGCAAAGCTTTTAAGGAAGTCTCACTTTGATAGTTTGCCTTTTTTTTTTTGCTGAAATCAGGGCCTTGTGATAGAAGCCATAGCAGGAGGAGGAAGCCATGGCTGCCCTGAGGATCTTGCAGACTAATTAGTTACAAGAGGAGAATCAGGGCCATGCACAGGGCTGCAGCAGGGGAGGGGAGAAGCCTGATCCCCACTCCAGACCCTTTCTGCCACGCAGTGCTGTTCCCTCCAAGAGCTGCCCTACTGCCTGCTGAGCTTCCAGTGTCCCCACCAGTGCTTGTGTCACTGTGGTTCTGCTTCCCCTCCTTCCCTCAGTGCAAGAAGTGGCTCTTTCTGTGTCAGAGCCCCACTGAATCCAGCAGGCTGGGTGGTTATAGCAGGGGAGCACTAACAGTGGGGATATACAAATATTTGTCAAAGCCAGAGTCTATCCAATCTATTCTATCTGTCTAGACATTTGTGCTGTGTTCATCACCATGGTATCTGAGTGCCTGAGGTCATGCAGTGACTCAGTGGCAGAGCCATGGAGAAGCTCCAGACCTCCCTACTCCCAGCTCCAAGGGGAAGGCTGGAGTGGAGGGATCAGCCCTGCTGCCCCCCTGCAGCCTGGGCTCAGCTGCACCCATGCAGAGTCAGCAGTGCTCCTCTTGGCACTGCCAAGTCCTCTACAATCCCATCCATCACAAAAGTGAGAGGCTGCACTGCCCACCTGCAACCCCTGGGATGTGTGCCCAGCAACCCACAGGCTCCTGAGTGTGACTGTCATACAAACACTCCAAAGATGAAGGCAGGCAAAGTCCTGCCTTCACCAGACCTTAGCTTGAACACAGGGAAGCCATTTCACCTTCTCCATCCCTGTTGTGAAGACTGGCTTGCAGACAGGGGTTCAAGAGCATGAACACAGCCATCAGGGAAAGCATGTCCTGCCTCCTACTGCAGCCCGGTGGAAAACCAGACCAGCTGGTGCCCAACATTCAGGCCTTAAGTGGTACACAAAATAAACAAAGGGCATCAATTCTGCCAATGTTAACAGCTTCAGGCAAGAGGGATACAAAAGTAGGGTAGTTCAAATATGGGATAACGTCATCTGTGAGTTCGCCCGAGACGGAAGAACTCTGCATTTGTGGATCTGAGACGAGGCAGAAGAAGTAAACCTGATATTAAAGGCCTGTGCTTTTATCTGTGCCTTGCCAAGGGGTGCAGAGAACAAGACCTTCTGCCCTTAAAGCAAAGGCTCGTGCCTGGAGAGGATTTGTAGGCAAGATCACGAGTGAGGCAATGTGAGAAGTTCTGCCACTTTTCCAGCGAACAGCACCCTCACATGTCCCCATTTCTCACCAGCACTGGAGAAATCACCAACACTTTGTCCTGAAAGTAGTTTGATGCCTGTGAATAAGGTGCTCGAGAAGTTGGAAGGTAAGCACACAAAGGAGTTATAATAAAACCTGTCCTTTTTCTGCCACTGATACTTGTCAAATACAAAAACAGTCAAGGTAGAGAACAAGTTGTGCTAATATGCAATATTTTCCCAGCAACCAGTTATTACTTTCACATTTTATTTGATAAAGCATAAAAGTCCCAGAACCTGGAGTCATGTTGCTACAGCAGTAATTCTGATGGCACATCTGCAGAGGAAAGGTGTGTTTCCAAGCCTGTGTCTGCCTGCACTACAGCCAGAGGTGAGGGCAGCCTGGATCAGGGCATCTCCTCCAGATCTCAGCCTGGGATCTCACCTGCAGAGTGCACTGAAGCACAGATTCAGTGTAATGGGGGGATGGTTACTCAGGCAGCTGCCCTGGACTGAGGTCCAAGCTGCCCTCTCTTCACTCCTACCCAAAAAAGTTAAATTAGAGCAAACTTGGGTTCCTTTGTCATCAGGTCTCCAACTGCAATACAGACACAGCAAAAAAGACCCCAAACCAGTGGGCAGGTGAACAGAAGTCACTTTATGATCCACTGAAACCACATCATTTTATCAACTACAGCCATTGCTTTGGGGAGCCTGGTTCCTGCATTTGTGACCACGTGGACCTGGCAATGCTGGCAGAGCCAAGGCACTTGCTAAGGGACAGGGATCAGATTTAAAACTACCCTTGACTCCAAACTACAGCAACAAAGGCACTAACAGGGTGTCAGAAATTTCCCAGCTCCCCTGAACAGCATCTTCCTGCATTTCACTGCATTGAAGGCTTTTCCTAAATATCCAAACCAAATCTTCTCTGCAGTTTAAATGTAGTTGAGTCTCATCATTCCCCCCCCCACTCCGTGATAGTGAAAGAATAAATCAATCATCCTTCCTTAACAACAGCTTTTATGTACTGAGAAACCGTGACATCCCCCTCCCTCCCCCACCAATACTGTCTTGTCTAGATTAAATGCACCTGATTTCTTCAACCTCTCCTCAGAGGTCATGTTTTCTAAAGCTCTGACAATTAGTGCTGCTCTCCTCTGGCCTTTTGCCAATTTGCCTACATCTCTATTTTAAAGCCTGGCATCCAGAAACCAGCCAGTGAAGCAAAGATCACACGTCACCAGCACAGACAAAAGGAAAAGCAGCCTCCCCTGTACAGAATCCTCCTAAAACCACAGAGGCTTCTCCAAACCCGCTGCACCCATCCTGGGAGCTGCTCCCTTCGTGTAGGAGGTCAGAGATGGTGAAGGGGCAGCTGAGCTCTTGCCATTAGAGTGCATCACACATGCAGGAGGAGGGAGTGCAGCCCTGTCTCTTTTGGATAAGAGGAAAAATTATTCGAGACAGCTTTGTGCATGAGCCTCAGCGTTCCCTGCCTGCACCCTGCCTGTGGCACCACCAGCCTCTGAGATCCCTGCAGCAGCAGGAAAGCTGCTTTAAGGTCTTCTGCTGAGTAAACAAAGCCAACCAGAGGGAAATTAGAGGCTTCAGTGACTAAACCTACGTATAGAACAGGTCTGTGCCTTACCCTGCAGTGGTAGATGCCCGTAGGCATAAAGAATCCATCCATGGAAAATCCTGTTCCTCAACCCCAGCCCTCCAGAAGCTGAAGGACAGCAATGGCACCAGAGCCCCAAAACAGCAAGCACCAGACAAGGTTGCCCTGCACTCTCTGGCAGAAGAGTTCCTGCACACACAGGGTGACAGGCATGAAGAGGGCAAGGTGAGCTGACATGAGGAGCTGTGGGGACTGCAGGGCCGTACTTGCATTTCCAGTGATCCCCCCACCAAACAGGGCCTGCAGTTGGGACATCCTCCAGCTCACCAAAGGCACAGCCAGCACACAGTCTGCAGTTCCACTCCCAGGACTTTCCCATTTAGCCTCATCCCCACATTCCTGAACAGTGGAGAAACGTTCAGGGTCCGCTCGCCCCTCCTGCGGAAAATGGTTTGCCCACATTGCTGCCTCTGCTTTGTTCCCAGCACTGAACCTGGGGGCACCCCTGGCTTTGTGTTTACAGCTCAAAACCCCGGCCCACGTCACTGCTACGTGCAGCCAGGAGTTGGTTACACAAGGGCTGACAGACATGGTTAGTTGGGAGGCAAGAGCTGCCAGGTAATCGGAGGTGCAGGAGGCGGCACATCCCGCACGAGGCTCTGCGCTGGCCGAGGAGCCGCTGCCTGCTGCAAACACACAGATCTCTTCATAAATCTCCCTCTGCTCCCCACCAAAACACACACCCTTGAACCATTTTCAGCTGATAGACTAATTGGTCGTGTGCCACAGCTTTTTTTAAACCCACCCAAACGATAACTCAGGGGCCACTCTGCTGTCAGGACACTTGGGTTTACTGCACCCCAGTGCAGGGAGAAGGGAAGTGCTCCTGGGGTTTCAGCACACAGGAGGACTCTAAGAGAGAGTTCACAGATTGCTGTCTGCATAATAGCTGTGCTCACAGATCTCAGGACTGAAGCTTTGCCACAGCAATAAGAGAATGTCTAAAAGATGCCATCCCAGCAGGCTACACGAGCCAAAACACAAAGAAGTTTCCCAACACTGATTTTCCTGTTCCTTTCCTTTTATTTTAGCTTATGTACAGCATCAAGCACAAACTCAGCTTAGTGTTAACATTGCTTGAGGAGCAAGAAGAGTTGACCCTGTATCATGAAAGCAGAAATGTTCTGGGAACCACTTTCATGCAGCATCTCTGATTTGCAGTGACATCCAGAAGCACGGAGTTCAGCAGGGTCCCTTAAGAACCTACTTAAACTTTTCCAGTAAAATCTAGCTTTAAATACCCATTTAACGCTTTCCAATCCTTTTCCCACTTTTTTTTTTCCACTCCTATTTCCATGATCTCTCCCCCAGCCACAGCCAGTGCTGTGCCACTCTCTTGTCAGGCTCAGCACCACAGCCAGAAACATCAAAGCCATTTGGAGGCTGTTGCTGAAGCTCTACCCTTACCCTCAGCAGGTCATCCCACGGCACCTCTTGGATTTAAAAAGAGCAAAGCACACCATGGCATTTCAATTTTGGGTGCTGTTCCATACTGCCAGAAAGAGAGGTGGTCTCATGGCAAGTCAGCAAATACAGCACTGCCTTCCCATCAGTGGTGGAACAGGATGCATGAGGGAATTGTCACCGCTGAGGAATCTCCTCCACGTGAAGGATGGCCAGTATTTTGGAGCTGAAAGGCAGGGTCCTGGTCTCCAGGGTGTCTGGGGCTGTCAGTGCCTGCTCCTTCCCCCCTGGACCCACTGTTCTGCAGGGGCAGGAGGGGCCTCTACCACCATGTGTTCTCATGGAGATTGCAGCTAGTCTCCAAATAGGTCTAACAAAAAGCAGTTTCATCAGCATGACAGGTTTCCTACATCTTGCCATGCTTTTTTAGGGAGTGTTTGGTGCTTTTTATGTCACTGAGCCTGTGCACAGAACAAGCCTGTGCCTGACCTGGGTATGCTTTCCACCCAACCACACCAGACCTGGCACGGTGTAACCCTGCACAAGGAGGCTAATAAGGATTTCCAGCCTGTGCCATTCTGCTCTCCTGGCAGCCTGGCAAGTCACCTCATCCAGTCAGAGGATTTGCAATATTCATCTAAGAAGGTGGAATGCTGGGGACTTCCCAAGAAAAAAAAACCCCAAAGTTGGAGCAAGCTCTCACCAAGGTGGTGATATCAAGGACAGCACATGTTGAATGGAACATCTAAGGGAGGGTAAAACCACAGCAGTGGTTCTTCAGTGGACTTTCAGGGTATCCAAACACTGAACAAATCAAGGTTTCAGCAAGAGCCTTTTCTGCAAGCCAGCCATGAGGGCAGTGCTTCAGCAGAGCAGGCAGAGCTGACCACCGTTCCTGACAGCACTGCTCTCCTGTGATGCTCTCTGCACACACTCAGGTTAGCCTGGATAACAGCAGCCACAGTTCCAGCCTGTTGTCACATGGAGCTGTCCCTGTAGAGCTGAACAGTCACACAGCATTTTCTCCTGCAAGCTGTGCCTGCTCCTGAGCCAGTGCTGAGGGATCCTTCTGGAGGAGCAATGCTTTCCCAGGGCAGATGGAGCACCTGTTCTGTGACTATTCCAGGGAAAGCAGAGAGTTAAGGAGCACAATCTGTGAGGCACAGTGGATTACCTAATCTATCTCATGGGTATTTTTAATGGATTAGTAGGTATTAGAGTGGGATACTGCAAATATCCCATGGAAATTTGGAAGTGAGAGAGAACAATCAACTGGCTGCAAAAACAGTGTAAAGGTTGTCCCAGAAGTATTGAAGGATTGCAGAAAAAGCTAAATCAAGGTTGATTTTAAAAGATGTTGGTAGACAGCTATCCAAGTTGAATAAAAACAAGGTCTCAAATGTACAGGCTTAAAAATGGAACAAGAGAATAGACACCAACCCTTACAGCATCTGCACTGCCAGTGCACCCAGTGCAGCAAAGCACCTGTACACACACACAGGGCTTTCAGCATTAAGAAAAATTACTGACTACTCAGAACATCATCTGTTCTTGGAAGAAGCCTGGGTCAATATTCAGGAGAGGGATTATTAAAGCTATTTCATCCTCGAGTGATGATGATGTTGGTCCTCCAAAGCCTCCTGTTTGTGTATCTCTTGCCTGGGTGCTGCACTCTTGGTAAGGCTTCAGCAAAGTGAGGGGGAAATAAGCTCCCAGGCTTGTCCAGCTATGTATTTGCTCTCATTCACAGCACACATAACTGCATCACCCTGCCAGAACTGATCACTGTCAACCTGGCACCACTGGTGGGTCTCAAAAAACCAAGACTTTAAGAGTAGCTTTACCAAGGGTATCAAGTGCCAAGTACCACCCCTACAGTAGGTAACACCCAGCTCAGACAGATAACAGACCACAGCCAGTTGGCTCTGCAGGGCTGCCACAGCCACTGGATTCCCTGTTGGAGCAAAGACAAAAGCAGTGCTCCGACCTCCTGGTGCTGCCAGAGCCAGGATTGGCACCTTCCTTCCCCTCCCTGTGGCCCTCAGGGCACCCCCAGACCAGCTCAGTTGTTTTGCAGTCTGCAGGGCACACACTGGGTGTTCTGCTTTTACATCCCCCTCTGAAGAGCCAGCACTGAGAAACGTTGCATTTCCCTGCCTTTACCCTGGACTAATCCTGGGAAAGCAGAGACACTGAGCATCCCACACCCCTTCAGCTCTTACTCTCCACCAACAGTAATAGCAGGAGGGCAGCAAGGCTTCCTGAGCAAGTGCATATCATAAACCAACCCAAGCCAGGTATCTCCTCCCCAGCAGCAACGTGAAGCATCCGACCCACGCTGAGCAGCCACCCCCACATTTCTCCACCTGAGAAGACTTCCCTCCTACCTCTGTGCCAGGATCCTGGCAGGCAATTGCATCTTCCCATGGGCTCTGCAGGTGGGGGGCACAGCTCTGCCTGCTCAGGAGTAGCCCAGTCCTTTTGCTTTTACCCAGCCCCTCTGAGCTCATGTTTGGTCCATCTCCCACAGCCAGCCAGGGCACTTCTGCACTCCCAGAGCTGCCACTGCCCTCCAGCTGGGGCAGGCTCAGGAGCCTTTGGCACACTGCCTTTCCTCATTTCCCAGCCCTGTTACCTTGCTTTTGAACCCTTCAGAAAGGGCTGCACGCTTTGAATGCCCACGGCAAACACGCCCAAGGTGTTTAACCGTGTTCCTACAGCCCCACTCACCACGAGGTGTTGTGCAGGCAGCTCCCCCTCCTGCCCCACCTCCAGCTCCCAGGCCAGACCCCCAAGCAGACCAACCCCCAGGACTCTCCACAGCCTGGAAAACACCCTTTACAAGGCAAAATGCTCAGCTCCTGTACAAGTTCTGGTGCTACAACACCCACAAACGCACACGGATCTTTAAGGCGGATCAGGGCGGAACCCCTAGTGCTGGAAACCCCCAACACCCCTTGCAGCAGCTCAGGAGGCAGGAGGGCAGCAACCTACCTGAAAAATCACAGCACCATCCTCCTCCTCACAGCCAAACACCCTCCAAAGCCAAGGGTGGGGCTGTTATATAGGAGACATCCCTCCCACCTCATCCCACAGCATCCAACCACGGGGCTCCCTCCCTCCAGGTGGGGCTGTTGGATTGTCCCACAGGTGAGGCCGTTTAGCAGTTTTCCCTGCACACCATCTGGCAGCAGTGGAAATTCCTCCCCTGTTGGCCATTGGTTTGTCTCACTTCTCACCTGCCCAGCAGAGGCACAAAGGTCCTGACCCAGCTTTTTAGTGCTGGGCTTTTCACACACATGAGCAGCAAATATTTGTGACATGAAGGAGCCTCTCTCTTATGGGCACTGGAAATATCATCCCCCAAACCACTGCAGACCTGGCCTGTACTACGGTATGTGACCTGTCTGGGAAAACACTCTCCCAAATCCTGAGCCATCTAATCCCCTTAGCTGAAAATGAGCTGAACCAAATTAATTTGAATGGGTTAACACAAGCTCCTCTGTTCATATCAAATCCATTACTCTGTCTGGGAAGTATTTCTAACAACAACAAAATAAACAACAACAACAAAACTTGTCATTTTTATCAAAGTGACAACAACAAGGTGTTTTCCCTTCCCCACCCCCCCGTGTTTTTTCAATTTTTTATGAATTAGTCACACCTCCTCATCACTGTTTACAGACTCTTGTCTTTAAAGGATACCACAGCATGTAATTGCTGGATTGAATCCAGTTGGACATGCCCAGCATGAGGGAGAAAAAAAAAAACCAACAAAAGAAACAAGATGGCCAGGTTGGGACTGCTAAAGTTGCACAAATATTGAAATGAGGGCTGGGCCATCAGGGAGCAGCAGGGACAGCCCTGCTGTGCCCACACCTCCACGGGAGGGTTTTCTGAGTGTGCTGGACTCGGTGCTTCATCCCCCAGCACAGTGCAAAGTCAGTGGCTGGGGTCTCCAAGGGAGAGAAGGTCACTCTGTTCTTGTTACTTCTGTCAAGTCCTTTCTGGATATATATACATATATATTTATTTTTTTTTTCCCAGTGTCCACCTTATCCTTCCCAATAAAGCCTTTTATTAGGGCCTTTGTCAGTGCCTCCCATCATCACCTCCCCATACCACACCCTCAGTCCTTTCCTTACCCTGTGAAGGGCACGTGGCTCTCTGGCTTGGCCCAGAGGCAGTTCTGGGGCTGCACAGTGCCCAAGGCTTACACTCAGGACAATTTACAGTGTGAGGAATGGAAAAATGGAGTGAGTCAGGCCTGAAAATACCGTGACGTTCACATTAAAATCATGAGTCTGCACTAGGAATCCTGAGAAGCAAAGCACACACACAAACGAGCCTCCCCTGTTCCAGATGTTAAACATGGGATTATAAATTTCCATCCCTTTGTTTCTGAGGCTCTTGGACGTGCTTTGTTCAGGTTGTTCTGCCCTTTCTCCACAGCCTGAAGGAAGTAAAAATCTTGTGAAATTCAGTGATGAATGAGAATTGCAAGAGTTTAGTAGGAAAAAGAATTCACGTTTCTAAGTTGTTCACTTTTGAAAGATTGACCCCTGTGCTGGTGTTTCCATTATTTCAGTAAGGACTGATTTGCAAAAATGTCCTGGAAATGCAGCAGGACAAAAGCTGGGGTTGCATTTTACCCGAGAACCCCTTTGTTAAGACATAAAACTAACTGCAATTTGTTCACCACAATAATTGACTTCACTCGGGGTGCATGGATCACTGGATCTTGCAGAGCTTTTACGTATATATTCATCTCCAGCAATTCATCAACAAAATAATCACACATTATTAACTGGAGTACTCACCACTTTATTTTTTTTTTCCTGTAGCTACAAACACCATCAAGTTGCTAGTGTGCAATAGGGAAGAAAAACATGTAGGGGAACTTGCGATGAACGTTCTATTTTTGCTATGAAAGGAGGATAAAAAGAAGAATTCAGCCCATAGCCTACCCTCTCCCTCAGTTCCAAAAATTTCCTGCCAAGATGAGACCCTTCTCCAGGGGGCAGATTGGGCTTTCCTGAGACCCTCCAGAACCTGGGCAGCCTCTTCTCCTGCTGTGACAGCTCCTGATGTCGCACCCAGAGCTCTGCCACCTGCACAGAGAAAAGCCTGCCATGGCTTTTGGTGGCTGGAATGGCTCTGGGGGCTCAGAGAGCTGAGTCTTACATGGGGACAGGGAAGGCTCTGGGTGTCCCCTGGTGCTGACAGACCCTGGTGGGATTCACTGCAAAAGCACAAGAGTAAAAGGTGAAGGTCCCTACCTATAACCAGGGCACCTCCCCATTTGTCTGTTCTATGACACCTTCATACACAGTGAATATATTATCTGGCACATACCAATTTTTAAAAAAATATTCAGCCAGTGATCAAATTTACAAAATTGCAGGTTTTTTGGGAAGGACATGGAGGAATGCCTTCCTGCCCCATCCACCAGAAGGGGAACTATTTGTGAGCCTGTCCTATGGCTGTACCCCTACATTTCTCTGCAGCAAGAAGTGGGCTCATCTGCCCTTTCCTTGTGGGATTTCACAGGGCACCACAGTCAAAGGAAAGGTCGTGGTTTGCTGACCAAGCCAGGGTGCTGAAGGTGCTCAGGTCTGTTCTCACAGATAAGGAGAGTAACAGGAGGCAGAACTCCCCAGTGCCATTCCTGGTGCTGCTGTGGGTTTTCACTGTCATCCCCAAAAAGCTGCCCCCTCTTGGTGTTCCTGAGATGTGACGTGGACCCAGTGGTGGCCCCTCATCCCCCAGGTGGTGGGGAAGATTTGTTGGTCAATATTTGTAGAGCACAGGAGCCTCACTGCTATCTGTCACACAGAGCCCACTCGAGAACAAATTATATTCCTGCATAATCAACATCACATCCAGCTCAGCCCTGATTTGAGAACCCTTTCTGGCTAGTGATGATGTCCAGAGCAGAGAGAGCACAGCTTGATTTCCAGAGCCCAGGCTGAGCTGGCAGAGCTGGCAGGTAGAAATATCTTGTTTTGACTGGTAAACTGAGCAAGTTTGACATGGAAACCACTGAGGGAGAATAAATATGGAACAACAAGATGTAATTTTACAGAGGCTCTTTTCCAACTAAAACTGTACTCGGAGCCATCCCAGGCTTGAACTAAGAGGTCCTGAGGTCTGGGGAGGGAAATTCTGGACACGGTAGGTTTGGCTGAGGCTTGACCCTGTCACAAGCAGGGACATCTATAAGAGCACAATTACTTAACAGCACAATTCCTGCAGGACTGCAAAGAACAGGAAGGGGAGGGGGGGGAATATCAGAGAAGAAAAAGAGTTTTTAGCTCTGACACAGAACCAAGGATAAATGCCAAACCCAGAAAAACAGCCTATAGGAACTGCGTGATCGGTGTTTCCCAAACCAGCCTGAAATTCATACCCTGCTCAGAGCAAACAGCAGCGCTCCCACATCCTGGGAGGAAGGGCTGGCTGAGGAGAGCTCTGCTTCCTTCCATTTGATGGGAACAGTACCCATCACTGGAGCCTCAGAATACCTGTTTATCTGCCCAGTCTGTTCAGGCTACGGAGCTCCACCGTCCAACATCTCTCTTTCTCACATGTGTGGTGTCAGTCCCTTTAATGAACCTCATGCCATCATTAAGCACATCATTTGTCTTGTCCATGTTTCTGGTAATGCCTTAACAAGTGCATGAAATATGGAGACATAAAGAGACATTTAAAAACCTCCACCAAGGGCTCTCTGCAAGAGTGGATCTTACAGACCAAAGAACCATCTTACATCCCTTCAGCCTTACGCAGCAGTAGCCTCCAAATTTGTTTTCTTTGAACCAGATTTAGGTAAGAAAAGTGACATGAACACAGAGAGTCTCCTACATGTTGCAATAGAACTACAGCATATTCCTTGGCTTTTATATTTTGTGTTATATGGGTTAAAAATATTTTTCTGCCCTGCTGGGATACTGGGAGCTTTAGGAAATGAACAATGCAGGTGTGTAAGGCTGCTCTGATGAACAGCTCTAGGGTTCTGGAATGGTTCATGGCTGTTCTGGAATGTACTTTGAATAATCAAAAGGACTTCTACTAATGGATTTTACTCTCTTTTTCTATTTTGCTTTCAGTGACAGTCCCTCGAAGGCAACTTTGCCAGCAGGAATAATCTCAGAAATGGTGAGTGTTATGTAGATGTTAGTCAAGGAGGAAGATGGGTCCAGGTGAGGTGGCAAACATCCTCCAGACTCGCTATAAACAACCATCTGCTTTTAGGCAGCTAATTAATTAAGAGGTATTAGAATTATTCTACTAATCAGTAACTCAAATGCATTTCATTGTGTTGTAAAAAAATCTACGACTAAGAGCAGAGGCAAAATTAATGGAATAAATGCTTTGTTAAAGTGATGATGACATCTTTCCTTTAGGAGAGAGAGATCTGAGAGCCCTTTTCTAGCCACAGTGCACTGCCAAGGGCCAGCTCCAGCAGTGCTGGAAAGCAGCTGTGTCAGGGCCTGAGCAGAGCTGCAGGGAGAGACTGCACCAGCCAAGGGTGAGGAGGAAGGAGAAGGGCAACCAGATGCAATTATGTGACCCAGGCTTTGGCACGGGCAGGAGAATCAACACCTCCTCCTGACCCAGTGGAAGTGTGCTGGGTGACAGCAAAACTTCGTGTTCTCCACTGGATACCAAATCCCACAGACAGTGCTTGGCACTGCCAGGCACAGGGATTGCTCAGGAAGATCAGCTTGACTCCAGGCTGAGACTCAGGGGAGCTCATCTGCATTGCTGTCTCCAAAACACCACCCAAGAGTCCCTCCCCTGCTCTGTGCCAGAGATTCCTGTCTCTGAAGGAGGATGATAAGTGAATGCACAAATATGAGCAACATGCAGCCAGAGGTTCACAAGCTCTGTCACACTGGAGGAAGGTCTAATATTGTAAAATATTATTGCACTCAAAAAAACAAAACAAAACAAAAAACACAAAACAAAACAAAACAAAAAAACCCAACCAAACAAAAAAACACACAAAAAAACAAACAAAAACCCAAACCAACAAACAAAAAAAACCAAACAAAAAAAAAAAAAAAACCACAAAAAAAAACCCTCATGAGAAAACAAAATGGATTAAAGTTAGGTGGAAGGATGCCCACTGCTGAGTGGATGTTACACAGCCAGATCTTCATGAAACAGCTCACTGTACCCTTGTTCATTCCCTTCCCTGGTTTGGCAGAGGAGGGATTTGCTCTGGGGATGAGGCAGGAGGGCAGTGCTGACAGAGGGGTCCCTTGGTAGCCATGCAGTGAGTGAAGGGGAAGCCCCCAGGAAAGGAAAGGTGTTTATGTGGCTGAGCTCTGCCCTCCAGGACTGGATGTGTGCAGGGGTTCCTGTGCAAACCACCTAAACCTCCCAGATTGCTGTGAACTCTGTGTGTCTCTCTCTTGGGGCACTGGGGCTGAACACTCACAGCTGTGGCTGAAATCAGTAGGAGCTGTGCTCCAAACGTGCAGTGCCTGCCTCCAGTGCTGCTCAGGATCCTGGAAAACCACCTTTGGACTGGGCACCCCTCAGCAGGGGAAACCTTTGACTTCTTGGAGGGGAGGTATGAACATGTCCATGCTGTACTGCTGTGCTTGAAACAGGTATAAAAACAACTGTTTCTGTGCTGTAAGCGGGTCTGAACACAGAGCAGTCGAGAAAGGACGAGTCCAAGATGCTCTTTGACTGCTCATTCCCAGGTTTTTCACCAGACAACCACCTCACTCCAGTCTGGCTCAACCTGCCCCAGTCACCTGCCATGGTCCCCAGTGCCACAGTCCCAGCCTGCCCCCTTCTTGAATGAAGGGAAGGGGGAAGGTAAGGTCAGCTCCACGTGTAAATGGCATCTCTGGTGTGCTCTGTAAGGGTGCTCAGGTGGAAGTGACTCTCAGACTTTGCCTCCTGGTGAACCCTCACAAGGGCACCAAATATAGATCCATGGAGAAACCCTAATTCTGGCTTTTATGAAGTCCTGCGTGTCTGACTTTACAGCCTCAAAGTCCTTTTCACAGCATGTATTTCCTATAAAAAGAGCAAAGTGAAAAAAATAGAAATTCCATCATGTGGCAATGTGTTAACATCCACATATGTCCCAAGAAGGACTGGATCCTTTCATTTCCTGCCACTTCAGTTAATGAAGTAAGACACAACAGCAGGAGGTTGTCATCTCCCTTCTGGATTAGCCCTAGAGAGGATGTGACCCATGGTCTGGAGCCAGGAGTCACATAAACTGGGGGGGAAGTGGGGGCTGCACAGCTGCAGCCAGTTTGACTGACCAAGAACATCCTTTTCTTAATGCTCTTTTTTTTTTCAGAGAGTAAAGTGGGACTACTGGCAGCCCTGGTGGCACATCCCCCTTTTCTTTGGCCTTGAGTGACACTGGGGTTTACAGACTTTCCAGACAGCACCTGCCTCTCCTTCCTTAATTAACTCCTTTCCCCAGTCTGATCCATAATTGCCCCTCTGCTTTCAAATCCAGAGCTGCTCTTCTGCCCAGCCATGGCATAAGGGTGGAAGGGTGATATTTCCCACTGGAGTCAGGGTGTGTGAAGTGCAGCATTTCAGGTTAACTGTGTGTCCAACTCTGGGCAATTCCTCCTGCAGGCAGGGAAAGAGCCGTCCCTGGTGGGATGAGAGCTTTCCTGCTAAGTCTCAATTCCCTGCCCCAAAAGAGTTGGCTCAAGGCATCTCAGAAGCAAAGGGAAAATTGAATCTGGCTGCTCTGAGATTTAAACGTTTTTGCCACAGAAGAGGAAGGGAAGAGAGCTGGAGAGCTGAGAATTAAACCCTAGAAAGGCAGGTTTGCAGCTCCTGTGGTTCCCAGGACAGGCAGCCCAGGACCAGAGCCCACTGCCCTCTTCCAGCCCCACACCCTGGTCCTCCTGCAGCAGCATCACTGCTCTGGGATGCTGCCCTGGCACTGGAGGCAGTGGGGCCACAGCCCTTGTGCCAACCAGGTTGTTGGTGGCCCTGGGTGCCCGCCTGCTACTGCACATGGGCCAGCCCTGCCCTGGGTGCTCCCAGATTCATCCCCCAGCGTTTTAGGAGAGAAACCCCCCCCCTCACACTGTCATGTACATGCCTTGGCTTGATATCAGAAATTTCTGAATGATTTTTCCTAAAGCTTCCCCCCCTCCCCATCAAAAATCTAGGCAAGGTATCTGCGTGGAAAAAGCACAGCCTTACACACAGTGGAAAACAGGGACAGTTTTGGGAAGCCTTGACAATGTGCAATACCAGCAGCCTTCACTAGGTAAGAAACCAAATTCCCATTCCTGCCAGAACAGGGCCATAAAGCCCAGCTGTTCCCCAGGCACACAGGGCTGGTGGGGCAGGTTTTGGGCCCCTCTGTGTCCTGCTGCCTCCGTAGCAGCTCTGCCTGCCAGCCCCGCCAGCTCTGGAGCCCTGAACTACTGACAGTGCTTCACTGCAACACTTTATGCATCAGCAATCATTTATTTTTACAGTTCTGGGTTTCAAGTGGTGCTGTTATGCAGGGAGAGGCTGAGGATTTCATCCCCAAGTGGCCTTTGAAGAGGAGATGCTGGGGAACAAACAGGATGCGGGGCCAGGGTGGGTCACCCACAGGGTGGAGGCTTGATGGAGCAGAGGGGAGTGGAGAGCAGGAGGGGCAAGGGACAGAAAGGAGGAAGGCCAAGATATTGCAGCTAAGGAGGGGTTGGAATGGCCAGGGAGAGTGGTGAGACTGGGCAAGGGTGACTAGAGCTGGGAAGCCAGGTCCTTGTCACAGAGCAGGCGAGGAGCAGGACACAGGCTCATTTCAATCCAAGACCACCTAAATGCTAACTCTCCTTAGGGAAGTTTGAGTTAAAAATGGGGCAAGGAAAGCTGCTGGATCCACAGGGCATGAAACCACAGGGTTTACTGTGCAATCCCAAGGGCTTCCCGGTCATCCTGGTTTTCACCTGGCATTTTCAGACACTGTGCGTGCCACCCGGGACAAACACCAGGAATCTGCACTCCAGGTGGGCTGGCAGCAAGGAGCAGAGAATGCCCTCACCTTGCTTTTGGATACCAAGGTCTGCAAATGACTCTGGAAAACCATAAAGGGCCATCTGCTTGGAACTCTTGCAAAAGTTTTGGGCTGGAAATGTTGCACCAACAGAGATCAGCTGAGTCACTGAGCTGATTTGGGATCTTCCTGCCATTCCTTCGTTGCCTTCTCCACCCTGGGGCAATATGGTCTTCTTTTGCTTTCTTTTCCCCCTTTTTTTCCCTTCTATGGAACTAATGCTTCTGAGAGTGAGTTCCTAAGAGCACTTACAAGAACCACCACGCTGCTCTCAAAGCTCCCTCTCTCCCCTTCCCACGGCCCTGCAATGCTTCCTAGACATTATCTGCAGCATTCCCTGCCCATCCAGTCCTAAATCATGAGCATCCTGCCTGTCTTACTGTGGTGTAATTATTGTGGTGTAGAAATTGCCCCTGTACTGTCCACACCTCAAGCCAGGGCCGGCTGGGTGGCACCACCTGTGATTTGATCTGCCTGTGAGATACGTTGTCCTGTTCCAAAGACCACTTGGTCTGCGTTGCTGCTGATCCTGCAGTACCAGGACAGAGATTTCCCTCTTGGAGCCCTGGCCTGATCTTGCTCCTATCCTGCAAATCCCTCATCAAAGCAGTTCCAGATCCCTATCCCATCCTGGCCAGACCCCCTAGACCTGCTTTGCCCTTCCAGTCCCCGGCCATCTCCGTGCTCAGCCCATGAAAACTGGGCTCTGTGGTCCCTGCATGTCCCACCCTGACACTGTCCCACATCTCTCCAACGTGACATGATGCTACTCTAGGGCCTGGGGACTGTGGCTGAGAAACAGAAGGGTCTGTCCAGGGCTGCCCAGGATGGAAGGTTTATCACCTGTTCCCCAAGGGCTGATGTACCTGGAGACCCTTCAACACCAGCCCCTCCACTTCACCCTTGGGCTGCCTCCACTGAGCCAGGATGGCTTTCCAGAGGAGTTGCTCCCAGATTTCTCCATCAGCCCTGCACGGCTCCAGGTTTCCCCCTTTGTGTCCCCCCAGTTCAGCCCAGCTCCCCAGGTGAGCACAGAGCACTCATTGCCACGGCACTGCCCCTGAGAGCCGACCTGCTCCTGGGCCTAATGGGTTTCCAAGGGGGTGGGGGAGAGGGAGGAGAGTGAGTGGCTGATGCTTCTCAGCCACTCAGCTCGGCCCAGAGCTTAACGAGGCATCTCAAAATTAAAAAGTGAACTGCAATCCCCAGCAGGCCTGTCCTCCTTTTGGCATTAGTCGGAGTTCTCTTTCTCGCTCAAAAAAAGAGGACTGGGGAGCCGGGAGACGCGTTTGGAGCCGTGGAAGCACCACATCCTTGGAAGGGTGGGGGTGCTGGGACGAGGCAGACAGCCTTGGGGCTGCTGTGCCGTGGGAGCACTGGCTCTTTTAGACAGGCTGTGAGGTGCAAGCTCACCCTTGAGGTGCAAGGAGTGCAAATGGCACAATGGGAACAGGCTCTTCCAGTGCCTTCACATCCAAAGGTCCCTCCTGCTCTACGGGCAGCACCCACGGCTGTGTAGAGGTGGATGTGGAGGTGGCACCCTGCCCACAGGGCTGAGCAGATGGGGACAGTGCAGGGTGATTGCCACTGGGCACTGATGTGGGGGAGAATGGCAAGAAGGAAACAATGCTGCTGGAGGAGGAAAACACGGGGAAAGCAAGAGGGGAAAGAGCAGAGAAGGGAGGAAGGGAGGGCAGCCTGGTTTGTTGCCTTTTTTTTTGGGTTGCATTTCTCCAGTGGGAATCTGTCTGGGAAGGACTTTTCTGTGCCCACAACTCTGGAGTGCCCAGCACTGGCTGCTCTGACCTTCCTGCCCCCCAGTGCCCTCATCCTTAAGCCTCAGAGGGCTGAAGGCTTTGGCTTGTGGAAGTGTTGTCTGGAGCAGCTTAGCCTGGCTCACAGGCAGCTGCCTCCCCAGTTCCCTGTCACTGCTGGGCCAGCCCTGAGACAGCTCTGTCACATCCCTCCAGGGCACATGGCTCCAAGCAGGACCTGCCACCCCTCTGAGATGCTGTCTTGGCCATTCACAGCTCACCTTAACTGGTTTTCCCGGGAGAGGAACACAAGTGGGTGGAGGGATCATCTGCCCCAGCAGAGATGGCTCATACCCTTTTTGCCCAGCTGGAAGGCAGAGGAAGGGCAGCAGGACAGTCCAGGTGGAGCCCACGATGGGCTCCAGGGCAGTGTCCTGGAGAACAGCCCACTCCTCATAGTGGAACTGGAGTTCAGCCCAGTTCCACATGTCCCTGAGAGGTAGCAGGGCTGCATAAACTCACAGGGTCCAGGGCTTTACCCAGAGTGTGCCTTTTCCATAGAATATCCTCAGTTGGAAGGGACCCACGAGGATCATTGAAACCAACTCCTGACCCCACACAGGACAACCCAAGAATCCCACCATATGCCTGAGAGTGTTGTCCAAACCCTCCTGGAGCTCTGGCAGCCTTGGGGCTGTGCCCACTGCCCTGGGGAGCCTGGGCAGTGC